>CM062811.1:1249308597-1250508597 GCA_031772625.1 Pinus tabuliformis
GGAGAGTTAGAGTATCCTGAGTCACAAAACCCTCAGGAGCAGCTGAGTCAGTCACAAGGATCCAGTGGTCAGGGATCAGGAGGTACATCGATTACAGTTTCAAGTCCATCAGTAAGCAGTGGCTCTCAGAGTCAGGTGGGTGGTGCTTCAGGCAGCATGCAGGGTAGTCCACAGAGTAGTTCACAGGGTAGTCCACTAATGGACAGTTCCAACAGTACTTTAGCATCTACAGGCACAGATTCAGGCATGAGGTTAGTTGGTAGACCTTCAGGAGTTCAGGCTTTTGATGATGATGAGGATTCTTTCACTCCAGTGGGAGAATTATGCTCAGGGAAGAGGAAGCCCAAGTGGCTTCAAGATACCTTGCGCGAGGCCACATCAGTTGCTAGGCCAAAGAGACATGTTAGAGAGAGTAAACCACCTGAGTGGTTCTGTAGTTACATGGAATTGGTAACAAGCATTGTTGACTCTGAGCCTTCTAGTTGAGGAGGCAGCCGACCAGCAAGTCTGGAGAGAGGCCATGATGGAGGAGTATTCTTCTATTATCAAGAACGATGTTTGGGAGGTAGTGCCAAGGCTTGAAGGTAAATCAGTTGTTACTTCCAAATGGCTCTACAAGATAAAGTATGTTGCAGATGGCAGCATCGAGAAGTTCAAAGCTTGATTTGTGGCGAGAGGGTTCTCACAAGTAGAGGGAGTTGACTATGAGGAGACCTTCACTCCCGTAGCTCGGTATACATCTATTCGCTCCATTATATCAATTGCAGCAGAGATGGGTTGGAATATCCACCAGATGGATGTGAATACCGCATTTCTCAATGGCTTCATTCAGGAGGAGATTTATATTGAGTAGCTATAGGGCTTTGAGGTGCATGGGAAGGAGTTCCATGTATGCATATTGAAAAAGGCACTCTAGGGCCTAAAGCAAGCTCCTAGAGCTTGGTACTCAAGGATTGATACATACTTGCAGTAGTTGGGTTTCACAAATAGTGAGGCTAATCCAAACCTATACTTCATTGTGGTGGGTGAGGAACCTCTCATTCTGGTGTTGTATGTTCATGACTTGATCATCACTGGTGCAGAGAGACTCATTGAGGGCTGCAAGAGAGATCTTGCTTCAGAGTTTAAGATGAAGGATATCGGCTTGATGCATTATTTTCTGGGATTGGAGGTGTGGCAGGAGGAGAGGCATTTCTTCCAGGGACAAGGGAAGTACATTGTGGATATTCTTAGCAGATTTCACACGAAGGACTGCAAACCCATGTCTACACCTATGATCACTAACTGGAAGAAGCTTCACGCTTCTGATTCCGAGTTGGTGGATCCTACTCTATATAGACAGTTGATTGGTTGTTTGATGTATTTGGTCAACACTCGACCAGATATATGTTTTGCAGTTAACACTATGAGTCAATTCATGTGTGAGCCCAGGAAAGTGCACTAGGTGGCTGCAAAACACATTCTTCGTTACTTGCAGGGGACTGTGGATTTTGGTCTAGATTATAGACATTGTGATGGAGTGAGACTGGAAGGGTACATGGATTCAGATTAGGCAAGTTGTGCTTCAGATAGGAAAAGTACTTCCGAGTGTTGTTTTGGGTTGGGTTCGGCAGTTGTGTCATGGATTAGCTGAAAAAAATAGTCAATTGCATTGAGCTCAGCTGAGGTAGAATATATGGCTGCTAGTTTGGCTAATTGTGAGGCCATATGACTTCACAAGATGTTGTTTGGTCTATTTGGTCAGGCATTGAGACCTTTAGTAATTTACTGTGATAATCAGAGTTGCATAAAACTCACGGAGAATCCAGTTTTTCATGACAAGTCAAAGCATATAGAGATCAAGTATCACTTCATTAGAGACTATGTCCAAAAGGGAGTTGTCAAGCTTGAGTACATTTCCACAAATGAGCAAGTAGCGGACATTTTCACCAAAGCCTTACCATGGGGTAAGCATGTCTACTTCAGAGACAAGATGGGAGTGGTGAGGAACACTTTCCTCGGTAAGAGAGAGTGTTAAAATTTGGGTACCAGAGGACAAGTGGTTTCCTAAGGCTTTGATCTTTGGCCTAGGGAAAAGTGTCCAAATTTATTTTTTACTTTTCTCCTAAAGTGACTTTATAAGTGGTAAAGTCAATTTAATTTAAAAGTGACTTTATAAGTGGTAAAGTTACATTCTAATTTAAAAGTGACTTTATAAGTGGTAAAGTTATATTCTAATTTAAAAGTGACTTTATTAAAGTCAATGAACAATTAGAAACTGAAAAACTGACTATGGAAATAAAAGGCTAAGTGGTTCTTTGTTTAAGTGAGTGTGTTAAAAAATAGAAAGTGAGAATTAAATGCACATTTATTCTCATCCCTAGATCTAAATGAATCTCAGCCATTAGATCTTATGGTAACCCCAAAGGTCATTTAGAGAATAAAAGGAGAAGAGAAGAGGCAAAGATCAATTCATTCTTTCATGAGCATTTGAGAGAAAGAGAAGAGAGAGCAAGGAGAAAATTTCTAAGCAGTGAGGAAGTGAAGGAGAGTAGCAAGAAGACATTCCAAAAAAACTCGGTAGCAGCATTTATTGGCAGGCGTCCCAAGGAAAAACCGTACAGCAGGAGAATGGCATAGATATCAAGGAAGAGGGGCGACATAGAAATCGAGGAAGAGGGACAATAGCAAGGGCATGAATTTCGAGGCATATTTGGACACAAATTTTGAGGCAACCGTGTAGCTAGAATCCGTACGGTCCGTACAGTCTGTACAGCAAGTTTTGGAAACATTTTTCGAGGCAGACCGTACAACATTTAATGTTGTTTTATTGCTGGAAAAATTTATGTTTTGGTTGTTTGTTGATTGGCACGATTTTTGAGGTGGAATGCAAGCACGGAAATTGAGATAAGTTGTCATTTATGGTTGCTTGAACTTTTAGTGTGTATTTCAGTTTCTCTGTAAAAGCATTTTCAGAAATAAAGAAGAGCTCTCAATTTGGTTTTCCCCAAGAGTTGTAGGGGGTTTTTCCAGGGTCACATTGACCAAAATTCACTGAGTTATTTTCTGTGTGTGGTTGTCATAATTTTGTTGTGTTTTATTTCTGCAATTTCAGCAGTTGTGAAATTTCTAAATTTGTGTTTTTAGAAAAATATTGTCATTTCCAGATTTTAGAATTTTTATCATGCTTAGGTTTTAAATCTAAATGCGTGGAGTGATAAGGAAAACTGATAATCGGAGTGGGGGTCAAATTTCTTCATCTTACCCCCCAAACATACACACTTTCTATCCATATTTATCTCTCTCTCTCTCTTCCCCTTCTCTCCCTATCTCTCTTCCCTCCTGCTCTCCTCTCTCCCTCACTCTCTCTCCATCTCTCCCTTCTCTCTCTCCACCTCTCTCTTTATGTCTTTCTTCTTCCCTCCCTCTCTCTCCCCCTCGAACTCCATCTCTCTCTCCATTACTCTCTCCTATATTTCAAGTCCTCTCTCTTTTCGTTCCTCTCTCTCCCTTTCTCTCTGACCTCCCTCTGTCTTTCCCCTCCATCATTCTCTCTCTTCTCTCTCTCTCTCTCTCTCTCTCTCTCTCTCTCTCTTTCTTTTCCCTCCAAGTTTGTTACTATCTCCCTCCTTGTCTCCTTCTCTATCTCCCCCCTCCATCTTTGCGACTCCCTCTCTCTCTTCCCCTTCTCTCTATAACACACCCCCTATTATCCTTATCCCCAACTAATTGTAGAAGGAGGTAGTTACTAGACTGGCCCAACCTCCAAAGCCCAGTTGTGGAAATGGGATCTAAATTTTTCATCCTTTTTCACATCCTAACAACCCAAAATAAATGACATCGTTGTGTCCATCTCGTCGAGACCTTTCCAACAATATAAAATTTGTGTCGATCTGAATCTTGAATCAAACAATATGGTCGATTTAAGTCTTGGCCAATCAAATTGTGCCGCGTCATTAGGTCTACCACGTGGCACCCATGTCATATGCCATGTGGAAGTTGTAGACCCACTCATATGTCATACCCTTCCAAACAATTGAACGCTCATACATAGACATAGGTAGGTTAAGCGGGTGTGGGCGCCTCCCTAGCCACATAATCCCGGAGATTAAATCTTGGGAATTACATGCACAGTCCCTTGTCGATTTTTCCGATGTAAACATTTTGTGGGGACGTGGATATCCCTGTGGACCCTCCTCCATGTTTTACTTCGATATTCACTACGACTTCACGCATGGCACTATCATGCCATGTCTTCCCACCCCGTGTTAATTCTGCCTCTGTTCATATCTACTGTGGGTTATGTGGAAACTTGTCATGTTTATCGCCACCTCAACATGATTCAACCAATATCTCTTGTCACATTCATCCATGCCTGTGTGTGTGGCCCCCACTCACCACATCACGCCGGGGATAAAATCTCGGCAGGATTGCACCTCACTCCTCAAGAAATAGTAGGGATAAAGTGTCATGGTGACTTCATTGGCCCTTTCCATCGAGGTGACGTCACTCTCCAGGTGGCTCTAATATAAGAATACTACATGCCACACACGTTCATGCCACTTGGGCCCCTCAAACCCTCAAAATTAGTTAACATGTGTCCCACTCTTTAGATGCCACATGGCTCTAAAGCCCCATGGGTCCCACCTAGTCCTTTACACAATAAAATCAATTTTCCCATGTTACAAGGGTTTTGGGTTTTCCATTGCATTATTCCGCCAACCATTTACCATCCGACCCCACTTACTAAGTCACCACGGGAATAAAATCCTGAGAGTTTTCCATTGGGGCTCCCATCAAAACTTCTGGGGTACCAAACCTCTATAACACGTTGGAGACTCTAAGCTCAAGACATTTGACGGCTGGGATCTCTCCCACATATGCCCTTGGACATGGCCCCTGGCCATATGGTGCTTACGGCATGAGTCTCCATGCTCGTATGTTCCTTGACCTGCGGCATAAGTGTAAGGTTCTGGGCTCTTCTACCCTTGGCACTTGGTTACGATGCCCACGCATATGGACAAGACCAAGCCCCTTAGTGCCTTAAACTTCGCCCCCGCTTGTTTCCATAATTCTATAATTAGGCATAAAGTTTGGATCTAGTGGTTTTTCAAGGGCTTCTCCCTTAGCGCCTCATATTGTTGACTCACTTATGAGGAGCCCTTACCTAGGTCTCTGACACACAATTCATAGATACATATATAAAAATGTATAACCAAGCCCATCTTGGCTATCCTCCTAAGCTTGAACTACTTCGGCCCAAACTCAACTAGTGAAGACATAACTGGACTATGAGTTAATAATGTGGGTGTGATATATATATATATATATATATATATAACCCTGAGAGTTTTCCCTTAGGGCTCCCATCGAAATTTTTGGGGTACCAAACCTCCAAGACATGTTGACTGCTCTAATCTCAAGACATCTGACGATTGGGATCTCTCTCGCCTATGCCCTTAGACATGGCCCCAAGCCATATGGTGCTTACGACATGAGTCTCCATGCTCCTCTAGTCCTTGACCTATGGCATAAGTGTAAGTTTTGGGCTCTTCCACCCTTGGTGCTTGGTTACGATGCTCACACGTATGGGCAAGATCAAGCCCCTTAGCGCCTTGAACTTCACCCCCACTCATTTACATACTTGTATAAATAGGCATAAAGCTTGGATCTAGTGGATTTTCAAGGGCTTCTCCCTTAGCACCTACTATTGTTAACATGCGTATGAGGAGCCCTTACCCAAGTCTCTGACACATAGTTCATAGATACATATATAAAAATATATACCCAAGCCCATATGGACTATCCTCATGATCTTGAACTACTTCGGCCCAAACTCAACCAGCGAAGATGTAACTAGACTATGAGTTCATCATATATTTTTATAATAACCATTTCATTCGATTCTATAACGCATACACAGGGGTTTACCCATTCATTTTCATTGTGGCCCTTTAGATACATTTCAAAATCATAACATCTCACCAGGCTACAAGCCTCTCAGCCAATAACAAACAGAAAACAAGCCCACAAATACATACAAGAAACCTTTTATTACTCATGACATATACATGAATTCACCATTCCTTAGGCAAGTAGAAAATCATATTCCATGTTGTATCACAATTATTTAACCAGCACATTAAATCCATGTCTGTACAAGCCTTGGGCCAAATGAAGTGGAGAGACGAAGTCTGAAATGGATGAAGAGTTTCTTCTTGAGATGGAATATGTGAAAATTATGTCTTGATGCTTCTCTTGTTGTTGATATCTTGATGATGAATTTATTGAGAATAATGGAAGTTTTGACTTGGCATCCAGAAGTGGAAGTTATTTTTTGGTCATTGGTCTTGGATGTCTCATTTTGATATGATTTATAAGAAGATATTTTTGATTGGTTTTTTCCCTAGGAGAGGGGTTTTTCCCTGGCTAAGAGCCTATATTTTGTGTTCTTTTATTTCAATTATCTTCATGTTTATGTAATAGTAATTGTTTGATGAAATAAACAGAATAAATATTAATAAGAAGCCAACTAATTCACAAGCAGTTACTATGAAAGATAAATCTAATGTATTTGGTAAACCTCTTGATTTCTTAATAGGGAGATGGAACTTAAAGTTCTGTCAAGGAATTTTTCACAAGACAAATTCCCTCAAATGTCTTCCTCGGAAGATCTAAGGACTTGCACACAAAAGGAGCGTCGATATGACAAGAATCAAGACAACGTGGAGGAGCCGTTGAAGTGAAGATCATCGAGGTGAGGTGGACCCAGTGTATTGGTTCACAATTGATGAGTGTGGGAAGTAGCATATTTAATCTCCAGAAGGTCAACGAAATGGAGTCAAAGGTCGGGATTGTTATATAACGAAAGGTCAGGGCTGAAGGAGCGGGGTGATGTGTCAAGTAGATAGGACCCACATTCCTTCCCCGATGTATTGTAAAGAATCTGGAATTGGGGTGACGTGTCCTATAAGTGGTCCAAGCTCAAAATCGTCGAGGTAGAAAATTTTTGAAGAGTCAGGGTATATAATTTGGAGTGCAACTAGAAGAGAAGATTCTTGTCTCAGAGTCAGTCTCCCTAGAATATTTAGGAAGAGAGCAATAATTGTAAAGGTTGGGGTGACATGAGCACGAGGTGCTGTGTTAAGGTGTGGACCCACTTCTTCCTCGAGGTTATTTCCATAGAAACTTAAGCGTGGGCTTGTACGCTCATTAACAAAATGTTGGGACCTAGGGTTAAACATTGTGGTCACGAGACTTGGTCGCGTAAGGAAAATTCTAAGCATTGGGGGTTGAATGCTTGTGGGTTGTGCATATTATGTGTGCATTGTTTAAAGTCATGCCCACCTTTTAACGTAGAGGGGGATAAAACCTTGGTCTCAGTGGCTATTAATAAAAGGGTTTGTGATTGTGGATTTAAGCCCCACCTCATTTAAGATACACACACACACACACACAACAATGCACTCTGGTGGCTATTTTAAAATAAATCTTGGTTGCAGTGGTTCTAAAGTGGACTTGAGGGTCTGAATCAAATTTGATCGGGCATGTATATGGTTAATTTAAGTCATAGGCCTGCACCATTAATGGTATCAAAGCAGGATAACCTGCTCAATTGAATCTTATAAAGGTTGGAGGAATTTTTTATAGTAGTGTTCTATTAATTAGATCCCCATTGTTGATTCATGTGAAGTTGTTATGATGGTGTGAAGAATTTCATAATATGGGTTCAGAGCATGGATTGCAGAGGGAAAGTTAAGAAATAGTTTTGATATATACTGGAACCAGTAGAGAAAAGTATAGATTGATGTTTCTGAATTAGGATTAAGAAGTAGGACAAGTGATAGAGATATATTTATAGTCAACAAGGAAGACTGGGAGATTGCAATAGTGATTGAGGAAATTGGATGACAAGTAATGAGTTTTGTTTTCAACTAATTTTGAAGTGTTGAAGCGGGTAGAAGTAGAAAGAATGAACACAGTGGAAGAGGTAACAACCATAAAGCTGTGACAGGGGAGGAAAAGAGAAAGTAAAAACTCTCGAGGGAAAGGATTGTGGAAGAGGAAGTTTCAGCGAGAAATGTTGTAAACAAATTTTAGCTAGAGACTAAAGGTAAGGGAACAATGGAAGTTCTTAGGAGAAGAATATTTTGAATAGAGTGAAGAAGCGAGAAGAGAGGAAAGGAGTTCTCAAAAGGTTCTAGAGGAAAGAATCAGTAATATAAAAAATCTAAGCTCAGGAGGAAGCTTAGTGAGGTATTGGTAACAGAAACTGAGGATTACTATGAGAGAAGGCTTGGTTGCAGTTCATAGTGGGCATGGAGAAGCTCACAAAATAGAAGATGGAGATGACTACATATATTCAAGGGAAGAGTTCAGAAGGAAGCCACAATAAGAAGAAAAAGGATGCCAAAATAGTTGGCAAGAAGAGAATGAGTGATGAGGTGTTTGACAAAGAGATGGCTAAGATAAAGGAAAAACTCAACAACCTAGAGAAGCTACTATGTAACAGAATCATAAAATAATTGAAACAAGGATTGTATGTAGGGAAAAAGGTCAGCTGAGTATGAGATGAGAGAATCTATTTGTGAACCAAAGAAAGGACCAATTCTTGGAGAGGAAGACAATGATGATGGAATGACAAGAATAATGTTAGAGGCATCTTCAGAGACTAAAGGGTTTGGTTTTAATTTTAATTTTTTGTGCGATTGTGTATTTGCAGGTACCAAAGATGATGGAGTTGAACAAATATTAGAGATGGTTGAAAAAGTAGAAGTTACACAAACGTAGAGCTTTGCTTATGGAGAATAGCAAGGTTTAGCAAAGCTTGAAGATGAAAAAAGTGTTGATTTGTGTAGCTTGGGAGGTACTCCCACACCCTAGAGTACATGGTTTGGGAGAAATTTGACCCACATGGGCTTTGTGGGTGAAGTACCCAAGCAGTGGGTTTTGCACCCAAAGTTGTGGGCGCAAAACCAAGAGGATTTTTTATGGTTTGACCATTGTTGCAAGTAGAGCACCCTTAATGGAGCAAGGGGAAACTAAGACAACCATGGAAGCATTAATCAAATGAAGAAAAAAAAAAATTATTTATATGGTATGGGTTAGGATGAAATGCTCAAGTCGGCTAGGTTTGAAAGGTTCCCTTTGGAGGGTTAGTTATTTCACCAATGAAACATATAAATAAGAGAGAGGGAGAACTCATCTGAACACACATCGAAGTGCAATCACGTCATTGGAGAAAGTCATCTAAGGTAGCCGTAACCTATAGGAGCCAAGTCCAAGTGAAGGAAGGACAAAGTTGAGTATCTCTTTCTGTGTTTGGATAGGCCGATTTTAGGCAGGTGTTGGTCACGTAGTATAGGAGTATTATTGGGCACGAGATTTGATCCGCACTTATGTAGGAATGCAACAAAATATGGATGTAAACATAAAGATACAGTAGAAATAAATCTTCATTTCATTATTATCAAAGAACTGAAAGATGCTTACAAGCGGAATGGAAATAAACTAGCTCGGGCGATGGTATCTTATCTCTAAGAAGAGATATGGAAGATACATGCCTCTGAACTATATTACAATGAGGTTAAAGGGCCTTTACAAGGGGAAACTTTAAACAACCAAAAATCCAACCCTAGGAGATGGAACGCCAAGATTTTGTAAGCCTCATTGGGGTTAGTCAGCTAGCAAACTTCTCGGGGTCATAACTTTGTCATATGATCTATGTTTGGCACGTATGATACCTCCTTAGAAATATCTATCCGAGTACTACAATATTTTTAGCAGGCCCTTCCCTATGTTACTAAGCTTGTTGTAGATCTCAAAAAAAAATGTCGTTTAGGGGGTCAAAACAGCGCTGGAAATTCAAGACCCGAAAAAACTTCTAAAAATAGTAAATTATGTTATAATCAAGGAAACTGATGAAACAAAATGGAGGTATAAGTGGAATAAGCGGGTGGCCACCAATATCCACTGGGATCATTCCTCCCCCCTTAGGGAGAAATGGTCCCCATTACATGTAGAGCCTCCATGAAGTGAGGAAATTTCTGTTGAACCTAGTCCCTTGTGAGCCACTTGCCCTAATGAAGGAGTTGGTTTGCTTTGATAACTCGATATAGCTTGATCATTTGTTGGCGAGTATTATTGATATGTGTGTCCATGATCCTATCAGTTGTGGCTTGTTTAATGTAGCTTGGGTTGAGCTCTGTTGGTGTCAGCTGCTCAGCAATGTCTTATGTGTTCGGTAATGGGGGGAATTATGGCCACAACCAGTTCACATTGAATACTAGGTGTAGGCCAAGGAACGGTGGAATATTGAGTTTAAAAGCATTGTCCCCTATGGCATTAGTGATGATGTAAGGCCCACATTGAAGTGGGTGAATCTTGCAATGTGGCCCAGCGAGGCGCTTCTTCTAAAAATGTAACCAAACTTTGTCACCCACCTGAAACTTGTGTGGTACTTAATGTTGATCATGACATTGTTTATACTTAATATTTTCTCTGTCTAATATATCATGGATCTACTGGGGGATGTGTTGAATGGACTCAATGAAGTTGTTAGCCCTGTCAAATTTAGACTAGACATGAACCAAATATGCCTGAGTAGCTACAAATTGTATGACAAAATTAATGGGATATAGTGGTTGGAATCTCAATCCCACCTAAAAGGGATTCTGGCCAGTTGAGTTGTAGACAACTCTATTGTAGTTGTGCTAAACATAGGGAGGCTCTCATCCCATGTGCATGGGTGCTTCCAGTTGTAAATGCGTAGGATGTGCACAATCATTTTGTTGATGACCTCTATTTGGACATTAGTTTTGGGGTGGAAGGTTGTGGAATTAGTGAGCTTGGTATCCAACAACCACCAGAGGCTTGACCAGAATGCACTTAGGAACCGGTTGTCTTGATCTGAGATAATGGACTTTGGGATCCCAAAGTGTACCCATACTCGTTCAAATAAGAGTTTGGTAGTGGCTTCTGTTGTGATACTCTTCTTGCATGTTGTTGGATGATAAAAGGTGCCTTTTAAAACTCCTAATTATCCCACATTAATCATCAACCCGGGCAAGTCCTCTTATTTCAAGAGTGTACACAGTATGTGGCTGCTATTAATTCAGAGAGTAATGTTTCCTAAATTGTAGTATAGATCTTGACACAAGAATAAATGGATGCATCTAATAAACTCCAATTGCAATTATTAAAGGAAATATCAAAGCTTAATCCTCTACTGAAATCAAATCTTACAGCAATTCAAGTAACAGCATCATCAGCCGAGAGCATAGTAACAATAACTCACCTCTTCTTAGCTGATTCAATCTAAACTATACTCAATCTCTATAAAGCAATCAAGATAGGAATGATATCAATTCTGAGAGTCTAATAGCAATAATCAAACTCTTACAGATGATTAAATCAATGCGATGCACTATCTAGATAATTCACGTTGTAATAAACAAAACTCAAATCAAATGATAGCGCTGTAAATTATAAATAGAACATACACTACTTCAATATAAGAAAGTAATGAACAGCTAATAAAGTAAACTCACAGAAACAGGAAATTATCAAACCAACCAAACTTTAGAAGAATAAAAAATATAACACAAGAAAGCAGTTAAATCCACCAGAGGTCGGGCCCTTAGCCACCAGCGAACACTGCTAAGTTACTTCAGATAATGCGATGGAACAGCAACTTCAATTATATATTAATCATTGAACTTAAGTAGCATTACAATATAATCGCGTTCTCCAACAGCGCAAGTCTGTAATTAAATTTACAACTTGAAAAATAACAGAGATTCCTCCCTTTTCTTCCTACAATCGCTTTCTTTTATAATCAGAAAGGGGTAAAGAGTAAATGGTAAATGTGATCCCTCAGGATCTCCCGATCCTGAGGGATTCGCAACTGATTTCTAACTTCAAACATCTTTCCTATTCCGTGCTGATCCCTCTGATTTTCTCTTAGCCTTGTCCACAACCAACGCATTCCTTCCTTTTCTTGTCAGATTTTGCTGTTCCAACGTCAAGGAACAGCAATCGTTCCTTTTGTCACTTTCCTGCATAAAGAAGGGTAAAAGTTAGCTAAATTGTAACTGCAAATAATTCCTTCATTTCTTACCATAATTCCTCAATATATTAGCGCATTAAGATATGAAAAAGATAAGAATCAAGAAAAACAATGATGAACTTAATAGTAAATACATACCCATTTCGTAACTCAACATACTCCCCTACTTACCCTATTTCATGTCCTCATGAAAAGCAAGTAATTCTGATGGAGTGCAGTTAAAGAGTAGGATGGAGAAGGAGCATCAAAAATTGGTCTAAAACCATGATATTGAGCTAAGAGCACAAAAGCGAGCACTTCCTTTCCTTCAGGCAATTCATAGATGGCCCTGTAACCTTCAGGAGGATACCAAATGAGGGGGCTATGAAACCGACATCCTAGCCAATAGGGTCCTTCTCTTAAAATGAGGTTTCTATAAGTGACAAAATGGGCTGCAGCTACTTTAAAATTTCTGTAATTAAATGGCTCCCTATCCTGCACACTGCTAGTAGAGACCGTCCATCTAAGCTTGGATGCAACCAGAGAGCTTTCTTGCATGGATTGAAAATATACTACTTCGTTCTGTACAATCTCCTTAAGAATAGGCCCTAAAATTTTAATCACCCCTTCCCTTGTCATCAAACTCTTATGGTTAGCAAGCATTTGCAAAGGGTGCTTGGGTTCACTTCTTACCCAAAGATCCAATCCATGCTCTTGTATTTGGAATGAGTTATGAGCTTTGAACCATTTAAGTTGATTAACTGCAAACGAGATAAAGGCCTGGAATTGAACATCTCCCACAAAAGGGTTGGGGTTCTTTTCCACCTCATCCTCTAATACAAAATTGTGCAGGTAAAATTCACAAAGCAACCTTTGAACCTTTACACCACGCTGTTTGCAACAATCTATAAAATCTTCAACTGTTTTTATTTCAATTGGTTTTCTAGCTCTCACAGCTTTAACTTTCAACAGCAAGTATCGTTCTAACAAAAACAAGGCATAATTAGTGGCGGGAGCCCTGCATGCCAAGACATATGTATATAATGAGCAGATGGTGTCTATCAGAGTTATGACCCTATCTAATTTGAGCTTGATTTTCTCTATTTTCTCTTCTCCTTTTCTGTATCTGTCGAAGGTCTCGCTCTCTATTGCATTCATTTCCCGAAGCTGCCTCTACAACTCTTGATATTTTTGTTGGGAAACAGTTTCTTGTTCAAGCCGTTCTAACACAAGCCAAGCATGTGCTAATTCTTCCTGAAGATTCAGTATAATGGGGTCATTGTGTGTCATGACGTCTTTAGCTTGTATGCTTGTCTGAGTGCTTACGCTATGAGAAAGGATGTTTTCTGTCTGAATCTCTTTATTATGGGAGGTCCAAGCCTCTGTCTGAGTATCCATGCTATAAGAGGGTACATCCTCTGTCTAAGTAGCTATATCTATGAAAATTGCATGTTTTTCTTCTTGAATGATGACTGGTTGAGTGGGTATGGGCTCAGTTTGAGTCCCTGTAGCCCTACCTTCATGTAACTCAATCTGTACAGCTACATTTACTGTCTTCGGGGTTTTGTCCTGAACCTTTCCTGCTGATATTTCTTTTATTTTTCTTCTGAGCCTTTTTACTATTTTGTGAAGCTTTTGTTGTTCTTTCCTAAGCTTTTTCAATTTGTCTCTATACTTTTTCAGAGGAGCAACTGTTCTGCTGACAATCTCGTTAATATTTTCTGCTTCTAAAGAGCGTAGTTGCTCACCCTAGCTCTGTTTTAAAAGGACCTTGTCTCCTGATTGATTATCGACTTCCCGAAGCATCTTTGTCTCTACTTCTTCTCCTTGGCCTATGTTCTTTGTACTTAGGCCTACCTGGCTATTTTCTACTGGAAGCATGTCACCGGATTGGTTCTCTGCTTCCCGAATGGCCTCTACATCTATTTCTGCTTCATGGCTTGCATCTTTTAAGGGAGATAGAATTCTGGTGTCGCCAGCATTCTCAGGAGATTGGGTTGCTCCTAAATTAAGATTGAGCGGGATTTCAAGCTGCATGTAATCATTCATGTTGGCCAGGACCTGGGCCAATTCAAAATCGTGCAACAAATCACCTTGGGGACTCATGCTTGGTGTTGAGGGAAGTCCCGATTTGTTTCTTTGTTCTTCTCCAGAATGCCCTGTTTCTTCCTCATGGTCTGATTTAGGGTTATACTGGCCTTCTAACTCTAGCTGCAAGTATTGTTCACTTACTGGGCTAGATAATTCTATAGGTTGACTAATACTGCCTTGAGGATTTTCAGTCGCTCCTAATCTTGACCTCAACCTTGTGGATCGTCTGCGCTTTTGAGGTATGTTCCTTGAAAGGGTAGTCCTCTTCCTTTTCAGAACAGGGTTAGGGGCAGGCAAAGCTAAACCTCCTTCGAGAGCTAATATTAAATCATCCCAGCTTGATTGTTGCTGGGCGAGGTTATAACTGACTATTAGCTTGATCAAACAATGGTGGCTTACTACGGTTTCTATGTGTTGGGACCGTCTTAGCCTCTCAACGATGTCATGCAGTAAAGAATTCAATAATGCAGGTAAATTTACAGAGCACTTTCGTTTTAGAACTGCTAAGAGTTTGAGTTGACGCGGCCTTACCACGTCTTTACGCCTGTCGCATGTAATGTAGTTCTGGATGATTCTTGCTAGTTCTCCCCATGGTTCTCCAAGAGAAGATGGCCAAATGCCTTTGCCCTTTTTTATCAGCTCATGTCCTTCATCCCTGAAAGCCTCAATAGCGTCCTGCAGCTTCAACCGCTTACCAGCCCACACTGGTCCTTCTGCCGGTAACCCGAATACTTCCGCTATCACAGCGTCTGATATAGTGATTTGCCTGCCCCTTACCATGGATTGTCCATTATTTATATTTCATAAGAATTCGCAATTTCCTTGTTTGGTGGTTGAAATATCGTAAAGTATGCTATCCACCCGGCTCGAGCTAAAATTTCCCTGGCTGCATCAGAAACAACCAGTATTAGCAATTCTTTGCGCATTGTTCTTCCTCCCATAGTGCTTGAATTCTACAAATGATAAGTGTAGCAGGGAAAACACAGTGATGAACAAATTTGAGTGATAGAACAACAAATGGTTGTGATAGCTTTATCAGGTGATACTTTATAAATATAAATATCATTATTGAGGGTTGTTATCATACCACATGCTCTGCAATCATGGAATGTTGTATCATTCTGCAAAATCCAATGAAAAAATGACAGCGCATTCATAAGTACACTAGAGGTTGATCTGAATTGGATCCATAGAAAGACTGTCGAGAACCATGAATGAATCAGGTCGAACAAATCTCTAAAGAAATCCAAAACAATATCAAAAACACCTTGAACCAGTGGTCATGGCAGCCGAAATGGAACGACGAAGACCTCGGTCAAAGCGCACTGACCGAGGCCCATGGAGACCACGCAGGAGGCCAAATTAGCCCCTGGGAGCCCCAGAATGGGAAAAGGACGAGGTTTTCGCTAGGAAAATAGGGCCTTGAAGGGGGAGCCTGAGCACTCGGTCACATCGGGAGCCAAGAAACCGTGGGCAGAAAAAGCAAAAAATGCTAACGAACGAAGGCGGGACCCGCGTGCTGGAAAACCGGTGGTATTGATCGGGGTGCCCTTAAATAGTAAGAGGTTTTGGATAGGATCGAATCAATTCCATACACCGATCGATGTGTGGCAGGCAGAGGTGAGAGAAAACTGTCGTTGATCATGCGCTATCGGTCGAGCAAGTCAACCGCGTGAAACGTACATCTGGCATTGGATCTCAAGGGCCCAAATCAAACGGCTGAGATTGCACCCGATGGAAAGAATCAGAATCGACAGGGAATTAAGCCACGTTCTAAAGGGATTTGGAATCCGTTTGACTGCCACGGTGGAGGAAGAATGCATCCACGACATAATTGAAGAAACGAACTGACGAAGCATGTTGGCGCCATTTAAAGGAGGACAAGTGGCCACTCCCTGAGCATTCATGATGACGCCGAACACAAGGAACTCCAAGCGTCACAGCAAAAGGTGAATTGACACAGGTGGAAGAGGAACCGAACAGGCATAGGGATCGAATGTCTAAAGCCATGAACAAAGACAGTCGAATAAGTTAGAGTTGATTTTGGAGTCAGAATTGAGAAAAGTCCAAGCGACCAAGAGAGACAGTGAACAGTGAACCCTAAGAGGAGGAATGAACAGAGAGAACAACAAAGCCAAGCAGAAGAGATAGAGGGCTGAGCTGATCAGAGGTAGCGTCGAGCACCAGAGAGCTTGAACATTCAAGCCTTCCCATAGAGAAATCTATCCAGACTGAGCATCACATTTGGCTCTTTCCACTGTAGACCAAGGGTCACAGAGTTGGTAGGAAGAAGAAGAGTCTGTGTCCTCCAAGTGGCTTGGGGAATCCAAGAACCACCCTTCCAAGAAAAATCTGCTTCAGGAGAACTCATATTGAGTCCCTATATTGTAATTTCTCTGCTTAAAGACACAATAAAACAAGGCCACCATTGAAGCTGGACCATAGACGTAGCCCTAGAGAATAGGGTGAACTCCTTGTTAAAAATTGTTTGTGTCTTTGTGTTGCTTACTGTATTTCTCTGCTGTCTCTCCATTTTATTGTCTGTGTATTGGAAATCTGATCGATCTGTTGTTTCAATAACATAGAACACACACCAGCACATGAGTCTGTAATACCTTTAGTTAATAAATCTTTAACTGATGGCACTCATAGGGTGAATATCAGATCAAGTGGTATCAGAACTCAAGGCTGTAATGTTAAACAAGCCTGTGTTGGTATAGCTATGAATACTCACAAGATCTGTTGGGTCCCTATAATACTAGTGATTACCCCATTACTATTGTAGTTATACCCCTTATTAATATTGTTGTGCCCCTATTGTCCCCATATTGTTATTACTGTGCCCCATAGAATCCCTCTATTGTTATTTTTGTGGCTTTATATTATTATTGTTAGGTCGGCTGGGTTATATTGTGACTCCTTAGACTCCTATATATAGAAAGGAGGTTTTGTCATTTGAATCATCCAAGAATTGTTCATTTATGTAATGTAAAGGAGGTTGCCCCCTCGAAGAGGCTGAATTCTAAGGCGTTGATCTATCTTTTCTATCTTTTCTTGAGCTGGTTTCATAACATTTGGTATCAGAGCTTTGGATTCTAGGGTTTCGCTGCTCCAAACAGGTCATCGTGGCATTTTCGCTATAACTTTTTTTTGCAATGTTTCAGAAGTTGAAAAAAAACCCATTTGAGAAGACATCGCGCTGAACCTTGGGTCCGAATTTCAGAGCTTTTTGCACTATATTTACGGAGATATGATCTGAGGAAGTTGGTCTTTTTGCAGACTCCTGAATTACATTCCAAACAGGTGACCTGGGGAAAATCGTCATAACTTTCTCTCTGAGCATTGGATTGAAATTTCATAAGAAGGTACAGAAAGAGGACGGACTGTAGTTTCTTGTATATATTTTTCAGAGCTAAAGGTTGAAACAGTGACTCGTGGCACGTCGTACAAGTTTTCTCTACTGAACTAGTCTATAATCAGGTCACTGTGGGAGATTTTGCATAACTCTTCCTTGGAGAATCCAATTTGGATCAGATTGGTGGCATTGGAAAGAGGACACAAAGGGCTACTACAGGTTGTAATTTCAGAACTGAATGATCTGAAAGTACAGAGATACATCAGAGGCAATATCGAGCTCCTACAAAGTGAAAAAAGGTGTGTAGATTCTTTTAAATTTTTGCTTAACTTGGTTTGAAAATTTATTTTGAAGGAATTCAAAGGGCATAGTAGAGCATTATTATCGGTAACTGATGCCCCGAGGAAAGAAAATGCAAACACCTAGTAAGGAACCTGAAAGCTCTAGCATGACTCATGAAGAAGAGGAAGAAATGCTACATGATATATCAAAATTACAAGAACAAGTGCAACAAATGTCACTCTCACAAAAGTTAACAGAAGCTAAGATAAATGGTGTGGAAGCTAAGATGAATGGCATGGAAGCTAGGATGGACAATTTGAAGATAGATTTAAACACAAATTTGAAGAGAGGCATGGTAGATTTGAAGACAGATTTGACAAATTTTCTACAAGAAATACTTACTAATGGTGAAAAGGTAGTAAAGGAAACCCATGATGCGAACAAAAGAAATGTTAATCATGATATCATAGACTCTAATGTTGGATCGAAGACCCACCATATTCCAAAAATCGATATGAGGAAGTTTGATGGCAAGGATCCCGCAACATGGATATTACAGATGGAGCAATTTTTCGATCTCAATAATGTGCAAAACACACAAAAGGTACGTATGGCAACTTTATATTTGGAACCAAATCAGTTTGTATGGTATCAATGGCTTTGCTCTCGTAAACAATTTATCACTTGGGCAATTTTTACGGAAGAATTGATAGCACATTATGAGGATACAAAAAGCAACACTTTTTTTAGCCAATTGATAAGTCTCAAACAAAAGGGTTCAATAATGGAGCACATTGAGGAGTTCCAAAAATTGAACATAAGGGTAAAAGATATTCCAGAGGAGCATAGGATTGATGTGTTCATAGGGTCTTTAAAGGATAATATCCAACATGATGTTTCCTTTGGGAACCTGATTCATTAGAGAAGGCATTCAGGTTAGCAAGAAAAATGGAAAGCAAAATTATGGCAACCAGGAAGCATACCACTCACAACTATAAAGACGGAAGTGTTGTTGCCCCTAGTCTTCCACAACCTATAAGGTTGACACCACAACAATTGGAAGAAAAAAGAGAAAAAGGGCTTTGTTACAGTTGTGATAGCAAATACACTAAAGGTCATAAGTGTGCTGAGAAGAAATTATTCTACATAGATTGTGAAGAGGAAGAAGAAAAGGAGCAAGAAAGGTCAAAAGAAGAGGATATACTCCAGGAACAAAGCCTAGATGAAGAAGAAATAAATCCGACCATATCTTGTAATGCATTGGCGGGAATTACCACTCCTCAAACCATCAAGATAGAAGGACAAATCAAGAAGAAAAAGGTAATAGTGTTGATTGATTCAGGAAGCACCCACAATTTTATTCATTGTAAGGTAGCAAAAGAATTGAATTGCTTCCTATATCCAGCACCAGAGTGTCAAGTGATGATTGCAAATGGAGGAACAATAAATTGCTCTGGAAAGTGCCATAATATCAAGCTATCCATGGGAGAATATGTATTGACTAGCCCAATGCTTTCCATTCCAATGGGAGGTGCTGATGTTGTACTAGGAGTCCAATGGCTACAATCCTTGGGTACAATAGCTTTTAATTTTCAAGAACTTTTCATCAAATTTTCTGCGGAAGGAAAGGAAGTTGAATTAAGGGGTATTGCAGGGAAACCAGGAAAGATAATCAGCTCTAATGGTATGACAAAGCTTCTAAAAAAGGAACAAAGAGGTGTAATTGCACAATTATGTTCGCTAGATGTTTCCACATCGGAATCATCTATTTCTCCAGATCTCCAAAAAGTCCTGGACAATCATTCCAAGGTATTTGAGACTCCCAAAGGTCTCCCACCTATGCGTGATCATGATCATGCTATTCATCTGATTCCAGGAAGTGTTCCTCCAAACATCAGGCCGTACAGATATCCCTATGCCAAAAAGAGTGAAATTGAACGTATGGTTGCAGAAATGCTAGAGGCTGGTATAATTCAACCGAGTCAAAGTTCTTTCTCTGCTCCAGTAGTATTGGTGCACAAGAAGGATGGATCATGGCGCATGTGTCCGGATTATAGGGAGCTCAACAAGCTCACTATTAAAGATAAGTTTCCCATTCCTGTCATTGATGAATTACTGGATGAATTGCATGGATCAATTTACTTCACCAAGTTGGATCTTCGTTCAGGATATCATCAAATCAGAATGAAGATTGAAGACATTCCGAAAACAGCATTTAGAACTCATGAGGGTCATTATGAATTTTTGGTCATGCCTTTTGGCCTTACCAATGCACCTTCAACATTTCAAGGTTTGATGAATTCAATTTTCAAACCATTCCTTAGAAAATTTGTGTTAGTATTTTTTGATGATATACTAATCTACAGCAAGTCTTGGAAGGATCATGTTGAACATGTTGACAGGGTGCTACAACTATTGGAGGAGAAACAATTATATGCAAAAAGATCCAAATGTTTCTTTGGAGTCCAAGAGGTGGAATATCTGGGTCATATTGTATCTCATGAAGGAGTTAAGGTAGACCCTAGCAAAATTAAAGCCATTAAGGAATGGAAAATCCCCACATCCATAAAGCATCTGCGAGGATTTCTTGGGTTGACAGGGTATTATCGCAAGTTTGTTAAGAATTATGGGAGAATAGCAGCACCTCTAACAACATTATTGAAGAAAGATGCATTTTCATGGACTCCAGAAGCAACAAAGGCCTTTGAACATCTTAAAGAGGCAATGTGCCAAGCACCGGTCTTAGCTACACCGGACTTCACAAAAACCTTTATTGTGGAATGTGATGCTTCAGGAAATGGAATTGGTGCTGTTCTAATGCAAGATGAAAGACCCATTGCTTTTGAAAGTCGTCCAATCAAGGGAAGTTTTTACACAAAGCTATTTATGAGAAGGAAATGTTGGCAATACTCCATGCACTTAAGAAATGGCGACCCTACCTAATGGGAAGACACTTCAAGGTAAAAACGGATCATGATAGCCTTAAATACTTTTTAGAACAAAGATTATCCTCTGAAGAGCAACAAAAGTGGGTCACAAAGATGTTGGGTTATGACTTTGAAATCATCTACAAAAAAGGGAAGCAAAATGTGGTGGCAGATGCACTCTCAAGAAAGGATGAGGATGTGGAAGCATTGTTGTGCGCCATTTCTATTATCCAACCAGATTGGATAAACGAAGCAAGGGAGGAATGGAAGAATGACGAAGAAGTGTGGGCACTTATTCGAAAGTTACAACAAGATTCCAGTACGTCTGATACATTTAGCTGGAAAAATGATTCGTTATGGTACAAAGATCGCTTATACCTCTGTAAGAATTCCCAGCTAAAACAAAAGATTCTTATGGAATTGCACACTTCTCCCTTAGGAGGGCACTCAGGATTTTTAAAAACTTACCACAGGGTTAAGAAGGAATTTTTTTGGGATGGCCTTAAATCAGATATTCAAAAGTTTGTGGCAGAATGTTTGGTTTGCCAACAAAATAAAGTTGAAACAATTAAGACACCAGGTCTATTACAACCTTTATCCATTCCAAGCCAACGTTGGGAGGAGGTTTCAATGGATTTTATCACAGGTTTACCCAAGTCTGAGGGAAAGAGTGTCATCATGGTGGTAGTTGACAGACTTACCAAGTATGCACACTTTTGTGCATTATCACATCCATTTAAAGCCAGTACAGTTTCTACTGCATTTATGGAAACAATTCAAAAGCTACATGGAAACCCAAAGATTATTGTAAGTGACAGAGATCCCATTTTCACTGGAAATTTTTGGACAGAATTATTTTCTTGTCTTGGTACTCAGTTAGCTCATAGCTCATCTTATCATCCTCAATCTGATGGGCAAACTGAGATAGTAAACAAATGTTTGGAAGGATATCTTCGTTGCTTTGTATCTGATAAACAGACACAATGGGTCAAATGGTTGCCTCTGGCTGAATGGTGGTATAACACTTCCTTCCATACAGCAACAAAAATGACCCCATTTATGGCACTTTATGGGTATCAACCACCATCCATCACATCATATTTAAGAGAAAATTCTAAGGTTCAGGCAGTGGAACATCACATCGAACATCAACAACAAGTCCTCCAACTCTTAAAGGATAACCTCGTGTTGGCACAGAATAGAATGAAACAACAGGCAGATCAACATCGCAGCGAAAGAAGTTTTGATGTAGGTGATTGGGTATTCCTACGGCTACAACCATATAAGCAAATGTCCCTCAAGCAAGCTAAGAAGGATAATAAATTATCACCAAAGTATTATGGTCCATACAAGGTGTTGCAAAAGATTGGTACTATGGCATACAAATTGGAGCTTCCTGCAGCTTCTCGATTGCACCCAGTTTTCCATGTTTCATGTTTAAAGAAGGTTATAGGTGACAAGCTCCCAGTTCAAACAATATTTCCAGAACTTGACGAGGAAGGAAAAATTATATTGGAACCGGAAGCAGTCACAGAAACAAGAACTCGACAGCTACGAAATCGATCAATTTCAGAGTATCTTATCAAGTGGAAGAACTTATCCACTGAAGATTCCACATGGGAGGATGAGAATTTTATACAGAAGTATCCAGAACTACTCAAGCGTTGAGGACAACACTTTTTTGAAGGAGAGGGGCATGTTGGGTCCCTATAATACTAGTGATTACCCCATTACTATTGTAGTTATACCCCTTATTAATATTGTTGTGCCCCTATTGTCCCCATATTGTTATTACTGTGCCCCATAGAATCCCTCTATTGTTATTTTTGTGGCTTTATATTATTATTGTTAGGTTGGCCGGGTTATATTGTGACTCCTTAGACTCCTATATATAGAAAGGAGGTTTTGTCATTTGAATCATCCAAGAATTGTTCATTTATGTAATGTAAAGGAAGTTGCCCCCTCGAAGAGGCTGAATTCTAAGGCGTTGATCTATCTTTTCTATATTTTCTTGAACCGGTTTCATAACAAGATCAAAGCTCAAATTAGGATAATGAGAGTAGGTGGAAACTAATCCTGAAATTGGAATAGTCTATCCTCGAAAGACCATGTCAAAATAAAGTTCTATGGGGTCAGACCCTCAATTCATAGAGATTTTCCTAGCTATAAAGTCTATGGTTGAAGAAATGTACAGAGACTTTAGAATGCAAAAGGTGGAAGATGCATCGAGCTCTAAGCAAGAGAAAGAAGAAGATGAGTCTCACTTCCATGAAAACTCCAAAGGAAAGGGGAAAGAGGGAAACTTTCTCACACCTCCTAATATCCCTTAACATAATAAGAAAGCATCTTTGATTAAGTTAGATGTTAAATTTGATTTGCCTATATATGATGGAGAGCTAAATGCTGAAAAATTGGACAATTGGATTAGACAAATTGATGTGTATTGCAGGGTACAGAACATAAACTCAGACAAGAGTAAGATTCAGCTAGCAAGCCTATGCCTAGGAGGCACTGCCTTGGTTTGGTGGGAAGGTAGAACCCAAGCTGATATGAAAAGCCATGGTAAGACCATCTCTGTCTGGAGTGACTTTGTTTCTGCAATCAAAAAATAGTTCTATCCATTGGCCTACATGCAGCAGGCCATGATGAGTTGGCAAACTCTTTGGCAGTTGAAGGGGCAAAGTGTACAAGGGTATACTCAAGAGTTCAGAAAGAGAGCATTGACGTTGGGTATCTCACTAGACTCACCAGAGACTCTTTTGAAGTACATTGGTGGTCTACACAGCTACATGAGGCATACCATCCTCATGTTTAATCCCACTAGTATAGATGAGGTATATGTACAAGCTACTCATCTACAGGCTAGAGGAAAGAATGGCAATCCAGAAGTTGGGGGACCATCCCAACCCACTGTAAGCAAGAGCAAGGAGAAAAGAAAAAAGAAGTGGAAAGCAAGGAAGGCTAACACTGCATGGAAAGCCAAAGCTTCATGCACTCACTGTAAAAAGGAGGGGCATGATGATGAGCATTGTTGGATTCTGCATCTAGAGTTGAGACCTAAGAAGTCTGAGGGTAAGAAGAAGAAGATAACTGCAGCTATTCAGAGAGATTTGGAGTCAGACTCAGGAGATGAAACAACTATAGCAGCCACAGGTATAAGAGGTAAGAATTCTAAAGCATCTACTAGTAATTCTACTCAATCTGTTATTGATGAATAAAATGAGAGAAAAATACATGATCTTTTCCATATTCGAGTTATTTCCAAAAATCAAAAGATTGATACTTTTTTTGATAGTGGCTCTCAAGTAAATTTGATTTCTGAAGCAATTGTAAAGAAATTGGGATTAGCAAGTACACCTCACAAAAAACCATACCCATTAGGATGGTTGAATGATAAAACACAACTACAAGTGACTGGACAACGCAAACTCAAGTTTTCTTTTGGATCAGCGTTTGTAGATGAGGTTGAGTTAGACATAATTCCTTTGGATATATGTGGAATTGTTTTAGGAAGTCCTTACTTGTATGATAGAAAGGCTATTTTCTATAGAGACGAGAACAAGTATCTACTGGTTAAATATGGAATCGAATACTTTGTAAGAGCTCATAATCTCAAGAATAATTATACTCTCATAAACTCAGGACAGATGAAAAGAATGATTAATTCATGCAAACATTCTTACTGATGGTTGAAAAGGAAAAGAAACCTGATAAAACCATTGCATTTGAGGGTTGTAATGCTGAACAACAAGCTGATATAGAAAAGGTTATTTCAGAGTATGATGTCTTGTTTCAAGAAGCTAAAGGTATGCCACCCAAAAAGGGAATAATACATGATATTATTTTGCAGCAAGATGTTCCATTGCCTAACATTGGGATGTACAGATTGTCCGCTTTAGAGAATGCTGAAATCAAAAAGCAGGTGCAGGAGTTGCTCGAGAAGGGCTTCATTAGGCCTAGCACATCACCATGTGGGTCACCAATCATTTTGGTGAGAAAGAAAGATGGCTCATGGAGAATGTTCATAGATTATCGAGCACTAAATAAGATAATGATAAAAAATCGTTATCCCCTTCCTCGCATAGATTATCTTTTATATCAATTGAAAGAAGCTGTTTATTTCACCAAGCTGGATTTGCATAGTGGATACCATCAGGTCAGAGTTGCAGAGCAATAAGCATGGAAGACTGCTTTCAAAACAAAGCAGTGATTGTATGAATGGTTGGTTATGCCTTTTGGCTTAACTAATGCTCCTGCTGCTTTCATGAGAATAATGAATGATGTGCTCAGACCTTTTCTTGATGATTTTGTTATTGTGTATCTGGATGACATTCTGATTTTTAGTAAAACGTAGGAAGAACATTTAAAGCATGTTAAGCAGACATTAGATGTTTTGAAAAGAGAAAAAAATTATGTTAAACTCTCAAAATGTGAATTTGGCAAAACATCTCTAAACTACTTGGGTCATATAGTAGGGGGAGGTGAATTGAAAATAGATCCCTCTAAAGTGGCAGTCATTGTGAACTCGCCTAAACCCAGGTCTGCTACAGAAGTGAGAAGCTTCCTAGTAGCAGCACAATATTGGAGGAAGTTCATCTCTAATTTCTCCTTGATTGCAACTCCCTTACATGCTTTAACAGGATTGAATAAGGTGTTTCAGTGGGGAGGCAAACATCAGAAAGCCTTCGACACCTTGAAAGAGAAAATAAGTACAACACCTGTACTAGCACTGCCAGATTTACAAAGACCATTTGAGATCCAAACTGATGCCAGTGACTATGCCATGGGAGAAGTGTTGAAATAGCATGGCAAACCCATATGTTATCATTCTGAGACTTTTAATTCTACAGTAGTTAACTATCCTACATATCATAAAGAATTGTATGCATTAGTTCAGAGTGTGAAAAAGTGGAAACATTACTTAATGGGCAAAGAGACAGTAATACATACTGATCATCAGCCACTTCAATATCTACACTCCCAAACTAAGTTGCAGCAATTAAGACATTACAGATGGATGGGTTTTCTACAACAGTTTCACTTAGTCATCAAATATAAAAAGGGCATACATAACAAGGTTGTAGACATGTTATCTAGACCCATTATAAATGCATCTACCATACTTAAGCGTAATTTTGTGCCACATGAAAGCTACATAGAACAATATGCTCAGGATATGGATTTTAAAGATGTATATGCAACTTTGAGTCAAGGCAAAAGAGTAGAAGAATTAGACTATCATATAAAGGACCGACTCTTATACCATTGTGGGAAACTTTGCATTCCACAAACTGAGAAGATAAAGATAATTAGGGAAGCACACACTTCTCTGATATCAGGTCACTTTGGGGTAAGCAAAACAGTTGCACAGCTACAAAGATTCTGTTATTGGCCGAAAATGAATGAGACAGTTTCTAGATATGTGAGAGGGTGTACTATGTGTGCTAAAAGCAAGCCCAACAATAGAAAACTAGGCTTGTACACTCCATTGCCAGTTCCTTCTCACCCTTGGGAAAGTGTTTCCATGGATTTTGTTGGAGGAATGCCTAAATCTAGGAAAGGTCATGATTATCTATATGTTGTTGTGGATAGGTTCAGCAAAATGTGTATTTTGATACCTTGTAGTAAACAGATCACAGCTGAACAGACTGCAAAATTGTTCTTTGAACATGTATGGGTTCATTTTGGATTACCCACTTCCATTGTATCTGATCGAGACACCTGATTTGTGGGGAAGTTTTGGTGTAGTCTGTGGGAATTGATGGACACCAAGTTAAAGAAAAGCACAGCTTTTCATCCACAAACAGATGGCCAGACAGAAGTAGTAAACAGGATTGTGATCCAGTTACTGAGAGGTTATTGCAGTAAACATCCTAAGCTTTGGGATGAACACTTGTGTTATGTGCAGCATGCTTACAATAGAGCTAAACACTCTTCTACACAGAGATCTCCTTTTGAGACCTGCTTTGGTTTCACACCAAGGTCTCCTTTGGATTTTGTCTTTGGTAAAGATACCATGGTTGACGGACACAGTGATGTGAACAAGGCAACCAGGTTCATTGAACAGATCTACAAGATCCATCAGGCAGTACAGGAACAACTGGAAAAGAGCCCAGCCAAGTACAAGGCTAGGCATGATAAGCATCGGATGGAGCATAGTTTTCAAGTTGGAGACCAAGTCTGGTTGTATATCAGTAAGGATAGGATGCAAGGTGAAGGTAAAAATCTAAAGCCTATCAGGTATGGACCTTTTAGGATACTTGAGAAAATTGGTGAAAATGCGTTTCGCCTTGATCTACCAGCTTACATGCACATCTACTCAGTCGTAAATGTAGATTGTTTGAGATTGTTTGAACCTTCAATGATTGAGGACCCTGAAGAGCAAATTCAATTGCCTTTTATTGATGACCTGCTACCTGAATACCTCAATGAGTTGTAGGAAGACACAGTGCTGGATAGGAAGGTGAGGACAAAATGCAAGGGAGATGTTGAGTACCTCAGGATTGGGCTCAAAGGTTCAAAGCTGAGCAGCGCAAAGTGGATTGAGATTGGACAAGTGAAGGAACAATATCCTCACTTAGTCGATGCTTGAAAACCAACTTTTGGTGGTCCAAAATCTTTTTCAGTAGGGAGGCCATGATCCGAATTGGATCCATAGAAAGACTATCGAGAACCATGACTGAATCAGGTCAAACAAATCTCTAAAGAAATCCAAAACAGTATCAAAAACACCCTAAACCAGTGGCCATGGCAGCCGACGTGGAACGACGAGGACCTCGGTCAAAGTGTGCTGACCGAGGCCAATGGAGACCGTGCAAGAGGCCAAAGTAGCCCCTGGGAGCCCCGGAATGGGAAAAGGACGAGGTTTTTTATGCGCGATTAGCGCATCGCTAGGCGAACAGGGCCCTAAAGGGGGAGCCCAAGCACTCGGTCACATCGGGAGCCAAGAAACCGCGAGCGGAAAAAGTGAAAAACGCTAACGTACGAAGGCGGGACCCGCACGCTGGAAAACCGGCGGTATTGATCGGGGTGCCCTTAAACGGTAAGAGGTTTTAGATAGGAGCGGAGCGATTCCATACACCGATTGATGCGTGGCAGGTGGAGGTGAGAGAAAACCGCTGTTGATCGCGTGTTATCGGTCGAGCAAGTCAACCCCGCGAAACATGCATCTAGCGTCAAATCTGGAGGGCCCAGATCAGACGGCTGAGATTGCACCCGATGGAAAGAAGCAGAATCGATAGGGAATTAAGCCGCGTTCTAAAGGGATTTGGAATCCGTTTGACCACCACGGTGGAGGAAGAATGCATCCACAGCGTAACTGAAGAAACGAACCAACGAAGCATGCTGGTGCCATTTAGAGGAGGACAAGTGGCCACTCCCTGAGCGTTCATGATGACACCGAACGCAGGGAACTCCAAGTGCCGCTGCAGAAGGTGAATCGACACATGCGGGAGAGGAACCAAACAAGCATAGGGATCGAATGGCTAAAGCCATGAACAGAGACAGTCGAATCAGTTAGAGTTGATTTTAGAGTCAGAATTGAGAAGAGTCCAAGCGACCAAGAGAGACAGTGAACAGTGAACCCTGAGAGGAGGACTGAACACAGAGAACAGTAAAGCCAAGCAGAAAAGATAGAGGGCCGAGCTGACCAGAGGCAACGTCGAGCACCAGAGAGCTTGAAGATTCAAGCCTTCCCATAGAGGAATCTGTCTGAACTGAGCATCACATTTGGCTCTTTCCACTGTATACCAAGGGTCACAGAGCTGGTAGGAAGAAGAAGAGTCTGTGTACTCCAAGTGGCTTGGGGAATCCATGAATCACCCTGCCAAGCAAAATCTGCTTCAGGAGAACTCATATTGAGTCCCTGTATTGTAATTTCTCTGCTTAAAGACACAATAAAACAAGGCCACCACTGAAGCTGGACCGAAGACGTAGCCCTGGAGAATAGGGTGAACTCCTTATTAACAAATGTTTGTCTTTGTGTTGCTTACTGTATTTCTCTGCTGTCTCTCCATTTTATTGTCTATGTATTAGCAATCTAATCGATCTGTTGTTTCAATAACATAGAACACACACCAGCACATGAGTCTGTAATACCTTCAATTTAATAAATCTTTAACTGATGGCACTCATAGGGTGAATATCAGATCATAGGTCCCCTCCCCCTTCGAAATAATAGGTCGCCTACGACTGAATGAATGAAAGGGTAAAGCACTGGCGGCGAAGTACAGGGGTGATGTATTGGCAAGGTACACTTATTAATGAAAGGATCATAAAGGATATTGGAGTGGTGAAATCAAGGCTTGTACCGAGAATTATCAATAAGTGATAGGTTGTCATGATGTGATATGATAAAGGAAAAGGGACAGCACACGCAAGAAATAATACTTTAGTGTCGTTATTCCACTTAAAATTGTTGTGATTGATTTAAAAAAATTATTCATGCATAAAGGTTCAAGGTATGTTAGGGCCATAATCTCTCCGTAAAAAGGATAAAAACATAAGAAGAACGTATTATAATAGTTATTGATGTAAAATAAAGCTTCAATACCATCAGCAGATTTTCTGTTTCCTGCAAGCGTCCATAGCCTCGACAGAGTTGCTTTCTAACCCTTGGGAACCATGGTCCTCTTTGTATAATTGGGGAAGTGTCTTATGATGTCCATAGTAGAGACCAATGTGTTGGCTTGATAACCAAGTGAACACATTTCCATTCACTGGGAAGTATCGAAAAGTGGTGAGGCTAGCTCGTGATGAGACCTCTTGTTTCCAAGGACTTTATTTGTTTATGCATCCATTGGATCATAACCCTGGTGTGGTGGCCATAGTGGGAATGCCACTTTGCTCCTTCCTTATGATCATGGTAGGCTGGCTCATGATGAGACCCCCTATCCTCCATCTATGGAAAAAAATCATAAAACTGTTAGTGAGGTCCCCATTTTATACATAGAGGGTGGCTCATCGCTCTTTAAGAGTAGGGATGGCAGAAGAAGTTTGACATATCAATATAAAAAAAGTATACCCATAATTTTATTGATAATACACAGAGAGAGTTAGACAAGAAAGGGGCAACCAACATGGTACAGATAATCAATCAGTTTGGTTTATAGTGGAAATGAGGACATTAAATTGATATAGTTAATTGTGTCCTTCTCTTTTTTTTTGGATCACCACAAAGCAATCTGTTAAAGATGATAGTATTCACGGTATTTTCTTGTTCCACTAGACTTCCACATTTGTTGTCCTTAAATATGTATTGTACCTTTCATGTCATTAAGAGGATCATAAAGAGTGAAACTGGGGTGGTCTAGGGATGATTATGCAAGGAAGAGAAAGAGGATGTTCTCAAAAACATTCACAAAGTGTTGTTCTTTGAAAGGAATAGAAAAAGAAAAACCCACACAAAAAGTGTTGTTGCTTAAAGAGAACAGCAGTTGTTCCCTGTAAGGAACAGCAAACAAAAATACACAAAAAATGTGTTGTTCCTTGTAGGGAACAACAAAGAAAACAGTCGCAAAACGATGATGTTCCTTGTAGGGAACAACAAAGGAAATACATACGAAAATTGTTGTTCCCTAGAGGGAATAGTAGTTGTTCCCTATAGGGAACAGCAAGGGAAATACACGCTAAAAATTGATGTTCCTTGTAGGGAACAGCAAGAAACAACGCACACAAAAATTGTTGTTCCTTATAGGGAACAACAGTTGTTCCATGTAGGGAACAACAAAGCAAACAACACACAAAAATTTGTGTTCCCTACAAGGAACAACAATTGTTCCCTGTAGGGAACAGCAAAGCAAAATGCATGCAGAAATTGTTGTTCCCTGTAGGGAACAGCAAGGGAAAATACACACGAACATTGTTGTTCCTTAGAGGGAACAGCAGTTGTTCCCTATAGGGAACAACAAAGGAAAAATAAAGAAAAACTAATATACAATCTATTATCCAAGCAAATTCAATCAAACAGAAAGGAAAATTTATGTACAAGTTTCAAAAAAAAAAAGTAAATTCTTCACTGGACTGGTGCTGTGGAAGGGTTGCCCTCCTCAGCAAGAATTTGTATAGTGGAATCTTCCTGTAACTGTTGGCAAAAGGATTCCCTTGTAAGCGGTTTGTGATAGAGGCATACTCGATGTCCATTCGCTTTAAAAGAGTAGCCAGACCCATCAATGGTGGCTAATGTAAGGGTGCCATTATCATGCACCTCTTGTATCTCATAGGGGCCTAACCATCTGGTCTGGAGTTTTCCCGGGAAATCCTAGAACCTAGAATCATACAGAAGTACCCAATCACCTTCATGGAATATCTTCTTCTTGATGAGGGCATCATGCCATTTCGCTCTTTGTTGTTGGATTAGTGCAGTATGCTGAAGAGATGATAGCCGGATTTCATCCAATTCATTGATTTGATGTAGCCTGTTAATCTGTGCTTCATTCAAGTCCAAGCCTACTTCTTGAGCTATCCTCAATGTCTGAATTTCAAATTCTATTGGGAAGATAGGTTCTTTGCCAAACACTAGCTGATATGGGGAGTATCCTGTGGTATTTCTCCATGTTGTGTGATATGCCCACAGGGCTTCTAGCAATCAGGTAGCCCAGTCACGTCTATGTGATGCGACTGTCTTTGTTAGTATAGCCTCGATTACTTTATTGGTACTTTCTACCTGGCCATTTGCCTGTGGGTGGTATGGAGATGTGATTTTGTGCATGATATGATGATTTTTTAATGTAGCAGCAATCTTATGGCCTACAAATTGTGGCCCTCCATCCGTGATTATTTCTCTAGGCAAGCCATACCGCATGAAAATTTGGAAAAGAAAGTGGATTACTGAGTCCTCCATTGCCCTTGGTAATGCTTCTGCCTCCACCCATTTAGTCACATATTCTGTTGCAACCAGTATATATGTCTTTTGATTAGATGATGGGTTTATTGGGCCAATGAAATCTAATGCCCATCGTTCAAAAGGTTCAATGACTAACTGTGGATGCAGGGGCATCTCGTCAGACTGTCCAAGGCGGCCCATTCTTTGGCAGCTATCGCATGCCTAGACAAACTTCTTGGCGTCCTTAAAAATGGTGGGCCAATAATAGCCCATCTGTAAGACTTTATGCCTAGTCCTGCGGTCTGCAAAATGTCCACTGCAAGGCCCATCGTGGCAAGCTTTTAGGATGTCGAAGATTTCGTCTTCCCTGACACACCTTTGAATATGCATATCAGCTCTTGTGTGAAAGAGATATCCTCCGATCTAGGAGAACCGAGTGCTACATTGTGTACTATTAGTTTTCTTTCACTACGCGTCAGGTGCTTGGGTAATTTTCCCACTACTAGGTAGTTCGCGACATCTGCGTACCATGGTGTTTTCATGGTTACAGCAAATAAGTGCTCATCAGGGAACTGGTCTTCTACTGCTGTCGAGTCATCTGTCTTTGGCACACGTGAGAGGAAGTCTGCTACCAGATTTTCCTTTCCTGGTCAATCCTTGATTGTTATGTCAAATTCCTGCAAAAGGATCAACCATCGTGTCACTCTTCCATTTGTAACAGGTTTATTAGCTAAATATTTAATAGCAGAGTGATCAGTATACAAAACCACAGGGTATCCTATTATATAGTGTCTGAATTTATTAATAGCATAGATTACAACCAGAAATTCTTTCTCGGTTACGGTGTAATTCAACTCAGCAGGAGTTAAATTTTTGCTGATGTAGTATATCGCATAAGGCTTCTTATCTTCCTCCTAGCCGAGAACTGCTCCAATGGCTGTATCTGATGCATCGGATGAAATCTGAAATGGCAAATCCCAGTTTGGGCCCTGTAATACTGGGGTTGTTGATACTAGCCATTTTAAATCTTCAAAAGCAGTGTCACATTTGTCAGTCCATAAAAAATCGATATTTCCTGTTAAAGCATATAATGGTGCAGCAATTTGGGAGAAATTATTTATAAATCTTCTATAATATCCAGAAAATCCCAAAAAACTACGTACCTCAGTTTGTGTGCAGGGGGTAGGTATTAAGAGGATTATCTAAATTTTTGCTGGATCTACCTAAATTCCAGCTGTTGAGATGTAGTGACCCAGGATGAGGCCCTTGGTCATCATCATGTGGCATTTCTCATGGCTTAAGCAAAGCCTGGTAGCAATGCATCTTTGCAGGACTTTCTCTAGCGTTTGTAATGCTGGCTCGAAGTCATCTCCATAGGGTGTAAAGTCATCCATGTACACCTCGAGTCCCTCGTTTATCAAGTCTAAAAAAATGTTGAGTATGGCTCTCTGGAATGTGGCAGGTGCATTGCACAGTCCAAAAGGTAATACCCTATAATAAAATGTCCCCCAGGGGCAGGTGAAGGTAGTCTTATCCTGGTCTTTAGGAGAAATTTGGATTTGGTTGTAGCCGCTGAAGCCATCTAGGAAAGAGAAGAATTTTTTACCTGCCAATGTGTCCAAGACCTAGTCGATGAACAGGAGGGGAAAATGATCTTTTTGGGTTGCTTTATTAAGCTCTCTATAATCAACACATATTCACCACTTCCCATTCTTTTTAGGCACCACAACTAATGGAGAAACCCATTTGCTATCAAATATAGGATAGATGAAATTTACATCTAATAGTTTTTATAGTTCATCTTTAACAACATATTTAAGGTGAGGGTTTATCCTCCATTGAGGTTATCGAATGGGCCTCGCATCTTTCTCTGTATAGATGTGATGCATGCATAATTGGGGATCAATCCCTTTCATGTCTGGGTAATCCCAAGCAAAAGCCTCTTTATATTTTCTAAGAAGTTGAACAAGCCTCTGCTCCTGGTCATCAGTCAAGTTTTTGTTAATGTTTAGGACTTTCCCTGGCTCAATTTCAATGGGTTTGTTGTTATAAACAGTTGTTGTTGGTATTGTCTGGTCATTAATATCTTTTAAGGGATCTTCTTCAATTTCGTTATCCAGGGCTGCTTCGATCATGTGACATTTTAGATTGGATACGGCATCTGGTTGGTTAATGTAAGTGTTAATAATGTCATCTTCTGTTTGATTCTTAAATTCAAGAGCATCTTCTACAGTTAGCGGTGATCAAATGTTTTCAGTTAAATATGATACAGGTTGTTTTCTAGTTTTTATTATTGTTAAGCTTGGCTGAGCTGGAGGATATAAAGCTAGATTCTTCACATTACTTCCTCTTTCTATAGTCATACTGCCTGTTCGACAGCTTATGTAAGCATCTGTGGTTGCTAGCCAAGGTCTTCCTAGAATTAGGGGATGTCCATCTAGCCAGTTTCTAGGATTAATAATCAAGAAATCTGCTGGGTATTCCCAAGAATCTATAGACACCATTACATCCTGTAATGTCCCTTATGATTTGACAACCGATCGGTCAGCGAGTTCTAGCAAGGTCATAGTTGGATCCAAGGCTGTAATGATAAAGTTTTTGACATGTTGTTGTTGTGAGAATATTAATGGCTGCTCCTAGATCAACTAATGCATTGGGGAAGGAACATCCATTTATTTGTACTGTGACTATATGGTTTCCTGGGTCCTCATATTTCACCGGTGTTTCTCTGCCTAATAATAAATCAGACAAAGTTCCGGCTACATGGACAGTTGGTTTTGTTTTTATTTTCCTCTTAGGCTTTTTAATACACAATTCCTTAATAGTTTTTGCATAAATTGGAATGTCTTGAATAGCCTGGAGGAGGGGTATTTTTACACACAGATTTTTTAATTCTCCCAGAAGATCGAAATCAGGATATTCTATTGAGTGAGGTATAATCAATCTCTTTGGGAATGGTGGAGAAGAGGTAATAGTTTGATCATGGCTTTTCTGTTTAACCGTATTCTCCACTTGAGGTGTTTGTTCTACAGGTAACGGATTTTCTAATTGTATATTTTTATCCCGCTCTGACTCAATTATCCTTCCAAACGTTAATTTGAATTCATTACACTCCATAACTCAGTTTCTGGCTCCAGTCCTTCAATAATTTGTACAGATTGGACTGGTCTATTGTTGGGATTCAGGTTGGGCTGGGCTGGGAGCTGTGGTCGTAGATTGGATTGAGGGTTCTGCTGCAATGTGTAAGGTGTTGGTAGTGTAGGCTGAGGCAGGGGGATTGTTCCTGTTGAATGGTTTGTAGTCTTTGCCAGCTTGACTGCCAGTTTTGGTTTTGTGAAGTGGAGGGTGGCCATTGGGATGGATATGTATTGTTCTGCTAGAATGGTGGAAAGTAGGAGGAATTTGGCCAATTGTTGTTTTGATTTGATTGATTGGACCAAGGTGGCATGAATAATGGTTGTTGTGACCAACTAGGAAAAGGTGGTTGGTTCTGCCACGTAGCTCTTGTGTATTGTTGAGAATTATATTGTGAGGGTTGAAAGAAAGAATATGGGTCAGTCGGCATACTTTTTTGTTGTGCTTGCCATTGGCGACACTGATTTAGCAGGTAGATTGGTTCTGTTTCTTCCTCTGCCTCCTTGAAGACTGATTTTAACCCTAGGAGTGATGGGCAGTTTTCTGTAGCATGGTCTTTATTACATATGGCACAGTTCTATACCATATCCAGCGGGCATTCTTTATGACTATGCTTCTTCCTGCATCGAGGGCAAAAGATCACTAGGTTCTGTTCTTCTTCGGCATGCTTTTGCTTGGCTTGCATGATGTCTAATTGTGTTGTCAAAGTTCCCAAGATATCTGTTTTGAAATCCTCCAGCAAGTTGCCGATTTCTGCACTAGTAATGCTTCCGCCAGAGATTTTGTTGTCCCTGGTGGTCATATCACATTCTGCTGGTTTCAATCTCGTACTTCCTCTTGAGCACCTAATACAAAAATTAATAATGTTAGCATAGCCTTCTTGATATATATATCACCTTTACCCATAATATTTAATGTCTCTATCCATTGATCTTTCATCCCTTTAATTAGTGTATTTTTTAGCACATTATCAAGCAAAGGCAGAGTTGCGTAGGGAGACCTTTGGAGGTTATATTGAAAACGCTCCACATACTCTTCAAACGTTTCACTAGGTCTTGCTACCATTTGGAATATTTCGTCTTTTAGTTCCCTAGATCTGCAATAGTCCTAATATTTTTTAAGGAAAGCGGTTTTCATTTGATCCCAATCATTTATGGTACCCCCACCTAGTCCCATAAACCAACGCAGGGCCGCTTTCTTCAACGTAGAGGGAAATAGCTTTAGTTTCTAGGGGTTGGTGGTGTAATCATAACCCCGACATAATTAATCAAATTCAAAGAGAAATGCATCTGGATCCTCTGATGTGAGTCCATGAAAGGTGGGAATATTTTGTAGAGGGATAGCTTTCACGGGTGTGTTGATAGTTATGTTAATGATAGGATACTGTAATGTAGAGGTCTGGGGTGCTTGTGGATGATTGGCCATTTGATCAAACATAAGCCAGTACCCTTCCGGGATCTCTGGAGCTAAAGAGTTATTCCTAGGATGACTAGAAGGGGTGGGAATGATCTTAACAGCGCTCCCTTGGTCTGGGATACTGGGTGTCCTTTGCTCAATTACTACCTGAGGGGATCTTGGTTCTTTTGTTTCCCATGTTTCTCCTCCTCCTTCATGAATATTACAAGAATTCCCTTCTTGTGAGGGACTTGGGCACGAATTTTCAATATCTTGAAAACTCTGCTCAGTTCCTTCTATTTTACTATGGACCTCAGCATAGGCTACAGATGGTGAGCCTGTGGCCCGAAGGGAGACAGTAGGTTGTCTAGAAGCAACGGTTCGAGGACCTACTGATGGCTGAGATTCAGCATTCTTTAATATTTCGTCAATGAAAGTTGATCGTCCAAGGGTCACTGGTCCCTTAGACTTTTCAGGTTTGGGATGTGGAATTAGATTGTTTTCAGGTCTTTTCTTCTTAGTCATTCATGCAAAAAATTCAAATGTTTATTTCTACCTTAAGTTCCTAACAATTCTGCTAGAAACCAGGCAGGGGAGCAGGCATTTTACTTGCTCCGTACGCAAGTTCTTACCTTCTATTTTTAATACCCAGTTCTCTCTCAACAGACAAGCATCAAACACCTACTTCACTTTTCTGTAATTGTGCTGAAAAGCGAGCAAAGGAGCAAGAACTTTACTTGCTCGTTACGTAGGTTCTTACCTTCCATTTTCAATACCCAATTCTTCCTCAATAGCAATTATCAGATATACATCACTCTTTGTAAATGGCTACACTCTCCTCAGCAACGGCGCCAAAATGTTGGCTGATAAAAGGTGCCTTTTAAAACTCCTAATTATCCCACATTAATCATCAACCCAGGCAAGTCCTCTTATTTCAAGAGTGTACACAGTATGTGGCTGCTATTAATTTAGAGAGTAATGTTTCCTAAATTGTAGTATAGATCTTGACACAAGAATAAATGGATGCATCTAATAAACTCCAATTGCAATTATTAAAGGAAATATCAAAGCTCAATCCTCTACTGAAATCAAATCTTACAGCAATTCAAGTAACAACATCATCAGCCGAGAGCACAGTAACAATAACTCACCTCTTCTTAGCTGATTCAATCTAAACTATACTCAATCTCTATAAAGCAATAAAGATAGGAATGATATCAATTTTGAGAATCTAATAGCAATAATCAAACTCTTACAGATGATTAAATCAATGCGATGCACTATCTAGATAATTCACGTTGTAATAAACAAAACTCAAATCAAATGATAGCACTGTAAATTATAAACAGAACATACACTACTTCAATATAAGAAAGTAATGAACATCTAATAAAGTAAACTCACAGAAACAAGAAATTACCAAACCAACCAAACTTTAGAAAAATTAGAAATATAACGCAAGAAAGCAGTTAAATCCACCAGAGGCCCGGCCCTTAGCTGCCAGCGAACACTGCTAAGTTACTTCAGATAATGCGATGGAACAACAACTTCAATTATATATTAATCATCGAACTTAAGTAGCATTACAATATAATCGTGTTCTCCAACAGCACAAGTCTGTAATTAAATTTACAACTTGAAAAATAACAGAGATTCCTCCCTTTCTTCCTACAATCGCTTTCTTTTATAATCAGAAAGGGGTAAAGAGTAAATGGTAAATGTGATCCCTCGAGATCTCCCAATCCTAAGAGATTCGCAACTAATTTCTAACTTCATACATCTTTCCTATTCCGTGTTGATCCCTCTGATTTGCTCTCAGCCTTGTCCGCAATCAATGCATTCCTTCCTTTGCTTGTCAGATTTTGTTGTTCCAACATCAGGGAACAACAATCGTTCCTTTTGTCGCTTTCCTGCATAAAGAAGGGTAAAAGTTAGTTAAATCGTAACTGCAAATAATTCCTTCATTTCTTACCATAATTCCTCAATATATTAGCGCACTAAGATATGAAAAAGATAAGAATCAAGAATAACAATGATGAACTTAATAGTAAATACATACCCATTTCGTAACTCAACACATGCCTCCAGGATGGCCATCTTAGATAATCTGTCAATGACCACGAAAACACAGTCATTGCCTTGCTTGGTTTCAAGAAGGTTTGACATGTAATCCAAGGAAATGGATTCCAATGGTTGGCGAGGAGTAGGCAGTGGATTACACAAGCCTTGCTTCTTGATTGTAGGTTTAGAAAAGGCATAAGCATTACAGGATCTGATGTACTTCCCAACATCTTGTTGAAGGTTCAGCCAATAAAAATACTTCTGCAACACTACCACTATCTTCTCTACCCTAAAATGTCCAGTGACCCAACTATAGTGCACCTCCCAAATCATCTTGCCACACTTTCTTGAAGGAACGCAAAGTGTTATTGGGAAATCTAGTGTCTATTCAGAGCTGCTAGTCCCACTAAGACGGGTAGCTATCTTAGAAACAAACAGATTAAAGTCACTTGTTTTTCCTTTACGAGAGAGAGATGAGAAAGAATTAGAGAGTACCAACCTCAGTCTTCCGCGTGGCTCCTTGCTTGTTTCCTTTCTCCTTTGACAGAATCTCGCCACTGCTTCCTTACTTGTCCCGCTTCAAAGAGCACCTGTAGATTCACAGCAGCATAATACCATCAAAGCATAGAGATCTATCATTGTAAACAATATAGGATCAGATATATATTGACCATAGAAATGCATATATCAACACAATATTCAGAGATACACAAGAATATGGAGGAAAGGATACTCACAGAAGCCCCTTCATCTATGATGGTACCAACCATGACCATTCTGTATGTTTGCACTATGATTCGGAATGGTACATTAGACGGTAAACAGGGTCTGCCTAGTAGGTTCCAATCAAAGGAAATGACTAGGTTGTTTGGAAGTGGGACCGAATAAACGGCCGGATACAACTCTGACTAACTTCCTTCCTGCGGTAAAGGAATGGGCAGATTGCCCCCATGTTCATCGGAGTCTGTGTTTATGAAAAGAATTTGAACGGTGTCGTTCTCATTCTCTTTGGTGACTGTATCATCTAAAGGTAAGTCTTCTAAAGCCAAGATGGGTTCGACTGCCATCTCGACCTGTTGAATTTGGTCCGATGTGGACTCAGAGGGTTTATCTTCAATGATAGGTGCTTCAACCGAAAACAAAGGTGGGTCAGTCAGATTTTCAACTAGCAATGGATTCGGCAAGAGTTTCTTGTATCTAGGAGGGAGTCGTTGCGTTGATGCAGGACGATTATCCAAGACTCTTTTAGCTTTGTCCAGGAAGGGACAACGGTGGAGGGCATGATCACCTTCACACATTTTGGAAGGAAATTTAGATTTTCCTTTCTGTCCGGTGACTTCGTTTTCACTAGTTGACGGTGTACTCTCAACATGATCGTCAAAGGTTGACAACACCAGGTTGTGCAAGCGGGGAGACCAGTCCCTTAAGATTCGTAGGATGCAAGGACAATCTCGATGATAGTGGTCTCCTTTGTAGATGACACATGGATATTTAGGTTTGGATGGTGCAGTGTGTGGATTTTTGCTAGGCGATGCATGGTTACCCCTTTTTGTCATTGGCTCCTTCTTCTTCTTCTCCTTCCCTTTCTTCTTCTTCTCAGTTACTTGGTTTTTAGTTTTACTATATTCACCAAGCGAAGAGGAAGAAGGAGAGGGAGAGATAAACGAAGTAGAAGGTTGGGGGGTAATTCTAGTATCATCTAGTTACTTATTGGATTGTTCAGGAATCACGGTGCTTTGAATGACAGAGGTCAAGAAAAGCCATACCGGCAGGCCAATTGTCAGTCCTGGAAGGGACAATGTGGCCATATGAGGTGCACCAACATCTGCCCAAGAGGAGAAAGGACTAGGATTTCCCCCGAGGGGAAATCCTTGGTTGGTGGACTCCATTTTCTCAACCTAAGACCAACAAGGGAACAGTGACGTTATTCCGATTAAAATAAATTTTAGACGCTTTGACACAACTTGCTTTTTCATTTTTTAAGAGTTGAGAAAAAGGTAAAGATGACTCTAGTCGCCTTCGATTTTTAATGAGCCTAAAGTGACAAGTGCTAAGATGGACCTTTTCCTTTAAGGAGTCTAAAAAGGAATGAAAGAGACTACTCTGGAAATCTAGACAGAGGGATTACTAAACCAATCGCAAAACTGTAGAATACTTTTTACGGTACGGCAGTCAATCTTCCCGAATGTTGTGTTCAGTTCATTGCAATCGATAGGGCGGCAGACATGGCTTCCTAAGGATAAAGGATGTAGCCTATTGTGGTCTCCCAATAAATACTCGATGGTACGTGGGAGCACAAGTCCGTACTGGCACTTGTCGTCTCAAAGAGGAGGAATCACCCAACCTACGATGAAAGCGACAATTACCGGGCTTTATGACGCCGAAATACGTCTCTATCCTAGACTTCTAGATGTTGTGCGTTAGGTTCCAAAGCGTTTTTATGTTCATTGAATTTATTTTATAGTTGATCTTTCTTAAGAAGTTTGCCTTTAAGGTTCACCCCGTGATGTAGATATACAATTCCTAAAATGAAATCTAAGATGATAAACAGTCATTTAATATTCTTTTTGCAATGAAAATCCTAGCTACTAAGGAAAGAGAAACGAAATCCTTTCAACATAGAGCAGAGAGCACACACTAGATGCACTTGTCCTAAATCAAAATCAACAAGCAGTCTAAATGCAAATGCACATGCATGTATTTGTTTTCCGCTTTCTTAATGTGTGAATGACAAAAAGACTGCTAAGCACAAATCTAGACTATATCTTCTTTCAAAGTGACAATACTAATGATTTTCTTTTCAAAAAAAACAAAAGGGAGACAAGACGACTCTTTGCGATTTTGAATTGAAAACTTCTTTCAACACTTGAAGTATTATTAATTCATTTCAAATACAAGAGTAACAGTGTAATCGACTATCAAAAAGAGAAGGATTATTTTCCTTGACTGAAAACGACACTTGCGACACTTTTAAATCCAAAGACTATAGTTCGATTAAGTTACCATTTTGTAAATGAGAACTATGAATGGTGAAAAATACATAAAAACATCCACAAATATTTACACAATGGAGGTTGGATGATGCAAAGGAAGGGGGTTTCAACAATGGTCTACTGATCACAGACAGCAAAACTCTTGAATAAAGCTGAAGAGGCTGAAGAAAAAACCAAAATCTGGAGGCAGAACTAGTCTTGTCTGATCATCGCACCTGTAACACAAGGAAACAGGGATGCATCCCACCTACTGCACACGTGAGGTGTGATGCATCCAGATTGCTAAGAAGAGAAGGTGCGATGGTCCTGGGACAAGACTTTAACTTGGTTTTTGGTCACAGTTTGCAGCTTAGTTCAGGGATTTAGGCCGAGCAAATGATAGTCAGTAACTACAAAGTACAAGGGCTGATCTAATGAGGTTACTCAAGCTACCTCTAGGGCACTTAGGATGTTTGCAAATCAATTGTTCAATTCATAAACAAACCCGGAGATTGACTGAAGCAGCATTGATCTACTTTGCACTTGCATAGCAAATGCAGTTTGAAGGCTAGTTGGCTTAACGTCAGGCTCCGTCTGTGGTTTATGAATCAAAAAAATAGAGACAAGCAATCAAACTAATTGCGTCCCCAATGGAGTCACCATTTTGTTATCGGGAAATCTAGTATCTATTCAGAGCTGCTAGTCCCACTAAGACAGGTAGCTATCTTAGAAACAAACAAATTAAAGTCACTTGTTTTTCCTTTACGAGAGAGAGATGAGAAAGAAGCAGAGAGTACCAACCTCATTCTTCCGCTTGGCTCCTTGCTTGTTTCTTTTCTCCTTTGACAGAATCTCGCCACTGCTTCCTTACTTGTCCCACTTCAAAGAGCACCTGTAGATTCACAGCAGCATAATACCATCAAAGCATAGAGATATATCATTGTAAACAATATAGGATCATATATATATTGACCATAGAAATGCATATATCAACACAATATTCAGAGATACACAAGAATATGGAGGAAAACTCAAATAGCTTTATTAATAAAAGTAGTAGAAGAGATGATTACAACCACTTGGTCTGACCCAGCGCCATCATTCCAGCTTGAAAGCCCTCTTCACCAATGTCTTCAAAGAGAAACCAACAACACTTCTTTGCAAATTACCAAATTCCAATCTTTGGATCTCTGGGATGAGGGATCCATTTATAGATATTTTCAGGGGGGTGAGTCAGCTTCTGGGATTTCAATTAGTGTCATCTCTCTGATAGTTCTTGGTTCCACTTGGAGATTTCATGATCTCTTACTCATCCTTGGGCGAATTCAGGGAGGCAAGTGTCAAATGAGCAGCTTCTAGAAGATTCTCAGGGTCTCCACCTAGCAAACTGCTTGTGCCATTTGTCTGCTCTCGCTCATCGCACCCTACAGAAGGGCTTTCCAGTATGCATCGCACTTTTTGCATGTGGTAGGTGAGATGCATCGCACCTTTTGCACTGGGCAGTCTGTATGGTCCTGCTTTGACCAGTTCTGAGTGGTTTTTCATGGAAAACTTTTGGGAGATGATGTAATCAGCTGACCTTGCTCCTTTAGGGTATGAAACAACACTTTTAGGGACTTAGAAGCCCTTGGTTTATGGACATATGTGATTGGGGTTGCAGTGCCCAAATATGTCTATAGCAGTTGCCCCCTAAAGCATGAGGTCATAAATCTTTTGATGTCAGGTGAAATGCTTTATAATGAGGATCCAAGGTTTTTCGCACTGGAAGGTGACCTGTAATAAGATACAATACAATACATTATCTTCATAATATTTTCATGATCTAGCCGAGGCGGGCATTCCCATGCTCAGCTTGATAAATTCATTTTCATGTACATAGGACAGACAACCGTCTGTGTGCAGAATGATGATTCTGGTAGAGCCATCATCCCTTAGTTTGGATGATTATCTGTGCAGCAATGATGTACATTTGATGTCTTTATTTTCCTGAATATATTGCAGCCTGGATGGATGAAACTAGATCCGCGGTCTTCAAAACTCGTTCAATATTCGCCTGAAAGTACAAGTCGATCCATGTGAAAAGATGTTCTGATGTTGAACATGGAAGGACATCACCTGATTACCAGCCAATGATGTAAGCTGTTAACAGACGTGAGAGGAATCACCAATGATGATGATGATCCTTAAGGTACTGCAATACAATTCACGTGGTGTGAATACATGAGTCGATGTCAAACACCACACAAAATCTTTCGGTCGAAGGCCATTAGTGTAAACCTGTCGCCGGAAGTGAGAAACTTGCCATTGAGGCATGCAAGCTTCAAAGTACTGGAAGGGTTGTCCCTAGGTTAGCTTCTTGGATAATGAGCTGATGTCGACAAGAAGTGACCCGTCGTAGGAAGGCATTAATGGATCCCACATCTATGACACGGAACGGAGCAAATGATTTTTTAGAGGTGAAAACGATCTAATGATACAAGGTTCAGGGTGGCGATCATGAAAGAATGAAGCGTGAAGGTATCGCAGCAAATGAGACACAAGCTGGGTAGGTGAATTCTCTGAGCGACTTCTCTTGAACATATCGGTGACACTGAAATGGATTGGTAGCGTTAACCCCAAAATTGGATGGTACGATGGACCAATGGTGATATGACCGGTGAACGGAATAACCCAACCCAACTCAATCATGGTGATGGAGTGAAAAGTGTCCTATTCAAGAGCGACCTGCTACCAATAAAGTTTCTTCAAGTTTTCTTCCCAATTTTCCCCAGTCAATTCTGACCAGTACCTCTTTATTTTTGTCAAGCTTGAGGAGGATAACATATGCTTGTTCTATAATTTGCCCTTCGGGCAAACCTGTCGCTATGTTTTAATGAGTCTAGCGACAGTGAAACTCGCTCTTGTCTGAATGGACAAGTTTGTCACTATTGTTTTAACGAGTTTAATGACAAGGATAACTCGGTCCTTTTCAATTTTAGAGAGTTTGAAAAGAGACGGAAGGAAACTCCAATATTCCTTTTTCGTAATATAGTCCCTTAAATCTGAAAAAGTGTAAAACAATGCGAAAGGGATGACTTTTCGATAGTTTTAACGAGCCGAACAAGACAAACGCTCAATCTTTTTGTGTAATGATCCCTCGGGTCCAAAAAGATTAAAATCTAGAGGAGGGATAGCACTTCTGATCACTTTAACGAGCCGGAGAGGCCAATTTCTCAGCAATATTTTCATATTTTACGAGTCAGATGAAAAGAGCTTAAAGGAGACTCATTTTTTAAGGAGCGAGTGATGTTTTTAGATAGCAGTTGGTTCCAGGTAAGGTTTGGAACTTTCCTAATCATGGCAGTGTAAAGAAGGTGGCTAATAGGATCACTTGTCGCAGTTGTTCCTCAAAAGGGGTAAACAATCAAATGGAGGCGAATGATCGGCTAAAACAGAGTGGAGGTGATGGTAAGAACATGACCAAGGCTCAAAAGCTGATGATAATCATTCACAATGCTTATTTACCAGAGGTGGGTTCATTTTTTAATGAGTTTAAACTCTGGTGGAACATATGCTCATTGCTAGGTTTAATTTTTAACAAGCTTGAACTTTGCGTAAAACTACTTGTGCCAGTCGTATAATAAGGATGTCTCATCGATAGGTTCATTTTTTAGGGAGCTTGCACCATCCAAAATTATGCTCCGACTCCTTTTATTATGTAAGCTAGGAACGACCAATCCTACGAGTTTAAAGGGTTAAGAATCTACAAACTAGGAAAATAAATGGTCATTTTTTACTTTCACGCAAAAAGGTTTGCATGCCCCCAGGTATAGCGAAGTAGATTTTCCATGTTACCCTTCAATTTGTAGACAAAACACTTGCTCTGTCGAGAAAGGCATACCCAGGTTACCCTTCAGTTTGCAGACAAAACACTCGCTCTATCAGGAAAGGCATACCTTCTGATGGAGGTATCTTATTCTAGTCTAATCCCATTTTCCTAAACGGACGGGTGTGTCAGACCAGTCATATATCCTCCGCGGAAACCTACCATATACCTGAAGTTTTAAAGCTGAAGTAGACCAGGGTGCATGCCCCCTGGGTTTCAGTCACAACCACCGAATCACTCGCATTCATCAGGTGGACAGATTGGAGATTGATGAAACATTCCTTGCACAAAAATACTTGTTAGGGATGGCATTTGACTATTAATTATGTGTGAACCGGGGAATGAAAGCTGGTCTACGAGCTGGACCACTCTTCCTTCATATGGAAAGCACATCACTTGAAAGAGTGAGGAAACAATAGCTCCCATGCTATAAATGTAGTCATGCCCAAGGAGAAGATTGTAATATAAAGGTCCTTGGACTACCATCACATTCAGATAAACGGTTTTCCTTCTCAAAGTTATAGGCAAATTTGGAAGGATCCCTAACGGTCAACTGGTTCCTTTGTCGAAGCCTGTCAGATATCGCATCTCAGGCAAAAGCGATGGTGAACCAAGTGCTTTCCAAGCAGTTGAGGAAAGGATACTCACAGAAGCCCCTTCATCTATGATGGTACCAACCATGACCATTCTGTACGTTTGCACTATGATTCGGAATGGTACATTAGACGGTAAATAGGGTCTGCCTAGTAGGTTCCAATCAAAGGAAACGACTAGGTTGCTTGGAGGTGGGACCGAATAAACGGCCGGATACAACTCTGATGAACTTCCTTCCTACGGTAAAGGAATGGGCAGATTTCCCCCATGTTCATCGAAGTCTGTGTTTACGAAAAGAATTTGAACAGTGTCGTTCTCATTCTCTTTGGTGATTGTATCATCTGAAGGTAAATCTTCTGAAGCCAAGATGGGGTCGACTGCCATCTTGACCTGTTGACTTTGGTCCGATGTGGACTCAGAGGGTTTATCTTCAACGATAGGTGCTTTGACCGACAACAAAGGTGGGTCAGTCGGATTTTCAACTAGCAATGGATTCGGCAAGAGTTTCTTGTATCCAAGAGGGAGTCGCTGCGGTGATGCAGGACGATTATCCAAGACTCTTTTAGCTTCATCCAGGAAGGGACAACGGTGGAGGGCATGATTGCCTTCACACAGTTTGTAGGGAAATTTAGATTTTCCTTTCTATCCGGTGACTTCGTTTTCACTAGTTGACGGTGTACTCTCAACATGATCGTCAGAGGTTGACAACACCGAGTTGTGCAATCGGGGAGACTAGTCCCTTAAGATCCGTAGGATGCAAGGAAAATCTCGATGATAGTGGTCTCCTTTGTAGATGACACATGGAGATTTAGGTTTGGACGGTGCAGTGTGTGGATTTATGCTAGACGATGCATGGTTACCCCTTTTTTCCATTGGCTCCTTCTTCTTCTTTTCCTTCCCTTTCTTCTTCTTCTCAGTTACTTGGTTTTTAGTTTTACTATATTCACCAAGCGAAGAGGAAGAAGGAGAGGGAGAGACAAATGAAGTAGAAGGTTGGGGGGTAACTCTAGTATCATCTAGTTGCTGATTTGATTGTTCAAGAATCACGGTGCTTTGAATGATAGAGGTCGAGAAAAGCCATACCGGCAGGCCAATTGTTAGTCCTGGAAGGGACAATGTGGCCATATGAGGTGAACCAACATCTGCCCAAGAGGAGAAAGGACTAGGATTTCCCCCCGAGGGGAAACCTTGGTTGGTAGACTCCATTTTTTCAACCTAAGACCAACGAGGTAACAATGACGTTGTTCTGATTAAAATAAATTTTAGACGCTTTGACACAACTTGCTTTTTCAATTTTTAAGAGTCGATAAAAAGCTAAATATGACTCTAGTTGCCTTCGATTTTTAATGAGCCTAAAGTGACAAGTGCTCAGATGGACCTTTTCCTTTAAGGAATCTGAAAAGGAACGAAAGAGACTACTCTAGAAATCTAGCCAGAGGGATTACCAAACCAATCGTAAAACTGCAGAATACTTTTTACGGTATGGCAGTCAATCTTCCCGAATGTTGTGTTGAGTGCATTGTGATCGATAGGGCGGTAGACATGGCTTCCTAAGGATAAAGGATATAGCCTATTGTGGTCTCCCAATATATACTCGATAGTATGTGGGAGCACAGGTCCGTACTAGCACTTGTCGTCTCAAAGAGGAGGAATCACCCAACCTACGATGAAAGCGACAGTTACCAGGCTTTATGACGTCGGAATACGTCTCTAGCCTAGACTTCTAGATGTTGTGCGTTAGGTTCCAAAGTGTTTTTATGTTCATTGAATTTATTGTATAGTTGATCTTTCTTAAGAAGTTTGCCTTTAAGGTTCACCGCGTGATGTAGATATACAATTCCTAAAATGCAATCTAAGATGATAAGCAGTCGTTTAATATTCTTTTTGCAATGAAAATCCTAGCTACTAAGGAAAGAGAAACGAAATCCTTTCAACGTAGAGCAGAGAGCACACACTAGATGCACTTGTCCTAAATCAAAATCAACAAGCAGTCTAAATGCAAATGAACATGCATGTATTTGTTTTCCGATTTCTTAATGTGTAAATGACAAAAAGAATTCTAAGCACAAATCTAAACTATATCTTCTTTCAAAGTGACAATACTAACTGTTTTCTTTTCAAAAAAAACAAAAAGGAGACAAGACGACTCTTTGAAATTTGTAATTGAAAACTTCTTTTGACACTTGAAGTATTATTAATTCAAATCAAATACAAGAGTAACAATGTAATCGACTATCAAAAAGAGAAGGATTCTTTTCCTTGACTGAAAACAACACTTGCGACACTTTCAAATCCAAAGACGACAGTTCGATTAAGTTACCATTTTGTAAATGAGAACTGTGAATAGCGAAAAATACATAAAATCATCCACAAATCTTTGCACAATGGAGGTTGGATGATGCAAAGGAATGGGGTTTCAATAGTGGTCTATTGATCACAGACAGCAAAACTCTTGAATAAAGCTAAAGAGACTGAAGAAAAAACCAAAATCTAGAGGCAGAACTAATCTTGTCTGATCATCGCACCTGTAACACAGGGAAACAGGGATGCATCCCACCTACTGCACACGGGAGGTGTGATGCATCCAGATTGCAAAGAAGAGAAGGTGCGATGGTCCTGGGACAAGACTTTAACTTGGTTTTTGGTCACAATTTGTAGCTTAGTTAAGGGATTTAGGCCGAGCAAATGATAGTCAGTAACTACAAAGTATAGGGGCTGATCTAATGAGGTTACTCAAGCTACCTCTAGGGCACTTAGGATATTTGCAAGTCAATTGTTCAGTTCATAAACAAACCCAGAGATTGACTGAAGCAGCATTGATCTACTTTTCACTTGCATAGAAAATGCAGTTCGAAGGCTAGTTGGCTTAACTTCAGGCTTCGTTTATGGTTTATGAATCAAACAAATAGAGACAAGCAATCAAACTAATCGCGTCCCCAACGGAGTCACCATTTTGTTATTGGGAAATCTAGTGTCTATTCAGAGCTGTTAGTCCCACTAAGACGGGTAGCTATCTTAGAAACAAACAGATTAAATTCACTTGTTTTACCTTTACGAGAGAGAGATGAGAAAGAAGCAGAGAGTACCAACCTCAGTCTTCTGCTTGGCTCCTTTCTTGTTTCCTTTCTCCTTTGACAAAATATTGCCACTGCTTCCTTACTTGTCCCGCTTCAAAGAGAACCTGTAGATTCACAGCAGCATAATACCATCAAAGCATAGAGATCTATCACTGTAAACAATATAGGATTAGATATATATTGACCATATAAATGCATATATCAACACAATATTCAGAGATACACAAGAATATGGAGGAAAACGCAAATAGCTTTATTAGTAACAGTAGTAGAAGAGAGGATTAAAACCACTTGGTCTGACCCAGCGCCATCCTCCCAGCTTGAAAGTCCTCTTCACCTCATACAAAGCAAGATCACCCAACAATGTCTTCAAAGAGAAACCTACAGCACTTCTTTGCAAATTACCAAATTCCAACCTTTGGATCTCTGGGATGAGGGATCCATTTATAGATATTTGCAGGGGGGTGAGTCAACTTCTAGGATTTTGATTAGTGTCATCTCTCTGATAGTTCTTGGTTCCACTTGGAGATTTCATGATCTCTTACTCATCCTTGGGCGAATTCAGGGAGGAAAGTGTCAAATGAACAGCTTCTAGAAGATTCTCAGGGTCTCCACCTAGCAAACTACTTGTGCCATTTGTCTGCTCTCGCTCATCGCACCCTACAGAAGGGCTTTCCAGTATGCATCGCACTTTTTTCATGTGGCAGGTGAGATGCATCGCACCCTTTGCACTGGGCAGTCTGTATGGTCCTGCTTTGACCAGTTCTGAGTGGGTTTTCATGGAAAACTTCTGCGAGATGATGTAATCAGCTGACCTTGCTCCTTTAGGGTATGAAACAACACTTTTAGGGACTTAGAAGCCCTTGGTTTATGGACATATGTGATTGGGGTTGCAGTGCCCAAATATTTCCATAACACAAAGGTGTCCTAGGTGGCATAACAGTGTGTCCTAAAGGTGAAATTCTGGAAGTTTCTTACCTTCCAAGAGCATCTAGTATGTGGTACCGAATTCTAGATCACTCTTGTAAAGATGTGGCCATTTTGAAATCTCATGTCCACAAGAGTCGAGCACAATGGTCACCATTATGACCAGTGGTTGGCTGAGGCAGACTGCAACATTATTGGTGTTTCCCTTCTTGTACTTGGTGTTCAAATCAAATTGTTGTAGGTATGTGGACCATTTCTGATGGCGATAGTTCTGCAACTTTCCTTGTGTCTGTATGAAATGTAGGGGTCAGTCGTACATGTGGATGGTTGTTTCCTTCCCCATAATGCAATTCTTCCATTGTTGGCAGGCCTGCACAATGGAATACATCTCTTTGTCATAGGTGGGACACTTTCGGACTGTGTTTGAATGTGTCTCACTATGATATGCCACCGGATTCCCCTGTTGATTAAGAACTGCCCCAATAACATAGTCAGAGGCATTTGTCTCAATCTCAATAGTTGTTGCAGGTTTGGTAATGTGAGCATAGGTGCAGAGAAGTTGTGATGCTTCAATTCGGAAAATGCCTTCTGTTGGGATTCAGACCAGAAGAAATTTGCTTTCACTCCGACCTTGGTAACTTGAATCAAAGTCCAAGTGATATGAGAGAAACTTAACACGAACCTACATACAAATTGGCAAGACCCAAAAATTTTCATAGCTCTGTTAGAGTGGTTAGGGATGGTCAATATCGAATAACTTGTATCTTGGATGGGTCCACATGCACACCCCACTCACCAATGATGTACCCCAGATATTAAACCTGGGTCATACCAAAATTGCATTTCTCTAAATTAGCACAAAACTTGTCTTGTCGCAGGGTTTGGAGGAACTGTCAAATATGGTGTAGGTGCTCTTCCTAACTCTGGTTGAACATCAAGATGTCGTCCAAATACACTAACATGAATGAGTTGGTGAAGGGTCATAAGATGTTGTCCATTGGCCTCATGAAGGTTGTGGGGGCATCGTCAACCTGAAAGGCATCACGAGCCATTCGAAAAGGCCCTCCTTGGATTTGAAGGTAGTCTTTCGCACATTGTAGGGTTTGATTGGCAAGTGGTGATAACCAGACGTCAAATCAATCTTGCTGAAATATTTGGCCCCCTTGATCTGGTCCAGAAGGTCATCAATCCATGAGATTGGATACCTATTCCATACAGTGATCTTATTCAACACTCGATAGTCAATACAGAGTCTCCAGGTGTCATCTTTCTTCTGTATCAACATGATCAGGGTCCCACAGGATGATGAACTTGGCCTAATGTGCCTTCTACAACAACTCATGAATCTACCTCTTAATTTCATCATTCTCCAGAACAAAGTGTCGATAGATCAGTCTGTTGGGTAGCAGCGTGCCCAGGGTCAGATCAATGGAGTGCTTGATATGATAGTGCAAGGGTACCCCTGCGGGTGAGGTGAATATGTCCCTGTACTCCTCCACTACCTTGTTCATCTATTGTTGTCATGTGGAGGTGCCCTATATGTAGGTTGTGAATGTGGCCATAATCCTCTTCTTGCCCTGGGGGCGAATCATAAGGAAGACAAATTTTCCAACCTTGGAAATGATCTTTCAGTATTGCTTCGTAGAGATTAAAGAGATGGCGGTAAGCAGTTCTACCTTTGGTATCTTATATAACTTATTACCCAAATAAATAATAAAAGTGTCAGACTAGACTCATACAGAACATGGTGCTTCCACAAGTATGGTTGACCTAATAATACATTAAAAACTTCAAGAGGAGGAACGTCACACAGTACCTCATTTGTGAATGGATTGATGTTGTAGGGAAGGCGGCACTACTGGCCAACACGGAGATGTCGTCCTTGGTGAAGCCACCCGATGGTGTATGGATACGGGTGTGCTGTGGTCAATAGACCCAATCGCTTCACTGCCTCTATTGAAATGAGGTTCTTTTGGCTTCCGTTTTCGACAATGAACTGCAATGGAGAACGACTACGGGTGTGGTGTGGTCGATAGCCCCAACCACTTCACAACCTCTGCTAAAATGAGGTTCTTTTGGCTTCCATTTTTTACAATGAACTGTAGTGGAGAATGCTTCACCAACATCTATGATTGGAAGAGCCACTCCCCCTCCTCTGGATCTTTAGGCTCAATCTTCTGAATCTTGGTGGTGGAAACCATGGCAATGGGATCTGCATCAATAATCTGCTTACCTTTGTCATTCCCCTTCTCGAATTCTGACTTAGATTTGGGACATGTTTATGATTCGAAAGCCTTCATCTCGGCCACCAATGACTACTTGTCTCGACACTCACTTGCTTTGTGAGTGGGCTCTTATGGAACTCACACCATTTCCTTGTGTTCTTCTTCGCCTTCATGGTGTTGTTCTTTGCTTGCGGATTCAATGGGTTGTGTTGGGTCACCCTGCCTTGGCATTGTCCTTTGTTCTATGGTTTGAGGGAATCTTTCCCTTGCTTTGGATTCACATATCCAAATTCTTGCTTCTTCTATTTAAATTTCTGCTCAATCTTAACAGTGTATTGATAGGCACCGCCAAGTGAGGAGATGTCCAAGAACTCCATGTCATCCTAGATGTACTTGTGTAGATAGACATGGTACTTGAGTACCAAATGTTGCTCAGAGTCCTTGATACCAAACTTCATGCAAGGGTATGAAAATTATTTTTGAACTCTTACACATCTTGGTCCCTTCCTTGCCATAGCGTGGTCCACTTTATGTATTTATCTTCATATCTCCCAAGATGGTAATATTGTTCCTTGATGGCATCTCGGAAATAATTTCAAGTGGGTGCAGCTGAAAATAGTGAGCGTTCCCTCTCATCTTTTTGCTCATAGTAGGTTTCCCACGAGTCCTTGACATGGGGGGCGGCTTTGAGGAGTGCAAAAGTAATCTTTTCCAGATTGGAAATGTCATGAACCAAAAAATATCCTTCCAATAGATTTAACCATCTATCTATGATGTATGCATCTATCTGGCCTTCAAATATGGGAATTTCAAAGTTGAATTGTACCTTAAAGGGAGTCGTGTCTCTAGAGTGGCTAATGGATGAAGATGCATCACCTGTGGGTATCCGCCGAATGAGCTAGGAAAAGTTATCCATCATTGTTTTCCTCTGTCACTCAAGGACCTCCTCGAGCAATATTTTGAAAGAATCTCTTGCTCCCTTGTCTTTCTTTTCTTCCGCCATGGGAGGTCGTTGGGGTTTGCGAGGATGGTCTTGCAAAGTTTCAACCAATTCGAGCCTCAACTCCTTATACCCTGACCTCACTGGGGACATGCAAAGAAAAACAGAGAAAGGGCAGACCACTCTGATACCACTGATCCGGACTTATGTAGGAATGCAACAGAATACAAATATAAACACAGAGATGCAGCAGAAATAAATCTTCATTTCATTAATATCAAAGAACTAAAATATTCTTACAAGAATAATGGAAATAAACTAGCTCGGGTGATGGTAGCTTAGAATTCCATCTTACCCCTAGCTATCCTTACTCTGCAGACAGATCTAGGCTTCTCTGGACTAGACTCCTTCAATTAGTGCCCTGAGCTATCTTGAGCTCTAGTTTGCACTAACTCCCTCAAAATTCTATTAACTGTCTCTGGAACTCCTTCTTCTGTCTTCAGCACCCCTCGGACATTAGCAATAGCTTGATCATTTTGATCTATTTGCTGCTCTCTAACTCTTAGCCCTTAAGCTTCTCTGGCTCTCCAGCTCTTAAGCTTCTCTGATTCTCCAGCTCTTAAGCTTCTTTGGTTCTGTGGCTTGTAAGATTCTCTGTCTGTTCCTTTGTGTTTAATCATAAGGAATCATCTCTTTTGTGGCTCTGCCTCTTTGACTCCCTCTCTTTTGTTTTTATTTGATAACTTTAACCAAATTTAGTTATCATACTAACTTTTCTCTGAACTTAGCGCATTTGCTAAGTTTAGTCGCTTTCCCAAGATGACCATCAGGGGTAGCTGTTTGGCTTTACGCAATTGTTGGGCGTGCATATGGGTGATATAACCCTAGCGGTTAGGGACATGAAGCCAGTAGGCTTTTGTGGTCAGGTTCATCCTGGACCGTCGATCTATCCCATAATCCAACGGTTTGCGCTAAACCTGATCATCAAATAGTCCACTCAATCTCAACTGTTTGATCCATGATCTCCAATCCAACGGCTAACAACCATTTCGGGTAGCCCACTTGCACGGAGATTACCCGCTCGAAAAAGCGGTTTTCTCTCTCCTGCGGCATGCTACGTGTCGGCTGGTGTATGGAATCGGGTGAAGCCCTTCCAATACCACTTACCGCCTAAAGCCCGCCCGAAATACCATTTACTGCCCTCCTTCTGGAACTCAAAAGGTTTAGTTTATTTTCCATAAACTCTTCAAATCCTCTTGCTTGTAGGTTTGGCTGTAAAATGTATTGATCTCCTTTTGATCCGACGACTGACAATGCTCATCGCAATTGGCCCATCGCAAGTCTTCATGCCTTTGGTTAAGTCCTCCCTTTGGATTCTTGCGATGCGATAAAATATTGCTCGATTTCCTTTTTGACCAATCAAACAGGGCCATGTGGCCCAATCCCGGCCTGCCATGTGTCAGCTGTGGATTGGCCCACGAACCTATACCAAAAATCAACATTTTCAATATAGTTTGAAGATTGATGAAATTGCCTCCTTTTCTAAGGACATTGGACAATTTTCATTTTACAATAACTCCTTCATCTGGAGTCCGTTTTGGTCCATTCCAATTGCAGTAGATTTAGAATGAAGAGATCTATGCAATGATACTATTTTCAAGAGCATCCTTTGACTTTCATTTTTGATCGTTAAAAGTCATCAAGGATCATTTTCTGATCATGCCTCCCCATTGGAAATCTTTTGGACCCCAAAATACTGATATACCGATCTGAATAGTAGATGAGAATAACATCACCCTCTTCTTTCAGCCTCCATACACTTGCCCTGCATAGTGCCCCTAAACCAAAGCCTTTGAACACTTCCTTCCTGGATGTGCTGGTCCTCTGGTTAAGAACTGTCTTCCTTCTTGACTTCATGTAGGACTCCTACTGAGAAGGTTACAGAAGGTAGTTTGAACTTCTCTTCCTTGATCATTGATCCAAGGTGGCTCAAACAAATGTGAAGTTACATCTTCTTCACAAACATTTACATTTGTACCTGTTACAAAAATGTTATATTGACATCTTGTCAAGAACAATTGAATTACAGACAAAACTGGATGTCCTAAACTCTTGCTTCATCAAAAGAAACAAATTTCACATCTTGTGAGCACCTCCATGTCTTTACATCTACATACAAATGATTGACTAGATAACAAGCAAACAAAACATGCCTTTAAAACAATTGACCCTTCAAGTCAAGCATGTAGAAAAAAGAACTTTAGGATTCTTTTTCAAAGATGAAACACTTCATCATTATCTCCATCTTGGAGACCAAATCAACTTTTTCTAAGTCAATGTTAACGTTACAGGCATGCTTAAAACAAAGCAATCAACCCTTCAAGTTAATTACACATACATGTTCAAATACAAGGAAATCATCAACATCCTTGTGTTCATGCACATCATTCTCATGCATGCATTTCATCCTTCAACTTTCGCTTAAGTACACTGTACTTTCGAAGCTGAAATGAACATAATGTTGCAGTGCAAGTGGGCCACTCAAAATGGCTATCAGCCATTGGATTGGAGATCGTGGATCAAACGATGGAGATTGAGCGGACTGTTTGATGATCAGGTTTAGTGCGAACCATTGGATTACGGGACAGATTGATGGTCCATGATGAACTTGACTGCAAAAGACTACTAGCTGCATGTCCCTAACCGTTGGGGTTATATCGCCCATATGCGTGCCCAGTAGTTGCGTAAAGCCAAATGGCTACCCCTGATGGTTAGCCTGGGGAAGTGGCTAAAGTTAGCGAATGTGCTAAGTTCAGAGAAAAGTCAGTATGATAACTAAATTTGGTTAAAGTTATCAAATAAAAATAAAAGAGAGGGAGTCGAAGAGGCATAGTCGCAAAAGAGATGATTCCTCATGACTAGAGACAAAGGAACGAACATAGAAGCTTAGAAGCTGCAGAGCTAGAGAAACTTAAGAGCTGGAGAGCCAGAGAAGCTTAAGAGTCGGAGAGCCAGAGAAGCTTAAAGGCTGAGAGCCAAAGAATAGCAAAGAGATCAAAATGATCAAGCTATTGCTAATGTCCGAGGGGTGCTGAAGACAGAAGAAGGAGTTCCAAAGACAGTTAATAGAATTCTGAGGGAGTTGGTGCAAGCTATAGCTTAAGATAGCTCAGAGCACTAATTGAAGGAGTCTAGTCCAGAGAAGCCTAGATCTGTCTGCAGAGTAAGGATAGCCAGGGGTAAGATGGTATTATATGCCCATAGGTATAGTTATAAACCTATGGAGTTGAGTGTGGAACTTGTAAAAGAAGCATTACCATAAACCCAAAGAGCCTAGTCGAGTTGACAAGAGCTCACAGAGACATAGCCCACGAGATTTGGGTGAACTCCTAATTAAACTTGTTGTCTTATGTGTTTGTTTATGCGCTACATTGTTTACTGTTATGTGTGTGTAAATATCAGTAAAGTAAATGAACTTAAGGCAGTTAAGTAGTTAAAGGCAAACAAAAAGCATATACCTATTTCAAGTGCTTATTTCCGCAAATTATCAATCATAAGCATAAATATTGGGAATATATATATAAGCTTTGGAGTGGGAGAGGTTCTTGTAAGTTGACAAGAAGCCTTTAGGTCCCCATTTCAGATCAGGTGGTATTAGTGCATCAAGTTGATTAACCCCACCTTCATAGAAGGTGGTATTAGAGCATCAGGTTGATTAACCCCGCCTTCAAAGAAGGTGGTATCAGAGCAAGTTATACCAGAGCAGATGGTATCATGAAGCAGGTTATATCAGGATGCTTGATTGACAGAGCAATCCATTTGCTTGATTAACTTGAAAGGTGTTCAAATAGTCAAATTCTTCTGTTTGATTGTTTGTAAACTGATTGTTGTTTGAGTTTGCAGAGGTGAAGGGAAAGTTGTTGATAGCTAAGTCCAGGAGAGGACAAGAAGGAAGAAGAGTTGAAGGCATTCTTCTTATCCCAAAGGACCTCAAAGAAATCCTTGAAGCACAAGAGGTTTGTTGCAAAAGGTTACTTGAATAAGATCTTTGTTAATCTTGTTTGAAGTTCTTTTGTTCATTTTGATAATGACTACTTCTACAAGTGAGTCCTCAAAACCCTCCTTCATCACAAGATTCTATGATAAAGACATGAAGCAAGACTTGTTCATCATGATGGACATGGTGAGAGAAATGAGTGTTGGACTTCGAGAGCAGTTGAATTCCATGAAGGAAGAGTAGCAGTTTCTTTCTAACAAATTGCAGGAAGTGGAAGGCCAACTTCATATTGCAAATATGAAAATGGAAAGGGTGTATGAGTTGGAGACACAGCTCCTTGTTGCCAAAGAAGCCTTAGTCAAGTATCAGCATGAAGAAGAGGTAAATAATTCCAGTTTGTCTTCAATTTCCTCTAAGAATGTTTATATTGGTTCTTTTGAAAAACATACAAGTGACATAGGTTCCAAGTTAATGTCCAAAATGTGCTATGAAGGAAAAGGCTTGGGAAAACATGCACAGGGTATTGTTGAGCCAATAATAGTAGAGGAAAGGCCTAGGTATTTGGGTCTTGGCTATGGACAAGCTTATGGAGAAAGTTCCAAATCTGCCATGAAGACAATTGAAACAGATCCAAGGGGTTTCATTTCAGGTCTTCAACCTCAAAAGTGTGAAGATTGTATTCTTGGGGAATGCAATAGTGTGAAGCATACTTTGCAGAAAGAAGGTGTATATCAGCATACACTTGAACCAGAGAGTTGTGGAAACTCTAACAACATTGAAGAGATTGATGGTGTTCCAAAGGGAGCCACTTCTTCATTTGATTCACCCCCTCATGAAGGCAATAAAGGTGAAAGAGAAAGGCATAAATCTGGTTTGAACCATATTCCTTTTGATTATGTTCAACATGGTAAATTTTCATATAAGTATGGGAAAATAATTGCGTGTTCCTTATGTGGTTTCGATAACCACAATGTTTCTAGATGTTGGAAGAGAATGGCCACATACAAGAAACTTTTGAAGGAAAGAAGGCAAGAAGCCAAAGGTCCACTGGACAAGGTAAATCATGTTGTAAAGAAGATGCACATGTGTTGTACTTACTACCATAAGCAAGGACACATTGCTGAAAAGTGTTGGACTCTGAATCCAACAATGCTTCCACCAAACTTGAAGAAGGTGGAAAGAGTAGGAAAGTGCAAGAAGGCATCGGCATCAGCAACTACATCATATTTGCTTGCAAGTATCGAGTTTCATGTATGATTTCTTCGCTAGTTTTGCGCATGCATGGCATATGCATGTGGTTTCTTGGTTCTCATCTGTCATTGGCATGGAGGAATGTCTGGATCAACAATGGATTTCCTAGCCTTGCCATTTCCTAGATAGCCATGGTGATTGTGGGTTTACTTTTATTGTTTTGTTTTCGTTGTTTCTCATGTTTCCTTAGATTGGGTTTAGTTATTAGTCCTAGAATCCCTGGTTGAACAAATGCTCTGGAAGCCTTGTAACAGCTTGGGTTGAGTTACTAGTCCTAGAAGCCCTAGTTGGACAAACGCTCTGAAAGCCCTTAGTGGGTTGAGTTACTAGTCTTGGAAGCCTTGGTTGGAAAAATGCTTTGGATGCCATGTATAAGTTGTGGGTTGAGTTACTAGTTCTAGAAGCCTCAGTTGGACAAATGTTGTGGAAGCCCTGGAAGGCTTGGATGGAGACCAATCTGATGATGGTTTTTGGTGATGTCTGGCCGTGAGGGGGAATCACTGTTTGATGGGAGGAGGTGGATGGCCTCTGGAAGCCCTGGATGAATTTTTATTGATTTTTTCTATGAGATCCCACATTCATGCTTGGAATATGGCACGAGGATGAATGACTGAAGAGATATTTGGCTCAACCATTCTACGGTTGGGTGGAATGTGGTAGTCCCATCTCTAGTTGGTTCATTTCATTCATTAATGAGAAATCAATTCCCTTGATTTTCATGTGTAAATGTACTGATGTATTTATGGATTTGAATGCTGATATGTTTATTATATTTAAGTTCCTATTATGCTAGTTATATGCACGTTTTATGACAATAGCTATGTATTGCTAGAAGCATGTTTTTACTTGTATGTGAATGGATAATGTGTCTATGAATTAATGGAGGATAATGCAGAAAATGGCATGAGGTAAAAATGGTTCATAGCGATTCTCAAATAAGTATGAGATCCCTATAGTTAATTATGTTATTTACACCTGTAAGTTACATGTTGAGGATATGTTTGATGAAATGCTTGTCATGGCTAGTAGGGGTTTGGCTATGGTATTGTTCATCTTATTTCTTTTGCATCCTTGATTCCTTGTATCCTTACCAATTTTAAGTGATCATTCCATTCTGGGCAGTGTCCCGAGCTCTGGGCCAAAAAAGGTGGCTTAAATCCCGGAATGCTAGCAAAACAGAGTGTTAGTTTAGAGACTAACTCGCCTGGGCAGTGTCTAGGAACTGTTATAGCGTGCCTTGCTAGATCTGGGGAGTATTATTCTAGAAAATAACTCACCTAGGCAGTGTCTAGGAAGTGTTACACTGCCCTAAGTTTCTCAAACAACAGTAGGACCCAGGGACAGTTTGTCTGATTGGTTGACTTGTCTCCTGAAGTTTATGTGGATGGTGTTGGATAACTATGTGTGATGTTTTGTTCATTCCATTTCCTTAAAGCCAACAAGGAGGTTGAATCTTATCATAGTGGCCTCTCGTCACATCTTTACCCCAACTAATTGGTTGCTTGGGTAGATGTGGGAGGAGGGTGTTACACTTTGCGAGAGTGAAACTTGTTGCACATGGTTTGGTAATTTTGATATATCGTGTTACATTTCTTCTTATTCTTCATGTGCCATAGTAGAACTTTTGGGTTTTTTACTAGGTGTTTCCATTTTCTTTCTTTAGGTCATCAATTAATGATATTTATGCTTCACTATTCCCTTGAATCACTTCAAACTATTTTTTCAAATTAAACTTATGCAATTTGTTTAAAAATACACACCTTTTTCTTGCTTTGTAGGAGCTCGATATTGAATCTATTTTATCTCTGTAATTTCAGATCCCCAAAGTCTGAAATTTCATCCTGTGGTAGCCCTCTAAGTCCTCTTTCCCACCCCACAAGTATAATCGAGATTGAATTCTCCAAGAAAGTGATATTTCCAATCTCTCATGATGACCTGATTATAGACTGGTTCAGTAGAGTGAACTTTTACGAAATTCCACATATCACTGTTCCGACCTTCGGCCCTAAAAACTATACCCAACATACTACAATCCATTCTATTTCTATCGCTTTTATGAAATTTTAATCTGATACTCAGAGAGAAAGTTATGAATATTTTCCTAAGGTCACCTGTTTGAGATGGAATTTGGGATCGTGCAAAAACCCTAACTTCCTCCTCAGTTCATATCTTCGAAAATATAGTGAGAAAATATCTTAAATTTGGACACGAGGTTCATCAATATTTCATCTCAAATGGATTTTAATTTCAGCTTCTAAAGCTTCATAGAAAGAAATTTATAATGAAAATTCCACGATGACCTGTTTAAAGCAGTGAAACCCTAGAATCCAAAGCTTTGATACCAAATGTTATGGAACCACCTCACAAAATAGAAGAAAAGATAGATCAACAACTTCAAAATGAGATTCTTCGATGGGGAAAACTCCTTTACACAAATGAAAAATTCTTGGATGATACAAATGATAAGACTTCCTTTCTATATATAGGAGTCTAAGGGGTCGCAATATAACAAGAGCCTACATAACAATAATATTGTAAGGGCACAACAATAACAATAGTGGGCTTCTATGGGGCACAATAATAAAAATATGGGGACTACATGGGCACAACAATACAATAAGGGGGTTGCACTAATAACAATAAGGTGCTAAACTAGTACTATAGGGACCTAACAATTTGAAGGTCATAGACACCGAAGGCAAGGAGATTATGAAGTTCGCATTTGGTCATTTAGAATTCAATCCATACTATCCTAGGAGTGTTTGAAAAGAACATTGTGCGAGGATTCATTTTTTAGTGGCCAAGTAGGACACTTTACAGGCCCAAGGAGGAAGAAATGAAAAATTGTTATAATGCCTCCAAGTCCCGTGAACCAATCAATTTTGCAAGAACATCACAGGTTACTCCTTAAAAGGAAGTCACTTTAGAGGAAGCACCAATAGAAAGGTGCAAGCCAGTGTGTGAAAATGGCAAGCGGAAATTTGCACATAGTCTGATGAAAGAGAAAAGCTACAAGATGAAAGCAAATCCAATCATCTTGAAAGTGGCCATAGCAGCAAAAAAGAGGAGGAAACAGATGAGGAAAGAAGAAAAGATGAAGCAGAGGGAAGAAAAAGAGCAAGAGAATATTGCAAGAAGAAATGCATAAACAAGAAGAAGAATACAGTCAGAGAATAAAAGAAGAAGAAGCAACATGGAAACAAGCTGAGGAATAAGAGAAGAATTGACTGCTAAAAGAAGGGAGAAAGTATATGTAGGAGAAAGAATTTACTAAGGAAATTAAGGAATTGATTGCAATTCAAGACATGGAGGTGGAACCATATCCATTAAACTAGGATGTTGACCTTTTTTCGAGCACTCAGCAGGTCACCATTCAGTCTCCCCCTCCTCCGAAAGTAGAGAAAGCTCCAAGCGAAGAAGAGGAAATTGTTCCTCTTGATGATGGCTTAGTCATGGATACGTACATTCTGACTTACAATGACATTCAAAAAAAGATTGTACAAACAAGGAAGAAACATTTTCCGGATGATCTCAAATCTCCTACATTGATTAGAGAAGGGTGATTGTAATGGACACTAGGAGAAATACGGAAGCCATAGCTGCATCCAACTTGGCTTTCGTAGGTGCTACCAAGTTAAACACGAAGTGCCTCATGGTTGAGAACATGAAAATGGCAAAGAACTTGCACGCTGGAAGGCAAACAATTGAGCACCTCCAAGCAGAGTTCTAGAAAGCAGCTTCCACATAGGTATATTTGGAATAACTAAAGACATCCATAATTGGTGAAGTATCAACATTGGGAGAAACCATGTCGAGCCTTTATGGGGAGCTCGTCACCATGCATAAAGCAGTAGTCTGCTTACACGTCATGCAATAGAAGTGTTGTTAGATCCCTATAATACTAGTGTATTTCCCCATTATTATTGCCATTGTAGCCCTTATTATTATTTTTGTGCCCATCTTGTCCCCATATTTTTATTATTATGCCCCATAGAATCCCACTATTGTTATTGTTGTGCCCTTACATTATTATTGTTATGTCAACTCTGATTATATTGTGACCCCTTAGACTCCTATATATAGAAAGGAAATTTTGTCATTTGAATCATCCAATAATTATTCATTTGTGTAATGTAAAGGAGGTTTCCCCCTCGAAGAGAATGATTTTAAAGTTGTTGATTTGTTTTTCTATCTTTTTGTGAGTTGGTTGCATAACATTTGGTATCAGAGCTTTGGATTCTAGGGTTTCACTAATTCAAACAACTCCTCGTGGAATTTTCGCTATAACTTTGTTTCTATGAAACTTCAGAATCAAAAAAAAAAAAAACCATTTGAGATGAAATCTTTATTAATTTCGTGTCTAAATTTCATATCTTTTCTCACTATATTTTTGGAGATATGATCCAAGGAAGGTAGGGTTTTTGTAGGCTCCTGAATTCCATCTCAAATAGGTGACTAGGAACATCATCATAACTTTCTCTCTAAAAATCATATTCGAATTTCGTAAAAATTAATAGAAATCAGACAGGCTATAGTTTGTTTGGTATCAATTTCAGATATGAAGGTGGAAATAATGACACATGGAATTTCGCACAAGTTCTCTCTACTGATCCAGTCTATTTCAGGTCATTGTGGGATATTGGACATAACTCTTTCTTGGATAACCCAATATCGATCAAACTTGTGGGATTGGAAAGGGGACTCGGATAAATAACACAAGACGAAATCGTAGACCTTGGAGATCCTCCATTACAGAGATACAAAAGATTCAATATCGAGCTCCTACAAAGAAAAAAAAGGTGTGTATTTTTTTAAAATTTGCATAAGTTTTGTTTGAAAAAATAATCTGAAGTGATTCAAAGGGCATAGTGAAGCATAATACTCATTAATTTATGCCCCAGAGAAATAAAATGGAAACACCTAGTAAGCAACCTGAAATTTTTACTATGAGGCTTGAAGAAGAAGAAGAAATGCAACATGATATATCAAAATTACGAGACCAAGTGCAACAATTTTCGCTCTCACAAAGAATAACCAAAAATGAAATGGAAGTTAAGATGGATGGTTTGAAGAGTAGATTAAAATCAGACATGGAAGGATTGAAGAATGGCATGAAGGCTAATATGGATGACATGAAAGATAATATGGAAGATTTTAAGAATGCTTTAAAATAAGACATGGAAGGTTTCAAGGATGGTTTGACAAGGTTTCTACAATAAATGCTTTCTAATGGCGAAAAGGTATTAGATGAGACTCATGATGAGAACAAAAGAAATTTTAATCATGATTTTATAGAATCTAACATTGGATTGAATACCCACCATGTTCCAAAGATCGTTATGAGGAAGTTTGATGGCAACAATCCTGTAACATGGATACTACAGATGGAGCAATATTTCGATCTCCATAATGTGAAAAACACACAAAAGGTACGCATTGCAACTTTATATTTGGAACCTAATCAGTTTGTATGGTATTGATGGCTTTTCTTGGTCAATTTTTATGGAGGAAATGATGGCACATTATGAGGATAGAAAGAGCAACACCTTCTTTAGTCAATTGATAAATCTCAAAAAAAAAATGGTTCAATGGTGGAGCACATTGAGGCCTTCCAAAAATTGAATATAAGGGTAAATGATATTCCATAGGAGCATAGTATTGATGTGTTCATAGAGACCTTAAAGGATAACATCCAACATGAGGTTCACCTTTGGGAACCTGATTCATTGGAAAAGGCATTCAAGTTGGCAAGAAAAATTGAAAGAAAAATTATGGCAAAAAGGAAGCCTACCACTCACAACTATAAACATGGAACTGTTGCCACCCCTAGCCTTCCACAACCTACAAGGTTGACACCACAACAATTGGAAGAAAAAACAGAAAAAGGCCTTTATTATAGTTGTAATAGAAAATACACTAAAGGTCATAAGTGTGTTGAGAAGAAATTATTTTACATACATTGTGAAGAGGAGGAAGAAAAGGAAAAGAAGTGTCAAAAGAAGAGGATATACACTAGGAACCAACCCTAGAGAAAGAAGAAATGAATCTGACCATATCTTGTAATGCACTGGCAGGAATTACCACTCCTCAAACTTTCAATATAGAAGGACATATCAAGAAGAAAAAGGTAATAGTGTTGATTGATTCAGGTAGTACCCATAATTTTATTCATTGTAAGATAGCCAAGGAATTGAATTGCTTCCTATATCCAGCACCAGAGTGTCAAGTGATGGTTGCAAATGGAAGAACCATAAATTTTTCTGGAAAGTGCCATAATATCAAGTTATCCATGGGAGAATATGTATTGAATAGTCCAATTATTTCCATTCCAATGGGTGGTGTTGATGTTGTACTAGGACTCCAGTGGCTACAATCTTTGGGTATAATAGCTTTTAATTTTCAAGAACTTTTCTTGAAATAATCTTGGGAAGGAAAGGAAGTTGAATTAAGGGGTATCCCAGGGAAACCAAGAAACATAATTATCTCTAATGACATGACAAAGCTTATAAATAAATAACAATGGGTCATAATTGCACAATTATGTTCACAAGAGGTTCCCACATTGAAATCCTCTAATTCTCCAGATCTCCAAAAAGTCTTGGAAAATGATTCCAAGGTATTTGAGACTCCCAAAGGCCTCCCACCTATTCGTGATCATGACCATACTATTCATTTGATTCCATAAAATGTTCCTCCAAAAATCAGGTCTTACAGATATTCGTATGCCCAAAAGAGTGAAATTGAACGTATGGTTATAGAAATGCTAGAGGCCGGTATAATTCAACCTAGTCAAAGTTATTTCTCTGCTCCAGTAGTATTGGTGCACAAGAGGGATGGATCATGGCGCATCTATCTGGATTATAGGGAGATCAACAAGCTCACTCTTAAATATAAATTTCCCATTCCATTCATTGATGAATTATTGGATGAATTACATGGAGCAATTTACTTCACCAAGTTGGATCTTTGTTCAAGATATCATCAAATCAGAATGAAGACCGAAGACATTTTGAAAACAACATTTAGAACTCCTGAGGGTCATTATGAATTCTTGGTCATTCCTTTTGGCCTTACCAATGCACCTTCTACATTTCAAGGTTTGATGAATTCCATTTTCAAACCCTTCCTTATAAAATTTGTGTTAGTATTTTTTGATGATATACTAATCTACAAAAAGTCTTGGAAGGATCATGTTCAATATGTTGACAGGGTGCTCAAACTATTGCAGGAGAAACAATTATATGCAAAAACTTCCAAATGTTTCTTTGGAGTACAGGAGGTGGAATATCTGGGTAATATTGTATCTCGCGAAGGTGTTAAGGTAGATCCTAGCAAAATTAAATCCATTAAGGAATGGAAAATTCCCATATCCATAAACCATATGCGGGGATTTCTCAGGTTGACAGGGTATTATTGCAAGTTTGTTAAGAATTATGGGAGAATAGAAGCACCTCTAACAACATTACTGAAGAAAGATGCATTTTCTTGGACTCCAAAAGCAACGAGGGTTTTTGAACATCTTAAAGAGGCAATGTGCCAAGCACCAGTATTAGCTACGCCATACTTCACAAAAGCCTTTATTGTGGAATGTGATGCCTCAGGAAATGGAATTGGTGATGTTTTAATGTAAGAAGGAAGACCCATTTCTTTTGAAAGTCATCCAATCCGAGGAAATTATTTACACAAAGCTATTTATGAGAAGGAAATGTTGGATTTACTACATGCACTTAAGAAAATGCGACCTTACATAATGGGAAGAAAATTCAAGGTAAAAACGGATCATGATAGACTTAAATACTTTTTAGAACAAAGATTATCTTTAAAAGAGAAACAAAAATGGGTCACAAAGATGTTGGGTTATGACTTTGAAATCATCTACAAAAAAGGGAAGAAAAATGTTGCTGCACATGCACTCTCAAGAAAGGATGAGGATGTGGAAGCATTGTTTTGTTCCATTTCTATTATTCAACCAGATTGGATAAATGAAGCAAGGGATGAATGGAAGAATGATGAAGAAGTGTGGGAACTCATTCAAAAGTTGCAACAAGATCCCAATACATCTAACACATTTAGCTAGAAAAATGATTCGTTATGGTACAAAGATCGCTTATACCTCTATAAGAATTCCCAACTCAAACAAAAGATTATTCTCAAATTGCACACCTCTTCGTTAGGAGGGCACTCAGGATTTTTAAAAACTTACCACAGTGTTAAGAAAGAATTTTTTTGGGATGGCCTTAAATCTTATATTCAAAATTTTGTGGTGGAATGTTTTGTTTTCCGACAAAACAAAATTGAGACAATTAATGTTGGGTGTGGAGCATGATTATCATCCTAATTTAGAGGTCTTTGTTTCAGTCGGATGTATACCCCAAGAAGATCGTACACCCCTCCACGCGGGGGGGTGTGGGGGGGACTTGTCCCCCCACGGGGGTTCAGGGGGGGCCATCCCCCCCGACTGGGGGGTTCAAGGGCCAGCGGTCCCCCGGTGGGGGTTTTGGGGGTAGTGCCCCCAAAGCTAAAAATAGATGTAAAATTGTCTTGTAAAAGTATAGTAATTTCTAGTCGATCTGGGCCGTTCATAATGCGGATGGTCTGACGGTAGAATTTATGTTTAGTTTAGGGTTTTTTTTCCTAGAAGGCAACCCCTCTCTTTGTATGAGGGTATTGTATTGAGGTTGTGGAATATGTGTGTATTCTCAGAGCGAGAAACACAGAGGTGAGACTGTGAGAGAAAACAGAGGATATTACAGCGAATCCTCTGTAGGTTATGTCTCTTCATTTTGTTGGATAATGGAAAGGAAGGACTGGCTGTTCGGGGTGGACATAGCCCAAACTGGGTGAACCACGTATATATGTGTCTCTTTGGTTTTATGTGTTTGTGTTTTTCTGCATATTATATGTCTTGCATTTCTCTGTCATATATAATATTTTTCTAAAAATTAAGACCCCGAGTCTGTTACAACCTTTATCCATTCCAAGTCAACATTGGGAGGAGGTTTCAATATATTTTATCATAGGTCTACCCAAGTCTGAAGGAAAAAGTGTCATAATGGTGGTAGTTTTTAGACTTACCAAGTATGCACAATTTTGTGCATTATCTCATCCATTTAAAGCCAGTATAGTTGCTACTGCATTTATGGAAACAATACAAAAGCTACATGGAAACCCAAAGATTATTGTAAGCGACAAAGATCCCATTTTCACTCGAAATTTTTGGACGGAATTATTTTCTTGTTTGGGTACTCAGTTAGCTCATATCTCATCTTATCATACTCAATCTGATGGGCAGACTAAGATAGTGAACAAAGGTTTGGAAGGATATCTTCGTTGCTTTGTACTGATAAACAGACACAATGGGTCAAGTGGTTGCCTCTGGCTGAATGGTGGTATAACACTTCCTTCCATACTACGGAAAAAATGATCCCATTTATGGAACTTTATGGATATCATCCACCATCCATCACATCATCTTTAAGAGAAAATTCTAAGGTTCAAGTAGTGGAAGATCACATCAAGCATCAATAACAAGTTCTTCAACTCTTAAAGCATAACCTCACTTCGGCACATAATAGAATGAAACAATAGGAATATCAACATCACAGTGAAAGAAGTCTTGATGTAGGTGACTGGGTATTTGTACGACTACAACTGTACAAACAAATGTCCCTCAAGCAAGCTAAGAAGGATAATAAATTATCACCAAAGTATTATGGTCCGCACAAGGTGTTGCAAAGATTGGTACTATGGCATACAAATTGGAGCTTCCTGCATCTTCCCGAGTGCACCCAGCTTTCCATGTTTCATGCATAAATAAGGTTATAGGTGACAAGAACCCAGTTCAAACAATATTGCCAGAAGTTGACGAGGAAGGAAGAATCATATTGGAACCTGAAGCAGTCACAAAAACAAGAACTCGACAGCTACGAAATCGATCAATTTCAGAGTATCTCATCAAGTGGAAGAACCTACCCACTGAAGATTCCACATGGGAGGATGAGACTTTTATACAGAAGCATCCAAAACTACTCAAGCATTGAGGACAACACTTTTTTGAAGGAGAGGGGCATAATAGGTCCCTATAATACTAGTGTATTCCCCCATTATTATTGTCATTGTAGCCCTTGTTGTTATTGGTGTGCCCATGTTGTCCCCATATTGTTATTATTGTGCCCTATAGAAGCCCACTATTGTTATTGTTGTTCCCTTACATTATTATTGTTATGTCGGCTCTGATTATATTTTTACCCCTTAGACTCCTATATATAGAAAGAAGGTTTTGTCATTTGAATCATCCAAGAATTGTTCATTTGTATAATGTAAAGGAGGCTTCCCCCTCAAAGGGGCTGATTTTGAAGTTGTTGATATATTTTTCTATCTTTTTTGTGAGCTAGTTGCATAACAAGTTTTAGGAGAATGCTAAATCCATCAAGATTGTCCATACAACCATCATTGTCGTGCGTGAGTGGTCAATGCAATACAGAGGGGCACCATACGAATTGGAAAAGAAAACAAGGCAACACACATAGTTGGATAAATCACAAGTGCATATGATCATTCAAAATAACAAACAACTCACCTCATTCATCACCAATATTCAGGCCTAATACACATGATTATACAACAACGTAGATTTCATGGTGGAATCACATAATATCCCTTCAATTGGCTCACCCATCAAAGCCAAGCACAGGAACCAAGTCAGGTAGGAGGTCGAAGAATACTTGGACCATCTCAAACATATTGCTACCAAGGAAGATATGAAGTTGTGTTGAAGGCTAGAATTTGACTGCCTCAACATCAGGAAACACCACCCGGCTGGGAGCTTAAAGCAACTTTTTTTCCGTTGAATTTGTTGGGTCCGACTAGGTATAAAGGGACCAGTTTCCCATTTTAAAGAGATTTAATATAGTAACAGAATGAAAACTAATGAAATGATTTTATAGCTAATGATAGAGTTACTAAATAAACTTATTCTACATAATTCCCCAAATAGTACATCTTTGTATGTGATTCAAATAAATATTTCACAAAGTAAATACCAATATAGATCGTTCAATACTTTGATGAAAAGAAAGCATATATGATAAAATAAATTAATTAGTTAGTTAATTAGTTTAGTTAGTTAAGACTCAATCACATAAAAAGATCTTGGTATCTCATACATAATCAAAATCATTCAATCCTGCACATTAATAGTGATAATGACTTATTGTTTTCAAAACATTTATACAACGAAATAATGCATAAGAGATCACTATCTAATTCAATGATCTTAAAATGGAATGTACTTGTTTAAGGGTGCAAGGTATCCATTTTCCATAATTTCAAATGTGAGTTATACACTCCAAGTGACCTCTAAAAAGATGAAAACTTCTTATTTCTTATACAGAGATAGACTGTAGGGGCATTCACCAGACATGTCACCTCTAAAGAGAGGATGAGTTCCAGAGGCTACCTGGCCCTCTACAGGCTCTGCCTAAAGAAATAACAAAGTAAACACTTAGAAGTCTTTGACATACACATACTTGAAGTTTGATGTCTTGCGGAATAAGACAAATAACTTTCTGCAGCTGAATAGGTGATTATGTGTGTATGCAAGTTATGTATATTTGTTGTTTAACACTTTATATCAGTTTTTTTTAGCATATCATCTTTAGCAAATAAAGACATCAAAATGATAAAGCAGTTCACCCCTTCTGGGCTACATCTGCTGGACCAAGCCTCTCCAACTAGGCTTGTCCTCTTGTATTAAAAATTCTACAAAGGCTAATACAATAATATTAGTGTCTCGAAAGACAGATCTGAATGTAAATACAGAATCAGAAGATAGGAATTAGCTAAACATGCTTTTTCCCAAGCACTAAACAGTGAAATTGTACCTGATACAGTACTTTCCCCAATTGGCCCTGGTGGCCCTTTAAACTTGCATGGAGAATTTCGAGGTGAAGATGACCTCAATTGGTTCTGAAAACTCTACCATTAGACTCAGAAGGTTGAAAATAGTAGACACAGGCTTTTGAATCACCATAAATGGATGAACATAGCCCCCAAACAGCTCAAGCACTAAAATGGCCCTGGTGGCCCTGAAAGCTTCCCTGAAGCTAAACAGTGAGAAGAATGACTCAACAGGAAAAAAAGCTGTAGAAATGATTCAGAATGATGAAAACCTTTAGGAATGACCTTCGTTCCACATTCACTGGCTGCACAATTCCCAATGCAGCTCCCAAACTGATTTGGCCTTGATGGCTCCTGGAACTTCCACGAAGAAAAATCACCTGAAAATGACCTCAGATGGATGTGAAACCTATGCAAACGGCTTTATAAGGTCGAAGAGACCCAAAATCAAAAAAAAATCGTCCAAAAAGGACTTTCCTAGCCAAATTTATGGCTCATTGAAGATTTCCTCCAATTTGGCCTAAAATCACTCCAGCTAACTGTAGTGGAAGTTCAGTTAGCTCCGCCAATTATGGCGGGACCACCCAAATTTGGTGCTCCGCCAATATTCCCGCCAGTATAACTACCTTAACTCCAGTTTTAGCGCGCATGTGACCGCAAATCTCGGGCTGGTGGTTTGCATGGGATTTCGCGCCGGCGGTTAAGGGTTTAGGCCCACGGTTTTGGGCATATTGGTCACGTGTATGGGGGATGGCCCTTAGGGGCTGGCCCCCTTCGGGCCTGCCAAAATACAAAACCAAACTTTATAAGAAATTTCTGCCACCCATATAACAAATGTGACCCCAGTGGCGCGTTGGTAAGGCGTGGTTGTTGTCGATTGTAGGTCGCGGGTTCAATACCTAGAACTCCCAAAAATTTTAAACATGCGCCCCAACATACTTGCTGACATCATCCAGGGCAACGTGGCGGCTTCTGGGCCTGCCACGTGGCAGCCGTTGATTTTCTGCCCAAAAGGAATATTCCAGGAATATTCTATTTTAAATTTTTTTGAAAAAAATTCAAAATTTCGATGGTATTGGGCAATTCTTCTTTTTGGCATAACTTTCTCATACGGCCACCATTTTCTGAACCGTTCATAGCACCAGAATCAGGAAGATGAGCTCTATCCGGTCGTTCAGGTTCAAATTAGTTCTGAGCACTTTCATTTTTGACCATTTTACGACACTTGGTCTTGAGCTCCTGATCACACCTCCCAAATGAGAAGGCTTTTGGTCCGCAAAAGCTTACTGAATCTCTAAACTAAACTGTACAGAAGTTGAGGAATAGAAATATCCTCTTCCGTTCAGCCAAAGGAGCATACTGATGCCAAAATGTCCTGCCTTGCCAACTGTCGTCATGGCGACTTTTTTCTGCATAAGCCAAGTATTTTTCGAATCCCAACCAAGCTCTTTCACCAGACAAATTTGAAATTGCAGAAACCAGCAATGAAACTTGCTGATATATGAGCTGAAATATTTCTCTGAACTTGTGGGCTTGCCAACTGTCACGATGCCCATCCATGGCACTTCCACTCCAGAAGAAGAGTTGCCTCCCAAATGATAAGGCTTTTACCGGCTGCAGCATGCTGAATGTACTGCAAATGCTCATCCCAAACTCTTGGGAAACTTGCTGCAAAAACTTCTTAAAAGAAGTAGAGAACCATGCTGAAATTTGAGCCCTCTTTGCATGCATTCTTTTCCAGCTCATGGGATTGTGCACTTCTTTGCACCAATTTCCTTGCCTGCACTAAATGACACCAAAGGTATCTTGTGCAACAAGACAATCATCAGCAACAAGTTGTCTTGAAATATGCTGAACAATGGACTCAACCATCAACATAACAAGTGGGTACACAACCGACACAAGTCGACAACACATGTGCACCACAATCGACACAAGTTGATAATCAATGTGTGACACAATTGACAATGTAAAAGTGTGCTCACAAGCGACACTAGTCGACTGTCAACAAGATACATTTACAAACACATGTATGTATCAAAAACAATGAACTATATACAGTTCGATAAACACACCTACAACATCTATGTACAGGTGCAACTTCAACTCTTCTTTTCTAAGACCAATAGGTACATCAACCCAATAAAAACACATGTGGGTGACAAGAGCTAAAATAAAGTGAGTCTCATACTCAGCTTTTTCCATCTTGCAACTTGCATTCCCTTAACAAAGAAATGCATTCAATCAAAAGACATGCAACTTTAATTGGATAAGAATTCTAACCATTTCTTACCAATCCATTTCAAAGGCGCTTCCTTTAACTGCACATCAATATCAACATGTGTATCATCCTGACACATATCAATGATGGAAACTTCCTTCCCATTCTTGCCATACTCTTTCTCCAATTTCTTCAATTTTCGTGGAAGCATTGTTGGATTTAGAGTCCAACACCTTTCAACAGTATGTCCTTGCTTATGGCAATAAGTGCAACACATGTTCATCTTCTTGACAGCATGATTTGCATTGTTCAATGGAACTTTGGCTTCTTGCCTCCTTTCCTTCAAAAGTTTCATGTATGTTGCCATTCTTTTCCAACATCTAGAAACACTATGGTTAACCAAACCACAAAAAGAACATGTAATTCTTTTCCAATGCTTATGTGGAAATTTTCCATGCTTTGCATGATCAAAGGAAGCGTGATTGAAATCAGATTTATACCTTTCTCTTTCACCTTCATTACCTTCATGAGGAGGTGAATCAAATGAAGAAGAAGCTCCTTTTGGAACACTATCAATCCCGTCAATGGTTTTAGAGCTTTCACCACTTTCTTGTTTAAGTGCATGCTTATGCACACCTTCTTCTTGCAAGGTATGTTTCAAACTATTTCATTCCCCAAGGATACAACCTTTACAACCTTGAGATAGAGAACTTGAAATGAAACTCCTTCTAGGAACTGTTTCAATTGCCTTCATGGCTGCTTTGGAACTTTCTCCATAAGATTGTCCATAGCCAAGACCAAAATTCCTAGGCCTTACCTCAACCATTATTGGCTCAACTATACCCTATGCATGTTTTCCCAATCCTTTTCCTTCATATCCCATTTTGGACATCAACTTGGACCCTATGCCTCTGGTATGTTTCTCAAAAGAACCAACATAAACATTCTTATAAGAATTTGAAGACAAACTAGAATTGTTTACCTCTTCTTCAAGCTGATACTTGGCTAAGGCTTCTTTAGCAACAAGGAGTTGTGTCTCCAACTCATGCATCCTTTCCAGATTCATGTTTGCAATATGAAGTTGGCCTTCCATTTCCTGCAATTGGTCAGAAAGCAACTGCTTCTCTTCCCTCATGGAATTCAACTGCTCTTGAAGTCTAGAGCTCTTTCTTTCATCCTCATACATTTCTCTCACCATATTCATCATGATGAAAAATTCTTGCTTCAAGACTTCATCAAAAAATCTTGTGAAGGAGGACGATTTTGAGAACTGACTTATGGAAGTTGTCATTATAAAGATGAACAAAAGAGCTTCAGCAAACTCAAACAACAAGTAGTTCGCAGAATAATAAAGCAGTCAATCTTCAACGCTGCTTAAGACACCTTTCAAGCTACACAATCAAGCTAGTGATGTCAGTCAAGCAAACCTAGTGCTCTGATACCATCTTGATCTGAAAATGGAATGTACTTGTTTAAGGGTGCAAGGTATCCATTTTCCATAATTTCAAATGTGAGTTATACACTCCAAGTGACCTCTAAAAAGATGAAAACTTCTTATTTCTTATACAGAGATAGACTGTAGGGGCATTCACCGGACATGTCACCTCTAAAGAGAGGATGAGTTCCAGAGGCTACCTGGCCCTCTATAGGCTCTGCCTAAAGAAATAACAAAGTAAACACTTAGAAGTCTTTGACATACACATGCTTGAAGTTTGATGTCTTGCGGAATAAGACAAATAACTTTCTGCAGCTGAATAGGTGATTATGTGTGTATGCAAGTTATGTATATTTGTCGTTTAACACTTTATATCAGTTTTTTTTAGCATATCATCTTCAGCAAATAAAGACATCAAAATGATAAAGCAGTTCACCCCTTTTGGGCTACATCTGTTGGACCAAGCCTCTCCAACTAGGCTTGTCCTCTTGTATTAAAAATGCTACAAAGGCTAATACAAGAATATTAGTGTCTCGAAAGACAGATATGACTGTAAATACAGAATCAGAAGATAGGAATTAGCTAAACATGCTTTTTCCCAAGCACTAAATAGTGAAATTGTACGAGATACAGTACTTTCCCCAATTGGCCCTAGTGGCCCTTTAAACTTGCATGGAGAATTTCGAGGTGAAGATGACCTCAATTGGTTCTAAAACCTCTGCCATTAGACTTAGAAGGTCGAAAATAGCAAACATAGGCTTTTGAATCACCAAAAATGGATGAACATAGCCCCCAAACAACTCAAGCACTGAAATGGCCCTGGTGGCCCTGAAAGCTTCCCTAAAGCTAAACAGTGAGAAGAATACCTCAAAAGGAAAAAATAGCTGTAGAAATGGATTCAAAATGTTGAAAACCTTAAGGAATGACCTTCGTTCCACATTCACTGGTTGCACAATTCCCAATGCAGCTCCCAAATTGATTTGGCCTTGGTGGCTCCTGGAACTTCCACGAAGAAAAATCACCTGCAAATGACCTCAGATGGCTATGAAACCTATTCCAATGGCTTCATAAGGTTGAAGAGACCCAAAATCAAAAAACAATTCGTCCAAAAAGGACTTTCCTAGCCAAAGTTATGGCTCATTAAAGATTTCCTCCAATTTGGCCTAAAATCACTCCAGCTAACTGTAGTGGAAGTTCAGTTAGCTCTGCCAATTATGGCGGGACTGCCCAAATTTGGTGCTCCGCCAATATTCCCGCCAATCTAACTGCCTTAACTCCAGTTTTAGCGTGCATGTGACCGCAAATCTCGGACTGGTGGTTTGCATGGGATTTCGCGTCGGCGGTTAAGGGTTTAGGCCCACGGTTTTGGGCATATTGGTCACGTGTATGGGGGCTGGCCCTTAGGGGCTGGCCCCCTTCGGGCCCGCCAAAATACAAAACCAAACTTTATAAGAAATTTCTGCCACCCATATAACAAATGTGACCCTGGTGGCGCGTTGGTAAGGTGTGGTTGTTGTCGACTGTAGGTCGTGGGTTCAATACTTAGAACTGCCAAAAATTTCAAACATGCGCCCCAACATACTTGCTGACGTCATCCAGGGCCACGCGGCGGCCTCTGGCCCTGCCACGTGGTAGCCGTTGATTTTCTGCCCAAAAGGAATATTCTGGGAATATTCTATTTTAAATTTTTTTGAAAAAAATTCAAAATTTCAATGTTATTGGGCAATTTTTCTTTTTGGCATAACTTTCTCATACGACAACCGTTTTCCGAACCATTCGCGATGCCGGAATAAGGAAGACGAGCTCTATCTGGTCATTCAGGTTCAAACTAGTTCTGAGCACTTTAATTTTTTACCATTTTACGACACTTGGTCTTGAGCTCCTGATCATTCAACAATACATAGTAATATCAGAAAGATAATAGTACCTGATGCATTAGCACTCTGCTTATGAAAAATATAGCTTTTGGGCTCAACTTCTTAATTAGATAACTTTGGATCAAACAATAGTGCAAGTTCAAAGTTTTCTTCCCAAAATTCTTAACGCCTTTCTAAAGGCATGAAAGTGGTTTAAATAACCTATTAATATTACAAAAATAGTAAACTTAAAATAAAAGTCTTCAAAAAATCTTCAACAAACTTAGCTAACATAAAGGACAGCTAAATTAGTGATTTGTTGCAACAAGAACTCATGACTATGCTCCAGATTGATACTTCATCTGCTCTCTGGGATTGTATATGTTCGTGAGCGGCTTCAATAGGAGGGGATGTACCGATTGCATGCACATTTGTCCCGTAAAACCTGCATCACTAAGCACTGGAATAAATTGTATTGTTTCATTCGAGAGACACCTCATCATGAACCACTTATTATGAGGCTTCACTAGAAAATGTCAATAACTTTCAAGGTTTGCTTGTGAACTCTGAATGTCTTGAAACTTATTTTTAGATGTTTCCCACCAAGAATTTTTTAAATATTTGACATCTGGAAAGGCTTCCTTTGGGAATTATTGAATTATATTAGCTTGCAATAAGGTATCTGTGATGTGTTCAGTGAAATTTGAGGCAAGATTTCTGGCTCTAATAATAGCCATTTCTGCCCGTTTCATTTTGATGTCCCAGTCACCAAAAAGGATATCCTTTTGTGATTCTTCAATCCGAGGAAGATTAGATGATCTTCCCTAAGCAATATCTTGCCAATCTATATACTCAAAAAAATTCTCGTTGATATCTTCATAAAATGTCCTCAAATATGACAATTGGTTTACTAAAGAATAGATGGTCTTTGACAAGTCATGAAGTAAAGCCAATTTGTGACAAAAGATAGCCTGCTGGTTTGTTAGGAGTATGTCCAGTTCTGATGATTCCTTGCAGACTTCATTTATATTTGGATTTTCCATCAGCTGGTTAATTCTTTGTTGTAACTACAGTATCTTTTCATCCTTTTCCTTTACTTCAGATTCAAATTGTATCTTTAAATCATTAACGATTTTCTCCAACTCAATAAGATTTGCTTGCCATTGTTTCTCAATCACTTTCTTTTCAATCTGGAAAGTTTGTTCTAATTGAATAATCCTTTGATCCTTTTCTTTCATTAGCAGTTGTATTTTTGCAGCTTTATCATTGGTATCACTAACGTAATCTCCTACGAACTAAGATAATCTATTCAATTCCTCATCAGGAGCTGTTTGAGCTCCTTTCCAAAGAAATTGAAAAGGAGTCTTATTTGTAACTAGCGCTTGTGATTGTTCTAGATTTCTTTCCTTCCTTGACCTGCTCATTACTACTTTATGCTTTGGACTGTAAAATACGTCCAAAGGCGGGATTTCTTCAATTTGAGAACTATCTCGGCAGTAGGAAATGCAGGAATTATCTCCATATCATTGGAAACAGTTGATCGATTGACAATCTCACCATTAATTTTGTTCTTGGGATTTTTAGGAATTGTATCCCCTTGGGAAGCCTGAATCGTAAACGAGGTTGTCCCTGTAGTTTCTAGAACCTGTTATGTCTCTTTGTTGACTGTAACCTACTCTACTTGTATATCAGTCAAGATACCTGTAACCCAAGTTTCTTCTGTTGACAAAACACGGTTGAACTCCTCCCATAATTAATCCAATTTGTTCTCCTCTTTCATTTCACTTGCTTGCTCAACATCTATAGTAGTTGTTTCGGAGACATGGGAAATAAGTAGGATTTTGAAGAGGAAGCTGATGCATCCCAAACTTTTGAGTTCTGTCGAAATTTCTTTAACATGTATTACAGAAAATGGGTTATTCTTCATTGACGATATTGATTGAATCTAATCAATTCGTCAAGACTTATACGGTTTGATGCTAATTTTTCTACCATATAATATTATGGAACCATTTCAAACAAATCATCGAACTTGTCAGGCTCGCTTGAAAATGGTTTGAGCTTAGCCTGCGTTGTAACATCTTTTGCTACACCATGAGGGTCATATGGCCTGTTTAGTATGATTTGAAAACTAAAGGCTTTTAATTGTTCAATTTCAATTAAGGAATGCTTGAAATTTTCTAAGGGATAGGTACCATAGGAGATGGGAAAACATGGCCAAGAGAATTTCTTGGCATCTTTAAGTACTTTAGTTAAGCCCTTACCAACTGTTTGATAAGCGACTTCCTTGGCCAACAATTTATCTGGGACCAAATGGGGCAAAACATGAGGATGGGAAATGCTACCAAAAACTAGAATGTAAGTAAATGACTCTTCCCCAAACCACTTTCCTATAGGCTTTAGGTCTTTATTGGATTATGCAGTAAGTCTAGGGGCTTTTCTACCAAATACCTCTTGGTGGATAGGGAGCATGACCTCATGAAAGATTTTGTAGAAGTGAGCATGGTATTTGGTTTCCCAAAGGATATCAAGATAAACAGATATAGGACTAGGAAATTGGTCTGTCCATTTCCATCCTAGAGATGGAAAATCATAAGAAAAACAAATTGTGTCCATGACATAGGTGCTCATAAAGAAAGGAGGAGTCATTCTTTCAAGAACATTGCACTTTTGTTTGTAATTGCATATTTGGGTGATCAAATTGTTGGATAATATAGTTGCCCAATCCATGATATAGCCATCAGCAAAGGCTTCTATCAATGACACCCATTCTTCAGAGAATTTCTGTGTATTTGGATAGCCATAGAGGCAACATATCATAACATAAATATGAGAGAAAGGGACAACAATAGAGGCTAATGAATACATACCCCTATCCTCTTGCTTGTGTTTTTTTGGGTCCCTTCTCCATTCTCTAATCAGGTCCACAGGGTTCAGATTCTCTTGCATGAATTTCTGGGTGAATTGTGTATCATATTTCGTTTGAGGTTGAGGTAGATGATACATTTTCCATAAATTCTCATCTTTAAAAGATCCAATAACTGTCTTCCTCGGAGTTATAAACATTTTTTCCATAATGTCCAAATGGTTGACAACCCATCTCACCATATTTGTATATGGTAGAATCTTGGGGCGACAAACAATTCTATGAAGAAATGAATTGGCCAAGCCATTCCATGTGGCGTTGTTACTTTGAGGAGAATCATCAAAAATAGTAGTCTGTTTCACAATTATTCTTGGATTTTCATCCTCGAATAGTTTGTGTATCACCTCCCAGGATGTGGAACCTGCATCTAGAGTGCATGTAATATCTATAAATAATGGAGACATCTCGGACACTTCTTCAGGGAGGAAAATTGGTTCTTGTTGTATTACGAACTTCCTCCTCACCTTGATTATTCTAGACATGTCCTTTAACTTCTCTTTATTATAATTTACCTGTAAAGTAAAAAACCAAGATAAGAAGCAAGAGCTTCTAAGAATGCAAAGATTGAATGTGAGTTTTATGGAAATCCTTTCTCATTAACTCAAAATTATTACAAATCATAAAAACCCTTTGAAATTAGAAATATGTAGAGTGGTCATTTAATCTCCAAACGTTTGTTCATGTGACGCTGACACCTGTTATTTTATCAGAAAATATTTATCGGAATTTGGTATCGGGTGATATCAACATAGCTTAGCGATCTGAGAGTTCCGAAAAGTATATAAGCATGTGATCTATATTAGCAAAATATTGGAGTTTAACAGAATGTGATATCGACATTTGTCAATTGATGGAATGCAATAACGACTCTTTATGGATTGTGATATTGGTTTCGGCATTTCACATTTCGGCATATCAGCTTTTTCGCAACCAGCTTATCGACATTTCGCAATTTGGCTTTTTGCAATCAGCGTATTGGCTTTTCACAATCAGATTTTCAGTATTTCGCAATGCACTATTCTTTGAAAGCACCGATACCATGCGTACCTTTTAATAAGATCAATTCTTTTATGGTTTTTTCATTTATTTGTTATGATTTCTAGATTCATTAAACTTGTAATTTTTCTCCTAAAACTACAAAATTATTCCTAAAAGGTTTTATGCCCTTTTCATAAACTTTCTTGTTTTATTAAAAAAAAAAGAGTAAATATAAAACTCATCCTATTTTATCTAGACAAGGAAGGATTCTATACTAAAAATTTTAAAGGGTCTCCATTATTCTTTCTCCTAAGTCTAAAGATAATGGGGGGTTGTTGAGCACCACAACAATTGGTGACACACTAGATGAAACAATTAATCTCTGTAAGATGTCAATCTTTATCAAGAAATTTCTTTAGAAAGTGTTTTAAAAATTATTGAAATCTAGATCGATATAGATAACTCTGTGTTGATGGTGCTAGACCCGCCAACATGTCAAGGGGATCTCCTCGGTAAGAAGTCCCAATTAGACCTCAGATTGTTTGGTGTAGGAGTCCCAGCAGTGGGTCGTAAGGTAATGCCTTGACCGTGATGTCGCACAGAGGCAAGTAAGATAACTCTGTCAGTAGCAAGGGTGTGACTGATGCAAAGAGTCAAGGAATGTGTACGAGAGGTTCCAACACTTCAAAGGGAGAGGAAGGTGAAGGTGAATTCTAGGTTGAAAGGGATTAGTCCCAACTCGGCTAGGAACATACCACACAAAGGACATTCATAGCTTCCAGTGGAGCAGTCCACTCGGATGTGGCAGTCACAACACATAAAGTAAGATAACACGAACAACACTCACGGATCAGTTCAAGACGAGTGTGACAGTTGATATAGCAAGGTTCATGAGAAAGGTCTGTCTGATGTCTAGCAGAGCAGTGGACACAGACGGTGACATCATTAACAACATATGCAACACATTAACAACAAGATTCATATAACTGCATACAAATCAGTTCATATACAAGTACGTAAGTTAAACAACATATATCATTAAGGAAACCATAACAATCCAACTACAATAACAACTTATGCATGAAAATGTGTTGTCTCTTATTATTAAAGAAGTGTAAGTCACAACCATACAATACACCATGTAAACCTTCTAGCCCCAATAGTGGAATGTTACAACCACATCCGCCTGCTCCTCCAAAGAGATGTTCTAGCTCCGTGCAGTGGAGAAGCCAAGGCACGTTACAATACTGTCCAAGCCTTCTTCAAGGTAGTCTTAGTAGAATCTTGGCTAACCAAAATCCTATACAATGAGTTATGAGGGACTACTTATAGCAAAGGGTAGGGTGACCCTTGACATTCCCCTTTGTAACAGTTTAACTACCCTCGTGACTCTTTACCTACTCTATGATTGTTACATCCAACCATTGAAACTTGACTGACACTTGAGATGTCTCAACATTACAATGCACATGTACTCATGTGAGACAACATGGCTTGAGAAAGCCTTGCAAGACATCACTAACACTTGGTCCATTGTGATGAGACCAAATCTTTGACATGCTTGTGATGGTGATGGTGGTGAGCTGATGCTAAGCTTGGTCATCCGTGATGGTGTGCATGCACCTAATGGTAACATCTTGTTGAAGTGAACTCTGCCTCTGTTGCAACCGGTGCATTGGTTCGGCCCCTTCATCCAACTCGTCTGCTAACATACACATGGTATTCTTAGGTATGGTTGAACTGGCAACACACTGATGCATAGTCTCCATGGTGATCTTAAAATGTGTGCTGGTGGCCCTACGCATCAACTTTCTGAAGTACATGTTCAACCCCAGTTGGACTTGCTTCTTGTCTCCGCCTTGGTGAGTGTGTTGAATGGGCTAGATTGCATGTGTGCACTCAATGACATGCATGTTGTTGAATCCCTTACATGCGATCAACAACACTGCTCATCATGTTTGCTCTGTGTCAACTACTACGATGGATCCTTCGCTTGTACGGGCATAATTTCACCCTTGAGTGCAAATTGCACCCACTGGTGTTCTTTCTCCTATTGCAACTCATTCGTCTGTCTGTGCAGCTTCATTTTCTTCCTGATTTGTTGCTTCAACACATGCAACTACTTCTTTGTTCCATCTTCTGCCTTCACATGATCTTCATGTCGCACCATCACCTCATAGCGTGAGTCTCCAAAGTTGCCTTCATTATCAGTGGATATGCTTGATCTTGCAACTTTGTTCCACCTTTGTGTTGTCAACAACCTTCCTCTTGCATTCGTTGTATTTGTTGCTTTCGTTGCATTCCCTGCATTCGCTGCATTTGGTATGTTTCCCTCAGCTGTTGTTCATGATGCTGCTTGTTGTGATGTTGCTGCTTGGTGTCCTTGTCTATGAACAACTTGATGTCTTTGTGAGTAGGAAAGCTCATAGACACTTGATTGACTACATCCCCACGCGTGCTATGAACGATGTCTTCGTCTTTTCTCTCCTGGAAACCATTTTACATGTATTGCTGAGAGGTAGATGAACACCTTTGATACCTGGAGACATGGCAACACTCATAGCAAGCAATCTTTCAGTCAAAAACCAAAATGAATATGAGAACTGACTTGCAGAATACGTGAGTAAATGATCATGAAGGTTGCGTAATTTCAGTCAGAAGGTCAGGAGATTGACTGCCAAGACTGCTCAAGGCATAGTCTAGGCTACTGGGAGACTGGCTGACTGCTGGAAGTGTGCAATGCATAGTCCAATCTGGCTGCTGACTGCTGGGATTGCACAATGCGCAATTCCAGCTGGGAAGGACTGTTGGCCCAGGGACAAATTTGCACAATTTCTTGGGCCAAGTAGTCATTGTCCTCCAGAAATACACAAAACAGTCTTGGATGGTAGTGTCGGGTAGGAATGCATAAATCTGGAGAGGAAGGTGAGCCTTCCTTCCCTATATTACGCAATTCAGCCTTGGTGGAAATTGAAAGCAACTAAGACAGTAATTGCGTGGTGAGACTAAGTGATAGTAGAATTGATTGACAGTGCATGCAAAACATGAATGAAATATTTAGAAAATAGATCAACATGCATGTGGGTGAGGCAGTTCAAAAATTGGGCGAATGTCCATGCAAACCAGTTTCATGCATGCAACAACAGTGAGATAGCAACGAAAACTGAAATGAATCTAGGAAAAGCTAGTATATATGTAAACGATAGCAAGATTTTTAAGAAATCAAGCAAATAGTACTCCCACAAGAAAACACACAAAATGCGACAGAAATGTAGCACAAGGCATGGGAAGTGGGCTTACCCCAAAACAGTTGAGTTGAATGTATTGACTACTCCTAGATGTGATGTGGGATGTCAGAGCTGCAAGGTTGATGTGAGGAATGAGCTCTGCAACGTCTAGTTGATGATTTTTATAACATCGAGGTCATGACGCGCATGCTACGAATCTAGGGGAAGCGACACTTGGTGAGAGGTTTCATAATTGCTCCTTGCATGCAACCTCCAACTGCTAAACATAGATCCCTGAAACAAGGGATGCCTTTGCATGCTGCCTTGGGAGAAGTAGCCCATGCATGCAAGTCTATTTTGCTCAGTCCCAAAGGGAACTGGTCAACTCAGCTGCACATGTAAGAGACTGCTTGACTACTGGAGAAAAATGCGCATTTCTGGCTAGGAGCTGGGCTGCCTGCCCAAGAGGTTTGTGCAATTTCTGGGTAGAGCATCTGACTGCTACCCAGATTTGCACAAATTCTTGGGCTAAATAGCCTGCTGCTGGTAAAATTTTCGCAAATCCTAAAGGGAGGGTTGCTTGGCAGGATTGCGCAATCCTCGAGCCCAGCAGGCTATCAAAGAGGATTGCATAATTCCTAGAGGGAAAGTTGGTTGCCCTCTAGAAATGTGCAATTTTCAAGGGGAAGCTGCTCAGCTTGCAGCTGCACCAAGTGCGGGTAAACAGCCTGTGAGGGGAATGAATCAACTGTGATCGACAGGCTGCCTTTGAGCAAGAAATACATTGAACCTTGAGGACTTGACGAAGCAAGGCAAGTTGCTGTGAAGGTTGGTAGGGAGGCTCCAAAATAGGCTAAGGCAAAATTTTGGAGGGTGGTTGTAGCCACTACAACACTTGGTGACACACTGGTAGAACTCCATCTCTCTGAATGGACCTTTTTCATGAAAAGCAAGTCTAACACCTCCAAAAGTATTGTTCATCTCTCAGCTCATCTTGGCTTCACACTAGCTTAATTATAAGATGTAGAATCTTCCAGGCTCTTGGTCGATTGACACACATTCCAAGCCAAGGCAACACAGTTATTTCGATTAGGGTTGAGGGGTATATAGGTGCATAAGCATTATAGTCGTCAGAGTCTAAGTTTCATCTCTGGTGTTGCTCCACTTCCACCAGGCTTGGACAGTACCTAGGTGGAGTTACATAGGAACACAAGCATGGCTCCGCTGCCAGCGAGCCTAGTCAATACCCTAGCAGAGTTACTTGCATCACCTCCCTGCGCAGGAAGCCTTTCTCTTCTTTTTCCTTATTCATCTTTCATTTTGATTTTTTTGACTTTTCATTTTTTCATTTTTCACTGTGCATAACACTTATTCATTTCAAAGGCAGAAGAGGGATCCCAACTTATTGAGAGCAGAAGAGGTTGTTCCAACAGAAAAGTAGTTTATTATATCTATGACATGCCTATTAAGTTTTTTCCCCTCACCTTATTCTACTTGAATGAGCTGACAAGGGTTAGCCCAAAAATGACCGACTAGAGAAGGTGACACTAGTTAGTGCACAAGCATTGTGTTTTCACCAAGGTTCACTTTGAACAATACGTATTTTCCTTCGACGTATTATGGACTAAGAGTAACAAGCTCATCATACAGAGGCGAGATGATATATAACCAAGTAGTCATAGTTGTATAAGCCCTCTTGTACTTTACCCATCTCATTTCAAGAGTCATACATGGTTTCATGCAAAACTAACCTATGAATGATACAAGTGAACGAGCTAACAATCAACAAAGCAAAGCAAGAGTAGAAGCAAAAATGAAAGCAAAGCAGGTAACCAAACACGCAAGAAAACAAACAAGAAAATAAATCACATAAGGAAACAAGCATGCAAGCAAACAACTGAAAACAAACATTACTCCTACTCTTACACTGATGGTGCATGGGCCTGATCACGTGAAGTGATACTTCCAATGTAGCCACCGGTGCATTGGTAGACCCATGTTCATGAAGGCTTGGTCCGTGAGCTACCCAGTTGTGTGAACTAGCAAGAAAGAAAGATATAACAATGAAGACAACCACACTTCATGATTCAAAGTGCCCATGAGACATAAGTGAGTGCATGTGGATGACGGGAAGTCTATGGACTTATCATGGTGTCGTGTGACACTACATGCAACTTTGAAGCAAAAGAACACTCTTGACTGAGACATGCAAGAAAATGAAAGAAACTAAGATAACTTGTGTCGCAAACAAGTGCTTGCAATGTAAGACTCCTCCAACGCATGAGCAATGGGACCATGCAGTTCAAGTTGAGGAAGTGTGATCTATGTGTGAGATGGATCTTCAATGCATACAGACAAGTGATGAGGAGCCTTGGGTGATTGAATAGTTTTGTGATAGGAAGTTAGACTAACCCAAAGAGAGCGAGGGCCTGTCATAACCATCAGCTTGGGCTGAAGTGCCTCAATAGTATTAGGTGTCTCAACTTCATCATTAGGTAGATCATCATAAAATGGTGGCTTCGAAATATCACCTACGATAGATTCATGATCGTGATCAAGAATGGAAGCAAATGGATCACGACCACCATGATCAGAAAAATTAATGAATTATTTGGCATCCTCATGATCAGATGAATCAAATAGAGGGGTAGATGAAGAGCGAACAAACTCATCCTCTGTGTTTTTGGAAATGACAAATGAAGGATCAAGTGGATCTTCAATGAATAACTTATTTTCTCTGTTTTTGAATGATGGACTAACATCAAATGAGTCCTACATCGAGTGATCAACAATGGGTGCATCTGTGGATGAAGACTCACATGCAAAATCATGGATGGCAGGTTCACCAAAGAAGCTACGAAAGAATGGAGGGGGCTCAGAGAGAAGGGAGTCATCCTTTACCAAGTGTTCATATTCAAGCTCCCACTCATACTCTTCATGAATGATAGCGCATGTTGGTTGTGGAACATGTTGTGGTAAAAACACAACACCCCCCATTATTGATGCGTCCGCTTCGAATAATGGGGACCCTTTCTGTAAAAATTTTGGCTAAGCACCTTTTTGGTTTTATTTTAGTTAATTGCCTTACACTTTCGTTAATTTTTAGTTTTCTTTGGATTCTTGTTTTGATTGCTTTGCTAGAATCGATTTTTTATAAGCTTCACATTGACGCTTGTTTCGCCTCATTTGGTCAACTGGTTTGAAAATGGCACTCCTTTGAAATCTCATCATTTATCTAGCCTGGGTTAAAAATGCATAAAATGTACATATTGCATTTTGTAAATAAATTAGTCCAATAACGCATTCAATTTAAATATTAACTCGTAGAGGGTTTTACTAACATTTTTCATTATGCAGCCAAATAATTAAGCATCGAGACTTAAGAAATTCACTCCAATTTTCTAATCAAAATCTTAATCTCGAAAAACCAAACATTCAAGTGGCTGTAGTTTATTTTTATTATTTTTCATTTATTTTCTAAGTGGCTGTAGTTTTTTAGCTATAGTTTAAAAACTTATGTTCATAAAAAACAAAACAAAAAAATGAAAATTTAAGTTTAAAATTAAATTTTAAATTAATTTAATTAAATTAAAATTTAAAACAAAAAACAAAAATATAAAAATAATTGCATCGGGAATTCTATTTCGCAACCAATTTTAAAAGAGCCCCGATATGCTCCTTAGGCTACACCCGATGCGAATTGCCGATATTCATTTCCCTCCCGATGCGATATTGAGTCGGAGGTTTTATTCGCACCAAATTCTAAAAAGCCCCGATGAACCCATTAACCAACCCCCGATGCGATTTGCGGATGGCTTCATAACTCAATGGGGGCGTTAACCAAAGTTTTTCCCATCCGATACGTCAAAGCATTGACTTTTATGCCAAAATCTCCATATGTTGTTTCAAAATGGTTTATATGTTAACATATGGTGATAATGGTTATGTTTAATGTTTTATATATATAAGGAAGGGTGTAGGTTAGTGCATTTAACATATGCTGTAGGTTAGTGTAGTTTACATATTAGTTTATATATGTGCTGTAGGTTAGTATATTAGTTTATATAGGTAAGGAGTAGGGTTAGTTAATATATATTAATTAGTTTATATTAATTAATAATATGTAATATATTATATTATTTAAATTAATATATATTATTTAATTAATAGTTCAGATTAATTAATTTATAACATGTAAATAATTTATTTAATTTAGATTTAAATATTATTTAGAATTAGTTAATTAGATATTCGTTAGTTAGTTTATAATTAGCAATTAAATTAAAATTAATTAAGGACTAATTCAGGATTTAATTTTTAATTCAAATTCTCATTTTTTTTAGCCCAGCAACAGAATTTCCAGATTTACATCAGATTTGACCCATCAACTTTGGAAGCTCATAAATTGAGTTCTACTTGGCCAAATGAGGCCCAGGACGGCTCATTGGAAAGAGAAAATCAAGGAGAACATTTTGAAGGAGGTTTCACCAACAGATTTGATGATTTATTGGGCCAAAAATCAGGCAGAAGATCAGGCTCCGAATTTTGAAAACAAAATCAATTTTCTGAGTTATTGTTTTCAATTTCATTTGTCCAAAGCCTCTTCTAATTGCAGATCCATTGGCCAATAATATCCTTTGCCAATCAAATCATTCCAAGCATCAATACGTAGCTTATATTTTGTTTTTAATTTATTTAAATAGAATTTGATTAGGTTTGATTTAACTGCCAGAAATGATATTTTGATTGCATTTTTAATTTATTTTGATTTCTTTTGCAGGAAAACAGTGGAAAAGATATGAAGAAAAGATCTCAGTCAATGAGAATGCTACAGCAATTGAAGATCAGAATTTTGAGCAAGTAAAATTGGATTTGGCAGATTTCTCTTCACCAATCTTTCCTCTCAAGAATTCCTTCACAGATAGTATAAGTAATAGATTGCAGAATGTAAAAAGGGCTGCTCTCCTCTGCAATTTTAGACTACTGAAAGCACTATTGTAATTGGAATTTAGAGTTGTAGGAGGGAGGAGTGAAAAATCTCAGATCTGGGGATTATTGGGGATTTTCCCTTTGTATATTGAATTATGCATGAAGAACAAAGCTTGCACTATTGTGGCTCTAGTTTTGAAGACAGAAATTCAAGCAATGTAAAGGGCTGTTGAAGACCAAGGATAGAGAAATGGATGCAATAAATTGGTATTTCTAATACTACTGTTTTAAATATCAGTTTCATTTTTATGGTAACAGTAATGTGTCATTTTATTCATGTTTGTGCACTATTGTCAATATGGGTGGTTTGTCTCAATATTGTTATCATGTATCTCTGTTCTTATGGATTAATTTTTTATTCCTGAGTAACTATTTACTCAGAAATCTGCCTTATTAAAACTGATTTATTGAGTGGTAATATGTTGTGAACTATTTCCACATATCATTATTCAATTATTGGATTTGCTGATTTGATAATCAATATCATTTATGTGAACTACTTCCTAAGTGTTGTTGGTTTATTATTTCAGTAAAAAGGTCTCAATAGGATGTGTTTTGATATCCATAATATCAGTTAATTGAACTACTTCATTAACTTGATATTAATTATAAACAAGACATACCTAAATCCCAATACTTTAATTATCTTGCTCTTAGTTGGGTTAGATCTATATCTGCCTAATTAAGATAGGATTTAGATTAGTTTCTTTTGCTTGCATCATAGAATAAGCTTGCATTTAGAGTAATTTTACATTCTTTTAAGTCCTCTTCTCAAAGAGGCAAAACTTTAGTTGTGGCTTGGCTGAGCCCAAATCAGCTTAAGGGTCATTCTCTTGCCTGATCAGCAAGGAGAAGTGATCTGATGTCCCTGTCTATTGGTAGTTAAAGATACATTATAAACCAATAGCAATAGGGAGAAGGTAACTGGACCTAGATGAACAGTCGGAGCCACCACACCAAACGGAAAAGGAGCTGCTTTTAAGGTCCGGACCGGGTGGTTATCCCCCAATGTTGTTGCAGCGATTTTCGAGGCATCAACATTTTTGGCGCTAGAAGGAGGACCGAGATTTTTGTCTATTGGAGTCTTTTCAATTTTAATATTTTATTTATTGTGATGGCTCCTCTTAAACTTCCAATATGGAGTTGTATCCATGGACGTGCATCCTCCAATACTCCACCCGAAGTGGTAAGACTCTTGTCTCAGGAAAAGTTTAATGGTAAGAGAAATGCTTCTGCTTTTAACCATGTCCTTCAATTTATTCAAAATGTTTCAAATTACAATTTTCAAGGAATTGATGAAGGCATTTTATGCAGAATTTTTACTCTCACATTTGCGGCAAAAGCCAGAAGATGGTGCAAAACTCTTCCAGTTGCCTCAATTCACAGCTGGGATCAATTTGTTACAATTTTCATTTGTAAATTTGACGGCTACGATTATGAACAGGTATGTCAAGAAATTGAATATCTACGTAGGTTTGAAAATGAGTCTGTTAATAATTTTAATATGCGATTTCATTTGAATTGCTTAAGATTTAAAGATGAAGACAAACCTACGGAAGAAGAATCATTAGATTGGTTTGAATATATTTGTTCCCTACCTCCCATTCCCAATCCATATGAAATTAGTTCAAGTTTTGTTTCATCCCCTTCCAACATAAATGAAAATCCCAACACGGATGTGCAAATAAATGGTGATGAAGCGGTTTCACAAAGCTTGGAAAATATTTCCATTCAAATGCAAGAAGACAACAATAGAAATTTTGGGGAAAAAGCCGCTTTGAAATCTGAAAGCTACTTTGAAGTAAATTCAGAAAATCAAATTGCAAATCAGCAAGTACAAGCAGCAATCAAAGTAAATAAAATGCAAACTGCTGTACAAATTTCTGAATTTCTCCATAATGAGCAAATGCCAAAATCAGAACAACAAAGTGGCCTTCTTCAAGAAAGCATGAGTATGCAAAGGAATGATCTGCAATCTGAAATTTACAATGAGCATAATGCACAAGAGCTCTCAAACAGAGAAAGTTTTAAATGCATTGTTTCAGGTTCACACTTTTCCCTTTATCCTGATATTTTCAATGATGATAATATTTTTCCTCTTGGTATTAATGATATTTCAGAAATTAAAGAGGATGATTTAAATGAATTACCATTAAATTTTTATCAAGATAAAGAAACAATAATTGATCATTCTTTTGCCACTAATGAACATGAGATTCTTGTTCCTCCTTGTTTTGGTATATTGGATGAGATAGAAGGGAATTGTAGAGAATATTGTGAAGTCATTTATGATAATTACTCTGACATTGAGGATGTTGATTTCTATTCCTCTCAAGAGAATCCTCATGAGAAAATTCAAATAACATCTGAAAATGAGGAACGCTTTAATTTAGGAATTACCCCAACTAATCCTCATTTTAGAGTAGCTAATTATCTTCATGATTTCACCATTCAAGAAAACATTCCGATTTATGATTCATATGAGGATCAAACTCCCATTCCTACTCATAATCATAATTCGTTTTCTAATTCACAAGTTGGAATTCAAAATTTTTCAAATTCCATAATTCTGGCCAATCCTTGTGAAAATGAAATCATTTCAAAACAACCCCAATTGTGCTGTAACATTAGTTGTACAAATAGTGATTTCATTTTAGTTTTTCTTTCACAGCTATTTTGTTTAAACTTAGATTTATTTTCTGATTTTATTTTGCAAAATTTTCACACTCTTCGCTGGCATATTGAACACCTTACTATCAAACACTCAATTGATGAATTGCCCGATTGGGAAATTCAAGTTTCATATTATATTCATCAGCATCGAAAGATATTAATATTCCAATTTAAATCAATGCTAATGTTTCATCAAGAACTTCTATTTTTTCAAAAGCAATATCAACAAGAGAGTGTATTTTTGCAATTTGGCCAGCTATTCAATTCAATTAATAATTTTCCATGTCATTTGACAGACTTCCATCCATTTTTCATTGACTCATTTGAAAATTGTTTGGAAATTTTTCCTTCAAGGAAAATTGTCAATGATTTAACATTTGTACATAACACTAACAAATTTTTTCAGGTCAAAGAATCTAAATGCTCATCTTCACAATCTGGCCTGTTATCTTTTCCTTTGAATATTTCCCAATTTTTAATAGAAATCCATCCAGATTTTTATGATTCAATTGGTAGTCAATTGAAAAGGAAATTTCATGAGAAAGAGATTTTAATTAAGTTGCTAACAATAACTGTACATTCTTATTTCAGATTTATTTTCCTTAGTTTAGTTAGATTTTTATTCTTATTACTAACATTTGAACTGTACATAAACGCGGGAATAAAAATAAGAGAATGGTTACACTGGAAATATGACTATACCTAGTCATTTTCATGTATATGGTTAGAATAGGAGTAGAATTAACTTAGTTAGCTTGTTTTATGAAGTTAATTTATTTGCATTAGTTCTGTAGATTAAAAAAATAAAACAAAGCAATCAGCCTTCTCATACATGTTCAGTGGAAACATTTTTCCTTATCAGAAAATTTTAATTCTTGCTTTCCTTTTTGAAATTTCTTATAGCGATATCTCTGCTCTGCCTATTTTGAACAATGTCTTGATCAAAGTCAATTAAAGTTGCACTTGGCATCAATGGCCTCAAAGCCACTTTTCTTCATTTCAAGATTTCCTTCTAAGATTTTCTTTTGAAATTTCTATGGTAAGGATTTGAGGATATAAAAGCTTCATGATCCCATTATCCTATGAGATGTATGATTGACTATGATAAGCCTAATTCTAATTCCATCATTATTAGTTAGTCTAACCTTTCACGGTAATCATATGAAGTCTATATTATCTTCCTCAGAGTTTGCCAAACGCTGATCTTAAGGATTTCCATTTTGCCAAGTGCACACATTTAAATCTGTTTTGATATTTTTCTACAATTAGTGACTTAATCTCATTCTAATCTTTAGTTTATTATCTGATGCTGTAAATGCATCATGTTTATTTACTAAAGGCATTATTAAAAAGTCACTATAACAATTCAGATTTTTCTCAAGATTAATTCAGAATGAGCAGAGGTAATAAATTGTTACTTCACTTCGAAAGGAAAGCATAGTTTCATATTTATTTCTGGTAAATTTTATATTCCATGAACATGAATGATTGATTTCATTTAGGCTGATTGCACACTTAGATTTAGAATAAATAATGAGATGATTTGAAACGAAAGGAAAATTTGATAAATCAAAGGAAGGATTTCAAGGTTCGTAAGGTAAAATTTGCAAACAATTTCCTTCCAGGTACGCATGTGCAAGTTCGTTCTCATCTCTTGTTAGTTTCTCTTTTCCTTAGTTTATTTTTGATTCGTATTCTATTTTATTTACAGGTTTTCATTTCTTTTCAAAAAACTTGAAGTAAGCAGTGAACCAATTTCAAATTTGCAAACAGGTTCAGGGAAATTCAATTATGATGCATTAAAATTTAAGCATATCCTTTAACTTAGCTTTCATTCATTAGAAAACCCAATTGAAATTTCAAGAAATATCATAAGACCATTCGCATCACAAGATTTCATCGGAAGTAGTTTTTAGTATTTCTTTTGATAACAAATTGTTCATCAAAGACCTCCGATGTATTATCCTACTCATGTGCCATATTGCATTTCGCATACCGGAGCTTTCCAAGTGAAGTATACTTCCATGAGCATGAATCGCCGATCTCCGATAATCGACTTTACCGACATTGCGATAAACACATAATTCCGGACCCGATATGAAATTCAAATCAGATTCATAAAATATCGCGTCCGCTCAATCGCAATAATGGTAGGATCATAACTTTAAAAGAGGCCAATGTCTCGGATCCGATATGTTATCGAATTTTCATCATAAAATTATCGAGTCCACTCTTCATCGCAGATCGACATATTGAGAATTGTTACATCGGGTGCTTAAGATTGCCGATCGCCGATTAAGTTATGTCATTCATCGCATCGCCGATATCGCAATCTCTTCCTTGCGGTTTTATTTATGGCCGATATCTCGGATGCGATATGTTATTAAAATCCCATCATAAAAAGTTATCGGGTCCGCTCTTCATCGCATATCGGCATCGCAAAAAATATATTGTGTTACATCGGGTACCTAAAGTTTGCCGATTGCCGATTAAGCTACGACATCAATCGCATCACCGATAGTGCAATTATTTCATCACATTTATTATGCTCACATCACTTCTCTGAATCTACAATGTGCATTTTGCGATGTGGGAAGCACGATGCAATCAATTCTCTGATCTCCGATATAATATTTCTTTAATGATGCGATCGCTTCATTTCATTGCACATGTTCTTATCGGCAATTTGCCATTGCAATCTCCGATGCAATAACTTCCAATGCATGCCTTTGCGCCATTAACATTTAATCGATATATCGCATGGCAACAAAAGTGAAGTCTTGCAGATTAAATTTGAAGCATGGTGAAGAAACGTGTTATGTAAATCATCTGATACGGCAATGTGTTATTTTGAAAGCGAGCTTGGGTAACCACTATGGTAAGAAAGCAGTTAATGACCAATTTGCAGCATATTCAAATTATTTCAATTTCTCATACATTTTAGTTTAAATATATAATTCCATAATTAAAAATGGAATTCAAAACCTCTCTATCTTCATAGTTAAATTTTATTATCGTAGATTTGGTCTTGATTCTGGACAATTCATAAAATCATGGAGTTTATATTAAAACTTATAATATTTTGAGGAATAGTCATTACTGCAAATTCTCATTCTCATCTCTGATGCATTTCTTTTATTTCAATTCCCCTGAGCACTAAGCATTCATTTTTACGTTTTACTGCTTGCTTTAGTGTAAATAAAATAAATAATGATTTTGGGTTACAAGATTTTGGTTAGTGTGACTTCTTCATGTTTTTAATGATAATTAAAATAAGGAGTCAGCTAGTTTGGAGAAATTGACACCTTTCAGGTAAGATCAAAAACAATTATCCAATGGTAAGATTCATGTGCCCACTTTCATTAATTCCCATTTCATCACTCTAGTTTCAATTTTTGTTTTTAAATTATGCTGATATAAAACTCTGTTTTGCAGCTCTTCACAAAATTTTTCAATCTTCTGCCGAATCATATTTTCAAAGTCCATACTCTTCTCCTGGCTTTATTTCAATAAGCAGCGATAATCTTCAGCGAAACAGCTACACCAGGAAGTTTCTGAACCTTTAATCTGTTTCTTTAAGCATTCCTTTTTTAGAAAGTGATTAAGATGATGCTTGGGAACAAGAAGACTCATATCAAACAGAAATTATTCATTGTGGCTGAATTTTATGATCACTGTTATCTAAAAGCCTAAAGCATTCACAACTCTGCAAGGTATGTTTTCTAAAATCTCAACATAAGAAGGAATGATTACATTCTTATTTTCTTTTTCTTCATATTGTTGGAGGCATTGGTACAAACATTCTTGTTTGAGTTTATCTTGCGATACTTGGATTTTCTTTTCCATTTTTAGAGATTTCTTGGTTTTGATTTTTGCTCGCTGATTTCTTTTCCCATTTTAGCATAAGAATTATTTTTCTTTGGTATTCACTTTTGATTTTGGTGACTTTGCCATTATTTATATGGAAGGCCTATTGGTTACCTAACAATGGTCAGCATACATAGAGAAAAATTGTTAATAGTCACCTATTAGCTTTTTCTTAAATCTCTTAGTAAAGTTTGATTTTCTTATTATAAAGGTAAACATATTTAAGGAAGAGATTACCAATCGAGAGAAGTTGGCAAAGTATCATAAAATCTGAAAAATTTCTTTTTCATTAAATTGTAATCATTTTGAGATTTCAAAATTTTATTAAGATCTTTCAGAGTTCTATTATCAGTCAAGAAAAGTTATTTTTAACCAAGTAAAGACACTTTACAGCAAAGCACCTTTAACTCTGAAATTGTCATTCTTAACTCTTAAGGAGTCAATGATTCTCCCTGTCCCAAAGAGTCTTATTTTTCTAGAGAATAATCCAGAAATATATTTAAACTTAAAAGATAAGAGGTCTCATCGTGAGCCTGCTTACCATGATCATAGGGAAAAAATAGGCTGACATTACCACCACTGCTAAACAAACCAGGGTAATGGCTTATGATTGCAAACAATTATAAGACGAGGGGTCTCATCACGAGCCAGCTTGTTCAGTCCAATTTTAACCAGTGAATGGCATTGTCAACTATCTGGCTACCATACTAGGACAATGGCTTTTAAGATTTATCTAAAAAAAAAAAAATAATAATAATAATAATACATATATAAATGGATTTATCTCTAGATCAATAATTCTTAAACAGATGGGATTCTGAATCATTTATGATTAAAAGGTAACCCTGTCGAGACTATAGATGTTTGCTGGCAACAGTGGCTCTACCTGTGACAAATGAGTATATCTTAAAAGCTAAGCTGTAAAGTTACCCCTGCTTTATCCCTTCAGCTAATTAATGACTGATATAGAGTTTTGAAATATTTTAATTTATGAGAAATTTTAAGAAAAATTACAGTTAGATGATTCTTGTTTCAGTCAGACTAATGAACCTAGTCAAGCATTTCACGCACAATTTTCTCTTCTTTAATTATTTTTACTTTAATTTTAGGAAAATCTCATTCATAACAAAAAGAGATAACTGGTTCTTCTCCCGTGTGTCGCCAATTGTTGTGGTAAAAACACAACACCCCCCATTATTGATGCGTCCGCTTCGAATAATGGGGACCCTTTCTATAAAAATTTTGGCTAAGCACCTTTTTGGTTTTATTTTAGTTAATTGCCTTACACTTTCGTTAATTTTTAGTTTTCTTTGGATTCTTGTTTTGATTGCTTTGCTAGAATCGATTTTTTATAAGCTTCACATTGACGCTTGTTTCGCCTCATTTGGTCAACTGGTTTGAAAATGGCACTCCTTTGAAATCTCATCATTTATCTAGCCTGGGTTAAAAATGCATAAAATGTACATATTGCATTTTGTAAATAAATTAGTCCAATAACGCATTCAATTTAAATATTAACTCGTAGAGGGTTTTACTAACATTTTTCATTATGCAGCCAAATAATTAAGCATCGAGACTTAAGAAATTCACTCCAATTTTCTAATCAAAATCTTAATCTCGAAAAACCAAACATTCAAGTGGCTGTAGTTTATTTTTATTATTTTTCATTTATTTTCTAAGTGGCTGTAGTTTTTTAGCTATAGTTTAAAAACTTATGTTCATAAAAAACAAAACAAAAAAATGAAAATTTAAGTTTAAAATTAAATTTTAAATTAATTAAATTAATTAATATATTATATAATTAATTTAATTAAATTAAAATTTAAAACAAAAAACAAAAATATAAAAATAATTGCATCGGGAATTCTATTTCGCAACCAATTTTAAAAGAGCCCCGATATGCTCCTTAGGCTGCACCCGATGCGAATTGCCGATATTCATTTCCCTCCCGATGCGATATTGGGTCGGAGGTTTTATTCGCACCAAATTCTAAAAAGCCCCGATGAACCCATTAACCAACCCCCGATGCGATTTGCGGATGGCTTCATAACTCAATGGGGGCGTTAACCAAAGTTTTTCCCATCCGATACGTCAAAGCATTGACTTTTATGCCAAAATCTCCATACGTTGTTTCAAAGTGGTTTATATGTTAACATATGGTGATAATGGTTATGTTTAATGTTTTATATATATAAGGAAGGGTGTAGGTTAGTGCATTTAACATATGCTGTAGGTTAGTGTAGTTTACATATTAGTTTATATATGTGCTGTAGGTTAGTATATTAGTTTATATAGGTAAGGAGTAGGGTTAGTTAATATATATTAATTAGTTTATATTAATTAATAATATGTAATATATTATATTATTTAAATTAATATATATTATTTAATTAATAGTTCAGATTAATTAATTTATAACATGTAAATAATTTATTTAATTTAGATTTAAATATTATTTAGAATTAGTTAATTAGATATTCGTTAGTTAGTTTATAATTAGCAATTAAATTAAAATTAATTAAGGACTAATTCAGGATTTAATTTTTAATTCAAATTCTCATTTTTTTTAGCCCAGCAACAGAATTTCCAGATTTACATCAGATTTGACCCATCAACTTTGGAAGCTCAGAAATTGAGTTCTACTTGGCCAAATGAGGCCCAGGACGGCTCATTGGAAAGAGAAAATCAAGGAGAACATTTTGAAGGAGGTTTCACCAACAGATTTGATGATTTATTGGGCCAAAAATCAGGCAGAAGATCAGGCTCCGAATTTTGAAAACAAAATCAATTTTCTGAGTTATTGTTTTCAATTTCATTTGTCCAAAGCCTCTTCTAATTGCAGATCCATTGGCCAATAATATCCTTTGCCAATCAAATCATTCCAAGCATCAATACGTAGCTTATATTTTGTTTTTAATTTATTTAAATAGAATTTGATTAGGTTTGATTTAACTGCCAGAAATGATATTTTGATTGCATTTTTAATTTATTTTGATTTCTTTTGCAGGAAAACAGTGGAAAAGATATGAAGAAAAGATCTCAGTCAATGAGAATGCTACAGCAATTGAAGATCAGAATTTTGAGCAAGTAAAATTGGATTTGGCAGATTTCTCTTCACCAATCTTTCCTCTCAAGAATTCCTTCACAGATAGTATAAGTAATAGATTGCAGAATGTAAAAAGGGCTGCTCTCCTCTGCAATTTTAGACTACTGAAAGCACTATTGTAATTGGAATTTAGAGTTGTAGGAGGGAGGAGTGAAAAATCTCAGATCTGGGGATTATTGGGGATTTTCCCTTTGTATATTGAATTATGCATGAAGAACAAAGCTTGCACTATTGTGGCTCTAGTTTTGAAGACAGAAATTCAAGCAATGTAAAGGGCTGTTGAAGACCAAGGATAGAGAAATGGATGCAATAAATTGGTATTTCTAATACTACTGTTTTAAATATCAGTTTCATTTTTATGGTAACAGTAATGTGTCATTTTATTCATGTTTGTGCACTATTGTCAATATGGGTGGTTTGTCTCAATATTGTTATCATGTATCTCTGTTCTTATGGATTAATTTTTTATTCCTGAGTAACTATTTACTCAGAAATCTGCCTTATTAAAACTGATTTATTGAGTGGTAATATGTTGTGAACTATTTCCACATATCATTATTCAATTATTGGATTTGCTGATTTGATAATCAATATCATTTATGTGAACTACTTCCTAAGTGTTGTTGGTTTATTATTTCAGTAAAAAGGTCTCAATAGGATGTGTTTTGATATCCATAATATCAGTTAATTGAACTACTTCATTAACTTGATATTAATTATAAACAAGACATACCTAAATCCCAATACTTTAATTATCTTGCTCTTAGTTGGGTTAGATCTATATCTGCCTAATTAAGATAGGATTTAGATTAGTTTCTTTTGCTTGCATCATAGAATAAGCTTGCATTTAGAGTAATTTTACATTCTTTTAAGTCCTCTTCTCAAAGAGGCAAAACTTTAGTTGTGGCTTGGCTGAGCCCAAATCAGCTTAAGGGTCATTCTCTTGCCTGATCAGCAAGGAGAAGTGATCTGATGTCCCTGTCTATTGGTAGTTAAAGATACATTATAAACCAATAGCAATAGGGAGAAGGTAACTGGACCTAGATGAACAGTCGGAGCCACCACACCAAACGGAAAAGGAGCTGCTTTTAAGGTCCGGACCGGGTGGTTATCCCCCAATGTTGTTGCAGCGATTTTCGAGGCATCAACAGAACACTAACTCCGTCAGTGGGTTGTTCCTCGTTCACAACAAGTGAAGAGCCTGGAATGGATGAACACAAGACAGCATCATCCCAGAGGAACACCTGAGTGCGAAGATGGAGGTCGAAGAAAATAATGCATATGGTAACTCGAAGGAATCACAACCAACTCTGCACGAAAATTGAGTGGAGTGATGTTGGGAGGGTGTGAAGGGTGAACAAATGTGTGAACATGATCCTCAACATCACTGGGCGATGGTGGAACTTTTGAATGACAGGGAGGCAGACAGTCCATTGAGACAGTGCCTACTTCCACATGGGATTATGCAGTTCCATCAAAGAATAAGGTTGAGTGAGGCTTGACATCAAGCTTCCTCTTGGGACGTGCATATTTCTTAAGATAGTACTCGAACCGGTCCCAAAGTAAGCGAACTTTATCTGGCTCCTCGAAGCATGAAACTGCAAGTCATGGAAGCGCTGAAGAAAATCAATAATGGATTCATGCGAAGCCCTCCATTGTTGTAACAGTTTCCAGTCAAGATGGTCTGGATCAAAATGATAGAAAGTGTCTTCAATAAGATCACAGAAGTGCTCACATAAGTGCACAGTGTCAGTCGGTAGGCTGAGCACCCAATGAAATGGAGATTCACGAAGTGTGTATGCGAGCACCCAATGAAAGTTATGTAAGTGATCAGGCCAAGCCACTTCACCTTCACCATCATACATGTGAGTGGACAAGAGATTGAAAAGCTTCCCCGAGATGGAGACATCTTCACAATTCGAAAAATGCCACAAGGGAAGAAGAATGCAGGACTCCATGAAAGATATTAAAAGGTTCAAAACTGGATGAGAGGACATTGCTTGTCATCAGGCCCTTCTTCTAGCACCATAAATGTTGATGATGTTGGACGCACCAACATGTCAAGGGGATCTCCCAGATAAGAACTCTCAATTAGACCTCAGACAATTTGGTGTAGGATTCCCAGCAGTGGGTCATAAGGTAATTCCTTGACCGCAATGTCGCGCAGAGGCAAGCAAGATAACTTTGTCAGTAGTAAGGGTGTGACTGATGCAGAGAGTCAAAGAATGTGTACATGAGTTTCCAACACTTCAAATGGAGAGGAAGGTGAAGGTGAGTTCTAGGTTGAAAGGCATCAGTCCCAACTCGGCTAGGAATATACCACACAAAGGACATGCACACCTTCCAGCGGAGAAGTCCACTCAGATGCGTTAGTCACAACACACAAGGTAATATAACACGAACAACACTCACGATCAGTCCAAGATGAGTGTGACGATTGATATAGCAAGGTTCATGAGAAAGGTCTATCTAATGTCCGACAGAGCAGTCAAAACAGATGGTGACATCATTAACAACATATGCAACACATTAACAACAAGAGTCATATAACTACATACAAATCAGTTCATATACAAGTACGTAAGTTAAACAACATATATCATTAAGGCAACCAGAACAGTCCAACTACAATAAAAACATATGCATGAAAATGTGTTGGCTCTTATTATTAAAGAAGTGTAAGTCACAATCATACAATACACCATGTAAACCTGCTAGCCCCAACAGTGGAACGTTACAACCACATCCACCTAATCCTCCAAAGAGATGTACTAGCTCTGTGCAGTGGAGAAGCCAAGGCACGTTACAATACTGTCCAAGCCTTCTTCAAGATAGCCTTATTAGAAGCTTGGCTAACCAAAAGCCTATACAATGAGTTATGAGGGACTATATATAGCAAAGGATGGGGTGACCATTAACATTCCCCTTTGTGATTGTTCAACTACCCTCATGACTCTTTACCTACTCTATGACTATTACATCCAACCATTGACACTTGACTTACACTTGACATGACTCAACATTACAATGCACATGTACTCATGTGAGACAACATGGCTTGAGCAAGCCTTGCATGACATCACTGACACTCAGTCCACTGTGATGAGACCAACTCTTTGACATGCTTGTGATCGTGATGGTGGTGAGTTAATGCAAAGCTTGGTCGTCTGTGATGGTGTGCATGCACCTCATGGTGACATCTCGCTAAAGCGAACTCTGCCTCCATTGAAACCTATGCATTGGTTCGACCCATTCATCCAACTCATCTGCTAACATGCACATGGTCTTCTTGGGTATGGTTGAACCAGAAACACTCTTATACATAGTCTTCGCGTTGATCTTCAAGTGTGTGCTGGTGGTCCTGTGCATCAACTTTCCGAAGTACATGTTCAGCCCCAGTTGGACTTGCTTCTTGTCTTCACCTTGGTGAGTGTCTTGAATGGGTTGTATTTCATGTGTGTGCTCAATGACATGCATGTTGCTAAATCCCTTGCATGTGATCCAAAACACTGCTCACCATGTATTCTCTGTGTCAAATGCTAGTATGGATCCTTAGCTTGTACGAGCATAGTTTCACTCATGAGTGCATGTTGCACCCATTGTTGTTCCTACTCCTGTTGTAACTCATTCGTCCATCTATGCAAATTCATGTTCTTCCTTAGTTGCTACTTTAGCACATGCAACTCCTTCTTTGTTCCATCTCCTGCCTTCGCATTCTTCATGTCGCGTCATCACCTCATAGCTTGAGTCTCTAAAGTTTCCTTCATTATTAGTGGATCTGCTTGATCTTGCAACTTTGTTCTGCCTCTATGTTGTCAATAACCTTCCTCTTGCATTCGTTGTATTTATTGCGTTCGCTACGTTTGCTACATTCGGTATGCTGCCTTCAGCTGCTATTCATGATGCTACTTGTTGTGATGTTGCTACTTGATGTCCTTGTCTATGAACAACTTGTTGTCTCCGTGAGTAGGCAATATTATAGACACTTGATCGATTACATCCCCAAGTGTGCTCTGAATGGTGTCTTCGTCTCTACTATCCTAGAAACCATTGTACCTATACTGCTGAGAGGCAGATGAAAACCTGCGATACCTGGAGACATGGCAACACTCATAGCAAGAAATTTTTCAATCGAAAACAAAAATGAACATGAGAATTGACTTGCAACATACCTGGGTAAATGATCATGAAGGTTGTGCAATTTTGGTCGAGAGGTTAGGAGACCAACTGCTAAGAATATTCAAGGCACAGTCTGGGCTTCTGGGAAACTGGCTGATTGCTGGAACTGCATAATGCACAGTCCAATCTGGTTGTTGACTACTGGGATTGCACAATGTACAATTCCAGCTGGGAAGGACTACTGGCCCAGGGACAGATTTGCACAATTTCCTGGGCCAAGCAGCCACTGTCCTCCAGAAATGTGAAAAATAGTCCTGGCGGGTAGTGCTAGGAAAGAATGCGCAAATATGGAGAGGAAGGTGAGCCTTCCTTCCCTAGATTGCACAATGCAGCCTTGGTGAAGGCAGAGTCCAGGCCAAGGTTGGCTCGACTCGTCGACGGGCAACTAAAAGTAACTAAGACAGTAACTGCATGGCGACACTAAGTGATAGCAGAATTGATTGACAGTGCATGCAAAACATGAATGAAAGATTCAGCAAACAAATCAACATGCATGTGTGTGAGGCAGTTCACTGGTTGGGTGAACGTCCGTGAAAAATAGTTTCATGCATGCGACAGCAGTGAGATAGCAACAAAAACTGAAATAGAGCTAGGACAAGCTAGTACATATGTAAATGATAGCAAGCATTCAAAGAAATAAAGCAAATAGTACTCCCACAAGCGAACACACAAAAAGCGACAGAAATGCAACATAAGGGATGGGAAGCAGGCTTACCCAAAAACAGTTGAGATGAATGTGTCGTCTGCTCCTAGATGTGATGTGGGATGTCAAAGTTGCGAGGTTGATGTGAGCAATGAGCTCTGCAGCATTTGGTTGATGATTTTTGATAACGTCGAGGTTGTGACGTGCATGCCACGAATCTAGGGGAAGCGACACTTGCTGAGAGGTTTCAGAATTTCTCCTTGCACACAACCTCCAACTCCTAAACATAGTTCCCTGAAACAAGGGATGCCTTTGCATGCTGCCTTGGGAGAAGCATCCCATGCATGCAAGTATGTTTTTCTCAGTCCTGGAGGGAACCAGTCAACTCAGTTGCACATGCAAGAGACTACTCGACTGCTGGAGAAAAATGTGCATTTCTGGCTGGGAGCTAGGCTGGATGCCCAAGAGGTTTGCGCAATTTCTGGGTAGAGCAGCTGACTGCTTCCTCAATTTGCACAAATTTATGGGCTAAATAGCCTGCTACTAGGAAAATTTGTGCAAATCCTGCTAGGAGGGTTGGTTGGCAGGATTACACAATCCTGGAGCCCAGCAGGCTGTCAGAGAGGATTGTGCAATTCCTAGAGGGAAGGTTGGTTTCCCTCCAGAAATGCGCAATTTTCAAGGGGAATATACTCAGCCTGCAGCTGGACCAAGTCGGGATAAGAAACCTATGAGGGGAATGGATCAATTATGATCGACAGACCGCCTTTGAGCAAGAAAGACACTGAAGCTTGAGGACTTGACGAAGCAAGGCAAGTTGCTATGAAGGTTGGTAGGGAGGCTCCAAAACAGGCTAAGGAAAAATTTTGGAGGGTGGTTGTAGCCACTACAACACTCTGAAGTGAAATAATTCATTTTATCGTAAAGTTTCTTAAGGTTTGTGATAGATGAAAATCTTTTTTGTGTAAATCAATCGCTAATAGTTTGAAAAGATAAAGTAAAAACTATTAAAAGCTTAGTGTATTGAATAAACTTCTTAGTCATTGGTAAAGACATTGCTACTAGCAGGGGTTCATAGCCTTGACAGGGTTACCATTTAACCAAAATCATTTCTTGGCATTTGGAGAAATTCTATACCTTCTGCATCTTTCAAATATCTACTTTAAATCATGCAAATGATTATTTATCTTCTTTAAATATATGCTAATATCATCAAGATAACCACAACATTTTTATTAATCAACCCTTCGAAATAAATGTCCATCGCTCTATGGAACATAGCTCCTGCATTCATTAATCCAAAAGGCATTTTCTCATATGCATATGTTCCCCACTTTGTATGAATGTAGTTTTTAATCGATCTTCTGGATGAACAAGGATCTGATTGTATCCTAAAAATCCATCTAAAAAGGACATTAATTCAAAACCAACAACTGATTGTAGAACTTGTTCCATTGATGGGAGGGGAAAATTGTCTTTTTGACATGCCTTATTTAAATTCCTGAAATCAATACAAATGCGAATGTCACCATTCTTCTTTCTAACTGGTACAAAAATTGGAAACCGATTTGGAATGTCTCACTGGAAAGATGATTTTAGCTTTTAAAAGTTTATTCAACTCACTTTTAATCTGATTTTCCAAATTCGAATGTATCTTCCTAAGTTTTTGCTGAGTGGGTTTAACATCTGGTACCATTGGGATGATGTGTTGAATAATGGAGGCATCATAAGTTTTCAGATCTTGATAATTCCAAGAAAATGTGTCTTTATATTTCTTCAACAGATGAATAAATGCATTTCTTTCTTCAAATGAGAGACCAAGGCCTAAGTTAATATTTTTGGGTTTTATATCAGATCTTAGGTTAACTAATTCAAATCTCAAAGTTGAACTTTGAAGTTTGTAGTTGTTGACCTTTTTAAATATGTGTTTAAGATCATAAAGATCCTCAAGCTTAACTGCAGGTGTTGGCAGAGCATTTTTTCCCTTTGATTTATTCAATTGAGAATCATGTTCATCCTCATCAATTACTTGGTCAAGATTGGATTCTTTTGATGTTAAAAAGTCTAGGATATCTCTATCATCATTGAATACTTTCCAATTGGTGACATTATCAGGAATGGATGGGTGAAGAATCAACTCTATAGAAAATATGTCTAGACTAAAATATTCATATGGGATTAATTTAGATGTAACGTTGGCCAAAAGATCAGCACTAGCGTTCTGTATTCTGGGTATTGGATAAATATTGTATGCTACAAAATGTGAAGTAGGATTTTGAATTAAGGATTGATAATGCCTAAGGTGATTTGAAACACAATGGATATTGTTTTTGACTTGTTTTATAATGATTTCATAATCACCAAATAATTGAAGATATTTGGTGGGCTCCAGTATTGTAGCAATAATGCTACAACTCCTGGGGCTTCCTTCTCTAATTTTATCAACCTGGTAGTTCGTAACAAACTTGGAAGCGACGGTGCTGTATGCACAAGTACTAGCTCTTGTCGCAGCTGTCACTTGGTCAGCTGGCACAAGTCCGCTAGGGCTCAAGCCAACTTCTATATGTTCTCAGAAGAAGCTTTCTAAATGATGAACGAGGACTATCTCAAAGGAAATTAACCTACTTTGCAAGAATGAACTGAAAGCCAATCAAACATGGAAACCCTAGTAAACCCTAATCTGACTAGCTTAATCCTTACAATGCAACGATGGGAATGTAACTCCTAAAAATGATGCCATTACTTCTAGTGATATGAGATGCATGAATTTAAACTACTTCTATTGAAGAGAACATTGTTTTTATATTTTTGCTTAGGTGGTTGGAGTTATTATGATTTCGTTTCTTATTGGGTTTTGACTGTGCAGGGGTAGTTCGAAGGGAAGGAAGGCTTGGAAAAGGTCAGGAGGGCTAGGAGAGGTTCCAGGGGATTCCTAACATCATTCCACAGAAGTCCACAACGTTCAGGTGCTTGGCAACCGAATTTGCAGGCTTCTACAGGATGTCTGTAGGGGATCCTATAGGAAGCTCGGGATTTCTACAGGAAGTCTGCTAACTTCTACAGGATGTTCTACAGTTGGAGTTTCGGGTGATGGAGGTGTCGAGGAGCTGTATGGGTGGATAGGTAGGATGAAAATGGAGCTTGTGATGGCTCAGGGACAGAGAGATAAGATGGAGAAAGAGTGGGTAAAGTTGGTTGGTGGATAGAAGGGTGGAAGCAATGAAAAGTCAAAAATATGGAGCTACGTGAGAAGTAGAAGGGTTGGAAGGCAAACGAGCTGAACAGAGGATGAATAGGTGACTTTAGGCGCGGTTGAGAAGAAGAAGAAGATAATAGAACAATGCTGCGTAGTGTAAATGGAACAAATCCTCTATGTCTTGCACAAAACCGAGAATTCCATCAACCTATTCTAACTGTGTTATTTAACCAACGAACAGCAATGTAAATTGTGGAGAGAAATCGTGCATGGTGTTGGAACGAAGAAGTATTGCTCAAGATCAGAATGCATGGACGGTTCTATGACGGAAATGATTGTGTTGCAGCTTGCATGAACATATAAGACTGCGTTTTTTGGTGGTTGGTACGGTCTACACCCCCAATCTCTAAACAGAGATGGCAGTGAGTGCACTATCAACCTTTTCTTGGAGCTCTAATGAATTCTAATCCTCCTACTCTAATCTAAATTGCTGTCAGCACTTTAACCATAAACTAATCCTACTCAATCACATTGAAGAAATTAAATCAGCAGACTGTGTTTTCCAAATGCATGTCAAAACAAAGAAACAAAGTGCTGAAAGGAAAGACAAGTAACAATACAAAGAAAAGGAGGTCTATTGCTCTCAGGTTGGGCCCTAACCTGAGAGCTATAGCTCCTCTTAAGAACTCAGGATTGAATCCAAATCTGCCTGCCTTTATTAAAAGATCATAATCATGAGTCTAACATCATGCCAAAACTGGCTTACAAAAAGCAAAAACCGAGCTGTAGCTCGTGCTTAGAAATTGCAACAGTAGTTCAAAAGTTCAAAAAGCTTCTATCAAAGGCTACGGCCTCAATATTTATACATGATGAGGATCAAGCTGGCTTCCTCAATTAGTGGAGCTTGGCTGTCCAACTGAAAGTGAACTGTTGTTCCTGTAGAATCCATTGGCTGCCTTTCAGCTCGGTGGGGATAGCTGTTGGAGCTCGGAGTTGGGGTGGAGATCACGAGGGAGGTCATTCAAGACTGTGGACAACCTCCCTATAAACCCGTAATGCCACCTTTGTTGTCTCCTTGTCTCCATTTGCGTGGTCTTTGCTCCATTTAATGTCGAAAAACCTGAAATCATCATGTATTAGTCACATAGGAATAATGTCTGCCCTTCTTCCTACAAATAACACGAATATACTAAGAAATGATGCATAAGTGATAAAAGATGAAGGGTTGAGCAAGGTAAGTAGGCCAAATGAGCCCAAATTGTTACCAAAAATTGGGCCTCATCATCACCCCCCAGCTAAAATATTTGCTCATCCTTGAGCAATTTTGCTCCAGCTCCTTGTCCTTGGCCGAGAACTAGGCTCCGGAATACGCTCTTTCTTTCCTACTCTTGGTGGCTCTGCCTGTTCTGCCCTTGGTGGCGATGAGGGTGCTGCTCCTTCCCTCTTCTCTGTTTCCTTGATCTTGAGCCGGGCTTTTGAAGCCAATTGGTCTACCCTTCCTTTCCAAGTAGTTGCTTTTGGGCTCCCCCTCTCGTAGGTGACCGATATCTTCGAGGGGGACCTCTCACTGGGTGAAGTAGGGGCATCCCCTGTAGTGATTTGGCTGCTGGATGGGGGCTGTGGCTTGCCCGTCTTTATTCTGACACTTCTTTGAGCTTTAAAGTATAGAGGGGTCTCCCTCTTTCTCTTCTCCTTTGGCTTAGGAGGTGTGCTGAGGCCGGCCAGCACAGCTGCTGCCTCCCTTTCACGAATATCAGCTTTCTTCTCCTTGGGTTTCACTTTTTTAAGGCTTCCTGTAGAAGACCCTGTTTTAGTCAATTTCGGGCTTCCTGTAGAAGACCCTGTTTTGGTAATTTTCGGGCTTCCTGTAGAAGCCGGTTTCGGCTTTCCTGTAGAAACAGGTGTTGCCGCCTTGGTTTGCTTTTCTGCATGGGTTTTGCTTTTTGACGTGGTTGCGGTCGCTGTCGAGGCACTCTTGCTGATGTGGACCTTCTCAGCCTTGTCCACTCTGCCTTGCAACCTTTTCTCTCTTGCTGTCAAGATGGGTGTGTCATCTTTTTCTTTGTCATCCTTTTTCTCATGCTTCTTCTTTTGCTCTTTCTTCTGCACTGTGGTCGGGGTCTTCTGGCCTGTTTCTTTCTTTCCCACGGCCACTGATTCTTTCTCCTCACTGCTGGAGGAACCACTTTCTTCGGTCAACATCCTTATGTCTCCATCTCTTGTCAAATTTCTGAATGCTTCCCATGAGAGGGGAACCTTGTATGAATGAAGCACATCCTCCACGAGAAGTTTGATCAATCCATGGTGGGCTACCTGGTCTGGTATGCCTTCTTTTAACTTTGTGGCACACTCAATTAGAGACTGTAGCAGGAAATAGGGGATGCTCAGTTTATTTTCTACAGGAAGATCAATCTGGTGCCTCAATTCAATGAGAAACCTAAAGTGATACCCGTACACAATGCTAAAATGGCCTTCGTAGGTTATATCCTTCATGATCTGCAGGCTAACTTCATTCCATGGTGGCAGTAAACTGGTTCTACGCACCCCATTCTTGTCTTCCGAGAATTCCTCCTCTGGGGGAAAGAATTCTTTCTTGGCCTGTTGGCTCAACTTCCTTTCTTCCTTATCCCATGGCAAACCCATTGGAAGTTCAGTAATTCGACTGATATATTGCGGGGTGAGCTTGAGGCTTAGGCCCCTGAAGTTCACGGTGGCCAATGTTTTGGATTTCGGCCTCAGAGCTTGCAAAAACTCTTCTGCCACTTCGTCGTCATAACCCTGCAATTTGTCACAGAAGGATATCCATTGTGCTCGTGTGAAGAGCTCCACCACCTCAAGATTTTCCCTTAACTTTGTTGGATCAGTGGGTTCCCTTCTAATGAACCCACCCGGCATGATAAAAACTGTTGCTTTAACTAGAGGTGGCGAACGCGGAAGAAGTTTGGTCTACTGAGACAGAGCGTAGAATTACGCTTCTGTCATGCACAAAATCCACGAAGCTTATCTCTGAGGACCTTAACACAACTTAATTACACTGACATCCTGTAGAATGACAGTTTATGCACAGCAGACAACAACTGCAACAATTTTCTACGACCAGACTGTAGACGACGATTCTGCCACCTTCAAAAGCCAATTGCATGGAGAGTTTAGGTTTACCTTTTTAATCCGCCACCTTTTGACGTGAGGAACCCGCCTTCCTGTAGAAACAGCGTTCCTGTAGGAGCAGCGCGTGATTTCTGGGAAAGACTGCAGTTGGTCTGCGCTCTTGGTGTTGCTTCACAGGCATTCTGATGGCCAAAGGCTCGGAGTATCGAACTGCAGAGGGATCCGGATGATCACTCGAGTTTCAAACGGTGAATGATAAATGCATGGGGTGCAATCTAGCCGATTAGATTTGAATCGGCGGAATCCGTGGCGCGGGGGTGAGCTGTCCCTGCCGAACCGTTGGATGACGTCGTTCCATCATTTGCCTGCGAGTTCCCTTACTGCCGCATCATCCCCCCGCAGATCCGCTGCCGTCTCTTCTGTTAAACTCGTTTTTCCAGACGGGATTGCTCTCACGTGTGTGCTGCCCATTCCTTTTGTCATGGCCGCCACCCAAACATCCGACTAGACCATTAACTGGTCGACGTGGCCAGTCAAATGGCCATACAACCGCTCAACCCATTCACCTCACACTTTGCAAACAATTTCAAAGTAAAATTCATGCAATCTGACGGAAGAAAGGGTCGAGACACTTACCTGTGCGGCTGCAACACGATTTTTCGGCTTTCGGACGATGATGAGTGGATTCGTTTGCCGCTGATGAATTTGCACAGGCCCGGAGGTTCATGTTTACAGGTTGCCGACGATGGATTTGATGCTTGGCTGCATGCGCCCGCGTTTTCATTGCATATGGCCAGCGCTGTGAATGGTGTACACTCTAGCGGGCTTAACTGTTACAGGACTCCCGCAGGATGTCTTGTAACAGTTCTTCCTCCTCGGGTGCATGCTACACGAAGGATTTGGCCTCACGATCATGCTCCCTGAGCTCATGGATGGCTGGGATGGATATGGTATGACATCTCAGCATTTTTTTTATCTTAAAAATTGCTTTCTCTTTGATAACTCAACGATCTGCTTTGCTGGTGCAGGTAACTTCGTTGCATGTCGACAAGGATGGTAGGACGAGGTGGCAGCAATGTGCAAGGGTGACAACAGTAGCTTGCATGCGTCCAAACCGATCCTTAGTCGTTAGATCTCCTCATAGAAAGAATTATGGGCCGTCCCGAACTTCTACAGGAAGTTTCCTGTAGAAATACAGAGCTTCCTGTAGAAAGTTTGCGTTTCCTGTAGAAAGTCTGCATCTTCCTGTAGAAAATCTGCATCTTCCTGTAGAAGACTCAAGCCGTGATGAAATTGTGCACATACCTTGGAGAAAAGGAGTATTCTTGGAGGAGGTGCTGGTGAGGTCTCCTGACAGCATGATAAGGATCCTTGGCTCTGAGTTGAGAGGCCTCCTCTCCTCCATAGAACACCTGCAACCTGCATGCAATTTTACATTATGAACTTGTTGTCCTTGTCTTTTTTGCTTATTGTTTTTTTCTTTTTTCTTTTTTTTTCTTTTTTTCTCTTTTTTTTTGAAAGATAACAGGGGCGCCTCAATGAGGTTTTCACCCTTGCCATCTGCCCTGAGCGCCTCAGAGAGGTTTTCACTCAAGGATCTTTTTCAAATCTCTTTCCTTTTTTTCTTGAAAGACAATAGGGGCGCCTCAATGAGGTTTTCACCCCTACCACCTGCCTTGGGCACCTCAGAGAGGTTTTCACCCAAGGATCTTTATTATTTATTTTTTTTATTTTTTTAGATCTTTCAGGGTATGCCCAAAGCAGAGGCAGAACCCTTTTCTATGACCAACACTGATTTCTCCATAGTTTTGATGAACTCTTGTCTCGAGAGAGGCTTCCTATAGATCTTCAATCGATGCCCATTGACAAGCATGGGGATGGCTTCCTCATCAATGGTCTGAATAAGAACAGATCCATTGTCATGACATTTTTCCACTGCATATGGCCCCAACCATCTGGTTCTCAGCTTCCCCTTGAAATCTTTGTACCTGGAGTCATACAACAGTGCCCAATCTCCTGGCTGGAATTGCTTGTCATTGAGGTGTTGGTCATGCCACACCTTTCTCTGAAGTTGAACCACTTCCGAGTGAAGGAGGGCCTGCATTCGGTGCTCGTCCAGTCCATTCAGCTGCAACAACCTTTCTTGCTGTGCATGGCTGAGATCTAGGTCCAGCTGAGCTGCCATCCTCAAAGTGTTGTACTCAAATTCAATGGACAACAAATCTTTCTTCCCATAGACCAGCTCATAAGGTGTGAAGCCGGTGGTGGTCTTCCAGGTTGTGTTGTAAGCCCATGTGGCCTCAACCAGGCGATCTACCCAGTCCTTTCTGCTGCTGCTCACCACCTTAGTCAAGATCCCTTCTAATGCTCTATTGGTGACTTCCACCTGCCCATTTGCTTGAGGGTGATAGGGGGTGGAAGTCCTATGCTTGATCTTGTGATGAGCTAGTAGGTCTTCAACTAGGTTGGATTTGAACTGGCTCCCTTGATCGGTGACCAGCTCTCTTGGGTAGCCAAACTTGTAGAAGATGTTTTCTCTTAAGAACTCGGCCACCTTCTCTTCTATTGCTGCTTTGATTGCTTTAGTCTCTGCCCACTTTGTCAGGTAGTCAGTACGCACAATGATGTAAGACCTTTGCCTCGAAGGAGGGTTGATTGGACCCACAAAGTCCATACCCCACTTCTCAAATGGCTCAAGAGTCACTTGAGGTTGGAGAGGCATCTCATCCCTTTGAGTCGGTTTCCCCATTCTTTGGCATTGGTCACATTGGCTGATATATCTTCTGACATCTTGATGAAGTGTGGGCCAATAGTAGCCTGCCTGCAGGATTTTGAAGGCAGTCCTCTTTGCTGCAAAATGTCCTCCACAAGGCCCATCATGACAGGTGAGGAGGATATCAAAGACTTCCTCCTCCCTTACACAACGCCTTAAGATCTGATCGGGGCCAAGCTTGAACAGATTGCCCCCGATCCAAGTAAATGAGGCACTTTTTCTGATGATTCTGCTCTTCTCTCTTGAAGATAGGTACGGAGGGAACTGTGCTGAAACAAGGTAGTTTGCTATATCAGGAAACCATGGAGAGAGTGCTGAGATAGCAAACAAATGTTCATCGGGCATCTGGTCATCCACTGTCCCATCCTCATCTGCAGACAAATCCAATCTAGATAAAAAGTCAGCAACAACATTTTCTTTACCTGGTTTGTCAACAATGGTCAAATCAAACTGCTGCAACAAAAGTAACCATCTAATAATCTGAGCATTCACATCTGGTTTATTCATTAAATATCTAATTGTAGCATGGTCTATATGTACAAATGTTTGGTAGCCAGTGATATAATGTCGGAACTTGCTCAGTGCATGGACCACAGCCAAAAACTCTTTCTCAGTTACAGTGTAATTCAGTTCAGCTTTGGACAAGTTTTTGCTAACAAAGTAAATGGCATATGGAAGTTTTTGTTCAACTTGTCCTAAAGTTGCACCTATGGCTTTGTTCAAGGCATCAGTGTGGATGTGGAAAGGTAGGGCCTAGTTTGGACCTCTCAAGATTGGGGCTAACACCAACTTGTCCTTCAATTCATTCAAAGCTCTCTAACAATCGTCAGTCCATTTAAACTCCACATCTTTTGCCAACAGGCCAAACAATGGTGAGGCTAGCTTGCTGAAGTCTTTAATGAATCTCCTGTAATACCCTGCTAATCCTAAGAAACTCCGAACATCCCTTACCTTTTGAGGAGGTGGAACCTTCTTGATGAGAGCAATTTTGTTAGGATCCACCTGTAACCCTTGGCAAGAAATGGTATGGCCTAGCACGGTCCCTTCAGTCATCAAGAATTCACATATTTCAGGACTAAGGGACAGGTTCATCTCAATGCATTTGGTTAGGACCTTTCCCAGATTGGACAATGCTTCCTGGAAGTTGGACCCGTAAGGAGTGAAGTCATCCATATAGATTTCCACCGCATCATGGACCAACTCCGAGAAGATGCTCAAGACAGCTCTCTGGAAGGTAGCAGGAGCATTGCATAGCCCAAAGGGAAGAACTTGGTAGGCAAAGGTACCCCAAGGACAAGTGAAGGTGGTCTTATCTTGGTCTTCCGAGCTGATTTGTATTTGGTTGTACCCGCTAAACCCATCCAGGAAAGAGAAGAACTTCTTTCCTGCCAGTCCATCCAACACTTGATCTATGAAAGGTAGAGGGAAATGGTCTTTCTTGGTAGCTTTGTTCAGTTCTCGATAGTCTACACAGATTCTCCACTTCCCATTTTTCTTGGGAACCAACACCAGAGGGGACACCCATTCACTATCTGAGATGGGGTAAATGAATCCGGCGTCCAGCAGTTTTTGCAATTCTTCCTTGACAATGTCCTTAAGGGTTGGATTCATTCTCCTCTGAGGTTGCCTAACCGGCTTACAATCCTCTTTGATGTATATGTGATGGGTACAGACCGAAGGATGGACTCCTTTCATCTTGTTATAGCTCCAAGCAAAAGCATCTAGATGGCTGGCCAACAGGCTACACAGCTCCTTTTCCTGGGAAGGAGATAGGGAGGAGCTGATCTTTAACGTTCTCTCGGGGTTGAACTCCACATTCTTGACTCTGGGAGTGATAGGGTTGGTTGTACAAAGATCCACTAAGGTGCTGGCTTGGGCATCCTCCACCAATTTCTCTAAGGATAGTGCACTGGAAGGTGGATTCTGGATCAAGGTCTCAATCAAGTCATCCTCGGTTGGGGGGTCTCTTCTAGTGGTATCTAGGGTGCACAGAGGTGCTGAGTACACTTCATCCTCTTCTCCTTCCTCCAACCAAAGTGGTAAGTCATGCTCTAAGGAAGGTTGGGCAGGAGGGTATAGGACTAGCTGCTTGGACATAGGACCATTTTTGATGGTCATATTTCCTGCACGACAACTTATGTAAGCATCTGCAGTGGCTAACCAAGGCCTTCCCAAAATAAGAGGATATCCAGTAAGCTTTGCCTTGGGTTGCAGAACCAAGAAATCTGCAGAGTATTCCCAAGAGTCGACAGAGACCAAGACATCCTCCACAATCCCTTCGGGAGTCACAGTGGAGCGATCTGCTAGTTGCAGTATTGTCGAGGTCTTCCTCAAGGAACCTTGAAGATTGAGTTTGAGCATGGTATCCCTGGTCATCACATTAATGGCAGCCCCCAAATCAATCAAGGTGTGAGGTATGATGGTGCCATTGATGTGGACATCTACTATAGGACTCCCAGGATCTAGATACTTTGGGCAGATGACTTGTCCTAACATAAGCTCAGACAGTTGTCCTAATACATTGATGGTTGAAGCATCTCTCTTTCGCCTGCCTGGGTGTTTGAAACACTTTTCCTTAACCAGTTTGTTGTATATTGGCACATCCTTGATGGCTTGGAGAAGTGGTATTTTCACACACAACTGCTTGAGCTCACCCAGGAGCTCATCCTCCTCTGGGTTGGGTTGTGTGGTGGCTGTGAGTCTCTCAGGAAAGGGTGGAATAGCCTTTGGTTCACTTTCCTGTTTATCTTCCTCATCCTCTGGGGGAGGAGGTTGGCAATCTGGAAGAGTCTTTCCAGATCGAAGATTGATCTCCTGGATCTCCACAGCATAAGTAGGGCATGATGTTTCCCCAGTGTATACCTGTTGGGCCTGTCTATTGTTGGGGTTCAGGTTCGGTTGAGCAGGTATTTGAGGTTGCCTTGGAGGAGCAGGAGGTAATGGCTGAGGTTGAACTGGTGGTGGAGGAAAAATGGTGGGAGGAGTGTTGTACTGGGGCCTCCACCCTGACTGAGGTGCATTCCACTGAGGCTGTGGCTGGGCATGTGAGTGATAGGAATGAGTAGTGGGTTGAGTAGGGTACTGAGGTGGGTAAGACCATGGAGGAGGCATAGACCAAGAAGGATGAGCAGGGGGACCCCAGGAAGGCATAGGAGTCGATTGGTTGGGGCTGTAATAAGCTTGGGGTGCCCCTTGCATCCCCTGCTGGTAAGGTCTGGGTTCTTGTGGCCTCCTTTGGTTGAGAAAATAGAGAGGTTCAGTGGGAGCTTCTGTCCCTTGGTACATGGCTTTAAGTCCAGGTAAGGTTGGACATTGGTTTGTGGGATGGTCTTCCTCACAAACGAAACACACTTCAACCGAATGCAATGGGCATTCGTTCTTAGGGTGTCTCCTTGTACATCTAGGGCAAAAGATAGCCAAGGCTCTCTCAGCTTCTTCCTTCTTCTGCTGGATCCTGAATGTGTCCAGTTGCATGGAAATGGTCTGTCTCACCTCACTCTTAAGATCTTCTAATTGATTTGCAAACTCATGTTTGGAGAAAGGGACACCAGTTGAGAGGAGGTTTCCTCTACCTCGTTTCCGAGCTGCCCTGGAGTGGTTTCTAAACACAGTCTTGATGTCCTCATAAGGCAATTGGTAAATATCCCCCCCAGCTAACATGTGAAGGGTATCTAAGAGGTCTTCAGGGACTCCTCGGAGCAGGACCAACTTGAGGGATTCAGGGTCAAGTGTGCACCTGGCCCGCTTATAGCTAAGTTGGAACCTCTCCTCATAATCCTCTAAGGACTCATCATTTCCCATAGTCATCCGAAAGATTTCTCCCTTGGTTTCCTTGGACCTACAGTAGTCCCGGTACTTGGTATTGAAAGCTTGATGCATCTGAGCCCAAGTAGTGATACTATTCCCAGGTAAGCCCATGAACCAGCGTAATGCTGCATCCTTAAGAGTTGAAGGGAAGACTTTCAGCTTCTGCTCATCTTCAGTATAATCATAGGTTCTACGAAGGACAGCAAACTCAAACAGGAAGGTATCAGGATCTTCAGTAGTCAGTCCATGGAAGTGAGGTAAAGCGGAGGGGCTAATGTTCTTCATTTTCATCTCTCCATTGGTCTCTCGGATGGGGAAGGCACCTTCTATTCTCTCATCTTCTCCTCTATTGTCAGCCATAGCTTCAGATGGGATGGTCTCTAATTCTTCTTTTGCTATAGGATCTTCGTATATCTCAGGAGGTTCACCTATAGGTTCTTCTGGATCACTGTCACCAAAGAAGAGAGAAGGGTGACTCAGTGATGTGGTGGGGGTGTTGGGTAAGAATTTGCCTGTTTTATCTCGATTCCTACGAGGCATGAAATGGAAAGACTTTTTTTTTATTGCTTTTGTTTTTCTTTGGTACCTGCAAAACTGAAACAGATTGATCTACAACTAACTATCTTACTAAAATAAAGATGCAGAATTAAATTGAAAGCAGGAAAGAACTAATCTACTTTGCTCAAATGAAATTGCAGGAATGGAAATGCTAGTCTACGCTTGCAGAATTGAAATACTAATCTACACTTGCAAAATTGAAATTGCGGAATTGAAATGCTAATCTATGAAAGCAGGAAATGTCTATGCTACTTTTGCAGAATGGAAATGAAATAAACTACTTAGCAGAAGGCAAGAGTAAGAAAATAGAAGAAAAGCAACAATTACTAATACTCTGACGCTTCCCCGGCAACGGCGCCAAAAAGATGGTGGGCTCCAGTATTGTAGCAATAATGCTACAACTCCTGGGGCTTCCTTCTCTAATTTTATCAACCTGGTAGTTCGTAACAAACTTGGAAGCGACGGTGCTGTATGCACAAGTACTAGCTCTTGTCGCAGCTGTCACTTGGTCAGTTGGCACAAGTCCGCTAGGGCTCAAGCCAACTTCTATATGTTCTCAGAAGAAGCTTTCTAAATGATGAACGAGGACTATCTCAAAGGAAATTAACCTACTTTGCAAGAATGAACTGAAAGCCAATCAAACATGGAAACCCTAGTAAACCCTAATCTGACTAGCTTAATCCTTACAATGCAACGATGGGAATGTAACTCCTAAAAATGATGCCATTACTTCTAGTGATATGAGATGCATGAATTTAAACTACTTCTATTGAAGAGAACATTGTTTTTATATTTTTTCTTAGGTGGTTGGAGTTATTATGATTTCGTTTCTTATTGGAATTTGACTGTGCAGGGGTAGTTCGAAGGGAAGGAAGGCTTGGAAAAGGTCAGGAGGGCTAGGAGAGGTTCCAGGGGATTCCTAACATCATTCCACAGAAGTCCACAACGTTCAGGTGCTTGGCAACCGAGTTTGCAGGCTTCTACAGGATGTTTGCAGGGGATCCTACAGGAAGCTCGGGATTTCTACAGGAAGTCTGCTAACTTCTACAGGATGTTCTACAGTTGGAGTTTCAGGTGATGGAGGTGTCGAGGAGCTGTATGGGTGGATAGGTAGGATGAAAAGGGAGCTTGTGATGGCTCAGGGACAGAGAGATAAGATGGAGAAAGAGTGGGTAAAGTTGGTTGGTGGATAGAAGGGTGGAAGCAATGAAAAGTCGAAAAGATGGAGCTACGTGAGAAGTAGAAGGGTTGGAAGGCAAATGAGTTGAACAGAGGATGAGTAGGTGACTTTAGGCATGGTTGAGAAGAAGAAGAAGATAATAGAACAATGTTGCGTAGTGTAAATGGAACAAATCCTCTATGTCTTGCATAAAACCGAGAATTCCATCAACCTATTCTAACTGTGTTATTTAACCAACGAACAGCAATGTAAATTGTGGAGAGAAATCGTGCATGGTGTTGGAACGAAGAAGTATTGCTCAAGATCAGAATGCATGGACGGTTCTATGACGGAAATGACTGTGTTGCAGCTTGCATGAACATATAAGACTGCGTTTTTTGGTGGTTGGTACGGTCTACACCCCCAATCTCTAAACAGAGATGGCAGTGAGTGCACTATCAACCTTTTCTTGGAGCTCTAATGAATTCTAATCCTCCTACTCTAATCTAAACTGTTGTCAGCACTTTAACCATAAACTAATCCTACTCAATCACATTGGAGAAATTAAATCAGCAGACTGTGTTTTCCAAATGCATGTCAAAACAAAGAAACAAAGTGCTGGAAGGAAAGACAAGTAACAATACAAAGAAAAGGAGGTCTGTTGCTCTCAGGTTGGGCCCTAACCTGAGAGCTATAGCTCCTCTTAAGAACTCAGGATTGAATCCAAATCTGCCTACCTTTATTAAAAGATCATAATCATGAGTCTAACATCATGCCAAAACTGGCTTACAAAAAGCAAAAACCGAGCTGTAGCTCGTGCTTAGAAATTGCAACAGTAGTTCAAAAGTTCAAAAAGCTTCTATCAAAGGCTACGGCCTCAATATTTATACATGATGAGGATCAAGCTGGCTTCCTCAATTAGTGGAGCTTGGCTGTCCAACTGAAAGTGAACTGTTGTTCCTGTAGAATCCGTTGGCTGCCTTTCAGCTCGGTGGGGATAGCTGTTGGAGCTCGGAGTTGGGGTGGAGATCACGAGGGAGGTCATTCAAGACTGTGGACTACCTCCCTATAAACCCGCAATGCCACCTTTGATGTCTCCTTGTCTCCATTTGCGTGGTCTTTGCTCCATTTAATGTCAAAAAACTTGAAATCATCATGTATTAGTCACATAGGAATAATGCCTGCCCTTCTTCCTACAAATAACACGAATATACTAAGAAATGATGCATAAGTGATAAAAGATGAAGGGTTGAGCAAGGTAAGTAGGCCAAATGAGCCCAAATTGTTACCAAAAATTGGGGCTCATCAATATTCAACACCAAGGTTTATCGCTTTATACAATCCTTGTACTAATGCTTCATATTCTGCAATATTATTAGTATATTCAAATTCTAGCCTACATGTTCGCATAGTTTTTTCACCACTAGGGCTTATTAATATACATCCAACTCCTACACCTTCACTAGATTTAGAACCATCAAATTAAAGTATCCAAAATAAAGATTCATGTTTATTTACAATAGTATCTACAACATTAATACATCGAGTCAAATACATTTGCGAATAATTTTTAATTTGAGAAGAAATAGAGTTTGCTAAAAAAGGAGATTCTTGAGCTGTAAAACTTCCAAAGAAAGATTCCGAAGAATAATTGGCAAGGATGTTATTCATAAAAATTGCAGGCTCATTCTCTTCATCCAAATCAGTAACCGAGTATTTCATATGATTTTCTTTGTCTACCCGAATCTGATTTGGTTTGTCTTTGTAAGGAAGCTAGATATGTGACCCATCTGTGGTGAAATAACCATGTAATTCCTCATACCAATCCCTTCTTAAGATAAGACTGTAAATTCAGGAATATCATCAATCAATATATCAATAATTTGACAAACCCTTGAATTTGAGGATAATCTTGTTAAAACAGAATTTAATTCTACTAAGACCTTGACTTTGGTTCTATCTAATTGCACAATTTGCACAACAAATTTTTCAAGTGTTATGTTCAATTTGAGATAAACTGAATATGGCATTATATTTGAAGAAGCGCCTAAGTCTATAAAGAAATTGTGAACATTTTTATTGAAAATATCAAAGGCCAATAAGAAAGGAGGGGTATGAGGATTAGATCGATCTCCAATTAAAATTTCATTTGAGGCATCAATCTTGTTAGGAGTATCATCTGGAGGCTTTCCTTTTCCTAATGAGGCTTTTTTGGTTGGCAAAGGAGATGTAAGGACAACATTTAATTAGACTTTGAGAAAAAACTTTTGTTGCTTCTTAAGTTTACTTACCTCATACATGGAAATATTAGCTTTTACTTTATTCACATCTTCCACAATATTATACTTTATATCTTTATCAGAAACAATTAGAGTTTTTGATGTAGAAGGAGAATTAGAAGAGGATGGGATGGATTCAATAGATTTTGGAGGAGACTTCTTCATTGTGATTTTATCCTTATTGACAAGATTAATTGGTCTTTGTTTTGCACTTGAAGAAGGTGAATCAATGGATTTTTTACTTCTAGTATCTACAGGTAAGGCTTCTTCTTCCTCCTCATTTTCTGATGTAGTGAGGATGAAATCCCATAATCCATGTGCTTTGACTAGATCTTCCTCTTCTTGGAATTCATCGGTAGATAATGTTGTTTCTTCCTCTTCCTCCTCTTGATCAGATTCAACATTTGATATGAAATTAGGAGGTTGAGGGTTTACTGTCTGGGATCTCCTAAAAGATCGGAAAGGTTTTTTAGAAGACTCAGGTACCTATTTTTTGATATCTACCATGTCATTTGACATGGATTTAAGAACATTTTGTAATCCTTCAAGATCAAAAGGATATTTAGGAGTTTTCTTCTTTGGTTCTTCTTTGAAAGTCGCTTCCTTAGATTTCCTCTCTTCTTGAGAAGTTTTCTTTTCTAAGGCAAGAATCTTTTTGTTACAGCTATTGACTTTATCATATTATCAACTAAAGTGGCTCTATTAGCTCTGACTACAAAACTTGTGATATTAGAAGGAAGAGCAGAAATATACCATTCAATTTGAACATCAACACCAGGTTTAGAGGTATCTGGAATTTTATTTAACAATTCATTAAACCTAGAATTGAAATCTTTTATTTTCTCATTAGGGTTGCCTTTAAGATTAGATAGATTATTGATTAAAGTAGCAGTTGTCTGATCATCACCAAAATTAGTCCATCATCCATCACCAAACTTATTCCATGAAATTATAGAGATGTTATTCAGTAGGAAGTCCATCTTCAAGATTAAACTTTTGTAACCATGTTTCAGGATTCTTAGGTAGATGATGGATAGGTGCTTCCATCTGAACAAATCTAGGACTAGAACATCGTCTAGCTGCTGGTGTGTTTTGTTGCCTACTTGCCATTATGGGAAGTTGAATAGAAGAGGTTGTAATAGTGGAAGGGGTTGATTGTGTGGAATAAGTAGCCCTTGCATTAGCACTACTTGAACTAGTGCTTGTTCTTTGAGAATGGGAGATAGGGATGAATGGATTGGTTGGATGAGAAGAAGCTAATGAGGTGGAATGAAATAAAGGTGTTTTTGGTGGAGATGAAGACAAAATATCACTAGTGGATGATTGGACTTCAGACTTTTGGGTCCTTCTTCAGTGGGAAGATAAGGGAAACTCAAATGGAGTTATCCTGCATTTCTCACTTTGAGAACAAGTCAAAATACGTGAAGTGGCAAAAGATGAGGATACGCTACCTTTAGATAACTCAGCATGTTGATACTTTTCTTGGGAAATAAATATTCCTTCTAATTTCTCAATTAAACTCTGAAATTTAGGTAAATCCTATAAAGGAGGTTGATTGGTTGTCTTAGGGCGTGTATTAGGATATTTGGTTACAACTTCCAATCTAGGGGTTGGAGATTTCGAGTGAGATCTGGAAGTCGGGGGAGATTGTGAGGGTGAATGACTCTTCAGATGATATTTTGATTTGGTATATAGACTTTATTTCCATTCAAAGCCAGGGGCTCTCCTTCTAGAGCCAAAAATTTTGAATGCTGGAAGTTAACTGCCTCAACATCGGGAAACACAACCCAGTCGGGAGCTTAAAGCAAATCTGTTTCTGTTGGAATTGGTGGGTCTGACTGGGTATAAAGGGACTAGTTTCCCATTTTAAAGAGATTTAACATAGTAATAGAATGAAAATTGATAAATTGATTTTATAGCTAATGATAGAGTTACTAAATAAACTTATTCTACTTATTTCCCAGGATAGTACATCTTTGTATGTGATTCAAAGAAATATTTCACACAGTAAATAACAATATAGATCAATCAATAATTTGATGAAAAGAAAGCATAAATGATAAAATTAATTAATTAAATAGTTAATTTATTTATTTAGTTAAAACTCAATAACATAAAAAGATCTTGTTATCTCATACATAATCACAAATCATTCAATCCTTCACATCAATAGTGATAATGACTGATTGTTTTCAAATCATTTATATAACCAAATAACACATAAGAGATTCACTATCTAATTAAATAATACATAGCAGTATCACAAAGATAATAGTACATGATGAATTAGTGCTCTGCTTATTAAAAAGATAGCTTTCAGGCTCATCTTCTTAATTAGATAACTTTGGATCAAACAATAGTGCAATTTCAAAGTTGTCTTCTCAACCTTTTGGACCCCTTTCTAAATGCATGAAAGGGGTTTAAATAACCCATTAATATTACAAAATAGTAAACTTAAAATAAAAGTCTTTAAAAAAGCTTCAACAAACTAAGCTAAGATAAAGGATAGTTAAATTAGTGATATGTTGCAACAAGAACTCATGATTATGCTCTAGATTGATTCTTCATCTTTTTTATGAGATTGTATATGTTTGTGAGTGGATTCAACTGGGGGGATGTACCAGTTTCATGTGCATTTGTCCCATAAACATTGTATCACCAAGCACTGGAAGAAATTGTATTGTTGCATTCGAGAGACACCTCAGCACGAGCCACTGACTATAAGGCTTCACTAGAAAATGCCAATAACTTTCAAGGTTTGCTTGTGATAAACTCTAAATGTCTCGAACCTTCTTTTTAGATGTTTCCTGACAAGATTTTTTTTAAAGCTTTGACATTTGGAAAGGTGTCCTTTGGGCATTCCTAAATTAGATTGGCTTGCAATAAGGTATCTGTGATGTATTCAGTGAAATTTGAGGCGAGATTTTTGGCTCTGATAATAGCCATTTCTACCCATTTCATTTTGATGTCCCAGTCACCAAAAATGATATCCTTCTGTGATTCTTCAATCCGAGGAAGATCAGATGATCTTCCCTGAGCATTGTCTTGCCAATATATATACTCATAAATTTTCTTGTCGGTATCTTCATAAAACATCCTCAAATGGGATAGTTGGTTTACTAAAGAATCATTGGTCTTTGACAAGTCATTATTTAAAGACAATTTGTGACAGAAGAGGGTTTGTTGCTTTGTTAGGAGTATGTCCAATTCTGATGCTTCCTTGTAGACTTCATTTATATCTATATTTTCCCTCAGCTGGTTTATCCTTTGTTGCAATTGCAGTATCTGTTCATCCTTGTCCATTACTTCAGATTCAAATCTTTTCTGCAACTCAGTAAGATTTTCTTGCCATTGTTGCTCAATCACTTTATTTTCAATCTGGAAAGTTTGTTCTAATTGAACAATCCTTTGATCCTTTTCTTTCATTAGCAGTTGTATTTTTGTAGCTTTATCAATGGTAGCACTAACGTAAGCTCCTATGAACTAAGATAATTTGTTTAATTCCTCGTCAGGAGCTGTTTGAGTTCCTTTCCAAATAACTTGAAAAGGATTCACATTTGTAACTAGCACTTGCGATTGTTCTAGATTTCTTTTCTTCCTTGACCTGCTCGTTACTTCTTTATGCTTTGGACTGTAAAACATGTCCAAAGGCGGGATTTATTCAATTTTGAGGACTATCTCGATAATAGGAAATGTAAGAATTATCTCCATATCATCGATAAGAGTTGATTGATTGACAATCTCAACATTAATGTTATTCTTGGGAGTTTTAGGAATAGTATCCCCTTGGGAAGCCTCAACAGTAAACGAGGTCTTCCCTATAGTTTCTGGAACCTGTTTTGTCTCTCTACTGACTGTAACCTACTATGCTTGTATATCAACCGAGATACCTGTAACCCAAGTTTCATATGTTGTCAAAAAATGGTTGAACTCCTCCCATACTTCATCTAATTTGTTCTCCTCTTTAATTTATCTTGTTTGCTTAACAAATATAGTATATATTTTGGAGACTGGGAAATAATTGGAGGTTTTGAAGAGGAAGCTGATGCATCTGAAACTTCTGAGTTCTATCAAAATTTCTTTGAAAGGAATTTTGGAAAATGGGTTATTCTTCACTGATGATATTGATTGAATCCAATCCATTCATCAAGACTTGGATAGTATGCTGCTAATTTCTCTACCATATAATATTCTGGAACCATTTCCAACAAATGATCAAACTCGTCAAGCTTGCTTGAAAATGGTTTGAGCTTAGCCTATGTTGTAACATCTTTCGCAATTCCATGAGGGTCATATGGCCTGTTTAGTATGGTTAGAAAACTAAAGCCTTTTAATTTTTCAATTTCAATTAAGGAATGCTTAAAATTTTGTACGCCATAGGTACCATAGGAGATGGGAAAACATGCCCAGCCACATTTCTTGGCATCTTTAAGTACTTTAGTTAAGCCCTTACCAATTGTTTGATAAGTGACTTCCTTGGCCAGGAATTTATCTAGGACAAAAAGGGGAAAAACATGAGGATGGGCAATGCTACCAAAAACCATAATGTATGTGAAGGACTCTTCCTCAAACCATTTTCATATAGGCTTTAGGTCTTTATTGGCTTCTGCAGTAAGTGTAGGGGATTTTTCTGCCAAAGGCCTCTCGGTGAATAAGGAGCATGAGCTCATGGCAGATTTTGTTGAAGTGAGCATGGTATTTGGTTTCCCAAATGATATCGAGATAAATAGATATAGCACTAGGAAATTGGTCTGTCCATTTCCATCCCAGAGATGGAAAATCATAATAAAAAAAAATTGCGTCCATGACATAGGTTCTCATAAAGAAAGGAGGAGTCGTTATTTCAAGAACATTGCACTTTTTCCTGTAATTGCGGATTTGGGTGGTAAAATTGTTGGATAATATAGTTGCCCAATCCATGATATAGCCATCAACAAAGGCTTCTATCAATGGAACCCATTATTCAGAGAATTTTTGCATATTTGGATAACCATAGAGGCGACATAACATAGCAGCAATAAAAGATAAAGGACCAATAATAGAGGCTAATGAATACATACCCCCGCCCTCTAATCTGATATTCACCCTATGAGTGACATCAGTTAAAGAATTATTAATCTAAGGTATTACAGACTCATGTGCTGGTGTGTGTTCTGTGTTATTGAAACAACAGATCGATCAGATTGCCAATAAACAAACAATAAAATGGAAAGACAGCAGAGAAATACAGTAAGCAAACACAAAGACATAAACAATTTTTAATAAGGAGTTCACCCTATTCTCCAGGGCTATGTCTCCGGTCCAGCTCTCAATGGTGGCCTTGTTTTATTATGTCTTCAAGCAGAGAAATTACAATACAGGGACTCAATATGAGTTCTCCTGAAGTAGATTTTTCTTGGAAAGGTGGTTCTTGGATTCCCCAAGCCACTTGGAGTACATAGACTCTTCTTCTTCCTACCAGCTCTGTGACCTTTTGGTCTACATTGGAAAGAGACAAATGTGATGCTCAGTTGGGACAGATTCCTCTATGGGAAGGCTTGAATCTTCAAGCTCTCTGGTGCTCGATGTTGCCTCTGGTTAGCTCGGCCCTCTGTCTCTTCTGCTTAGCTTTACTATTCTCTATGTGCAGTCCTCCTCTCAAGGTTCATTGTTGCACTTCGTCTCTTGACTTTTGTCTTCTTCTGCCTAACTTTCCTTCCAACTGACTGTCTTCTTCCTTTTTTCATGGCCTTAGCCATTCGAATCAATTCTTGTTCGGTTCCTCTTCCGCCTGTCGATTCACCTTCTGCAGCTACGCTTGGAGTTCCCTGTTCAACATCATCATGAACACTCATGGAGTGGCCACTTGTCCTCCTCTAAATGGCACAAGCATGCTTCATCGGTTCGTTTCTTCAGTTACTCTGTGGATGCATTCTTCCTCCACTGTGGCGGTCAAATGGATTCCAAATCCCTGTAAAACGCAGCTTAACTCCCTATCAATTCCGCTTCCTCCATCGGGCGCAATCTCAATCGTCCAATTTGGACTCTCCAGATCCAACTCCATATGCACGTTTTGCGCGGTTGACTTGCTTGACCGATAGCGTGCGATCAATGGCGGTTTTCTCTCACCTCCGCCTGCCACGCGTCGATTGGTGTATGGAATCACTCCGCTCCTATCCAAAACCTCTTACCATTCAAGGGCGCCCCGATCAATACCTTTGGTTTTCCATTGTGCGAGTCCCACATTCTTACATTAGCGCCTTTCGCTTTTTCTGTCTGCGGTTTCCTGGCTCCCGATGTGACCAAGTGCTCAGGCTTCCCCGTAGGGCCCTGTTCGCCTTCAAAAACCTCTTCCTTTTCCCATTCTAGCGCTAATCGCGCATCAAAAACCTCTTCCTTTTCCCATTCCGGGGCTCCCAGGGGCTACTTTGGCCTCCTGTGTGGTCTCCATGGGCCTCGGTCAGCGTGCTTTGACCGAGGTCCTCATCATTCCATGTTGGCTGCCATTGCCACTGGTTTAGGGGTCTTTGATCGCTGTTCTGGAATTCTTTAGAGATTTGTTCGACCTGATACAGTCATGGTTCTTTGACAGTCTTTCTATGGATCCAATTCGGATCACGGCCTCCCCACTGAAAAAGCTTTTGGACCACCAAAAGTTGGTTTTCAAGCATTGACTAAGTGAGGATACTATTTCTTCACTTCTCCAATCTCAATCCACTTTGCGCTACTTGGCTTTGAACCTTTGAGCCCAATCCTAAGGTATTCAACTTCTCCCCTGCATGTTGTCCTCACCTTCCTGTCCAACACTGTGTTTACTTGCAACTCATTGAGGTATTCGGTAGCAGGTCATCAATAGAAGGCAATTGACTTTGCTCTTCACGGTCCTCAATCATTGAAGGTTCAAACAATCTCAAGTAATCTGCATTTACGACTAAGTAGATGTGCATGTAAGCTGGTAGATCAAGGCGAAAAGCATTTTCACCAATCTTCTCAAGTATCCTAAAAGGTCCATACCTGATAGGTTTTAGCTTTTTACCTTCACCTTGCATCCTGTCCTTGCTGATATACAGCCAGACTTGGTCTCCAACTTGAAAACTATGCTCCATCTGATGCTTATCATGCCTAGCCTTGTACTTGGCCTGGCTCTTTCCCAGTTGTTCCTGTACTACCTGATGGATCTCCTAGATCTGTTCAATGAACCTAGTTGCCTTGTCCACATCATTGTGTCCATCAACCATGGTATCTTTACCAAAGACAAAATCCAAAGGAGACTTTGGTGTGAAACCAAAACAGGTTTCAAAAGGAGATCTCTGTGTAGAAAAGTGTTTGGCTCTGTTGTAAGCATGCTGCACATAACACAAATGTTCATCCCAAAGCTTAGGATGTTTACTACAATATTCTCTCAGTAACTTGATCACTGTCTTGTTTACTACTTCTGTCTGGCCATCTGTTTGTGGATAAAAAATTGTGCTTTTCTTCAGTTTGGTGTCCATCAGTTCCCACAGACTAGACCAAAACTTCCCCACAAATTGGGTGTCTCGATTAGATACAATGGAAGTGGGTAATCCAAAATGAACCCATACATGTTCAAAGAACAATTTTGCAGTTTATTCAGCTGTGATTTGTTTACTACAAGGTATCAAAATACAGATTTTGTTGAACCTATCCACAACAACATATAGATAATCATGACCTTTCCTAGATTTAGGCAGTCCTCCAACAAAATCCATGGAAATACTTTCCCAAGGGTGAGAAGGAACTGGCAACAGAGTGTACAAGCCTAGTTTTCTATTGTTGGGCTTGCTTTTAGCACACATGGCACACCCTCTTACATATCTAGAAACTGTCTCATTCATTTTTGACCAATGGAAAAATCTTTGTAGCTGTGCAACTGTTTTGCTTACCCCAAAGTGACTGATATTAGAGAAGTGTGTGCTTCCCTAATTATCTTTATCCTCTCAGTTTGTGGAATGCAGAGTTTCCCACAATGATATAGGAGTCGGTCCTTTATATGATAGTCTAATTCTTCTATTCTTTTGCCTTGACTCAAAGTTGCATATACATCTTTAAAATCCATATCCTGAGCATATTGTTCTATGTAGATTTCATGTAGCACAGAATTATGCTTAAGTATGGTAGATGCATTTATAATGGGTCTAGATAACATGTCTGCAACCTTGTTGTGTATGCCCTTTTTATAGCTGATGAATAAATGAAACTGTTGTAGAAAACCCATCCATCTGTAATGTCTTGATTGCTGCAACTTAGTTTGGGAGTGTAGATATTGAAGTGGCTGATGACCAGTATGTATTACTATCTCTTTGCCCATTAAATAATGTTTCCACTTTTTCACACTCTGAACTAATGCATACAATTCTTTATCATATGTAGGATATTTAACTACTGCAGGATTAAAAGTCTCATAATGATAACATATGGGTTTTCCGTGCTATGTCAACACTGCTCACATGGCATAGTCAATGGCATCAGTTTGGATCTCAAATGGTCTTTGAAGATCTGGCAGTGCTAGTACAGGTGTTGTACTTATTTTCTCTTTCAAGGTGTCGAAGCCTTTCTGATGTTTGTCTCCCCACTGAAACACCTTATTCAATCCTGTTAAAGCATGTAAGGGAGCTGCAATCAAGGAAAAGTTAGAGATGAACTTCCTCCAATATTGCACTGCTCCTAAGAAGATTCTCACTTCTATAGCAGACCTGGGTTTAGGCCAGTTCACAATGACTGCCACTTTAGAGGGATCTATTTTCAATTCACCTCCCCCTACTATATGACCCAAGTAGTTTAGAGATGTTTTGCCAAATTCACATTTTGAGAGTTTAACATAAAGTTTTTCTCTTTTTAAAACATCTAATGCTTAACATGCTTTAAATGTTCTTCCCACATTTTACTAAAAATCAGAATGTCATCCAGATACACAATAAAAAAATCATCAAGAAAAGGTCTGAGTACATCATTCATTAATTAGCAGGAGCATTAGTTAAGCCAAAAGGCATAACCAGCCATTTATATAGTCCCTGCTTTGTTTTGAAAGCAGTCTTCCATGCATCTTGCTCTGCAACTCTGACCTGATGGTATCCACTATGCAAATCCAGCTTGGTGAAATAAACAGCTTCTTTTAATTGATCTAGAAGATCATCTATGCGAGGAAGGGGATAACGATTTTTTATTGTTATCTTATTCAGTGCTCGGTAGTCTATGCACATTCTCCACGAACCATCTTTCTTTCTCACCAAAACGATTGGTGACCCACATGGTGATGTGCTCGGCCTGATGAAGCCCTTCTCGAGCAACTCCTACACCTGCTTCTTGATTTCAGCATTCTCTAAAGCAGACAACCTATACATCCCAATGTTAGGCAATGGAACATCTTGCTACAAAATAATATCATGTACTATTCCCTTTTTGGGTGGCAGACCTTTAGGTTCTTGAAACAAGACATCATACTCTGAAACAACCTTTTCTATATCAGCTTGTTGTTCAGCATTACAGCCCTCAAATAAATTGGTTTTATCAGGTTTCTTTTCCTTTACAACCATCAGTAAGAATTGTTTGCATGAATTAATCATTCTTTTCATCTGTCCTGAGTTTATGAGAGTGTAATTATTCTTGAGCTTATGAGCTCTTACAAAGTATTTGATTCCATCTTTAACAAGTAGATTTGTTCTTAGCTCTATAGAAAATAGCCTTTCTGTCATACAAGGACTTCCTAAAACAATTGCACATATATCCAAAGGAATTATGTCTAACTCAACCTCAAAGAAAACTTGAGTTTGCACTGTCTAGTCACTTGTAGTTGTGCTTTATCATTCAACCATCCTAATGGGTATGGTTTCTTGTGAGGTGTAGTTGCTAATCCAAATTTCTTTACAATTACTTCAGAAACCAAATTTACTTGTGAGCCACTATCAAACAAAGTATCAATCTTTTTATTTTTGGAAATAACTCGAATATGGAAAAGCTCATGTCTTTTTCTCTCATTTTCTTCATCAATAACAGATTAAGCAGAATTACTAGTAGATGCTTCAGAATTCTTACCTTTTATACCTGTGGCTGCTATACTTGTTTCATCTCCTGAGTTTGACCCCAAATCTCTCTGAATAGCTGCAGCTATCTTCTTCTTCTTGCCCTCGGACTTCCTAGGTCTCAGCTTTGGATGCAGAATCCAACAATGCTCATCATCATGCCCCTCCTTTTTACAGTGAGTGCATGAAGTTTTGGCTTTCTGTGCAGTGTTAACCTTCCTTGCCTTCCACTTCTGTTTTCTTTTCTCCTTGCTCTTGCTTACAGTGGGTTGGGATGGTCCCCCAACTTCTAGATTGCCATTCTTTTCTCTAGCCTCTAGATGAGTAGCTTGTACATATACCTCATCTATACTAGTGGGATTAAACATGAGGATGGTATGCCTCATGTACCTTGTAGACCACCAATGTACTTCAAAAGAGTCTCTGGTGAGTCTAATGAGATACCTAACATCAATTCTCTCTTTCTGAACTCTTAAGTATACCCTTGCACACTTCACCCTTTCAACTGCCGAAGAGTTTGCCAACTCATCATGGCTTGTTGCATGTAGGCCAATGGATAGAACTACTTTTTTATTGCAGCAACAAATTCACTCCAGACAGAGATGGTCTTGCCATGTCTTTTCATATCAACTTGGGTTCTGCCTTCCCACCAAACCAAGGCAGTGCCTCCTAGGCGTAGGCTTGCCAGCTGAATCTTACTCTTGTCTGAGTTTATGTTCTATACCCTGCAATACACATCAATTTGTCTAATCCAATTGTCCAATTTTTCAGCATTTAGCTCTCCATCATATATAGGCAAATCAAATTTAACATCTAGCTTAATCAAATATGCTTTCTTATTATGCACAGGGCTATTAGGAGGTGTGAGAAAGTGTTCCTCTTTCCCCTTTCCTTTGGATTTGTCATGGAAGTGAGACTCATCTTCTTCTTTCTCTTGCTTAGAGCCTGATGCATCTTCCACCTTTTGCTTTCTAAAGTCTTTGTACATTTCTTCAACCATAGACTTTATAGCTAGGAAACTCTCTACGAATTGAGGGTCTGGCCCTATAGAACCTTCCTTTGACATAGTCTTTCGAGGATAGACTCTCCTAATTTCAGGATTAGTTTCCACCAACTCTTCTTCTCAATTTGAGCTTTGATCTTGTGAGCATTCACAGCTATACCAACACAAAATTGTCTAACCTTACAGCCTTGAGCTCTGATACCACTTGATTTGATATTCACCCTATGAGTGACATCAGTTAAATAATTATTAAACTAAGGTATTACAGACTCATGTGCTGGTGTGTGTTCTGTGTTATTAAAACAACGGATCGATCAGATTGCCAATACACAGACAATAAAATGGAAAGACAGCAGAGAATACAGTAAGCAAACACAAAGACACAAACAATTTTTAATAAGGAGTTCACCCTATTCTCCAGGGCTATGTCTCCGGTCCAGCTTTCAGCGGTGGCCTTGTTTTATTGTGTCTTCAAGAAGAGAAATTAAAAAACAAGGACTCAATATGAGTTCTCCTGAAGCAGATTTTGCTTGGCGGGGTGGTTCTTGGATTCCCCAAGCCACTTGGAGTACACATACTCTTCTTCTTCCTACCAGCTCTATGACCTTTTGGTCTACAGTGGAAAGAGCCAAATGTGATGCTCAGTTGGGACAGATTCCTCTATGGGAAGGCTTGAATCTTCAAGCTCTCTGGTGCTCGATGCTGCCTCTGGTCAGCTCGGCCCTCTGTCTCTTCTGCTTAGCTTTACTGTTATCTGTGTGCAATCCTCCTCTCAGGGTTCACTGTTACTCTTCGTCTCTCGACTTCTGTCTTCTTCTGCCTAACTTTCCTTCCAACTAACTGTCTTCTTCCTCTGTTCATGGCTTTATCCATTCGAACCAATGCCTATTTGGTTCCTCTTCCGCCTGTCAATTCACCTTCTACAGCTTCACTTGGAGTTCCCTGTTCAGCGTCATCATGAATTCTCAAGGAGTGGCCACTTGTCTTCCTCTAAACGGCGCCAGCATGCTTCGTCAGTTTGTTTCTTCAGTTACTCCTTGGATGCGTTCTTCCTCCACCGTTGAGGTCAAACAGATTCTAAATCCCTGTAAAACAAGGCCTAATTCCCTGTTGATTATGCTTCCTCCATCAGGTGCGATCTCAGCCATCCGATCTGGACTCTCCAGATCCGACACCATACGCATGTTTCACGCGGTTGACTTGCTCAACCAATAGTGCGCGATCAACGGTAGTTTTCTCTCACCTCCACCTGCCACACGTCGATTGGTGTATGGAATCGCTCCGCTCCTATCCAAAACCTTTTACCATTCAAGGGTGCCCTGATCAATACCACTGGTTTTCCAGTGCGCAAGTCCCACCTTCGTACGTTAGCATTTTTTGCTTTTTCCGCCCGCGGTTTCCTGGCTCCCGATGTGACCGAGTTCTTGGGCTTCCCCTTCAGGGCCCTGTTCGCCTAGCGATTCGCATCAAAAACCTCTTCCTTTTCCCATTCCGGGGCTCCCAGGGGCTACTTTTGCCTCCTGCGTGATCTCCATGGGCCTCGATCAACGCGCTTTGACCGAGGTCCTCGTTGTTCCACATTGGTTGCCATTGCCACTGGTTCAAGGGTCTCTGATCGTTGTTCTGGAATTCTTTAGAGATTTGTTTGACCTGATACAGTCATGGTTCTTTGACAGTCTGTCTATGGATCCAATTCGGATCACCCTCTCACTTTTGTTTGTTTAGCTCCCTTCTCCATTCTCTGATCAGTTCCGCAAGGTTCAGATTCTCTTGCATGAATTTTTTGACAAATTGTGTATCATATTTCGTTTGAGGTTGAGGTAAATGATAAATCTTCCTTAAATCCTAAGCTTTAAAAGACCCAATAATTGTCTTCCTCAGAGTTATAAATGTTTTGTTCGTAATGTCCAGATGGTTGACATTTCATCTCACCATATATGTATGTGGTAGAATCGTGGGGCAGGCAACAATTCTGTGAAGAAATGAATTGGACACATCATTCCATGCGGCGTTGTCACTTGGTGGAGAATCATTAATAGTAGTAGCTTGTTTCACAATTATTCTCGGATTTAATCCTCAAATATTTTGTATAACACCTCCTAGGAGGCAGAACCTACATCTGTAATGCATGGAGTATCTGTAAAAAATGTAGACATCCCAGACACTTCTTCAAGGGGCAAGACTGGTTCTTGCTATATTATGGACTTCCTCCTCACCTTGATTATTCGAGACATGTCCTTTAACTTCTCTTTATTAGAATTTACATGTAAATAAACAAACCAAGATCAGCAACAAGAGCTTCGAAGGATGCAAAGATTCATATCAATTCAATGCGAGTTTTATGGAAATCCTATCACATTAACTCAAAATTATTACAAATCATCAGAAAACCTCTAAATTAGAACTACCTAGAGTGGTCATTTAATTTCCAAATGTTTTTTCACGTGATGCTGACACCTATCATTGTATCAGAGAATATTTTATCAGCGTTTGCTATCGGGTGATATCAACATAGCTTAGCAATTTGCGATTTCTGAAAAGTATATAGGCACGGGATCTATATTAGCGAAATACTAGAGTTTAATAGAATGTGATATCAACATCCGTCAATTGACAGAACGTGATATTGGCTCTTGGCAGATTGCGATATTGGTTTTGGAATTTCACATTTTGGCATATCAGCTTTTTTGCAATTGGCTTATCGGCATTTCACAATTCGACCTTTTGTAATCAGCTTATCGTCTTTTCATCATTCTGCATTGCGCTATTCTTTGAAATCGTTGATACCATGCATACTTTTTAATAAGACCAATTCTTTTATGGGTTTTTGATTTATTTGTTATGATTTCGGGATTCATTAAACTTGTAATTTTTCTTCTAAAACTACAAAAGGATTCCTAAAATGTTTTATGCCCTTTTCATAAGCATTCTTGTTTAATTAAAAAATCAAAGAGTAAATATAGAACTTATCATATTTTATCTAAACAAGGTAGGATTCTATCCTAAAACATTTAAAGGGTCCCCATTATTATTTCTCCTGAGTCTAAAGATAATGGGGGGTTGTTGAGTACCACAACAAAGTGAAAAGCAATAATATGCAGAAATACATTGTTGGCCATGTCTAGATCATCACCATGTTTCTCCTGTTGAAGAAAGAAATATAAACCAATTCCAAATTAGTCTACCCAGATGCAATGGAGGCTAGAGTCTTCTTCCAGCCTTATCCCATCACACAGTTTGGGGAAGTCATCGCACAGTATAAGGCTTGGCACCACTATGTGACTGAGGAGCTACAAGTCGAGGTGGACAAGCTAGAGTTTCCCCAAGCTCAAGCTTAACTTTTTTTTTCTTATTAGGTTGTCTAGTTGGCTCTACCTAGTTTTTTCCTATATGGGTACGAGTATATTGTAATATTATTTTGTAATTAATTTGTAAGTGAAATTCCAAGTGTCAATTGTGGAATGTGAAGAGTCATTTTGTAATGAAGTTGAAGAGTCATGAGGGAAGTCCAAGAGTCACAAAAGGGAGATGAACAGTCACCCCTTTTGTTATAAATATGTCCTCATAACTCATGTAAAGGGATTTTGGGAGCCAAGATTTTGGCTAGGCTTTTGGCTTAGGATCTGGAGCTTGGGAGTTTTGAGCCTTGGCTTATCCGTAGCAAAGAGGGAGTATCTTTCTTTGGAGGAACATGTGTTGTCTTCATGTTCCACTATTGGGACTAGTGGTTCGTCAAATGTATATGTATGTTGGGGGATGTGAATTTAATAAAAGCTTGGAGTCGACATGTTTTCATGCATTTGTTGTGAATATAGTAGGATTATTCTTGTTATGTTTGTAATATATGTTATTTCATTTATTATAATGCTTATGAACTATTTCATTTTCATTAGTATTGTTAGCCTCCTGTTGCAACAAGGTATCATCTTTCGATTGACATTTTTACATGCCAAATATGTCATACTTTGCAGGCTGCAGTGTTCCATATTTCCACGAGGTGCCATGAAATATGCTTAGTCCAAATGCACTGCTGTATTCCATTTTTGATGAGTTGTTCCAGTTTTGAAGAGTTTTCATTTAACGGAGGTCCAAACAGTTTAATCTTGGTCTCCCTAGGTTTCAATTTCCTGTTTTAGAATATAGAGAATGATATCTGTCCAAACAGTTTAATCTTGGCAGATTTGTAGATAGGTAAAGAATCATAGGGACCCAACTGTTTAATCTGGGCCCTGGCAGAAATAAGTGCAGATTTAGATAGGAAACATTCAAAAGAAAAACTGTAAATCTGGGTCTGCAAGTCTAAGTGCACCCAAACCAAAAAGAAGAAAAAATGTTAGGTGAGTAGGCTGGGTAGGTAGCTGTGTGGTTGCAGAATGATAATTTATGATCAATTTTGTGTTACAAAGTGCTTTATCTTTACAGATCACAGTGCAGGCAGTTTTCATGCAAAGGAGCTCAAAGGTGGACATCACTAACTCCCCCTTCTTCTAATTCCCCAAGTCACTTACTAACTTCCCAAAGAGGTCAAGATCTGCTTGATTCCTCTTAGTTTCATCATCATCCATATCAGTTGCCTTGGTGAAGATCTGCTTCACTCAAGGATCTTATTTTTTCAAACTCTTTTCCCCAAAATTAGCTTAAGGTGCCTGACCTTGGTGCCTGCTTATCATCTCCATATTAACTACTAACTCTAGTATATAACTCCCTATCAGTTTTCCCCCTTCCCCTACTAAAACTTTGTATATAAAATTCCCCTACGTGAATATCCCCTCCCTGGAAATATAGCCATATTTTTTATAAGTCCGGGAAAAAACGGTCCATCCAGGGTTGTTTTTAGCCCATCCGAGTCATCACAGGGGTTAGATGACACCTGGTCATGCTAACAGCCTCTTCCCTAGCCCTAAAACCCTCAAAAATCCCTTTATTCCACCCCTAACCCAAAGTTTGCACATAAAATATTAATCGCGCTCATTTTAAACCCATGTTTCACCCCTTACCCTAAGTCCCGAGCGCAAATACATTAACCCGCCCATATAACTTCAAACCCCGTCTTTCCCTAAGTCTAAACCCACCCGCGCGCTTTATTAAATTCGAAATATCCCGCGAATATTCCCTGCCCGTATACCCCCGCCGACTCACCATCGCCGCCAGCCGTTGGATCATCCGCCCCGCAGATCTACGGCTGACGGGCCCTCCCATCCCCGAACCGCCCGAAGCTTAGCATCCGGGAGATGGGCGGTATTACCGCCGTACTCCCACCACGCGTCAAGCTCTGGGGTGTGGCGGAGCCCCTCCCCCCAAAACCGCCCAGGCGCTAAGGCGGTGCACCCAAAACCGCTTACCGCCCTCCCCTGTGACGTAAGCCCCACGTCATCCGCCTGCGTGGCCCCCCTGCCACCGTACCGCCGAGTCACCTGCCACGTGGCCTCCTGCCCCCGTAGCCTGCCACTGTACATGCCACGTCACCGTCCGTACATGATGACTTCACCCGCTGATGTCATCCCGCCACATCATCATGTTGACGTCATCGCTGACGTCACCCGCCGTACAACGTCCCGTCATCAGCACTTTTTTGGCGCGAAGGAGCAAAAATCGCACTTCGGAGCCCCGGAATCAGTTTCTGAGGCAGTTTTTGATGAGAGATTTGCGCCTCATCGCTAGATTTTTTAGGCCGAAATAGGGAATCTTTAGGGAATCTTTTCATTTTGCAGCCCCCAGGAAGCCCGAAAGGCGCCGAATGAACCATTTTTCTTCACGAAGCACTCAGAGAGGAGCAGAAAACAGTTTTGAAGAAAACAGAGGCCGAACAGCGGCCATTAATTTATGATTAGACCCACAGCACATCAGAACAGCATCCGTTTATTTCCAAAGAGTATCAAAGGAAGAAGAAGAGCCAAAGAGTATCAACCGAAGATTTTTTTAGGGGCTCGAAGCACCTGAACATTGATGAGCCCCCCAGAAAGTCAAATCAAGAGGCGTAAGCCCATCCTTGCCCTCAAATCATAGTTAAAGCTTTAAATGCAAACAGACAGCAAAAAAGCAGAAACCCATACACATTTATTGCAGAAAACACTGCACAAAGCCGCCAAGGACTACATCATTTACTCAGTTTTGATACGGCAGCCCTAAGCGCAGCCTGAGATATTTTTTTGCATTTATTTCTGGATAGGATTAGGTTAAGTAATCATCTTTCTTTCAGACCTGTTTAGGTAGGGTTGTAATAAAAGCAGTTGTAGAGAGTTTTTCCCTATATATACCGCCCTCTACATTGTTTCAAGCGTTGGTAAATTGAGAATTTTCACTAGAGACTTGCATTGTATACCTGAGTTTTTTCTATAATCAAAGATTGCTAAAAGCTTGGAGAGCAAACTATCTGTCGTAAATGAATGTTTTTGGAGATATGAAGATGGAATTCTTGTGCTGCAGTCTGAAGCAATAAGTGCATCTTACCTTTGTTTATTGTTTACCACTATCTAAATAGCAGAAAGAAAGAATAGCTTAGAATTTGTTTAAGTACACTCTATGCTCAATTTCTGATGTTTCTTTATGTTTTCCTCTGAATGAATGAATTGGTTATGAATGTGAATTCCCCCGGGCTCATATTTACCCCGATTCACCTGTGTTTGCCAATTATCTAGGGATTCTTTACTGCCCCTAGGTAGAGCTCTATTACCCCCATCTGTTAAGCTGATTGAGAGATTCTTAACTGCCTCTCATTACTTAGCATTCTTTCCATCATTTAAACCTGAAATATTGTTTCATGCTCAGCTATCTTGCTCCATTTTCCCTCTCTTGTGACCGAATAAATGCACCAGCAGTTCTCCTCCTCGACTCCACGCCCAATGGTTTGAAACTTCCAGACTATGCCTTGCCTCTCTGTCTGAAAACATCAATTTTCCCACCAAAAACAAAACAAAGCCCTCTGAACTCAAAACCTAGCCTAAAATCCTTTTCAACAAAGCTAAATCATAAAGAGAGAGCCCTCTATGATTGCAGGTTGGCTAGAACCTGCAGTCCAAAGTTGGTTTGTGGTTACCTCAGCCGTATCCTTTTCTGGAGCTTAAGGACAACCTGAGTGATAACATAATGGCAACTCCACTGGGGAACTTCCTTAGATAGTTTCACGAAGAAGGTAAGAAAGCTCCGTTGAGACCATAAATCAAACTTTCCAATTGTTGTTTATCTCTTAAAACTACAGATGAAGCCTGAATGTCAGCCAGGAAGACTTTAAAACTGTTTTTTGCTTTGCATTAACAGGAGTAAATAAATGTTGCTTCAGTCAATCTTCATGCTAGTTTTAAGTTACAAATAAGTTGTCCCATATTTTAATTAGTCCCTTGTTGATTACAAAAACATTCCCAGGAAAAGTACCCAAAAAACAATTCGGAAGCTGGATCCCAAGAAAAATCCACGATATACCAGATCAAACCCAGATCCCAACCCTCCAGCTGTTTTTGAAAACCCTAACATAATCTTGAAAATCCTTAGGAAGCAAGAAAGACAGGAAAATTTTGCTGATTTGAGCGCTGAAACAGCTTACCCTAGCTATATTCCGACTCCTGTCAAGGTTTTGTTCCGTTCAACCCCTATTTCCCTTAGTTCATCATCTACATCTCGTAGTACTCCTTCTACACCTTCATTCACTATACATACTAACACTACTGTTGTTTCCAACGTTCCAGTTACTCCTGTGATCCTCGTTACTCCAGTTGTTCCATTTATCCCGTTGTTCCACTTATACCTGCCAATATGGCTAATAGATATGCACCCCTGCAATTACCTGCTAATGCTGGAGCTTTACCTCAAGAGTACCAATCTAAAATTACCTATTTTGACAGCACCGGTCCTTTCACAGCCCTTCAGCACACCAAAAAGATGCAAGATTATTTTGAAAACTACGAAATAGATGATGATAGCGTAAGAATGAGAATTTTTGTTCAGAGTTTAACAGGTGATGTAAGAACTTGGTTCAGATCACTTGCTGCAAATTCCATAACCACCCCAGATGAGCTTTACCAATCCTTTACCAACAGATGGGAGAAAAAGAAAGACCCCTTGCACATACTAGCTGAATATGATACGATCAAACGAGGTCCTCAAGAGACTGTTTTGGAGTATTGTGCAAGATTCAATAATGTATATAACGCAATACCACAGAACCTAAGGCCTCCACCTGACCTTGCCTTATACAAATTTCCCGATGGATTCGACCCGGATATGGCATACCAGTTAAAAGAAAGAGCTCCTCAGACCCTTGCGGACATGCAAAATGTTGCTGTTAGCGTAGAAGCCAATTTAATTGCCAAAAGAAACAGAGCTAGAATGGAAAGAAGAACCACCTTTAAGGAAGAACCCTCAGCATTTGATCAAAAGCTTGATGCTATCATCAATGGCCTGCAAAGGCTGGGAGAAAGAGTAGAAAATGTTGAGAGAAAAGCATCATGGGAAGGACAATAGTCTAATACCATAAGGAACCCAAATTTTAGGAAAACTCAGAACACAAATGCTGGTAGGCCTAACCAAGACCATGATATAAGACCCCCTTTCCAAGATAATTATGTTGAAGGATCTACTTCTAGTGAACCCATAGAAGACACTCACATGAACCTAATGGATCTAAAGGGCGAGCACCAAACTGTCCTGTCCCAAGAAGACCAAAATGAACCCGATTACAATCAGTTTCAGACTAGGTCTGGCGAGTCTTTTGATTTTAAACAAGGTTATGATACCGCTGTGTATGAAGTACACAAACAATATAAGCTGAGAACTAGGACCATTGACATTTCCGAACCTAGTAAAACAAAGGAAGGCAAACAACCCAACAAGACTAAAGGCAAGGTTGTCATAACAGAACCAGCTAATAAACCTGTTCCAAACCGCATCAAGTGACTGTAGAAGACATAACAGAAATACAGCCTTCCAAAGATCAGCCTTTGCCACCTTCTTCCTCGAAAGAAAGCTCGAACAGGGTTCCAAAAAACTTTCCTGAAGTTGAAAAACCGCAAGCAAAAACTTCCCATAACGTTGATAAACAAGAGCAAAACGCAGACAATTCAAATGAAACAGAAAAAACTGCCATTATCAACACCAAGACTCCACTGGAAAAGCCATTTAACTTAGAGACAAAAATAGCTAAGTTAAAAATATCCATTCCCCTCTCAGAACTTGCCAAACACGATGTATATAGGCAGCAAATTCAAAGATCACTTCAAATGCCAGAGGTTAAGGATGATGTAAATGTTTTAGACGACACCCCAGAGCTGCTATTTGGCCCAGAAGTTAACGGAAAATCAACACATGGACCGGTCCCACCCTTTTATGTCAGTTTGCATATACATGACAAAGTTTTGCACAACGCTATGTTTGACTCAGGGGCATCGCACAATCTTATGCCCAAAGCAGTTATGGAAAAGCTGAACCTTGACATTACAAGACCTTACAAAGATCTGTACTCATTTGACTCAAGTCAAGTGAAATGTTTAGGCCTCATCAAAGACTTGTGTGTCTCCTTAGTCCAATATCCCAACAAGACCATCCTCATGGATGTAGTGGTTTCTGACATTCCACCAAAGTACGGTATGCTCCTGTCAAGATCATGGGGAGCAAAGCTCCAAGGATCCCTTCAATTAGACCTTTACTATGCCACCATTTCAGTCTTTGGGCAACCAAAGAGACTGTATAGAGAAACGCTCATGAAATATGTGGTAAGTAGTGAGAGCAAGCCTGAAAATTTTCCCATTTACTCAATCCACTCTGATATGGATTCCTTTATTTTGTTTAATGATGATACAAATTCTCCAATTGATAATGAGCCCTTTACTCTAGAACGACAAGCACACATCAACGAAGAATCAGTTGCACACACTGATGAAACTGTCACGACAACTAATGCAACCAGCATACCAAAAGAACTTTCCCAAACAGAAGTTTCGAATCTGCCCTATCCTAAGCTGACTGACACTTTAGGCGTCAACCACAAGCAAGAAATCACATGGTATTTAGAGTTTGATGGCTCTGTTAACAAGTTAGGAGCAGGGGCAGGTGTCTGGATTCATAATACATGTAACAACCATGCAGAAGGTCATGCCTACAGACTAAATTTTAAATGCACAAATAACATGGCAGAGTATGAGGCTCTGCTTTTAGGCCTGAAACTCCTCAGAGCGCTAGGAGCTGCAAAAGTGTCTATTTTAGGAGACTCTGATTTAATCATACAATAGATGAAAGGCGATTTTGTAACCAATGACAACATAATGAGAGCCTATAGGACCGCTGCTACTAATATACTCCAGGCATTCACTGAATTCAAGCTTGACAAGATTTCCAGAAATCACAACATTCATGCACACAGCCTAGCCACCTTTGCTAGTACGTGCAAGCTTCCTTTTGACCCAAACCATCACTTCACAGATGAAATAAAACATAGGCCCGCTATCCCAAATAACGTTAAGGATTGGCAAGTATTCGAAAATAATGCCCAGATTAATAATTTCCTCACCCTTGAGCATGAGTTTTCGAATATTAACATCGACATGGATGCTATGAATGGCTCCCAACACCAAACAAATGAAAATCAGCAAGATGTAACCGCTGCAACAATCAAGAAAATCCTGAAACCAACTATTTTTGACAAAGAAAACATAGAACAGCTGAAACAAATACATTTGGAAGATATAGCCAAAACAGAGGCAGACATCATTGACTTAAAGGATAACTTTTTGCCTGCTGGCCTAACCCCATTAGAAGATATGTTTGATGCCAATGATGTTCCCAAAGGGCCAAAATTACAGCCCATAAACACTGATATAGAGGAACACAACATTGGGACAGTGGAGAAGCCAAAAATGATCAAACTGTCCAAAAATTTACCACCTGATCAAAAGCCCAAGTACATTGACTTATTCAAAGAGTTCCAAGATGTATTTGCTTGGAGCTATGAGGATCTGAAATCCTATGACACCTCGGTGATCCAACACACCATTCCTTTAAAACCAAACCAGAAACCCTTCAAGCAGAAACTTAGAAGAATTAACCCTATGTTCCTTCCCCCGATTGAGAAGGAAGTAAAGAGGATGTTTGAAGCAGGCATAATAGCACCCATCAGATTTTCTGAATGGGTGTCCAATCTTGTTCCTACGAGAAAGAAGACAGGCGAAATCAGACTTTGTGTAGATCTCTGAAATTTAAATCAAGTCTCCCTAAAAGACCATTACCCTTTGCCTAAAATGGACCACATCTTGCAAAGAGTAGTGGGATCATCTAGAATCTCCTTGCTAGATGGTTTTTCAGGTTTCAACCAAATACTTGTTCACCCGGACGACCAAGACAAAACTGCCTTTACTACACCGTGGGGAACATTCAAGTATGTAAAGATGCCATTCGGTCTTAAAAACGCTGGTGTAACCTTTCAATGAGCAATGGATATTGCTTTCGCCAAAGAAGTACATGACTTTATAGTTGTCTACCTTGATGACTTAACCCCATTTTCCAAATCTGATGAAGAACACCTCAAGCATCTTAGGCAAATTTTTATGACATGTAGGAAATATGGCATTTCCTTGAACCCCAAGAAGTCTCTGTTTGGCCTCGAAGAAGGCAAATTACTTGGCCACATCATATCAAAGGATGGGATCAGAATTGATCCCGAAAGAATACAAGTCATCCTCCAAATCCCATTTCCAAGAAACATTAAAGAGCTACAATAATTCCTTGGGAAAATCAACTTCTTGAGAAGATTTATTCCAAATCTAGCTGAGCTGATAAGATTGTTAAGCAACATGTTAAAGAAGGATGCCAAGGTAAAATGGTCTCTTGAAACCAAGCAAGCATTTGAGAGTATCAAATCAGCCTTAACACAAACCCCTGTCCTAACTAGCCCACAGTTTGATAAAGATTTTATCATATTTTCGTTTGCATCTGATCACACTATAGCCGCTGTCCTTTTGCAAAAGGATGAACAGGGAGTTGAAAAGCCAATAGCTTTTTTCAGCCGAGCTCTAAGAGACGCCCCTTTGAAGTACCCAATAATGGAAAAGCAGGCCTACGCACTTGTTAAGGCCATCAAGGATTTCAGAGTGTACATTTTATATTCACACGTGATTGCCTATGTCCCACATGCTGCTGTAAAAGACATATTAACCCAAGAAGGATTAGAAGGCAAAAGAGGCAAGTGGATTGCAAACATCCTTGAATATGACATAGAAATAAAACCAACCAAGCTGATAAAGGGACAAGGTTTAGCTAAACTGATGTCCGAAACAAATTTTCAAGCCTTAGAGATTAACCAGCTGGACAATGAACCGGAGCTGGCGACTCCACAGATCAGTGAAATCTTTTTACAATCCCCATGGTACGCTGATATATGCTTTGTATTGTTAAACCTGTGTGCTCCCCCAGGATTGTCCAGAACCAAGAAAAGATTTTTGAAAATGAAGGCTTTAAAGTTTTGTGTTATAGATGGTGCATTATTTTGGAGAAATCATGAAGGTATATTGCTTAATTGTTTAACCATGAATGAAACTAACAATGTCATGAAATAATTCCATGCAGGTGACTGTGGAGGACATCTATATTGGAAGTCCACTGCTGATAAAATTTTAAGGGCTGGTTTTTATTGGCCCTCTCTTTTTGCAGATGTAAAGAAGTTTGCCATGTCATGTCACAAATGCCAAATTTTTGAGGGCAAGAGAAAGTTGGTGCCCCTGCCCCTCAAACCCATCTCCACAAAAAAACATTTTCAACAATGGGGTCTTGAGTTCATTGGAGAAATCCATCCCTCTTCCTCAGGCCAACACAAATGGATCCTAACAACCACCGACTATTTCACTAAGTGGGTTGAAGCCATTCCCTGTAGACAAGCCAATGACACCATCATTATCCAATTCCTTGAGTGCAATATCCTTTCCAGATTTGGCTGACCTGAGAAAATCATCACTGACAATGCCGCTGCTTTTAAGTCCAAAAAAATGATCAATTTCTGCCACAAATTTCATATTACCTTGGGCCACTCCACAGCCTATTACCCTCAAGGTAATGGCTTGGCCGAATCATCTAACAAAAGCCTCATCAACATCATAAAGAAAGTGCTGGAAGAAAACAAGAAGAACTGGCACAAAAAACTGGTGAATGCCCTATGGGCAGACAGACTTTCGAGCAAAAGATCCATTGGGATGAGCCCTTATGAGCTAGTATATGGCATGGAGGCCAGATTTCCTTCATCCCTGGGCATTCCTACTATCAAGCTGTTACAGAAGATTCAGGCTGAACCGAATGGCATTCAAAGAAGAATCAACCAGACCATTCATCTTCAGCAAACCAGAGAACAAGTTTATGACAGAGCTCAAATTTTGCAAGAAAAGCTCAAAAAGATGTTTGATAAGAGAGTTAAGGCTGAGGATTTCAATGTTGGTGACAAAGTTCTAAGATGGGACTCAAGAAGGGAGGACAAGGGAAAACATGCCAAGTTTGATTTTCTATGGAGAGGTCCATTGGTTATTTCTGTTGTTCAGGGAAATAACACTTATTTTCTCAGATCTGTAGAGGATTGTTCTGCTGAAGAAGGCCCTGTCAATGGCCGAATGCTGAAACATTACCATGACCCCTTTTAAAGGGACACAATGCAGTTTTGTATATATCTTTGTACAGTCTTATTTGTATATATCAGCACTTTGTTTTCATTTTTATAAGCAAGCCGATTGTTTAAAGAACAGCAGTAAATTCTGTGAAGACGTAGCTGATGCAAGTGCCCCAGTTCTGAAAACTTTGTCTTTGCACCAATGCACAAAACAGTAAAAGGAAAACTGTCACATTACAAGCAATTCATGGTAGAAAAGAACTATCCGCAATCAAAGGCATGTTCCAGCAGCATTGTACATAATTATCAAGCACGCAGAAGAAAGCAGGCGATGTTGTACAGTTCACAGTAATTCAGTTGAGGAGGAGGTTGTTCATAGTTCAAAGTTTATATTTTTAGCAGCCAGAACAAATGTTTCCAGTCTACAACAACCACAGAAGATCAAGGCAGTCTGACCTGCTGTTCTTGGCTTTTCACAAGGAAAAGCCATCCCCAAGTGGAGCCACTGTTAGCCTCCTGTTGCAACAGGGTATCATCTTTCATGATTGACATTTTTACATGCCAAATATGTCATACTTTGCAGGCTGCAGTGTTCCATATTTCCACGAGGTGCCATGAAGTATGCTTAGTCCAAATGCACTGTTGTATTCCATTTTTTATGAGTTGTTCCAGTTTTGAAGAGTTTTCATTTAAGGGAGGTCCAAACAGTTTAATCTTGGTCTCCCTATGTTTCAATTTGCTGTTTTAGAATATAGAGAATGATATCTATCCAAACAGTTTAATCTTGGCAGATTTGTAGATAGGTAGAGAATCATAGGGACCCAACTGTTTAATCTGGGCCCTGGCAGAAATAAGTGCAGATTTAGATAGGAAACATTCAAAAGAAAACTGTAAATCTGGGTCTGCAAGTCTAAGTGCACCCAAACCAAAAAGAAGAAAAAATGTTAGGTGAGTAGGCCAGGTAGGTAGCTGTGTGGTTGCAGAATGATAATTTATGATCAATTTTGTGTTACAAAGTGCTTTATCTTTACAGATCACAGTGCAGGCAGTTTTCATGCAAAGGAGCTCAAAGGTGGACATCATTAACTCCCCCTTCTTCTAATTCCCCAAGTCACTTACTAACTTCCCAAAGAGGTCGAGATCTGCTTGATTCCTCTTAGTTTCATCATCATCCATATCAGTTGCCTTGGTGAATATCTGCTTCACTCAAGGATCTTATTTTTTCAAACTCTTTTCCCCAAAATTAGCCTAAGGTCCCTGACCTTGGCGCCTGCTTATCATCTCCATATTAACTACTAACTCTAGTATATAACTCCCTATCAGTTTTCCCCCTTCCCCTACTAAAACTTTGTATATAAAATTCCCCTAGGTGAATATCCCCTCCCTGGCAATATAGCCATATTTTTTATAAGTCCGGGAAAAAATGGTCCATCTGGGGCTGTTTTTATACCATCCGAGTCATCACAGGGGTTAGATGACACCTGGTCATGCTAACAGCCTCTTCCCTAGCCCTAAAAACCTCAAAAATCCCTCTATTCCACCCCTAACCCAAAGTTTGCACATAAAATATTAATCGCGCTCATTTTAAACCCATGTTTCACCCCTTACCCGAAGTCCCGAGCGCAAATACATTAACCCGCCCATATAACTTCAAACCCCGCCTTTCCCTAAGTCTAAACCCACCCGCGCGCTTTATTAAATTCGGAATATCCCGCGCATATTCCCTGCCCGTATACCCCCGCTGACTCACCATCGCCGCCAGCCGTTGGATCATCCGCCCCGCAGATCTATGGCTGACGGGCCCTCCCATCCCCGAACCGCCCGAAGCTTAGCGTCCGGGAGATGGGCGGTATTACCGCCATACTCCCGCCATGCATCAAGCTCTGGGGTGTGGCGGAGCCCCTCCCCCCAAAACCGCCCAGGCGCTAAGGCAGTGCGCCCAAAACCGCTTACCGCCCTCCCCTGTGACGTAAGCCCCACGTCATCCGCCTGCGTGGCCCCCTGCCACCGTACCGCCGAGTCACCTACCACGTGGCCTCCTGCCCCCGTACCCTGCCACGTCACTGTCCGTACATGATGACGTCACCCGCTGACGTCATCCCGCCATGTCATCATGCTGACGTCATCGCTGACGTCACCCACCGTACAACGTCCCATCATGCTGACGTCATCAGCACTTTTTTGGCGCGAAGGAGCAAAAATCGCACTTCGGAGCCCCGAAATCAGTTTCTGAGGCAGTTTTTGATCGCTCATCGCTAGATTTTTTAGGCCGAAATGGGGAATCTTTAGGGAATCTTTTCATTTTGCAGCCCCCAGGAAGCCCAAAAGGTGCCGAATCAACCATTTCTCTTCACGAAGCACTCAGAGAGGAGCAAAAAACAGTTTTGAAGAAAATAGAGGTCGAACAGTAGCCATTAATTTGTGATTAGACCCACAGCACGTCAGAACAGCATCAGTTTATTGCCAAAGAGTATTAGAGGAAGAAGAAGAGCCAAAGAGTATCAGCAAAAGATTTTTTTAGGGGCTCGAAGCACCTGAACATTGATGAGCCCCCCAGAAAGTCAAATCAAGAGGCGTAAGCCCATCCTTGCCCTCAAATCATAGTTAAAGCTTTAAATGCAAACAGACAGCAAAAAAGCAGAAACCCATACACATTTATTGCAGAAAACATTGCACAAAGCCGCCAAGGACTACATCATTTACTCAGTTTTGATACGGCAGCCCTGAGCGCAGCCCGAGATATTTTTTTGCATTTATTTCTGGATAGGATTAGGTTAAGTAATAATCTTTCTTTCAGACCTGTTTAGGTAGGGTTGTAATAAAAGTAGTTGTAGAGAGTTTTTCCCTATATATACCGCCCTCTACATTGTTTCAAGCGTTGGTAAATTGAGAATTTTCACTAGAGACTCGCATTGTATACCTGAGTTTTTTCTATAATCAAAGATTGTTGAAAGCTTGGAGAGCAAACTATCTGTCGTAAATGAATGTTTTTGGAGATATGAAGATGGAATTCTTGTGTTGCAGTCTGAAGCAATAAGTGCATCTTACCTCTGTTTATTGTTTACCACTATCTAAATAGCAGAAAGAAAGAATAGCTTAGAATTTGTTTAAGTACACTCTATGCTCAATTTCTGTTGTTTCTTTATGTTTTCCTCTGAATGAATGAATTGGTTATGAATGTGAATTCCCTCGGGCTCATATTTACCCCAATTCACCTGTGTTTGCCAATTATCTAGGGATTCTTTACTGCCCCTAGGTAGAGCTCTGTTACCCCCATCTGTTAAGCTGATTGAGAGATTCTTAACTGCCTCTCATTACTTAGCATTCTTTCCATCATTTAAACCTAAAATATTGTTTCATGCTCAGCTATCTTGCTCCATTTTCCCTCTCTTGTGACCGAAGAAATGCACCAGCAGTTCTCCTCCTCGACTCCACGCCCAATGGTTTGAAACTTCCAGACTATGCCTTGCCTCTCTGTCTGAAAACATCAATTTTCCCACCAAAAACAAAACAAAACCCTCTGAACTCAAAACCTAGCCTAAAATCCTTTTCAACAAAGCTAAATCATAAAGAGAGAGCCCTCTCTGATTGCAGGTTGGCTAGAACCTGCAGTCCAAAGTTGGTCTGTGGTTACCTCGGCCGTATCCTTTTCCAGAGCTTAAGGACAACCTGAGTGATAACAAGTATGAATCTTGTTTAATGTGTGTTGTTGTATATTTTCATCATGTTTAACTTGTGAACTATTTTTTGGGCTATTTTATGATGCCTTTTATGTTCATGTGTTCCTTTCAAGCTGCGTACTATTACAGGATTCCAAGGGGCTCACTTACTTTTCCTTTGTCATGTTAGAATTGTTCATGCATTGCACTTGATCCTCTGCAAAGTCACACACTTATTTCCCTAGAATCATGAACACACCATTCTATGTGTTACTGCAACCAAGGCACATCATTAAAACCCACTGCTTCGACAACTAGGTCATATTCCAGTTGGGGATCTGTTGAAAAATGGCAACAAGAAATGATAAAAATAGAAGTGCTAAAAATAGCACTGCTATAAATAGCAGTTTGGGTACCAGTGTTGGATTGGGCAACAGGGAAAGAAAAATGGAAGTGCTAAAAATAGCATTCTATTTTTAGCAGTTCAGGATGGATTCCAATTTTAGTCAGTCCCTGGACTAGAAATAGGAAGTAAAATTCAAATTTGATATTAACAGCAGTTTTTAAATTAATTAATTAATTCAGTTTGAGTTAATTTGTTAAGGAATTATGAACTTGAAGTCTATGTGAGGACATGCAACAGTTTCTCCTTTAATTGAGGGATTTAACCATCATTTAAAGGATGAGGATGAGTTGTAATTATGATTTGTAATTATTTGGCTCAATTAACTGAGTCAAGTCCACTTAGATGAATTTAACAAGTTGTTAAATTAATGAGATTCAGTTTGTTAATGCTTGCATGCATGTAACAACTGGTATTTTCAGATAACTGAAGACTCACTCATGGATAACTCATGCATGTCAGTTCAGACAGAGACCCAGTTGAGAGCAGATGGAGGGACAGTGTACTATCAGTTGCTAGGATATGCCTTATGAATATTCCTTGCATGCAGAAGAAATATTATTCCTTATGGATTGCGTAGTTGGACCTGAGGTTACAACAGGTATGATGTGGACAATTCACACATGTTATGACATTGGACGCCAATAAAAAATGCACAAGGAAATAGGAGCTTGGAGGACTTGTGTAGCCTATATATTCAGGCCTAGGTAGTCCATGAGCTTTATCATCAGAGTACAGAGAGAGAAGGATAGCTTTTGAGCTAATTCTTTTTGTATGTTGTTGAGGATTTCCACTTGATTGATAACACAGAGATGGGGTTTTAGGCTGGTGCTTTCCCCAGGTTATATCTTCTATGCTATGGTTGATTACTTCTCATTCTTAGTTGTATATGTTCATGCTTGATGTTGCTCATGTTCAATTAAGCTTCCGCAAATTTTATGGTAGATGTAGATCTAGTATTATGCTTTAGTACATTGCATATATCAGTTTGATCTGCAGGTGAAATTTCTACATGATATCAGTAAGCTAGCTGATTTGTAGAGAAAATTCTACATGGTATCGGAGCCAAGTTGATCAAGGAAGAATAGTATACAAGAAGGGAGAAGTTGAAGTTTTTGGTTTCTGAATATTGAATTGAGTTCTTATCACATCTATTTCACCGATGGCGTTCTATGGTTTGAGACTCGAATATGCCCTTGATGGTAGTTCGAATTATATAGCCTAGAAGGATCGGATGGAGGTAGTATTAGAAGATAATGGCCTTAAGGACTTCATTGATCAAGAAGTCCCGAAGCTGACTGATGCTACTCAACTGGTGGAATGGAAGAAGTGTGTGGCTAGAGCTAGGAGAATCCTCCTAGAGGGAGTTTGAGATCACATTGTCTCGAGCCTCCATGAGAAGGAGACACCATTTTCGATGTGGAAAACAATGAAATATCTTTATCAGAATAGCAGTGATCAGAGGAAGCTGGCACTGAAGGACAAACTTCAAAAGATCAAGTGTGAAAAGGATGACATGATCTCTATGTATCTGAACAAGCTCACCTCATGCAGGGATGAGCTTGGAAGTGTAGGGATCGTGACAATTTATGATGACATGGTGAGTCTGGCACTCCTCGGTCTTCCTAAGAGCTGGCATAGCTACCAGGACTCGGTTAATGGAAGAGAGAAACTTCCAAATTGGGAACGACTTTGGTCGGATTTGATGCAGGACGAGATAAGAAGAAGCACCAGAGATGGTTCTTCATCCATGGACAATGAGGAAAATCATGCCTTAGCGAGTAAGGTGAAGAAGGGGAAGGGGAAGGTTTCTCTTTCCAAGTCCAGTTCTTCCCATGGTGGGAAGAAGTTTGAAAAGTCGAAAGTGCGATGCTTTCGTTGTCATGAGGTGGGCCATTTTGTTACAAATTGTCCACTGAGGAAATCCAAGAAGGGATTCAGGGAAGGATCTGAAGGTGAGGCACTTGCTTCACAGTTTCAGTTGGATTTCACACTCTTCGCATGCATGGTTTCATCCATGGTGGGAAGTGGTTGGTTTCTTGACAGTGGAGCTTCTTTCCACATGACCGACGACAAGAGTTTGTTCAGTACTTTGGAGGAGAAAGATATCCAAATACTGATAGGGATGGGTAATGATTAAAAGTATAGTGTCTTAGGTGTAGGCACGGTTATTTTTCAGAGGGAGCATGGAGCTCGCCTTACCTTGACCGATGTCAAGTATGTACCAGGACTGAAGAGAAACTTGGTGTCAATCGCGATGCTGGAAGATAGAGGCTATGATGTAGTCTTCAGTAAGGGAAAGGTTTTCCTTAGACACATCATCACTAGACAGGTGAAGAATATTGGTTCATGGGTCAAGAACCTATATGCTATTGAGGTTCAAGATGCATGCAAATCCTTAAGCAGCAAGGCAACTGATGGATACTTAGTGGTTGAGGGGGAGAGTATATTACCTCTCAACATGCAGTGCCAAAAGAAGTCTCAGACGATTGTGGAGGAGCCACGATTGGTGCAACAGCTTCAGGGGGTTGTGGAGCAGCCACAACAAGGGAAGCTGAGAGGAGATCAAGTAGAGACATATACTCATGCAGAGACCTCCAATAGGGGGAAACTTCGAGCCAAGTGGGCAGAGGGATCACATGCAGCCATACCTCCAGGTAGGAGGTGGGGCGATGTGGAGTGATTGTCAAAAGGAGGAGGGGCAAGATCCTTGAGGTACCCAACCTCTTTGATTCGACTTTGCTACAGGAGTCCCGATGAGGAGTAGCAGAACTGACTGATTGGGTAGAGACAGATGCGGATGGAGTGGCAGAGAGAGCTACAGTGCAGGGAATCCTAGGACAGGGCAGAGCTAGCAGGTTGCAGCAATGCGAGAGGCACGAGTGTGTTGCACAGTGCAGGGTAGAACAGAGAGGTGTGCAACGGTGCGAGATGCATGAATATTTTGTAGTAGTGCAAAGGTCAGAGAGGGAGCACTTGTTAGCAACAAGTAGAGCTTCAGTATCAGAGTATGTTTCTAGCCCAATAGAGAGGTCAATTGGGAGTTTTTTTTGTTTCGATAGTTGCTGGAGCAACCACACTTGGTAGAAGTGTTGCATGCAAAACATTCCGAAGGTACAAGATCAGGTTCGAGAGGAAGCCTTTCTTGTTGAGAGGGAGTGTTGAAAAATGGCAAAAAGAAATGTTAAAAATAGAAGTGCTAAAAATAACACTGTTATAAATAGCAGTTTGGGTACTAGTGCTAGATTGGGCAACAGGGAATGAAAAATGGAAGTGCTAAAAATAGCATTCTATTTTTAGCAGTTCAGGATGGATTCCAATTTTAGTCAGTCCCTGGACTAGAAATAGGAAGTAAAATTCGAATTTGATATTAACAGCAGTTTGTAAATTAATTAATTAATTCAGCTTGAGTTAATTTGTTAAGGAATTATGAACTTGAAGTCTTTGTGAGGACATGCAACAGTTTCTCCTTTGATTGAAGGATTTAACCATCAGTTAAAGGATGAGGATGAGTTGTAATTATGAGTTGTAATTAGTTGGCTCAGTTAACTGAGTCAAGTCTAGTTAGATTAATATAACAAGTTGTTAAATTAATGATATTCAGTTTGTTAATGCTTGCATGCATGTAACAACTGGTATTTTCAGATAACTGAAGATTCATTCATGGATAAATCATGCATGTCAATTCAGACAGAGACCCAGTTGAGATCAGAGGAGGGACAGTGTACTATCAGTTGCTAGGGTATTCCTTGTGAATATTCCTTGCATGCAGAAGGAATATTATTCCTTATGGATTACATAGTTGGACCTAAGGTTACAGCAGGTATGATGTGTCCAATTCACACATGTTATGACATTGGACCTCAATCAAAACTGCACAAGGAAATAGGAGCTTCGAGGACTTGTGTAGCCTATATATTCAAGCCTATGTAGTCCATGACCTTTATCATCAGAGTACAAAGAAAGCAAGATAGCTTTTGAGCTGATTCTTTTTGTATGTTGTTTAGGATTTCCACTTGATTGATAATACAGAGATGGGGTTTTAGGCTCATGCTTTCCCCAGGTTATATCTTCTGTGTTATGGTTGATTACTTCTCATTCTTAGTTGTATCTGTTCATGCTTGATGTTTCTCATGTTCAATTAAGATTTCGAAAAGTTTATGGTAGATGTAGATCTAGTATTATGCTTTAGTACATTACATATATCAGTTTGATCTGTAGGTGAAATTTCTACATGATATCAGTGAGCTAGCTAATTTGTAGAGAAAATTCTAGAGGATCCTACTCCAAATGGTGTGAGGTCTAATTAGGACTTCATATTGGGGAGACCCCCTGAGTGTTGGCAGGTCCAACATCGTCAATAGTTCCTTATGGGTATATCTACTTCAGTACCCACATGAAAAAAATGTTAACACAGCTCTTAGCTACCATTTATAAATGCACATATAGATTGGGCTTCATACAACAAGGATGTGCAAAAGCCTTCTTGTTTATTGGATTAAATAACTCTAGAAGAATCATAAACATAAATGTCACTGAGTAATGGTGAGATTGAATGACATGGAAATAGTTGATATGTATATGCTTGACATGTCTGGGTAGCTCGTTGCATGTCCCCTTCCTCTTTCATTATGGTTGGAAAGATGCAGAAATTTGAAAGAACGGAGAAATAGGTGTCCAAATTGAATGATTTCCATTAAAATATTTATTTTATTTTATTATATTATTATTACATTATTATTATTATTTAACTAGAGAAATTTTCAATTGGATTAGTCTTATACTTTGGCGTGGATTCTAACAACTGTCATTATACCTCTAGTAAACCAATAATCTAGTTCCCTCGAATATTGAAACAAACCAGAGTCCAACAAATTAAGTGCATTGTTAAAGAAACAGAGTGAGTGATGTTCAATGTACTAATGGGGTATGGGGTATAACAGTTTTAAAAAGAGAATAAAATGGCTCTCAACATCAAATTCTGCCTTAACCACTTTGACTTGCGAGTTAATAGAAATAACTAACTTGCAAACGGCTCAGGGGGGACCTCTAATCATTCATAAACAAACAATTAAAATAACGACATAAGGTGAATCTCTTGTTCGAGATATTGGGAAAAGATTATGCTACTACTTTCACTTGGCATTGTTACATGATTCAATTTTGTTATTATTGGTGTGTTTTCCTACAACATTTGATAACAAACTTAGAGGTGAGGTTACTTTCCATTGACAATTTTTTGTTTTTTTTTTTCTCCTCACCTCTATTTTGGTTTTATTCATTTTTTTCTTTTATTATTATTAAAGTTAGTGGCCAAGTTAAAAATTATTTATTTTTTATTATTATTAAGGTTAGTGGCAAGGTTACTTTTTATGGACAATTTTTTGTTTTTGTTTTTCCTCTCCTATGGTTTGGTTTTTTTTTTTTTTTAATTGTTAAGGTTGATTTTAATTGGGGTGTACTTCAATATAGAAACCATTCATTCATTTGTCCAATATTATTATTAAAATTTTGAAGGAAGTTGGTTTTAGTTTTCGAAGACATGTGTGGCCTTGCAACTTAAGGTTCTAAAAACCAATCACGCACCATCTCATACTGCCATGGAACCCCCATGGAGGGAGGGTGGGGGGGCGGGGGCGGGGGTGGGTGGTGTGGGGGGGCACTGAGGTGGGGTGGGGCAGTGGCCCTTCTTTCGAAACAGTCATCGCAGGCCATCCATACCAGTAACCAATCATGTGAACCAATGGATCCAACAAGACATAAACAAAAATAGTAGGGGCATTGAATCCCCGATCGAATGTCGTGAGCTCCAGCAAGTAGACCACTAGAGGTCCGAGAAAGAAATCTTATGTAGCCACAGTAATGTACATGGTCGTAGGTCAGTCAACAATACCCACAAGACCTTTTCATGTGAAAAATATTAAACCCCCTTTGCTAGTGTTTCCTCCTCACAAAATAGGAGACACAATGGAACATATAAAATAGAACACACTTATATGTAAATTCCTAGGACCTTGGCCAAAATCTCTTGATCAAATGGATCATGAAGAATTGCCTTATCAAAGGAGACACAAAACTAAAACTAGGATCTCATGGTTTCTTTGCAGTCATATTCAACAATGTTCAAGATCGAGATGTTATATTTCAATAAGGGCCTTACTTCCTTAATGGAGTAGGGCTTTACATGAAATCGTGGGTACCTCGCTTTGACCTAGAAAAGGAATAATTCACCTTCCTCCCAGTCTCAATTCAAGTCTACTCACTACCTCAAGAGTTCTAGGAGCCGAAAATTCTGACTCAAATAGTTAACAAATTGGGAATATTCATAACGCTCTTTGACATCACTAAGAAGGGAAAGTACACAACATATGCCAAACTTATGCTTACCTAGATCTGTCCAAACCCCTATTGGCAAATATTCTTCTTAGTTGCAAAGATAACATATGGGAGCAATCAATTGAATATGAGTAGATTCCATTATATTGTTGTCATTTTCATGAATACATCCACCTCTTCAGATATTTTCCAACATGACAAATTCAATCTTCAGATCCTAGTAATGACCCTAAAAAACAAGATACCTTAGGTAATGACTTTACTACAATGACTAATAGAAGAAAGGATGCAAGAAAGAGAGGAGGAAACTCAAATCAACTAGTTTCCCAAGAGAAAAATCATTTTACTGTGATTCAAATGAAGAAGGGAAGTATTGAAAATATGTAAGCCCCACCTCCCCACAATCCTCTTCACATGTTGGAATTCAAGGAAAAACACAATGCGGGAAAGGAGACCATGACAGCTCAAACTCTGGAGCACCAAGAACATCACCACAAAGAATATAAGGAAACCCCCAATCCCATCGAAGAAGAATATCTCCTAAATATGGAATTTCTCATTGTAGATCTCCATCAAATAGTCAGAGAATGGGAGCACAAGTACCCTACAACCATCCCAAAAGAGTATATCCAAATGGTAGCTTAAGCATATATGTGACATCAAGATTTTCCCTTTACATACTACAAGGTAAATTCCCTTCACCCTATTTCTCATCTTCTTCACAAGGACCAAGCCCTTAGCCCTGAAATCCCAAGAAGAAAGTTAGGAAAACCAAAAACCAACTCCTACAAGAACTTGGTGAATTCCTAATTAACCCTGATTGAGTATCTCCCATGAACACCTTGTTTCACCCTCTAAATAACTCTCAGTAATGAAGATACTTTGATGGAATGTTAGAGGACTCAATAGAAAAACCAAGCATAGAATTCTCAAGAATCTCATCTCTTGAGAAAAACTGTATATTATGCTATTGCAAGAGACCAAATGCATGTTTGAAAATCTTCGCCACTCTATCCAAACTTTCTGGAAGAATTTTGAAATACTCTCCCAATGATCTACTAGGGCATCAAGTGGTACTGCCATTCTTTGGAATCCTTCTACAATAACCCTGAAAGACTCCTTCTCATTTCTCAAAATACTATTTGCTTGCTTCCAACCTATGGGCTCTTCTCATAGAGGTTCATTTCAAATGTTTATGGTCCTCGTTCTCCTATGGGAAAATGTATTTTCCTCTCCAACCTTGCATTTGTGGCTTGTATGGTAGGCTCCAACTAGTGGATCTTTGGGGGAGACTTCAACTTGCTCCACTCTCTATAAGAACAAAGAGGGGAAATACATAGATTAGATGAAGATGCATCTAAATTTAATGCATTTATAGAAGAATACAAAATTGTGGATATACCCACCCCAAATGTCATAAACACTTGGAACACCAAGAGAGGGGGATCCCAACAAGTGGACTCAAGAATTGACCAATTCCTTTACTTAGAATCTCTTCTATTAGAATGCATCAACATGGAAGCACTCATCCTTCCAAGTCATGCATCAAACCATTGGTCGATCTCCTTTCATCTAGTTTGGTTATCGTCACCTAAACACAAGCCATTTAGATTTGAAGGATGCTGGCTTCGCCATCCAAATTTTCTAATAATTATGGAACAATGGTGGACAGAATCAACATCCATCTTGGGCAACACCATGTATTTATTTTAGTGGAGATTGAAATACATCAAGCAAAATTAAAAGCACGGAACATAGCATATTTTGGCAACATCATTTAGGACAAAAAATGATTAGAAGCAGAGATGAAAGAATTACAACTGACTATCGTCAACCATGACTGAAAAAAAGAATTAAAATCCTCATAAGAGACTCTAAAAAATCAGATGAATGAGAATTTTTCTTAGGTATAAATCCTTTCTAAGAAAAAATCTTGAGTAAAATGGTTACAATAAGGGGCAAGAAACACGAAATTCTTCCACAAATCGATGATCAACTATCAACAACAAAAGCAAATCGGTCACCTCAAGAACCAACATAACCAAATGGTGGAGTATTAGATGGAGATAATGCAAGAACTATCTCATCACTTCCAATCTCTTCTCACAGAGTCGATCCCAAATAGATGCAAGGACATCTGCCAGGTAATTCAACACATCCATAAACATATTTATGAATAACAAAATTACCTATTTGTGAAAGAGATTACATTCCAGGAAGTGGAGAAGGTAGTCATGGGAATTCCCAATGATAAGGCCCCTAACCCTGATGGATTCATGGTAGAATTTTACAAATCATGCTGGAAAATCCTAGGTCATGATGTTTGGCAGGTAGTGGAAAACTCAAGATGCACTACCTCACTCCTCACTAGTTTCAATTCTTCCTTCATATCCCTCATGCCTAAGTCTTACAGTGCCTCTTCCCCAGACGATTATCATCCTATTTCTCTCTGTAATGTAATATACAATATTATCTCTAAAACTATAGCTAACCACCTCAAATTTCTTCTCCCCTCAATCATTTCACTTAAAAAAACAAGCTATGTCGAGCATAAAAAAATTCTGGACAACATAATTCTAACCCCAGAGAATATTCATTCACTTAGATCATCTAAACAACTTGGTATGCTCCTTAAACTTGAAATGTCTAAATATTTTGGATAAGGAAAGTTGGAAATATATTTATCACACTCTCTATGCTTATGGTTTTAAGGATAAATGGATCTCTTGGGTGATGTGACTAATTTCCAAAACATTCTTTTCTATTATGGTTAAAGGATCACCCTCCCCAACTTTTACACCTTCCCGACGCATTAGGAAAGGAGATCCCCTCTCTCCTTATATCTTTCTCCTAGTAGTAGAAGGTTTAAGCCACTCCATCAACCATGCCCTTTCACACAATTGTTTGATGGGACTCCATCTTGGCTCCAATCATCAATCATCAAAATGCCAACAATTCATTGATGATACCCTACTTATGGGACATCCCTCACATGACAAAGACCTCGAATTTAAAAATATTTAGGACACCTTCTTGGATGCCTGTGTTACTGATATCAACAATAGAAAATCTCAAGTCTTCTTTTTTAACACTTCCCAAGCATTACAAATCCACATCTCTTTCCTTTACGACGTCGAAATATCCCCCTTCCGACCAAATACTTCGGTGCCCCCATCACCTCTAATCCCCTGTGTCTCTTAGTGTCGGAAGAAATTTTGACAAAAATGTTAGCCAAACTCTCCAGTTGGACTTTTTGAGCTCTTAACCTGCCTAGTCATCTCACTCTCCTCAAATTAGTTCTTCAAACCATGCATGCTTACCTTTTATCAGCTTTAGAAGCTCCCATAGTTGTCCTTTCCAAATTTTGTAGCATCCAATGCTCCTTCCTATGGGGAGGTGCTCAGATGAATCGAAAATGGGCATTGGTGGCATGGGAGAAACCATGTCCACCTAAATTTGTTGGAGCCTTTGTCCTGGGTGATCTTGAAACTCTTAGTAAAGCTCTCAGTGCAAAAACCTGGTGGAAGTGGCTCAAAAACCATCATCCCTTTGATGCAATATGTGGATGAATAAATATGCCTAGGGTATTCACACATAGCAAAATGTTAGAAAGTTTGCAAATCTAAAAGGCTCCCACATCTGGAACACAACATGGGAAAACAAGCATTTGATTCAAGATCATTTCTTCTAGGAAATCAGAGATGGTCTGACAACTCTTTTATGGGATGACTCATGGAACCAATGGCCCAAGCTTTCCACCTTAGATAATTCACAATAACTCCAAGAACAATTTCATAAACAAGGGATAATAGTGGTGGTGCAATATTCAGAGGATTTCCCTATGGGATATCCTTGGTGCAAATGGAAAATTCAACACCCTATTTATGCTAGTACTCATGTAGAGGAGAAACATTTACCAGCACCAATCCTGAACACAAGAAATATCACAACTAACATGGATAAGGACATCCTATGATGGGGATATGGTCACTCAGGGAACTTCAATATCAAAGAGGCTTGCAAGATACTGACTCAAACTCAACTCCCAGCTCCCATTGACAATTGGAAACATGTATATAAGATAAGACATTGGCCAAAGATCACTCTCTTCCTATTATTGTTGATGAGGCAAAAAACCTTAACTTGTGAAAATCTAGAGAACCATGGCTTCTCTGACTCCTCAATCTATCACCTTTGCATGATTCAGACCAAGGACACCAAGCATATTTTACTGACGTGTTCATTTACCATCCAACTTTTGGATCTTTTAGTTATTTTATTTCTCCACCTGAGGTTGTTACCACTATCCATCTCTAAAATTATGGAAGCATGGTCAACATCTCCCTTTAAAATAATGGTGTTAAGTAGAGCCTAGACCCTCATACCTGTCTTCCTCATCTAGAATGTTTGAAAATAAAGAAATACTTGAATCTTTAAAAACTCCCTAGCCACTCTAGAATGAGTCTGGAATCTCACTATCTCTCATCTAAAAGAAACCAGAGCTTCTGTACATTGGACTCCTCAGGACAAGGAAGGCCCTTCTGAAGAAAATTTGATAGTTAAATTCCTGGGACTATTCTCCAACCCACCCCTCTCACAAAAATCTCCTCCCATGCCTCACCCTATTAGTCCCTCATAATGGTCTCCCCCTCCAAGGCTTCATTAAACTCAGCTTCTATGGGGCCTCTAGAGGCAACCCAGGGCCTGCAATCTATGGTAGTGTCTTTAGAAACAACTCAGGGAAAATCATCCACATATTAGTAGGAATGCTTGGCTTCCTTACCAACAACGAGGTAAAACTTTGGGGATTAGAGCAGTGTCTCAGTGCATCACTTCACCAAGGCCATCATCAGCTCCTCATTGAAGGAGATTCTTGGCTAATTATAATGATCTTGCAAAAAATATGTTGTGGTACACCCCTCTCAAAATTTTCTAGCAATTGGAGGATATAGGCTCATTTGTCCAAAGTAGCATCCCTTCTAAATAAAATCCAAGCTCCTTTTTTGTCTCATGTTCATCGATCCACCAACAAGATTGCATATCATTTGGCCAATTTTTCTCTAAAATCAGAGAGCCCTCAATTAGATGCAAAATGGACCCAACACATCCCCTATCAACTAAGAAAGGCCTACCTCTCTATTGCACTACAAGACTCTTCCCCCATCGCAAGTGCATGAATCTAACGTTGATCGACAAGTGTATAAGGTCAGTGGAGAGCATAAGACACCTAGCCAAGAAATTAAAATACTGACATGTTGTCACTTGGCTCAATATGATTTCCACACTGGTTAATTGTGGGAGATTATACTCTGCAGGTCATTTCACTCGCAGGAACATGATGGAAGTTCATCACAGGCTCATAATGGTTCATAATGGCCCATCAGAGATCCATAATGGTTCATCACTGGCACAAGTCATGCAAGATAGGCTTGGCATCAGGTTGAGCCAACATCCCTCCCTACACCATCTTATAACTCTACAAACCTTTGGAGAACAAACGTTGAAAGCTACAATGAATATGATTATGATTACAGGAAAAAAAAAATGCCTTTTCTAATAATTCTCTCCTCCCAGTTGAAAATTGGTCCATTTGTGAGCCTGCTTTGGCTGTCTCAGCGACGAAATTCCTTCATTGCATTGTGCATTACGCTCAAACCCTCCAGGGCTCAACTCGCAGGGTAGTCATGGTTCTTGGAGTGGCCTCCTGACCTTACAGTCTTAACTCACCATCTAACCGGCATCTTGGCTTCCTAATTGTTCACAATTTCTAGATCAGAGGACATTACAGGAAATTAGGTATAGGTATATTAGGTATGATCACATGGCCATGGCTCAGAGCTCTCAGATGAACATTGTGGGAATTCTCCTTCTTACTTACCACAGATCCCATTCGGTTAGCGAAATTTCTCTAACATTGGTTATTTGAACAATCTTGACCCATGGCATTCTATTCCACTACTGGGTAAATTCTCATCATCGCTAGCAGACAATAGGGAACTTGGATACATTCCCTCTTATAAAGGTATGGAAATTTGGGCCTCCCCCTGCATGGACTACTTTGACGAGCTCAATTGTTGATTCAAGGGTGTCATTTCCTCTCGTAGAGATCACAAAATTCCGGCCTCCCCTTGCATGGAATACTTTGGAGCACTTCATGGTTGATTCAAGGGAATTGATGGAAGGCTCAATTGCAGGTTCCATGATCCAGAAATGGAACCTACCTCCTCACATTGAGACTGTCAATGCTAATAGATCAACTAGGGACAAATCTTGGAAGGCTTCTCTCAACGGGGAGGTGAGCCAAGCTCATCAACTCCTCTCAAGTGCCCATCTTACAATTGGTCTCATGGATAACTAATATTTCTTATATGTAGTAGAAAACCCATAGAAGTGCCTTCTCATTTTTATCAAATTCGAGCAAGCCCATCCAATGGAAGCCCTCCTTTATGTAAACAACATTTTTGTAGCTCTAGTTTGAACAATCAATATTTTTTGCCAGATAGACTAGTTAAGGAAAACTTGTGTAATCTTAAGAAGCTCAATATATGTTATTAGGTCGATTTCCCAACAATTTGGGCCATAACACTAAGAAAAACATAGTATATTCTTGGCACTATAATATAAATTTGAACCTTTACACACAAAAACAAAATTTATTATTAATGAAATTAAATTGAATTAAACATTTTATAAATTAATTATAATCTCTCCACAATTTCCAATTTCAATTATTTTCATAAAATTTAACAATTTAAAAAACAAAACATACATACATATATATATATATATATAACCAAATTAACTACTTACAATATGACTTGAATTTTGGAGGAAAAACAAATTCAAATTTAAATTTAAATTTCCCTTCTTTTTTATTTTTCCTTTTAGGGCCGACTTATAGTTGGTGAATGTCTCCCACAAATACCCAAAAATAAACATCTTGGTTTTACCTCTCAGCTACTATTGGTCTCAATTTTGATAATTTCTTTTTCTGGGCTCTTGTTGAAAATTTTGGGAGCTCTATAGACATGTGTCTTGGTTTGGAATTTAGGGTTTCATTGCTATATCTGAGGTCTTGGAAAGGTCTTGGGGGCATGGTTGGTGAGGGAGGTGTCAACCCACTACCTCTATAAGGCACCCTCACTACTTTGGTTGTTGTTTGGTAACTTGGAAACTTAATTTGGATTCTGGTGGATTTTCTAGTGGATGTTGTAGTTATTTCCTAGTTTTGGTTTCACCCTTGGCTCTTATAGTTTGTCGGCTCTGGTTGAGATCCTTGGTTCTTAGTATGGGTTTGATGCGACTAGTCATCTTCTCAATGGGTCACCCTCCTCATTCATATTTCTTTCTAGAGATCTCTATGTCTTTCCATTGGAGGGTTGCGAGCTCCCAACCATTCACCTCTTGGGATTTCGTCTTGGGTATTTTATGTATCTGTTCGAGTGGAGGGTTATTTAGGAGTGGCTTGAGGGTCTAGATGTTTGGGTGAGTTTGGCACCTTTGGTGGGTCTATAGCCTTATTCTCTCCTATTCCTATTGGTTTTCGGTCAATATCATAATGCCACAGCAATGTGGCAAAGCTACGAGGGGGATGGGTGAGAGAGGATAGCATGGCATACTTCGAAAGGAGGATTCATGACAAGGTGAGGTCATTGACCCTATCCTAGTGCATGATCCTAGTACTGAAGGGCATGTCCCTACTCAAGATTTCTTTGGCAGTCAACTCCAACACATCACTTTGCTTTTGGATCATATTAGTATAGATTGGCACAATGATAGGAGCGAGATTATTTCCTTTATGAATGATCTCCAAAGAAACCAATGGAATATGCAAGAAAAATTAACCAACCGATAAAGAGGGAAGTGGAACCTACAGGAGAAACTGGACAAATATGAAGGAATATTGGCCTTTAGGCCTCCTTCTAGGGCTTCAACGTATTTCACAATATAAAACAGATCCAAGAATTTTATGATTAGAATCTTAGTCTTCTTGAAGAAATAGACAATAGAGACTTCCCCTTCTTCCTTGCACATGTGCGTTATCATGTGAAAATCGTGTTGGAAAATCAGAAAGGCAGTAAATATTTTCTTGATCTTGATAATTACTTGTGATGTTACTTGTTATTACAATTCTTTATATCTTCTTTCTTTAGTTCATCAAGAAATTACACAAAGAAGCAGCACATAAAAATAATGAACACAAGATGTAGGCACATGCCAGGGAAAAGCCCCCTTTGAGGGGAAAAACCCAGTCAAAGTAATTCTTCCTTTCAATAGTATTCTCTGAGACTCTTCACCCTAGACCTTGACTAGACCTTCCCTCCATAACAAGTCAGCCTACAAAATATTGATCTCTTTCATAAACTTCGACTATGTAGCAACTTGTGGCAGTTAACGGCTTCCGACAACATTCTAACTTGGGAGACTTCGTTCTCCCAATCTAAAACATGAAACAGAGAGAGATCATCACCAAAATTTCGATTTTCCTTGACTCCTTAGAATCACCCAAACTCGCATTTAGTTCGACTTCCCAACAGTAGACTTTCCCAACCTCCTACTTCACACTTCTGATGGGAAAACAAATTTTCATGCTTCTGCCCAGAAGAGAAAGAATGAGAAGTGATGCTCCAAAAGAATTCGTAGTCCTTCCTTTTATAGGCTTCTTGTGGGGTAGAATGGGTCCTTAGGCTGACTTAATCTTCTCTTAGGGCGACATGGTGTGGAGGTTACATAATTCATATTTGAATCAATACTTAACCAATTTACATGATTCAAAAGCCCAAGAAGGGTCTCTTTAAATATACAATAATTCTGTAGACCCAAAATAAATCCTAGAAGTCGTCAATGGGGACTTAGACCTAAACCAGGGTGACCCAAGAATGAAACCCATGCTTTAATAAGTCATAATAATAATAATAATAATTCTTTTCTTTATTCTTTTGACAATTACATTACATAATGACTCATGTACATTATTGAAGACCGAACATAGTTACTTTTTCCAATGCTCCCTCTTAACTAGGGAGGTATTCATAATGTACATATATTATGGAAGATCTCAAACTATATGAACCATGAATAAATTTAGCCACCACAATGCCATGGACTAGATTCCTGACCAGGGCAATCTATCCAGGTGGGAATAAGGTGGACTCAAGCTTTTAGCCCCTCTAGATACCATCAGGTTTACTTTCTAACCACCAACTCAAAAATCCAGGTGCGTGTTAGAGCTCAACGACCAACCCCACCTTTCCAATTTTGGGGACTCAAACATCAACACAAATTTTTAGCCAGATGTCTCCCCAGGAAATGCTTCACTCGCAAAGCCTCAACACCCCTTGATCCAACAAATCAAGAATAACCAATATCTCCTAATCAAATTGATTAGTAACCAGTATGCTTTCATACGATAGATTCATCAGTACAAACACAACCCCAATCAATAACATACTTTCACATGTACATAATCAAACACAAACCTTTGGGGGTCTTACAGACAACAAATATTGCTTCTCGTCTTTTCATAGTAGGACTATCAACTGAATCTTTGACATAAGATTCCTTGATCATATGTTTTCCTTCCCACTTCAGATGCAACAACATATCCTATTTTCCTTCTTTCAGCAGCACTACAAAAGTGCATTCTCCAATTTACTTTTCCTTCTCATGGCCTTCACTCAGACTTACGGCTGCTAGTCCTAGTCTAGTGCATGACACATGATGTAGATAACCATATTTGTCACTCCCTCTCAACCAGGAAGCACCTATATATCTAGACCCCCTCTTAATCTTAGGGAGATCTCTTATATTCATGCTTCCTCCGGGAGATCATATTCTTCTTTTTTACATTGGAGAATCTTTCGTGGCTTCTAACCATTTCATCAGAGTTCCCATCATTCTCATCACATCTTCACCAAGTTGAATATTGTGTACCAGCATAGCTTGCTTGTTACAACGAGCATCTTCACCAAGTTGAAGATTGTGTACCTGCACAACTTCAATAGCAAGTACAACCAAAATTATAGAAGCATGATGTTAACCATATCAGAATCATGGAAGCATTTCAACTTTATTCATATCAGATAACCAGACTTAATAATAAACAAGAAACATATGCTCTTCAACATCTTGCTAGGGACTTTATACACCCTAGACTCCTTCATAAGATCATTCATTCCATATAAGGTTTCAATCTGTCTTCCAAAGGTATGACATACCTTACTACAACATATAGAAAACCCTAGAAATGATTCAAAACAAATATATATCTTCATAGTATCTAACAAGCTTTCAAAAATACATATGTTATACTTCTCACTAGGGATTCATACAAATCCTAGATCTCATATAGAATCAATTAAATTCAATCACAACATAGTCATTAACCTAACTAGCTTTCACTAGGGTTAGTTCCAAGTCCTTATATTTTCAATCAACCATTAATCAGTCACTAACATGACCAACTACTACTAAGTTTAGTTGCAAACCTTAGATTTCTGAGCAATCATCATACTCAACCAAAATTCAAATTCATTCAAAAATCTCAAATTATCATATAGTCAACATGTATCAGAGATTTCTACTTCAATTAAGGTTAAATTCCAAAACCTTATAATTCTAATCTCAACAATCATTAAATACATAGATCTCATATTGTTACATTTCACACTAGACAATGTCACTACCAGGATTTAATTGCAAAACCCTAGATTTTCATTTTCCACAATCACTTAATAGATTTCAGATTGTTATATCACACATACTAAGCAACTTTTAAATTCACTAGGATTTATCTATAACACCCTAGATTTTCAAACATCAATATCCTAGAATCTCAAGCAAGGATTTCATTAAATCCTAAGACTCATGAGCATCAATGACTAGGTCATCACACATATCGAGGAATTCATAACCATGCATAAGCATATCATATGTCCAATAACATGAATACAACTAACCTAGACCAAGCTAGGGATTCAACCAAAAAAGGACATATCTGTATATGCCTAGATTTCATTATCATGCAAAGACATTTCATATCATGTGTTAGTCAAACCCAACTTCTTAACAATATCAAATAAGAGTTATACACACAATCATTTGATTTAATAGGGTTTGACCAGAAAACACACACATACCAAGTAAATCATTTCCAAGACAATGTAAGGGTCTTGCTCACACATTCCACCAAATCCTAATGAGATAGGGTTCTAATGTAGAACACACATTCCACCAGACCCCAATAAGATAGGGTTCCAATATAGAAAATATAATCCACAAAACCCCAATGAGATATGGTTTCAATGTGGAAACATAAAAAAACCCTATATTACCAAAACTTCAAAGGTTTCGGGATTTTAGATCTTATCATTCCATCCTAACAAATTATAATTTCCTAATCATACCAAAATCCCAAACATGAAATCATCAATAAAGACTTTAACTAGCATTTCACAATATCCCTAATTAGTTTAGGGTTTCAGACATTCACAATAGCATACCCTTCGGTTAGGGTTTTCCAAAACATGTCAAGGGTTCTACCAAATTAGATAAGAGTGGGGTGGGTAGATTTATCAATAGATGAATCACCCAAACAAGAATCACTAGGATTCAATACTGCTAGACATAACAATGTTATTAATAGATCATCAAATGAATAATCCTTTCAATCAATGTATTCAAAGCATAGCTTTGTTTTCTTAACTAACCTTATCTTGAGAGATCCTCCTTCTTTTAGATATTTTCATTGTCTTGAGATATCCTCCTTCTTTTGGATGTTTTCCTAATCAAGACACCAGAGGAAAAAGGTGATTAGTATTTAATATAATCAAAACTAAATTAGTACATGAACCCAAACTGAAAAGACATGAGATACTTATCTTTGGAAGTTGTTGAGGGCTCCCTTCAAATCTTGAGGGAAACCTACAAACTTCCAACTATTGAGACCTGCAACAAATGCACTCCAAGAGGGTGGAAATCCTAATATAGCAATGATCACCAATTTGTTTTCTAGAATATTCTCATCCATGGCAAAAATATAATCCCGAAGTCTAGCTATTTTCACAAAGAAGGTTGCCACAATGTCTTCATTTGTCATATTTATATTCCTCAACTCATTCTTCAAACTTGCTACTTGACTAATGTTCTTAATAGTGAAAAAATTTGACAAGGCTTCATACATATCCTGAGTATGATTGATGTTATCTATGAATGGGACAAGATGATCTTTTATGCATTCTACCATCAGAGTCATAGCTACCAATTCTAGATCCCTGAATTTCGCTTTGTTGACGTCATTGGCTTGTTCAGTAGGCTTCTTTATATTACCTTTTACTGGAGCTGATAACTTGTTCTTCTTCCAGGATCTGAGGTTAGATTCTCCTTCAGTCTTGTTGTCACCCTTGATAGAGTTAGATATCTTCCTTGAATACGATAGATTCCTTCCTTGAGATATTGCCTATGAATGGATCTACCTTTTTCTTCTTTCTTCACCAAAGCTCTGATACCATGTTGGAACTTGATAATTACTTTTGATGTTACTTGTTATTATGATTCTTTATATCTTCTTCCTTTAGTTCATCAATAAATTACACAAAGCAGCATCACATAAAAACAATGAACACAAGATGTAGGCACATGCCAGGGCAAAACACCCCTCAAGGGGAAAAATACAATAAAAATAATTCTTCCTTTCAATAGTATTCTTTGAGACTCTTCACCCTAGACCTTGACCAGACCTTCCATCCACACCAATTGAGCCTCTAGAAGATTGATCTCTTTCCAACAACTTCGATTATGCAGCAACTTGTGGCAGCTAAAAGCTTCTGACAGTAGTCCAACTTGGGAGACTTCGTTCTCCCAATCCATAACACGAAATAGAGAGAGACCACCACCAAAATTTCAATTTTCCTTGACTCCTTAGACTCCCCCAAACTCACATTCACTTCAGCTTCCCAACAATATACTTTCTAAGCCTCCTAATTCACACTTCTGCTCGGCAAACAGATTTTTGTACTTCTACCTAGAAGAGAAAGAATGAGAAGTGATGCTCCAAATAAATTCATAGTCCTTCCTTTTATAGGATTCTTGTGGGGTAGAATTGGTCCTTAGGCCAACTTGATCATCTCTTAAGATGACATGGTGTGGAAGTTACATAATTCATATTTGACTGAATACTTAACCAATTTACATGATTCAAAAGCCCAAGAAGGGTTTCTTTAAATGTACAATAATTCTGTAGACCCAAAATAAATCCTAGAAGTCCTCAATGGGGACTTTGACCTAAACCATGGTGACCCAAGCATGAAACCCATGCTTTAATAAGTCACAATAATAATAATAATAATTATTTTCTTTCTTATTTTGACAAGTACATTACATAATGACTCAAGTACATTATTAAAGACCGAACATAGTTACTTTTTCCAACAAAGCGTACACTCATCTGTACACATTAGAAGACAATCAAAGTCAATGATCAACACATACAGAGGTGACATTTTCAACTGGAAGCACCATGAAGACTAAAATTAAAATATTTCCTAAGGTTCAAGTTAAAAATTTGAACCGCATGGGTGCACTATTACTGGAAATTAACTACCACATGGGTATTTCTTTGATAGCTATGCAGTCGTGAAAAATCCAGTCAGCAATTCGGACCACGAAATTGCTTGAGAAACACTCAAAATTTTGGCATAATGGGATGAAAATTTTGATCCTTGAGCCCCAAGAAGCCGTAAAGACAGGTAGATGGTATAAATCATCTCATTTATGAGGTGAACCACCACATTAATGAGAGAAGGGGAGGAGGAGTGTCCAAGAAACTCTATAAATACAAGTTCAAGGAGAGCTAAAAACTAAGAAGTAAAGCATTGTTATGCTTCCAAAATTTCTCCCTAGCCATCAAGCATTTCATTGAGAAGAGGATTTAATCATTGAGAGTGTCTTCAATACTTATTTGAGAGAGGAAGTGATGCAGGAGCATCTTGCTCAGAATATTATTGTTCATTTGGTTGATTTAGGGGGGTGATGATTTTAATTATTTTTAGGAATCTTGTATAGATTGGGTGAGAAATCTATGTGTGAGGTTTTCAGTTGTGAAATATTCTCAATTATGAGAGAATATGAGTGATGGTAGACTTGTAAAGATCTCAAAGAGATCTTAGGGATTATGAGATCCTCGAATAGGAATTAGTTGTGTAATTATTGCAGCTTCACTTTATCATTTTGGTATCAGAGCAGAAGAAGATTTTGTGTGAAGTATGACTATATTGCATATTTGTCAATGTTAGTCTTTATAATTTTTGTGCAGAGTAACATCAGAGGAAGGTGAGAAGATTTACAGCAGCCTAGAGCAAGGAGTGCTCATACGGTTCCAGAGGAGAGAACCAGAGAGATGCTAAAAGACTGAGCTCAGAGGAGAAAAGCTTAGTGAGGCATGTGTAGCAAGAAGAAAACTTGTGACTGCAGAGGCTCATTGCAGCTCACAAGTTAAAGTTGTTAGAAAGGCAAGAAAGAATATGACAAGGAAAATCAGAGGTGTAGTGGAAGCAAAGGAAAAAAGCAAAGGAGTTAGTTTTAGAATTTGATTGAGGTAAATATTTTCTTTTATTGATTTGAGTTTGAAGAATTAGTGGAAATAAACATGGAGAAACTTAGGAAAGGTTCAAATAAATGTCAGATGAGTGATGAAGAGCATACGATAAGTATTGCAGTGATGAAAGCAGAGTTGAATATACTATAGGAATGGTTTCAGGAGAAAGTGAATGAAGACTGAAGACATGGTGGAGAAAATTTCTTTACAGATATACAGAATTTGGTTGACAGTTCAAGTGATGATGATGGTCAGCTTTCTAATTTAACTCTTATTAAGACTACTGAGTCGGCTGATAAGCCTATGGGAGCTGATGTAAAGCTAGTTCGAGATTCTTTCAAAGTCTCAGCATTTCTACGCAAGTTTGTTTTTCCATAAATAAAGATGGTGTGGTATGGAAAACCAAGAGATACATTCAATAGTGTTCTGAAAATACTATTCTGGGAATTCTATGAAAAATTACATAATGGAATTGATACTTTGAAGGACCATATGCAAAACAGAGTTTGGAATCCTGGAGGTAGCAAGCCATTCAAACTTGTAGTTGTCACATTACTACAGAAAAGTGACAGACCTCATAGACAGGAGTCTATGATTTTTTTTTCTACATTGGGAGTCTGATGGAGGAGCATCCTACTCAGAATATTATTGTTCATTTGGTTGATTTAGGGGGGTGATGATTTTAATTATTTTTAGGAATCTTGTATAGATTGGGTGAGAAATCTATGTGTGAGGTTTTTAGTTGTGAAATATTCTCAATTATGAGAGAATATGAGTGATGATAGACTTGTAAAGATCTCATAGAAATCTTAGGGATTACGAGATCCTCGAATAGGAATTAGTTGTGTAATTATTGCAGCTTCACTCTATCAGGAAGCTTGCAAGGAGAATGAGAAATGAACTTCCTTGTTGAGGATTTTTTAGCATCATTTCTCAAAAAATTCTCTCTAAGTGTCTTTTATTCATCTATTATACATCTTCTACATTCAACAATCAATAAAGGGAACCATTTTCCTAAACTTTTTTTATGTGTTTGTTTCATTAAGCATTTTTCATGTGTTATCTAGTCTAGTTTTTAGTTTATGTTTATCTATGCATTGTTTACATTACTTTCAATGCTTTGTTTATTCATGTGTGTCCACTAACAACAACCAATTACTTGTATGTTCCTTGTAGGTAACAACAAACTCCAAGGAAGGTGTACTTGGTACTCCATAGCAACAAATACACCATTATAGTGTGAAAAGGTGACAAATGATATCTATGAATTGATGCCTAATAGGGGAGGTCAATTGACCTTTTTATAGTGATATAAGGTGCCCCAAGTGGTGTGTCTCCTTGGCTAGGACGACTTGAATTTTAGAGGACAAATAAATTCAAATTCAAATATAATATTCCCTTCATTTTTATTTTTCCTTTTAGGTCTGACTTGTAGTTGGGGAATACCTCCCATAGCTACCCAAAAATCAACTTCTTGGTCTTACCTCTCAGCTACTATTGGTCACAATTTTGGTAATTGGTTTTTCTGGACTCTTGTTGAAAATTTTGGGAGCTCTATAGGCCTGTGTCTTGTGCCTTGTTTTGGAATTTGGGGTTTCATTTCTCAATATGAGGTCTTGGGGGCATGGCTTGTAAGGGAGGTTGTAACCCACTACCTCTCTAGGATGCCCTCACTACTTTGGTTGTTGTTTGGTACCTTGTCAACTTACTTTGAAATTCTAGCATTTTAGTGATTTTTCTCATGGATGTTTTACTTATTTCCTAGTTCTGGTTTCACCCTTGGCTCTCGGATTCTATCGGTTATGGTTGAGGTCCTTGGTTCCTAGTATGGGTTGGACATGACTAGTCACCTTCTTGATGGGTCACTCTCCTCATTCAAGCTGTTTTTTAGAGGTCTCTATGTCTTTCCATTGGAGGGTTGCCAACTCCCCACCATCCAGCTCTTGGGATTTTGATTTGTTTTTTATTTTTAGTTTATGTTGTGCTAATATCAATTACAGATTTCTAAAATGTGCTTTCTTATTGCTTCTTGTACTGAGGTTTCATTAGCTATTTGTGGATGTAATCAGGTAAGTTTCCTTAAGTTTAAAAATACATTCATGAGAAAAATAGCTTCAAACACAAATATTGAACAAGAAACATTCAAAGTGTAGCAAACCATCAAATAGACACTTTAACACAGTGTTTTGATGAAGGAGTTCACCCCTCCTGGGCTACATCTCCTTGGTCCAACTTCCATCGCTTGGGCCTCTATATTAGCTCAATATGGAAAAAATGTTGTTTTACAAAGTTCTATGGCTCATGATACCTACAACAATGTGTTTAGAATTTCTAAATTAGCCAAAAACACCTCTTCCTGAGCTCAATTTGGTCGAAAATTGCCTTCTCTATGACTCAGACAGTCTTTTCCTACAATTTCTCCTCTAATTCTGGAATGAATCCAGTTAGCCCCGTTAAATGTGGAGGCAGGCCCAAAATTGGGGGCACTGCCAAACTTCCGTCAGACTAAACTTGGAGCTAATTAAATAAATCTAGATTAATTAACTTAAACCCTGCTATTAGTGTTAATCGAAACTGGAACATCAGCGAGTTTTGACGTAGTGTTCACATGCGGTGTTTATATCGTATTAACCATTGGAGATGGAGCCATCAGAGTGCTTAACCGTTATAGGTTATGGAAATTGTGTTCACATGTGGTAACAACAAATGTCAATGTTTGGAACTGTCAGTCAAAGTTAACTGTAACCTTAACTACGTTGTGGTGTTCACATTCAGAACCGTTGTGGAGACTGACCGTCGCGTTGTGGTGAACTCTCTGTCGGGTTAATTGTAAAAATTTTCGATTTTTCAAATGTGTTCATATGGGGGAGGGCTGGCCTGCGAGCTAGCCCTCCCCTAACCACCTGTTGTGGTCACCAACAACCCCCCTCTTTGTTTGATATTAGTAATAACATCAAGCAAAGGGGGACCCTTAACCAAAAATCCAAAAAATATTTTGTTTAAAAGATCTTTTGTATTAACTCCCTAAGAGCTATATCGCGTCGCAAAGGTAGAGAGAAGCGTTTTCCCAAAGCACATAAATACACTGAAAAAGAGCGACACGAGAACCCATCGCATCGCATGCATTAAAAGCGCTCAAAAAGGGAAAACCTAAGGAATCGCCGACGGCCGATATGCGACGTCGCACGTCGCAATGTCGCATAAGCAGCTCAGAGTGATAAAGCGAAAACCTTGCGATCTTGCGACCTTGCGATCTTGCGATCTGCGATATTGGCAATTTGCGATAACACTTAATGACGTCGCAGTCCTCGATACTGTGATTCCAATCGCAGAAAGGACTCATCGCAAGAATTCTCCGACATAAACGGTAAACCCAAAATTGAGCGCGCACCTTAAGGGAAATTAATGATCGCATGCTTCAGTATCCAAGAATGATTGTATCGCGTTTTTCGAAGAGTCAAATCATGATGAGTGTCAGAATTACGCATTCATTAGAACTTAATGCTTTCATGTCAATCTTTTCGTCATTTCTCTTCTTCTTTACGTAAACTGCAAGACATGTAACTGATATAAATCTATATGCAGGAAACATCTAAGGAAAAGAGGAAAGCGCCAATGGGGTAACAGAGAGAAGATGCCTCCGCAAATGGATGCCGCATGCAGCAGGACCGCGGATTCCAGAGTATCGCCCAACAGGCGCTGATGAAAATAGACTATCCAGGACTCAGAGTCAAAGGCGCAAAAAAGCAGCGTGTTTGCAAAAGACCTTGAAGCTCAGACTGGGTAAAGCAAAAAGAGAAACGCAAAAGAAGGAGGATGCTCCAAAAAAGCCTGGAACAAAGAACGGAAGCAATTCTCGATACAGGGGATTGTCCATACAACGCGACTCCTAACTCATTGAGTCATTTGCACGACCGGAAACCGAAATAGCAACAGCAAAATCAGTTCGAAAGGAACCTGGGTTGTACTAAGTATACGCACGGCGAATACACCCAGCTAGAGAAAGGTTTTCGAAAATATCTTCTAGTCTATCAGAAAAAGGTGCCAGCTCTTGTTATTTCTAATTTTCAAGCTCGAACAAAAGGAAAGAACAACCAGCCGACTCTTTCAGGGCGAACAGCGCATTGCTTACAGCACTAAGGAGCAGATACAGAAACGGTTAGAAATTAGATTTGATTTTTAGAAATAAATTTGCTTTTAGTAAAAGGGCAGTCATTTGAAGCCGTTCCCTAAACTTGTGTAATTAAGATTAATTAGTTAGTGGTATTTAACCCTTCTCATGGAATTTTGAGAAGGGTCCGGAAATCTGTCAAAAAACTTGTCCTCAGAACATGCACTTTTGCACCCTCGGAGGGGGTTTTTGATGAATGGATGGATCGAGATTTATTTATGTTTGCATTTTAATGTCGGTTACTGATGTTGCACTTCTATACTCTTAGCAGATATTAGAACAAGTAGAAATAAATCGTTAGTGCTTGAAGTTTATTAGTGAAATCAGTCATAAATGGTACTTTTATCTCTTGACTAATTTCTGCTTGTATTCCTAAAGTGATATGCAGCTGAGTTCTTTATATGTTAATGTATGAATGTGTGTATTACCATTTGGCACTTCTGTACGGTGGAGTCATTTATTTGTGCTTGACATATGAATAACTAATTATGCGATATGTTGTTCACAACTGTTTTGCCTAACTTCTTATGCAAAATGGTTCATCTTAATTCATTTATATTCTTATAATAGCTGAATGATCTTTATTACCAGCTATTGTTCGAAATCTTTTTAGATCGCATAATAGAAGAAAAATACCCCGGGTTAGAGTAGATTAGATGTATTGTTTTTCATTAGATTACAATAGCATAGAGTTAGTTTAGAAGTTAGAATTAAATTAGCTTAAAATACCCCTAAATCAATACCATCAAACTCTACACACACACACACCCCTCATATTGGGAAACTGGTCCCATTACCCCCAGTCGGAGCCGCCAACCAGGTTCCCGACCGGGTGGGTATCCCCCTTGTTGTTGACCCGATTTCGGGGCCCTCAACATATTTGGCGCTAGAAGGAGGGCACGAGCTATGAATGGCGCATAAGTCAAAATCTAAATACCATTCTGAGAGCAAATCACCCTCACCAACTCCCCCGACTTCTTCGGTACGATTAAACTCGGAGCTAGAAGTCGCTCGGGCATCCACCGCTGCTACACACTCTAATATATCAGACCAACTTATCATTGATCCCCCTGAACTTCAAACTTTGATTCGTAAACTCCAGGGATTCTCTATTTTTACTCAGAGGTCTGATAAATCTAAAGGCAGCGTGACTTCGCAGTACAACCCTGCTCATCCCCTGACCAGATTGAAGAGTGAAAAGTTTGGCATCCAGCCAACTGAAATCCCTCTCCCCACTAGGAAAAGAGCAAGGAAAGCACTTCCAGAGTCTGACAGAGAGACTCTTTCATCTACCTCGTCCATTTCAACTCCCTCACCGCGAAGTCAGCCACCCACATCTTCACCCCAGATCACTCATCCATCTTCCGCAACCCTTCCTCCGCGATCATCAAAGATCATAGTATCTTCATCTTCTCAGCATCAGGGATCATCTTCTGCACTTCCATTGACTAGCAGCTCAACGATGGCCCAGTCTCCATGGAACAATCCTGGGGCGGTTTTAATGCCTCCACCCCTGAGCCCTATACCGGCCCATCCTGAGAAATGGCTGCCTAGATTCAATCCAGAAGCAGGCATGCTAGCCAAAGAACATATCAATAATTTCATATTTTCTGTTAATCTCAACGGAGTTACTAATGGAGACGCTGTTGTCCAGCTTTTCCCTTATACAATGCAAGGAACAGCCGGGTCGTGGTACTTTTCGTTACCTTCCGGATCCATCACAAGCTGGGACATTTTTCAAAGTCAGTTCCTCACCAAGTTTGGTGATGAAAAATCCACGGCGACGTTGATCAATAACCTATCTAATCTTAAGGCTGAGGCTAGAGAACCCATTAAAGATTTTAACTTACGGTTCAATAAGATCCTCAACAAAATCCCTGTTGCTTCACAACCCAGCGAGGAAGTAAGATGTGAATGGTACATCACGGCCTTACCATCTAACTTGGCTATCTTCGTAGATAGGGAAAGCAAGACAACCTTAGTTGAAAACTTAACAGAGGCGTTAGCAGTTGAAAAACGCGTAGTAGCCCTTGAAAAGAGATCTGCAATTGAAGAACGTAAATCTAAGAAGATCTCTTTCAAAGAAGACACCAAGAAGAAGAAAACAAAAGATCCTTTCGATATGGAAGGATTACAAAAAGTATTAAAGGCCATGTCCAATGAGATGATTGATATAAGAAAACAAGTAGCAGAAACGTCTTCAAGAAAGCCTTTCAGGACTTTTAAAAGAAACCCTCCCATGGAGACGAAGCCACCCAACGCTGTCTCAAACGTCGAATCTGAAGAAGAAGAAGAAGAGAATACCACTGAAGGGCAGACCGACGATGAAGAAGTGGTGGAACTACAAGGAATGTGGGACTTCATCCTCCCACAAGAAGAGGATCAAGAAGCATTTCCTGTTAGCACGAGAAGCAAAAATCAACTTGATCCTCCCCAAACTACCCCAAAACAAAAGGGCGCAAGCCCTGCAACAAAAGATAAGGTCGCAACAAAAAAGACAACTGCTAAAGCGACCCAGTTTAGCCCAGTCCAATCTGATCAAGCACCTCCATCAAGAACACTGATAGTGTCGGATGAAATGGAGTATAACATCATTGATGACATGAAGAAGACTAGGGCTAACATCACTCTTTATGAATTGAGTAAGTTGAAACACCAGCAGAAAATAATGATGAAAGAATTACATGCTGTGCCTACTACATCTTTACCTACAGCTGTAGCTTCCCACAATCTGGGAAGGCCTCCAACCAACGCGATCAATAAGATTGACCCAAATGACATCGCCTTGATTGGAGGAAGATCAAGATCTCATACTCCTCCTTTTCTTCTCACATATGAAATCTTCAATAAAAACGTGCACAATTGCTTGGTCGATTCTGGTGCTTCAACGAATATTTTACCCAAGTCAATATGTGCCAAATTGAATGTGCAACCTCAAAAATCCACAGTACGTATAGTTCAACTTGATCGATCCCAAGTCGAAGTGATTGGTGAACTTAATCAGGTGACCATAAGATTGTCGTCTAACCCAAAAGTGTGTCAGGTTATCGACATTCTAGTAGTTGATATCCGTGAGTTCTATGGTTTGATTCTTAGCAGGGATTGGTCGGAGAAACTCCACGGATATTTCTCAACCGACTGGTCGCACATGTGGTTACCATACAATGGTAAACCAAATCAGATAAAGGTTGAACGAGAGTTGCACCAAAAATACATAGTGACAAAACTAGAAGCAGAAAATGAAGCCATAACATACAATAGCAGCATTGTAGGCAATTACGCAGTAGATTCTTTCCTCGGCAATTTCAATGCTCATATTTCACCTTACTTAGAGAATTCAGTTTTATCCCAAGTTGAAAATTTCTCCCAAACTGATGACTCAAAATGTTTTAATTTTTTAGATAATTCTGTAAATACATCTTTATTTTGGAAGTTATATTTTGACGGGTCTAAATCCAATGAGGGAGCAGGAGCAGGATGCGTTCTGATCAGCCCGGACGGGAACAAGATTATGCTCACATGCAGACTTGAGTTCGATTACACGAACAACACAGCGGAGTACGAAGCCTTGGTTCAAGGCCTATACAAAGCAATCGGATTGAACGTTAAGTATCTTCAAGTCTTTGGAGATTCTGAGATCGTCGTAAAACAGGTACGTAACACCATACATTGCCTGTCAAGTCATTTAAAGCACTATCAATCGTTAGTTCAAGATCTCACTACACATTTTATAGCATTCAACATCTCGTCAATTCCAAGAATTCAAAACGCAAGCGCAGACCTGTTAGCTAACGTAGCCTCTAGACTGATTCCTTCCGAAGATTTTAGTCCTGATAGGTTTTCAATAGAATTAATCTTTAGACCGTCCATCCCTGACAACATCACCAACTGGAGAGTATTCAACGACGATCCAGACATCGTAAGTTTCCTCACCTCTGAAGGATCCTACTCAAATCAGATAATCGACGAAGGCCATCATGATCACCAAATACAACAAAGTAGCACTGACAATGCTATACCGAAATCAGTGGTCAAGTTAGAAGATTTATATGATTTGAAAAGTTGGTTCAAAAGGTCAGCTAATGCCAAACTCTACAGTTCAACTCTGAACTATGAATCGGTGAACCTAGGAACCGACGAGAAGCCACAAAACGTTAACCTAGGCCACGGCCTAGCCCCTGAAGAGAAATCAGCGTACATCCGTCTTCTGAGACAGTACAAAAACGTTTTTGCCTGGAATTACGATGAGCTAAAGACTTACAACACTTCTATCATTCAACACATTATCCCTATGATTGACAATGAAAAACCTGTCCAGCAGAAGCTCAGAAAAATACACCCTAACTTAGAAAATCAGATAAAAACTGAGCTTAATAAGTTGTTGAGAGCCAGAATAATTTTCCCCGTCAGGCATTCCAAATGGGTGTCCAATATGGTACCCGTTAGGAAGAAAAACGGAGACATTAGAATCTGTATCGATTTCCAAAATCTCAACAAAGCCTGTCAGAAAGATAACTTTCCCCTCCCACCTATGGAACAAAAATTACAGGCAGTAGCAGGCTCAGAATTAATGTCTTTCCTGGATGGATTTTCAGGATACAATCAAGTACTGGTGCATCCCGATGATCAGTTAAAGACTACGTTCCGAACCAAATGGGGCACTTATGCATATCGGAAGATGCCATTTGGTCTGATCAATGCCGGAGCTACCTTTCAGAGAGCCATGGACATCGCGTTTAAAGGGTTAGTCAATAAATCAGTAGTGATTACCTGGATGATATAACAGTGTACTCCAAAAAACGAAGCAACCATCTCAAAGATTTGAAGCAAATCTTTCAAAGGTGTTTGAGGTATGGGATTTTGCTCAACCCAAAGAAATCTTTCTTTGCATTAAGCGAAGGGAAATTGCTCGGATTCATAGTGTCGAAATCTGGTCTTCACATAGAACCCGACAGAATCAAGGAAATTTCCGAGATATCCATGCCCCATAACAAGAAAGCCATGCAATCCTTCCTTGGACAGATCAATTTTGTAAAAAGGTTTGTCCCGGATTTTTCACGTATTATTTCTCCTTTACAAAATATGATAAAAAGGAATTCAAATTTCAAATGGGGTCTGGATGAGCACGAAGCATTCAACTTAATCAAACAAGCTATCATCAACGCTCCATCTCTAGCAACCCCAAATTTTTCAGAACCTTTTATCTTATACACGTTTGCCTCAGAGAAATCCTATGCTGCGATTTTAACTCAAGCGAATCAAGAAAAGGCAGAAGCTCCAATCGCATTCTTTAGCTCAAACTTACAAGGTGCTGAACTTAATTACTCAGACGTAGAGAAACAGGCATATGCCGTTTTCAAAGCGATCAAATATTTCAGACCTTTCTTGCTAAAAGCCCACACCAAAGTCATAGTACCGTTCCCAGCGGTAAGAAACCTCCTGATACAGAAGGATGTGGGCGAAAAGAGAGTGAATTGGATCACCGCCTTACAAGAATACGATCTTGAGATCAAGCCAGCACACATCGTGAGAGGTCAAGGCTTCTGCAAGATGTTAGCTGGAGCATCGCAAATTCCTGAGAACTCGTCTGAAGAGGTACACACATATGAGGTAAGCCTAAACGACGCAGAATCATTATATGCTGACACCATTTATTTTCTTAAGAACGGGTATGCTCCATTTCACCTGGATCACACCAAGAAGAGAGCCCTGAGGTTGAAAGCTAAACAATACCAGCTCATAAATGATGTTCTGTTTAAAAGAAATTACGATTATGTGCTTCTTAGATGTCTTGAGAAAACTGAAGCCGAAAAGGTTTTGCAGGAACTTCACGATGGACCAGCAGGTGGACACTATGCTGGAGAAGCCACCGCCCATAAAATCTTGCGTGCAGGATATTACTGGCCCACGCTGTTCAAAGACTCATACAACTACGTAAGGAGATGCCAAGTCTGCCAGACTGCTGCAGGGAAACAAAAGAAGTCATCCATGCCACTGCAGCCGGTTAACATTGAGCAACCGTTCAGTCAATGGGGCCTGGACATAATAGGTGAGATCGTTCCTCACTCTTCTAAACAGCATAGGTATATCCTCACGGCAACTGACTATTTTACCAAATGGGTAGAAGCAGTTCCTCTCAAGACAGCTAATTCTGAAAACATTATTGAATTCATAGATCAGTTTATCATCACTAGGTTTGGATTGCCAACGGCCTTAATGTTTGATAATGCATCATATTTTTCTGGAAATGCAATGACTGAGTTTGCGCTCAAAAGAGGGTTCAAGCTGAAGTATTCTGCCAACTACTATCCGCAAGGTAATGGGTTGGCCAAATCAACAAACAAGAACCTAATCAGGATTATTAAAAAGACAGTTGACCAAAACCAAAAGAATTGGCACAAAGCGCTGGTAAATGCCTTATGGGCAGATAGAATTACAAAGAAAGCTTCTATTGGCACTTCTCCCTTTAATTTAGTTTATGGGAGAGAAGTGGTTCTTCCGACTCACCTAGTCATTCCCTCTTTGTCTTTAGTGCAATACATCGATGAAGTACCTACTTCCTCCTTACAATTAAGACAAATGGAAATAACCAAACTAGAAGAACAACGAGAACAAGCTAAGAAAACCCATGCTCACCACCAAGCGCTAATAAAATCCTCTTTTGACTCAAACATAATGACCAAAAAAAAATTTCAGATGGGAGATTTAGTTTTAAAATGGGATAAGGCTCATGAAGAAAAGGGCAAACATGCGAAATTCCAGAAGCTGTGGCTTGGTCCTTTTCAGATTGTAGAGGTCATAGGCCCATCGACTTTTGTGTTGCAAGATTTAACAGGAATGAGAGATTCTCTGCCTGTGAATGGAAAAATTCTCAAAATGTATTTTCCATAGAAGAGAATTCTTCTAATTTTTGTAGGATAGATTTAATTTTTAGTTTTTTAGTTTTTATTTTGTTTTGTTTTTCTCTTTTTATGAATAAAACCGGTTGTAAATGATCATTTAAAAGGATTCATGAAAGAGCACGCCAATTCTCTATCAGATTTTGATTTCGCTTGTACAAATAGCAAAATTTTTGAAAAATCTGAATTTTATTATTGACAAATAGAGTTAACTTCACCCTGATTACAATATTAGTTTCAACCTCAAAAAACTTTAACGAAAGCAACCTTTGGTAAAGAATTGTTTTGTATCAGCACAATGAAAGGTATCATCAATAATAAAATGAGTATTCTCTGCAAAACTGTTGTTTTCAAAAAACTCTATTATTGTCGTCCAGAGCTTTCTTAAGGAAAAACAATGACTTCCTCCCTGCTAAAAGGAAATTGCAGCATTCAAAGAAACAATCCAAGGAAAACACTATATCTCAAAGAATAAGAGGTCTCATCACGAGCCGGCTTATCATGATCACAGATATTATAACTTGCTGACTTTGCCAATACTGTCTATCAAAACAGGGCAACGACTTAAGATTGTTGCAATCAAAAGACAAGAGGTCTCATCACGAGCCGGCTTGTTCAGCAAAAGTGTAAATCAAGTGAATGACTGTGTCATAATTTGGCCACCAAACCAAGACATTGTTCTTTAGAGAATTAAAAAAGGAAAAGTGTGTCAAAAAATGATTTTTTTTCTCTGAAATGTTGCGAGTAACTTCAAGCAGGAAAAAGGATCATTGCTGGATAACATGGTAACCCTGTCGAGGCTATGGACGCTTGCGGGCAGCAGAGGCTCTACCTACGACAAATGAGCATACTTTTAAGCCAGTACGCAGAGAAGACCTTATTTTATCTTTAAACAAGACCAAGTAATGTCTGGTGCGAATGCAAGAAAAAGCCTGAGGAAGCAAGCAATTGGGATATAAAAAGGTTGAGACAAAGCATCGTTGACAAGGTGAGGGGTAATCTACTCTATCTGTCCATAACAAAATTTAGAGATATAAAAATTTTGTTGTTTCGGAAGTGAACGGTCAATAGAAAAGCAGAGATAACTAGTTCTTCACAGTGAATCGCCATTGTTGTGGTCACCAACAACCCCCCTCTTTGTTTGATATTAGTAATAACATCAAGCAAAGGGGGACCCTTAACCAAAAATCCAAAAAAATATTTTGTTTAAAAAATCTTTTGTATTAACTCCCTAAGAGCTATATCGCGTCGCAAAGGTAGAGAGAAGCGTTTTCCCAAAGCGCATAAATACACTGAAAAAGAGCGACGCGAGAACCCATCGCATCGCATGCATTAAAAGCGCTCAAAAAGGGAAAACCTAAGGAATCGCCGACGGCCGATATGCGACGTCGCACGTCGCAATGTCGCATAAGCAGCTCAGAGTGATAAAGCGAAAACCTTGCGATCTTGCGATTTGCGATCTTGGCAATTTGCGATAACACTTAATGACGTCGCAGTCCTCGATACTGCAATTCCAATCGCAGAAAGGACTCATCGCAAGAATTCTCCGACATAAATGGTAAACCCAAAATTGAGCGCGCACCTTAAGGGAAATTAATGATCGCATGCTTCAGTATCCAAGAATGATTGTATCGCGTTTTTCGAAGAGTCAAATCATGATGAGTGTCAGAATTACGCATTCATTAGAACTTAATGCTTTCATGTCAATCTTTTCGTCATTTCTCTTCTTATTTGCGTAAACTACAAGACATGTAACTGATATAAATCTATATGCAGGAAACATCTAAGGAAAAGAGGAAAGCGCCAATGGGGTAACAGAGAGAAGATGCCTCCGCAAATGGATGCCGCATGCAGCAGGACGCGGATTCCAGAGTATCGCCCAACAGGCGCTGATGAAAATAGACTATCCAGGACTCAGAGTCAAAGGCGCACAAAAGCAGCGTGTTTGCAAAAGATCTTAAAGCTCAGACTGGGTAAAGCAAAAAGAGAAACGCAAAAGAAGGAGGACGCTCCAGAAAAGCCTGGAACAAAGAACGAAAGCAATTCTCAATACAGGGGATTGTCCATACAACGCGACTCCTAACTCATTGAGTCATTCGCATGACCGGAAACCGAAATAGCAACAGCAAAATCAGTTCGAAAGGAACCTGGGTTGTACTAAGTATATGCACATCGAATACACCCAGCTAGAGAAAGGTTTTCGAAAATATCTTCTAGTCTATCAGAAAGAGGTGCCAGCTCTTGTTATTTCTAATTTTCAAGCTCGAACAAAAGGAAAGAACAACCAGCCGACTCTTTCAGGGCGAACAGCGCATTGCTTACAGCACTAAGGAGCAGATACAGAAACGGTTAGAAATTAGATTTGATTTTTAGAAATAAATTTGCTTTTAGTAAAAGGGCGGTCATTTGAAGTCGTTCCCTAAACTTGTGTAATTAAGATTAATTAGTTAGTAGTATTTAACCCTTCTCATGGCATTTGGAGAAGGGTCCGGAAATCTGTCAAAAAACTTGTCCTCAGAACATGCACTTTTGCACCCTCGGAGGGGGTTTTTGATGAATGGATGGATCGAGATTTATTTATGTTTGCATTTTAATGTCTGTTACTGATGTTGCACTTCTGTACTCTTAGCAGATATTAGAACAAGTAGAAATAAATCGTTAGTGCTTGAAGTTTATTAGTGAAATCAGTCATAAATGGTACTTTTATCTCTTGACTAATTTCTGCTTGTATTCCTAAAGTGATATGCAGCTGAGTTCTTTATATGTTAATGTATGAATGTGTGTATTACCATTTGGCGCTTCTGTACGGTGGAGTCATTTATTTGTGCTTGACATATGAATAACTAATTATGCGATATGTTGTTCACAACTGTTTTGCCTAACTTCTTATGCAGAATGGTTCATCTTAATTGATTTATATTCTTATAATAGCTGAATGATCTTTATTACCAGCTATTGTTCGAAATCTTTTTAGATCTTATAATAGAAGAAAAATACCCCGGGTTAGCGTAGATTAGATGTATTGTTTTTCATTAGATTACAATAGCATAGAGTTAGTTTAGAAGTTAGAATTAAATTAGCTTAAAATACCCCTAAATCAATACCATCAAACTCTACACACACACACACACCCCTCATATTGGGAAACTGGTCCCATTACCCCCAGTCGGACCCGCTACACCAAACGGGCACGGAGCCGCCAACCAGGTTCCCGACCGGGTGGGTATCCCCCTTGTTGTTGACCCGATTTCGGGGCCCTCAACACCACCCAACTCCTAACTGTTGCACTTTAAATAAATGCAGAGAACATACATGGTAACTAGAACCATGGTGTCATGAAAGCAGTGAAGGTGTGCAGATGGTATGCCAGAGGTCACAGGTTCAACCCTGACCTCCACCATAAAATTTTGTTGCACTATATCGATACTGTCAAGGCCTTTGGGAGGTGCCATGTGGCAGCCTTCGGGCTTGCCACGTGGCATTCCTCCATTAGTCCTAAAATAAACAAATAAGAATGCACCAACACACCACCTGTATAGCCTAGTGAAATGATGCCACTTGTCCATCCATGATTCACCATTGACCGTCGTTGACCATGCCTAGTCACCTGCCATGTCAGCAGTACAGACTGTTGATTATGCAGTGACTAGGCATTCTTTTTTTTTAATTTCACTTGTTTAGCAAAGCGACCAGAACACAATAAATTTCTCATACGAACTCGGTTTTTGATGAAACGAGTTACGTTAGGATCGTTTTTCCATGACAGACGCGACCATTTAGGTTTCGAGTCATTTTGAGAACTTTAATTTTTGAGCTAAATACTGAGCACCTGATCATTCCTCCACTAGAAGCCTTTTTGACCCCAAAAGATACTATCAATTGTTTAAAAGGTGAGGGTACAACTCCCTCACCTTCTCGGTCTGCAACTATTTGGCTTGAGAAGGCTTTTGTCCCTTGAGTCACACTCTAAGGTATTCGACATCCCCTCTCTTCGAAGTTCTGATTATTTTGTCAAGTATGAGATCTAGCTAAAGCTTATCTAGATATTTTGGTGAGAAATCATCTATTGATGGAAGCTGAACATGCTCTCCTTGATCATTAATCAAAGGAGGATCAAACAATCTCAAATTCTCAACATTAACAACAGGGCATATTTTCATACAAGGATGCAAATCAAGCTTAAAAGAAATATTACCAATCTTTTCCATAATTTTAAAAGGACCATAATGGATTGGTTTAAGATGTTTATCTTCCCCTTGAAGTCTCTCTTTGCTAATATATAACCAAACTTCGTCACCAACTTGAAATTTATGATCAACTTGATGTTTTTCATGGCTTGCCTTGTAGCTGCTTTCACTTTTCTCAAGTTGTTCCTGCACTATGTGATGTATCAACTGAATTTTCTCTATGAACTTACTTGCCTTATCGATGTCACTATGACCATCAATGGTGACATCTTTCTGAAAGATGAAGTCTAATAGAGATCTTGGAAAGTACCCATAACATGCCTCAAATAGCGATATGTTTGTGGAAGAATGCTTTGCCCTGTTGTATGCATGTTGTATGTAATGCAGTTGTTCATCCCACAACTTGGGATGTTTGCTACAATATCCTCTAAGAAGATGAATAACTATTCGATTGACCACCTCAGTTTGTCCACCTATTTGTGGATGAAACTTTGTACTCTTCTTCAACTTTGTGTCCATCATGTTCCACAAATTTGACCAAAAATTCCCAACAAATCAAGAATCTTGATCACTTACAATAGAAGTAGGAAGACCAAAATGAACCCAAATATTTTGGAAGAAAAGATGAGCTATTTGTTCAGCTGTAATTTTCTTTTTACATGGTGTTAGTATGCACACCTTGCTGAACCTGTCTACAACTACATACAAGTAATCATGACCTTTCCTTGACAATGGAAGACCTCCTACAAAATCCATTGAGATACTCTTCCATGGACGTGAAGGTACCGGAAGTGGAGTGTACAAACCAAATTTCCTATTGCTAGGGTTACTTTTAGCACATAAAGACCATCCTCTTATGAAACGAGAAACATAATCCAACATGCGTGGCCAATAACAATACCTTTGAAGATTCGCTATTGTCTTTCCTACACCAAACTATCTAGCAACCAATGAAGTATGTGTCTCCCTTATGATGTTGTTTCTTTCTCCCTGTGGAATACACAACTTGCCCAAGTGATACAACAAACTGTTATGTACATGATAATCCAACTCTTCAATTTGATTTCCTTGACTCAAGCTTGCATATACTTCTTGAAAGTCACTCTCATTTGCATATTGTTCTATGTAACTTTCATGAAAAACAAAATTATGCTTGAGTATAATAGATGAATTTACAATAGGCCTTGAAAGCATATCAACTACCTTATTGTAGATTCCATTTTTATACCTGCCAACCAAATGAAATTGTTGTAGAAAACCCATCCATCTGAAATGTCATGACTACTGCAACTTTGACTGTGACTGTAAGTACTGCAATGGTTGATGGTCAGTATGGATGATGGTCTCCTTCCCCACAAATAGTGCTTCCATTTTTTAACACCTTGTACCAATGCATAAAGTTATTTTTCATACGTGGGATAGTTAGTTACAGCTCCATTAAATATTACAGAATGAAATGAAATGGGCTTACCATGCTGCAATATAACTACTCCCATGGCATAATCGCTTACATCCGTTTGAATCTCGAATGGTTGTCTAAGATTCAAAAGTGCCAATACCAGTGCTAAACTTATCTTTTGCTTCAAAGAGTCAAATGCTTTCCACTGTACATATCCCCAATGGAAGACTTTCTTGACACTTGTCAATGCATGTAATGGAGCTGCAATGGAAGAAAAATTAGCAATAAAAATTCTCCAATATTGTGTTGCCCCTAAAAAGCCTCATACCTCTGTAACTGTATTAGGCTTGGGCCAATTCAGAATGACCTCAACCTTAGAGGGGTAGATCTTCAACTCACCTCCTCCAACAATGTGTCCCAAATACACTAAAGAAGTCTTACCAAATTCACATTTCGACATCTTTAAAAACAATTGTTCTTTTCTCAAGAAATCTAATACTTTGTTTACATGCATGACATGTTCATCATTGGATTTTTTGAATATGAGTATATCATCTAAGTACACAATGACAAATACATCTAGAAATGGTCTCAATACATCATTCATTACCCTCATGAAAGTAGTTGGATCATCTGTAAGACCGAAAGGCATAACAAGCCACTCAAATAATCCTCGTTTAGTTTTAAATGTGGTTTTCCAAATGTCTTCTTTAGCTATCCTAACTTGATGATAGCCACTTCGTAAGTCTAACTTAGTGAAATACTTTTCATACCTCAACTGATCAAGAAAATCATCAATTCTTGGGAGTGGATAATGATTCTTTGCCGTGATTTTGTTCAGTGCACAAAAATCCACACACATGCGCCAAGTTCCATCCTTCTTTGGCACAAAGACAATGGGCGAACCACATGGAGAAGTAGATGGGCATATGATACCTTTGCTTAGAAATTATTGAATTTAATCGACATGTGATACATGCCTATGTTCGGAAGTGGAACATCCTATTGCAACTGAATCTCATGTTGAATTCCCCTCTTGGGAGGTAACCCCTTTGGTTCCTGAAACATCTCACTGTGCTTGCTTACCACATCAAACAAGTCAAATTTCAATTTATCATCACAACCTTCAAAAGATTCATAACGGATATCATTATTTTTCTTGATCATGAGAAGTACAAAATGTTTACTTGCATTTACTAGTCTCTTCATCTACCCTACGTTAACCAAGGAAATGGTCATCTTTTTGTGATGGGCTCTCACAATGTACTCCACCCCATTCTTGAGAAATATGTATTTGTTATCATGGCGATAAAATATTTCTTTCATATCATACGAATAAGGACTACCCAAAATGATCCCTAAGATGTCAAGTGGAACTACATCTAACTCAACTTCATCAATGAACTTTTCAATAATGGCGAACTTGAATAAACACTTCCTTGTAACCTATAAGTTTGCGTTGTTAACTATCCAAACTAGTGGATATGGCTTATGATGAGGTATAATTTCAAGGTTTAGTTTTTTTACAAAGTATTCTGAAATCAAGTTTGATTGTGACCCACTATCAAATAATGCATCAATATTTGTATGATTTGAAATCACTCTTACATGAAACAACTCTATTCTTGACTCTTCATTTGGAGTATTGTTTTGACTATGTGAGGAACTAGTGCTTGCAACAATTTCTTTCCCTTTTGTAACCATGGCTGAAATCTTGGTCTCATCACCAAAATCTGAACCAAGGTCATGTTGTGTGGTAGCGATCGTCTTTTGTTTTCCCTTATTGTTTTGTTTCTTAGGCTTTAATTCGAGAAGCAATTTCCAGCAGTGGGCTTCATCATGCCCAGCATTGGAACAATGTTGGCATATGGTTTTCTCCCCTTCTTTCTTCACACTTGCATTCTTCTTTCCCTTCCATTTTCCACCCTTCTCTTTATCCTTGCCCTTGAATGACTTCTTCTTACTACCCTCTTCTTGAATGTTCTTTCCTCTAGATTCAAGGTGTGTGGCTTGCACACATACCTCATCTACACTGTTTTCATTGAACATAAGGATAATTTGTTTCAAATAGGAATGTAAACCCCCAATATATTTCATCCGTGTATCTTGGGAATTCAAATTCACTCCTAACAACAAAGCCCTTTTTTTTAAATCCTATGTATAATCTTGGATTGTTTGGCCTTTGAGCTGCCTAAAATTCTACCAACTCATAATGGCTTTTTGCATATAGGCTAAAGGATAAAACTGTCTTTTAATTGCATAAACAAATTCAACCCAAGTAATGGATATCTTACCATGGATTCAAATTTCTCCTTGAGTCTTTGCTTCCCACCAGACTAATGCTGCTCCTTCTAGCCTCCATGAAGCCAACTGGATATTTATGTCATCTTCTTGAAGGTTTGGAATTCTGCAGTATACCTCCAACTATCGAATCCAGTTGTCCAAGTTTTCTGCATTCACCTCTCCATTGTCCATGGGAACTTCAAATTTAATGTCCAATTTAAGTAAGGGAGTCTTTCCTTTTAGGGTTTTTGAATGATTATGGGCAATTTCAGTGGTGTTAGTGGAAGATGATGCTGTGTGAGATGATGAAGATGATGAGAGTGATGGAGATGGAGGTGGCTTCCTCTGGGCATCTCTCCATGTGGAGGTTTAGAACTCTCTCCAACAATTCTAGTGTTCCTCTCTTTATAGAATACTTTAACCATCTCAATTAAAGTGAAGAAATCTTTCTTGAATTCTTCCTATTCTAAAGAATGACCTTCAGTCTCTCTTTCTCCAGACATAATGGCTATGGATTTAGGCTCAGAAATTAGTACTACTTGTACCTCTTCAATCTCAATTGAAGGAAAAACATGAGGAGTTTCAAGTGCAGCTGGAATTGGAACTTTGGGTGGTGGAGATTGTGGCCTTGTGGCTCTCCTTCTTCTGGGCATTACATCAGGAGTTGCAACCAATAGCTTCCATTCTCCTTTCTGCAACTTTAACCTTGTAAGCATCACAATTTTGCAACCATTAAAACCCTAATTTCACAAACTCAAGCAATCAAGAAATTCAACCTTTCCTCTGATACCAACTTGATCATTTTTTGATTGTTAGTTTATGCTATGCTAATATCAATTATAGATTTCTAAAAATGTGCTTGCTTATTTCTTCTTGTATTGAGGTTTCATTAACTGTTTCTGGATGTAATCAGGTAGATTTCCTTCAGTTTAAAAATACGTTCATGAGAAAAATAGCTTCAAACACAAATACTGAACAAAAGACATTCAAAGTGTAGCAAACCATCAAAGAGACACTTTAACACAGTGTTTCGATGAAGGAGTTCACCCCACCTGGGCTACATCTCCTTGGTCCAGCTTCCATGCCTTGGGCCTATGTATTAGCTCAATATGGAAAAAATGTTGTTTTACAAAGCTCTATGGCTCCTGATACCTGAGCCAATGTGTTCAGAATGTCCAAATTAGCCAATAACACCTCTTCCTGGGCTCAATTTGGTCGAAAATTACCTTCTCTATGACTCAGAGAGTCTTTTCCACAATTTCTCCTCTAATTCTGGAATGAATCCAGTTAGCCCCGCTAAATGTGGAGGTAAGCCCGAAATTGGGGGCACTACCAAAATTCTGCCAGACTAAACTCAGAGTTAATTAAATAAATCTGGATTAATTAACTTAAACCCCGTGATTATTTTTAACCCAGACTGTAACATCCGACAATTTTGATGTAGCGTTCACATGCGATGTTTATACCGCATTAATCGTCGGAGCCGGAGCCATCGGAGTGGTTAACCATTAGGGGTTATTAAAATTGCGTTCACATGTGGTAACAACAAATGTTGACGTTTGGAACTATCCGTCAGAGTTAATTGTAACCTTAACTAAATTGTGGTGTTCACATGTGGAACCGTTGTGGAGACTGACCGTTGCGGTGTGGTGAACTATCCGCCGGGTTAACTGTAACTATTTGCAGTTTGTAACAAATGCGTTCACATGGGGGAGGGCTGGCCTGTGGGCTAGCCCTCCCCTAACCGCCCAACTCCTAACCATTTCACTTTAAATAAATGCGGAGAACATACATGGTAAGAACCATGGTGGTAGCAGAGGTGGTTAAGGTATGCGTACTGTATGCCGGAGGTCACGGATTTGACCCCAACCTCCACCATAAAAAAAAATCCACTATGTCGAGACTATCAAGGCTTTTGGGAGGTGCCACGTGGTGGCCTCCAGGCTTGCCATGTGGCATTATTCCATTGGTCCTAAAATAAACCAATAAGAATGCACCAACACACCACATGTATGCCCAATGAAATGATGCCACTTATCCATCTGTGATTTTCCATTGACCACCATTGACCATGCCTAGTCATCTGCCACATCAGTAGTATGGACTGTTGACTGTGCAGTGACTGTGCATTTTTTTATACATTTTTTCCTGTTTAGCAAAGCAATCAGAACGCAATAACTTTCTCATACAAACTTGGTTTTCGACGAAACAAGTTGAGTTAGGATTGTTTTTCCTAGACGAACGCGGTCATTCAGGTTTTGAGCCATTCTAAGAACTTTTATTTTTGAGCTAAATACTGAGCACCTGATCAGTTTTCTTCTTGGGTATTTTACGTATCTATTCGAGTGGACGGTTATTTATTTAGGCCTAGACTTCTGGGCAAGTTTTGAACCTTCGGTGGGTCTATAGCCTTTTTGTCTCCTAGACCTATTGGTTTTCCTGGTCCTATTGGTTTTCGATCAATATAATAAGTCCACAGCAACGTGGCAAAGCTAGGATGGGGATTGGTGATAGAGGATAGCATGGAAAACTTCAATTGAAGGATCCATGACAAGCTAAGGTTGTTGACCCTATCCTATCCCATGCTCCTAGTAATAACGAGCCTATCCCTAATCAAGATTTATTTGGCAGTCAACTCAGACACATCAATTTGTTTTTGGATTAGCTTAGTAGAGATTGGTACAACGATAGGAACGTGATTATTGCCTTCATGAATGATCTGCAGAGAAAATAATGGCATATGAAAGACAAATTATCTAGCCTACAAAAGGGAAGTGGCACCTACAGGAGAAACTCGATAGATTTGAAGGAAGATTGGCCCACTTGGAGAAACACCTGCATTGTGACTTCAAGCCTTGTTTAGTCAATTTATTGTTCTTAAATTGTAAGCATAAATTATCAACCAGGGTAGGTACACTGATGAAATGCAAGTGCACTGTATGTGTTAGAAGTCTTTTATGTCGTTAAGGTGATTATGTTATCGTTGTCTAAGTTAATGTCAAACTCTAGAATTAGTGTTGATATTGTGTTATTATCTATAGTAGGATGCTATTCCTAAGATTTTATTGTTAATTGATTATCTTAAATGTTATCTCTAGAATTAGTTCTGATTGAATTGAGTTTTTAGAATGATTGGATAATGATTTTAACTCTTTTCAATAGATGTGTTATGTTAATCTTCTTTTCAACTTATCAATTGTTTTTGGATTTTTATACTGTAGCTAAACAAAGTTAACTATGAAAGCATGAAATGACATAAAGAAAATCCTAATTTATCAACTTGGAAATGAAATGTGCTTGAATTCAGAAGATGAGAAAGACTGCCACTCTTATCTACTGCAACTTTATTTCAATGTAAAAATAAAAACAGAAGTGAAATTACTGAGCTATGAAATCACTAAGCTATGTTAGGCAAATGAATGAAACGAAATTATTGAGCTATGAAATCACTAAGCTATGTTAGGAAAATGAATGAAACGAAATTACTGAGTTTATGTTAGGTATTAAGCAAATGAAATGAACGATACAGAAATCAATCAAGTGAACTTAGTCATGATCTTCATTGAACTGCATGTTAAAAACATGATAACAAGGCATCCATGAATTAAATTTATGAAATAACAATTGAAAAGAAAAATCTAATTACTGTGAATCAAAGACCTGATCTACACGCAGGGTCCCTCCACGAGTCAGCCAATCGCCTTAGAGAAACAACACATAAAATATATGAAATAAGAACTTTGCATTAAGTGAAAAAGAATTCTACAGGATGCTCAAACTACATATGGCGGCACACCCATTACACAGAGCTGTAAGTGTTTTTATAGAGTTCTTGTTAACAATACAAGAAATTTAAGCCTACAGGACTTCACTAAAGTCTTTATCAAAACTATATCATATTTCTTATTTGTTACTTTTCTATTGAAAAAACAAATCGATGAAATCTCTTAAAATTCAGACTTTGTTCCAGCATGTTGTCCTGTTGTTGACCGACATGGTTGACCGTATTATAGTGTGTATCTCTTGATGAATTAGCTCGAGTAAATAGGAAGAAATCCATAAGAAAATCATTCCCTATCTACCCATATACTCCTTTGCTGAGCTGGTGCATTCGAACCCTGCCAACAATGGAAGTGGTTGCAGATCTATGGATTAGCTGTAGAATCAGATCAATTATGTAGCTGCATGTAAACTTTAATAGAACAATAAGGCATATTGACAAAATATGAAAAATATGACATATGAATGATTACCTTGTCAAAACCTTATGTTTACTGCATTTATTTGGATGATAGTCGTAGGAAAAAGGAGGTAAATATGGATAAAAAGAATGTCAAGATAAAGCAGTTTTGAGATTCTACATTCCCCCACACTAGAAGTTTTGTATGTCCTCATACAACACAAAATTGTCATTTTTCTGTATGTCTTTAGATACCTTTGCCAACACATCCAGGTTTCACTTTCTTCTTCTTCTTGGCAGTTACTGCCATCCTTGGTTTCCTCATAAGGATCTTGTACTTCAAGTTAATGATTTCTCTTTTCATGGCCTTGTTTCCTTTCTTCAATTTCCTATTCTTTTTATACCATAGACTTAAGTGAAGAATGAGGTTATCACTTTTGGCAATTTGAATTCCATTTTTTGCCTTCAAAGTTTGATTTTCAGTTTTGAGGTACCTACTTGATGTCTCCAACTCAAAGATTTCTTGTTTCAAGACATTAGATACTGGAGATTCTTGTGGCTCATTAAACTAGTTGATTTCTTCTTCTAGGCTCTGAATTGATCCTTTGGTTACTGCTTCCTTTCTCTCTAATGATTCTATGTAATCATAGATTTCTTGTTGTACATGATCAATACCTGGGCTTTGTACTGGACTCTTTGGAGGTGAAATGAAGGGAGGTGGTGATACCCTTGGTGACAGTCTCAGTGATACTCTTGGAGAGTCCTTGAGATCTTCAAATTGCTCTTTTAACTCAAGATCAATATGCTCTACAACTTCTAAGGTTGCTTCTTTCACTATGTTCAATCTAGTGCTTCTTCTCAAACCTGCGGTCGGTATCCTTTGAATCTTCTTTTCCTTAACTTTGGAATTTCTCTCTAAGGTAGGGTTTTCATTTGGGGTAAAACCTCTATTTTCTTACTAGCTTTTTTCTTCTAAGACTTTCTATGTTCATTTTCTGCAAAATTTCTACAATTGGTAGATCATCCTCTGACAAATATTGTTGATGTTGTGGTTCATGTTCTATTACTGTCTCAATTTTTATCTTTCTTCCCCTTAGGGTTCTGCTACCACTTGGATGTTCAAGGTTTTTCTCTTCAAAGTGATTTCTCACTAGAAAATTTTCGCAATTATCACCAATGCTTTAAAGATGACACTCGATCAAAATTTTTACGAACCCATGATGGTACATTGTGTTGTCTAAGCTGGATTTTTCTTCTAAACACTTACTAGCATTTTCTTAAGGCTATTCAACAAAAAGTATGGAAGATTCATTTGATGTTCTTCAAGGAAATTCATCAATAGCCTAATGTGATAGAAAAACATACACCCAAATCGGCCTTCACAAGTAACAAATTTCTGAAGAATAAGGAGCAAATTTCTCCATTTACTTTTAAGGGCAGAGCTAGGAATACCTTTTCTGAAGACAATAGTATCCATTCTTGGGTTTTTTAAGAAACTTTTTTAGTCTTCCCCTTCGATTACTCTGTTCTTGAACCACTTTTCTCCAACTCTGGGCAGTCTGGTGGCTTCTGCAATCAGGGACTCTGTCACTGCAAACTTGACATCACCTATTTCGACTTCTGCTCCATCAAAAGATCGTGCAAAGTTTTTTGTCACCTCCCTGTGGAAACCATCAAACTTTTCTATGAAATCTAACCACTGAGCTTTCTGTAACAATTCTCTGGTTTGGGGGTATCCTTCCAAAAATTTCCTTCCTATTGGTTTTGTTCAAACAATAACGCCCATGGTGAGAGATGTTTTGTCTCAAGAACTATTTTACTTGACAGGGAAAATAGTCTCATTAGGGGTTTCGCTCTAGGATGGAGAGACCATATGAATTGAAAGAATGAGAGAATGGGAAAGTATAATGAAGGTTCATGGGGATGAGTTAGTCGTTTGAATGCATTTAGTATTCGGCGATCAAATCGATGGATCCAAAATGAATATGAGATAGGAGTTAAAATGGTGGCAGATTATAATGGATTGACAAGGGACTATCATCCATGAATTGCAATGATTTCAATTTTTCAGTAATGTTATTTCCATGTAATTCATATATGAAATATGTTAACCCCTATTGTAAAATTAAAGTGTTACATACCTTAGATTTATTTGCTAACCTTTATTTGTCCTTTGATGTCATTTGCAAGTAATTTGCACTTGAAAGGAGTCAATAATTTCTTCAATTTGAGCCACCAAGTGTCCCTGTCAGATTGGTTGCAGAAACTTGGTCATTGCTATAGAAACTTGCCAGAGCTATAGAAAGTCACTGATTCTATAGCTAAATTTGTTTTAAGAAAGGGATGTTTAGAAAAAAGAGATTTTTTTATAAAAATGATAAAGAGAAAATTTAAGGTGCAAGAGTTGGTTTTAACTTTAAAATTTCTGTATAAGCATGCCAACAACTTGGTTTTCATGTTTATACATTATTATTATTATTATTATTATTATTATTATTATAATATTTTTTTATATGAAATAGAGAAAAATAAAATTTCTAAGGTGGAAAAGAAGAATAATTCCTCTCAACCATATTCAATTATGAGTTATCTTGGAAAATTTTGACAAATTATTCTTTTGTCAATGGCTTCTGATAAAGTCTAAGTCGATGTCCATTCACTAAAAGAGGAATTTTTTCTTCATCAATAGTCCTGATTCTGACTGCACCATTGTCAAAGACATTTTCAACTTCATAAGGTCCAAGCCAGTGAGTTTGGAATTTTCCTTGGAAGTTCTTTAACTTTGAATCAAAAAGTAATTCCCAATCTCCTGGATGAAATTTTCTTTCTTTGATGTATTTGTCATGCCATCTAGATCTCTGTTGTTGAATTAGGTTGGTCTTCTGGAAGGCACCTTGTCTTATTTCATCAAGCTCATTAAGTTGTCCCATCCTTCTCTTTTGTGCTTCTAATAAGTCAAGGTCCATCTGGACTGTTGTTTTATAGGTCTGGATCTGGAACTCTATTGGAAGTAAGACTTGCTTCCCATAAACAAGTTCGTAGGGAGTATGTCATGTAGTGCTTCTCCATGTAGTTCTATAGGCCCACAAAGCTTCTGGAATATTTTCTTCCCAGTCCTTTCTATGTAAGTGTACAGTCTTGGTGAGAATTGATTCAATCACCTTGTTTGTAGACTCAACTTGTCCATTGGCTTGTGGATGGTATGGAGTAGATTTCCGATGCTTGCTTTTGTACTGTTCCACGAGCTTCTACACTAATCTGGATGTAAACTGTGTTCCTTGATCTATTATAATTTCTCTTGGGACACGAAAATGAGTGAAAATATCCTCAAAAAGAAATGAAACTACAACATTTTCAGTACCAAAAGGAAGTGCTTTAGCTTCTACCCATTTAGTGACATAATTAGTACATACTAGAATATACCTTTTTTGTTTTGAAGGTGGATTGATTGGACCAACAAAATCTAGCGCCCATTTCTCAAAAGGTTCAATGAGTACCTGAGGTTGTAGTGGAATTTCATTTGAAAGAGTAGGTTTCCCCATCCTTTGACAACTGTCACATCTCCTAACATATTCCTTGGTATCCTTGAAAATGGAAGGCCAATAATATCCTAAGAGAAGGATCTTATAAGCAGTTCTTCTGTCAGATAAATTTCCTCTACATGGTTCATCATGGCATGCTTTAAGTATTTCTAGTATCTCATCTTCTCGAACACATCTTTTGATGATGAGATCTAGTCCTGTTTTGTACAATTCTTCATTTATCCATGAGTAAGATGCGTTATTTTGAATTATCCTCCTCTTTTCTCTAGGAGACAAATGAAATGGTAATTTCCCTGTAGCTAAATAATTAGCAATATTTGGATACCAAGGTGATTTATTGGATATCGCAAAAAGATATTCATTAGGAAATTTATCCTCCACAGGTTTAGTATTGTTATCATTTTGAATTCTAGATAAAATGTTAGCAATTGTATTTTGTTTTTCAGGTCGATCTAGAATGGTGATGTTGAATTCTTACAAAAGTAAGATCCATCTAGTTATTCTGCCATTAGTGATTGGTTTATTCATTAGATATCTAATGGCAGAATGGTCTGTGTGAATGAAAGTTTCATCCAGTTATATAATGTATGAATTTATTAATGGCATGAACTATGGCTAAAAACTCCTTCTCAGTTACAGTATAATTTAGCTCTGATGGAGTTAAATTTTTACTGGTATAATAGATTGCATAAGGAGTAAGGTCTTTTTGTCCTAACACGGCTCCTAAGGCTGTGTCTGAAGCATTGATTGATATATGGAAAGGAAATTTCCAATTAGGTCCTTTTAAACTAGGTGCTTCAAAGATTTTCTTTTTCAAAGTTTCAAAAGCATTTTGACAATCAGAATCCAAACTGAATTCACAGTCTTTGGTAAGTATTTTGAAGAGTGGAGATGTAGTTTTCGTGAAGTTTTCTATGAATCTTCTATAGTATCTAGTAAAACCAAGGAAACTCCTAACATCTCGTTGACAATTTGGTACTGACAATTTAGAAATGATCTCTACTTTAGATGAGTCTACCTTAATTCCATCTCCTGAAATATGGTGATCTAAAAAAATTCCTTCATTAAACATCACAAAACATTTCTCATGACATAATGAAAGATTTGTTTCTTTAAATCTTATTATAACTTATTCTAAATTTTCAAGTGCCTCTTCAAAAGAATTTTTGTAAACTATGAAATCATCCATATATACTTCCACACAATCATGAATAAGATCAAAGAACATTTTGACGACTAGTCTTTGGAATTTTGTTGGAGCATTGCATAATTCAAAAGGAAGTACTTGGTAAGCATAAGTTCCCCATGGAAAGGTAAATGTGGTTTTATCTTGATCCTCAGGTGCTACCTGAATATGATTGTATCTACTAAAATCCTCCAAAAATGAAAAATACTTTTTCCCTGCTAATGTATCTAAAACTTGATCTATGAAAGGAAGTGGAAAGTGGTCTTTTAATGTTACCTTATTCAATTCCCTATAATTGATACATACTCTCCATTTCCTATTTTTCTTAGGAACGATTACTGGGGTAAAACCCACTGACTGTTTGATATTGGATAGATGAAGTTTACATTCAGTAATTTTTGTAATTCCTCCTTAACAATTTCTTTCAGATTTGGATTCATTCTTCTTTATGGTTGTCTAACTGGTCTCGCACTCTGTTCAATGTAGATATGGTGCATGCAAGTTTTAGGATTAATTCCTTTCATATCATTATATTCCCATGCATAAGTAGAAGAGTGTTTTTGTAAAATTTCTACCAATTGATTTTTCTGTAATTCTTCCAGGTTTTCATTAATGTTCAAAGTTTTGCCTGGAAAAATTTCTATTGAAGAATTTCCAAATTTTTCCATATAGTGTAAAGGAATTTGTCTAGATGATATATATTCAATTCGACTAAGATCATAATGTAAGGAGGGTTCATTATTTTCCATTAGATTTAAAATTTGTTCCTCCTCACTTACTTGTTCAGTAGTGAAAACAGGTTGTATATCATCATCATCATCTATCCATTCCTCACTCTCTATTTCTATTGTTGTTTTTGCAGGTGGATACAATGCAAATTTCTTTGTATAAGTTCCATCTGAGATAAACATGTCACCTGATCTACAACCGATGAAAGCATTAGTTGTAGCTAACCAAGGTCTTCCTAGGATTACTGGATGTCCTCCTAAATTATTCTTGGATGTTAAAACCATGAAGTCGGCAAGATATTCCCAAGAATCTAAGGATACATAAACATCTTCTAACATGCCATGAGGTTTAATTACAGTCCTATCTGCTAATTGCAACAATGTCGGTGTGTATTGAAGATTATGAAGCCTTAGTGAATCCATGATTTATTTATTCATTATGTTTATGGTTGCTCCTAGATCAATTAGTGTGTTTGGTATTTCAATTCCATTGATGTGAACTATCACAATGGGGCTCCCTGGATCTAGATATTTTTGTATTGTTGCTTTCCCCATCATGATGTTTGTAATTTTCCCAACTAATTGAATTCTTTTTAGGTCTTTTCTTTTCCTCCTGGTCTTTGAGTACTCAATTCCTTGATTGTTTTTGCAAAAAATGGTATTTATTTTATGGCTTGCAATAAAGGAATTTTTATACAAACATTTCTTAATTCATCCAACATATCATAATCAGGCAATGTGATTTGTTTTTCTACTCCTTCATCAATTTTCAACCGTTCAGGAAAAGGTGGTTTAATGGATACTGAGGGTTGTTCTATAATAGGAGTATCATCAAAAATTATAGGAATATTCTCTGTTTGGTTATTTTCTTTCCGAGGAAGAGAGATTTATCCTTATTCAGATTGATTTTTATCTTTTTGAAGAATTGTCCTTGCTTCCTGAATGACAACGGGGGGTTTTCTTTGTAATACTCTACCAGATCTTAATTGAACATTACTTAGATCTAGTGGAGTTATTACATAGGTTTGAGGAATCTTCCCTTCCATATTGTAAATAGGTTGTGACATTTTATTATTTGGATTCATAAGTAGTTGAGCAGGTAATTGATTTGGTTTTTGTGCAAATGGTAGGGAGAGTTGTGGATTTTGATTTTGGATTTGAACTTGAGGTAATTGATGAGCTTGAGGGATTTGATTAGATTGAGGTAAGAATTGTGGTGGGAAATTAGGATAGGATGTTGAATATTGTTGATATTGAGCATAAGCTCCATAAGGATTTTTCCATCCCTGATTCCAAGATTGTGATTGTGATTGAGCCCAGTGTTGCCAAGATGGATTCCAATTACTTTGTGAATACTAAACCAATTGTTGTGATTTAAAGACTAGTGGTTGATTTTCTTGAGAGCTCTGCCATGGTCTTTTGGCAATAAAACAAACAGGGTCTACTTGTTTTGGTATTCCTTCATCATTAAATACAACCTTAAGACCTGGTAGAGAAGGACATTCTTTAGTATCATGGTTATCTGCACATATGGCACAAGTTTCTATGGTTCTTAAGTCTAAAGGGAATTCTCTCAGAGCATGCTTCTTTCTACACCTGGGACAAAAGATGGATAATGCAACATTTTCAGCCTTTTGTTTGTTTTGTATTTTAAGGGTGTCAATTTGTTCACTAAGACTCCCTAAAATATATGTCTTAAAAGTATCAAGCAAGCTTCCTAATTCTTCCCTACTGACTGACCCAACTACAGATTTATTGATTCTTAATAAGAGAGGATCCCTAGGACTCTTTCCAACTTGTGCTTTACCTCTTGATATATTTACACATAGTTCACAAATATTTGCAAATGGTAATAGACAAATATCTCCTTTTACTATCAAGTTAAGGAGATCAATCCACTCATCTCTGATAGATTTTAGTAGGAGGTCTTTCAAAGTTTCCTCATCCAGACTATCCATTTCTTCCTTTTTAAGATTATAAACAAATCTCTCCACTAAGTCTTCAAGATTCTCATCTTCTTTCTATGTCATTTTGAGGACTCTGTCCCTAATGTTGTGAGGCATACAATAGTCCCTATATTTCTCTAATAATGATTCTTTCATTTGTGTCCATGTCCTTATAGTATTTGTTCCTAGACTCATGAACCATTTCAATGTTGAATCCTTTAAGGTAGCAGGGAACAATTTTAATTTTTGAGCATCATGTAGATAATCATATGATCTGCATAATACTTCAAATTCAAAGAGAAATGTCTATGGGTCTTCACTTCTTTTTCCATGGAAATTAGGAAGAATAGAAGGTGAAATATTCTTCATTGTGAGGGTTGTATCCTCATCAAAGATAGGAAATCCAAAAGGGTCTTGATCTCCTCCACCTCTACCTCTTCCTTTTCCTCTATCTCCACCTCCTCCTCTACCTCTACCACCTCAAATCCTAGGTTGTTCACCATTGACATTGTGTACCTATCCTTCTCCTTCTTCAACCATGATGGATTCTTCAGTATCTAGTTCCTCTATCAATGGATAATCAAGATGAATTTCTTGTTCCTCTTCTTCACTAGGAATTTCTAATTCTTCTCCTAGAATTTGTTCACCAATGGAAGATAGAAAAACTACTCCTGTAGTTGGGGATGTAGGATCTTCTTCGATTATAGCCTCAGTAGATGAAGCAGGTGAAGTTATAGATTGGATTTCAGATCTTAAGACTTCAGGAAGTCTTTGTTGGCCTATGGATGGAATTTGAGTTTGAGTGGGTGGTGTGGAACTTCAAGGTCGTGGTGGAGTGAGTGATGTTGTGGAAATTAAGCTTCTTCCTCATCATACAAATCTACCTCTAGAGTATCTTTCTCTATGCATGTCATGTTTTTATTTGATTTTTTTTTTTTAACTTCTATTTTCACTTCCCCAGCAATGACGCAAAAATGTTTAGTCAATTTAATGTTCTTAAACTATAAGCATAAACTATCGACCAGGGAAGGTACAATGATGAAGTGCAAGTGCATTGTATGTGCTAGAAGTCTTTTATGTCATTAAGGTGATTATGTTATCGTTGTCTAAGTTAATGTCAAACTCTAGAATTAGTGTTGAGATGATGTTATTATCTATACTAGGATGTTATTCCTAAGATTTTATTGTTAATTGATTATGCTAAATGTTCTCTCTAGAATTAGTTCTGATTGAATTGATTTTTATCAACTATGAAAGCATGAAATGAAATAAAGAAAATCCTAATTTATCAACTTGGAAATGAAATGTGTTTGAATTCAGAAGCTGAGAAGGACTGCCACTCTTATCTACTGCAACTTTATTTCAATGCAAAAAGCAAAACATAAATGAAATTACAGAGCTATGAAATCACTACGCTATGCTAGGCAAATGAGTGAAACGAAATCACTAAGTTTATGCTAGGTATTAAGCAAACGAAATGAACGATACAGAAATCAATCAAGTGAACCTAGTCGCGATTTCATTGAACTGCATCTTAAAAACATGAAAACATGGCATCCATGAATTAAATTTATGAAATAACAATTGAAAAGGAAAATCTAATTACCGTGAATCAAAGACCTGATATGCACAAAGGGGCCCTCCACGAGGCATTCAATCGCCTTAGATCAACAACACATAAAATATATGAAATAAGAACTTTGCATTAAGCGAAAAAGAATTCTATAGGATGCTCAAACTACATACGGTGGCGCACCCATTACACAGAGCTACTAGTGTTTCTATAGGGTTCTTGATAACAATACAAGAAATTTAAGCCTATAAGACTTCATTATAGTCTTTATCAAATCTAGATCATATCGCTTATTTTTCGATTTTCTATTGAAAAGGAAAATCGATGAAATCTCTTAAAATTCAGACTTTGTTCCAGCACGCTGTCCTGTTGTTGACCAACATGGTTGACCGTATTATAGTGTGGATCTCTTGATGAATTAGCTTGAGTAAATAGGAAGAAATCCATGAGAGTATCATTCTCTATCCACCCATATACTCCTTTGTTGAGTTGGCGCATTTGAACCCTGTCAACAATGGAAGTTGCTGTGGATCTATGGATTAGCTGTAGAATTAGATCATTTATGTAGCTGCATGTAAACTTTAATAGAACAATAAGACATATTGACAAAATATGAAAAAGAGGACATATGAATGTTTACCTTGTCAAAACCTTAGGTTTATTGCATTTATTTGGATGATAGTGGTAGGAAAAAGGAGGTAAATATGGACAAAAAGGATGTCAAGATAAAGCAGTTCTGAGACTCTACAAGCCTCTATCATCACCGAGTTTTAGACCGGAGCATATTGTTCTAGTAAATTCATCAGACTTGTAATGGTTTCTAGTTGTATATTGATCTTGAAGGTTTTATGGTTTTATGTTCCTTTTTGTTTTTGGTTACCCATGTTTCTTTGGCAATTTGTAATATGTTTTGGTAATTACCCACTAGTTAATAAATCTGGTAAGAGTGAGGTCGGAAGGATTTTGGAAAACTATATACAGTGATGTAATATTTTGGCATAAATAAAACTATTAGATTCACAAAAAAAACACTAAGCTTAGCCATAACCAAAAGAAACAAATAATTTATAATAAATTTTCTAAAAAGAATCACTCCACTTAATACAAAATTAAGAAAATTTTATCCCATTTTTAAAAGAAAATATGGATGTCAATTTAATTAGTTGAAGGCTTCCTATTTCAACTTAAGGTGGATGAGGATATGTTGACTTTTTTTTCAATTGACGACCTAGATTGATTCTCAAAGGAATATGCTCAACATATGTTTCATATGAATGCTTATCAACAGTTGTAGTAGTGTGTTACGGAGCTTGTTAGGTTGCCTTGAATTTTAATAAGAAGTAAGATTCCTGCCAAGTGGCTCCTTGCCCACCAATTTCCTAAGGATTCTCAAAGCATACCTAATTTTAGAAAAATTGCCTTATACCTTAGTTCTAAGGGATATATACTCTTCAACGCTTCAGTTTTTTATCAAGACCTAGGATTCTTAAGGGTTAAGTAAAATCAAAGTTAATAATAATATTTTTGTTGCAATAGTTTTTTCTGTTATATATTTATCAATGGTAGATACAAATGAACCCTTGAGCTATATCAACCACATTAATATTTTTAATGTGATTGAACTAGTTTAGTACATAGTTGATTTGGCAAAATTTGTATCTACAAACTGTCAATAAAATATGGATGTTAATATTGTAAGCAGTAAATTTGGTAAAATTTGTATATATGTATTTTTTATTTTTTATTGTATATTGTTAAATTTTATGAAAGGAATTGAAAATGGAAGTTGTGGATGTTAATATTGTAAGTAGTAAACTTAGTAAAATTTGTATGTGTATTTTTTATTTTGTTTTGTATATTGTTAAATTTTATGAAAATAATTGAAAATGGAAGTTGTGGAGATTATAATGGTTTAATTCAATTTAATATAATACAATTCTAATAATAATATTGGATAAATGAATGAATCGTTATTCTATTGAAATACAATCCTAATTAAACTCTTCTTTCAACTTAATGTGAATGAGGATTTGTTGACTTCTTTTTTTAATTTAATTTAATATCATTTTAATAATAATATTGGATAAATGAATGAATCACCTTTCTATTGAAATACAGTCATAATTAAACTCCTATTTTAACTTAACCTGCATGACGATTTGTTGATTTTTATTTTTATTTTTTTTAATTGAGGGCCTAGATTGATTCTCAAGGGAATATGCTAAGCATATTCTTCGTCTCAATGCTTATCAACGGTTGTAGTGTGTTACAGAGTTTGTTAGGTTGCTTTGAATTTTAATAAATCTAAAAAAATTAATGTCCGGGAGCAAGATTCCTACCACGTCCCCACCCACCAATTTCCTAGGGATTTTCAAAGCATACCTAGTTTTAGAAAAAATTCCTTATACCTTGGTTGTAAAGGATAGAAACTTTTCAACACTTCTGTGTTTTATCCATACATGAGATTCTTAAGGGTTAAGTAAAATCAAAGTTAATAATAATATTTTTGTTGCAATAGTTAATACCGATATTTTCTTAAGGGTTAAGTAAAATCAAAGTTAATAATAATATTTTTGTTGCAATAGTTAATAATAATATTTTCTTAAGGGTTAAGTAAAATCAAAGTTAATAATAATATTTTTGTTGCAATAGCTAATAACAATATTTTTGTTGCAATAGTTTTTTTTGTTATATATTTATCAATGGTAGATACAAACTAAGCCTTGGGCTATATCAACCACATTAATATTTTTAATGTGGTTGTACTAGTTTAGTACATAGTTGATCTCGCAAAATTTCTATATACAAAGTGTCAATAAAATATGGGTTTTAATATTGTAACTAGTAAATTTGGTAAAAAATTTATAGATGTATTTTTTATTTTGTTTTGTATATTGTTAAATTTTATGAAAAATTTTGAAAATGGAAGTTGTGCAGATTATAATAGTTTAAGTCAATTTAATTTAATATAATTTTAATAATAATATTGGATAAATGAATGAATCGTTATTCTATTGAAATACAATCCTAATTAAACTCTTCTTTCAACTTAATGTGAATGAGGATTTATTGACTTCTTTTTTTAATTTAATTTAATATCATTTTAATAATAATATTGGATAAATGAATGAATCACCTTTCTATTGAAATACAGTCATAATTAAACTCCTATTTTAACTTAACCTGCATGACGATTTGTTGATTTTTATTTTTATTTTTTTTAATTGAGGGCCTAGATTGATTCTCAAGGGAATATGCTAAGCATATTCTTCGTCTCAATGCTTATCAACGGTTGTAGTGTGCTACAGATTTTGTTAGGTTGCTTTGAATTTTAATAAATCTAAAAAAATTAATGTCCGGGAGCACGATTCCTACCACGTCCCCACCCACCAATTTCCTAGGGATTTTCAAAGCATACCTAGTTTTAGAAAAAATTCCTTATACCTTGGTTGTAAAGGATAGAAACTCTTCAACACTTCTGTGTTTTATCCATACATGAGATTCTTAAGGGTTAAGTAAAATCAAAGTTAATAATAATATTTTTGTTGCAATAGTTAATACCGATATTTTCTTAAGGGTTAAGTAAAATCAAAGTTAATAATAATATTTTTGTTGCAATAGTTAATAATAATATTTTCTTAAGGGTTAAGTAAAATCAAAGTTAATAATAATATTTTTGTTGCAATAGTTAATAACAATATTTTTGTTGCAATAGTTTTTTTGTTATATATTTATCAATGGTAGATACAAACTAAGCCTTGGGCTATATCAACCACATTAATATTTTTAATGTGGTTGTACTAGTTTAGTACATAGTTGATCTCGCAAAATTTCTATATACAAAGTGTCAATAAAATATGGATTTTAATATTGTAACTAGTAAATTTGGTAAAAAATTTATATATGTATTTTTTATTTTGTTTTGTATATTGTTAAATTTTATGAAAAAATTTGAAAATGGAAGTTGTGCAGATTATAATAGTTTAAGTCAATTTAATTTAATATAATTTTAATAATAATATTGGATAAATGAATGAGTCATTTTTTTATTGAAATACTATTTTAATTAAACATTTTTTTTAATTGACGGCCTAGGTTGGTTCTCAAGGGAATATGCTCAACATATGCTTCCTCTGAATGCTTTTGTTAGATTTCCTTGACTTTTAATAAATTTAATAAGTTTGATGTCGTAATTGGGAGTAAAATTTGTGTGTGTGTGTAGGCCTAATGGTTAAAATCATGTGTTTCTCCCTAAGAAGTTACAAATTCAAATGTGCGTGGAGGTGGGTCCTGTGTTCCACAAAGAAGTGTGTCTCTCATACACCATTAATAATATATATATATATATATATATATGCAAATTGCAGATTTGTATATATGTATTTTTTTATTTTGTTTTGTAAATGTTAAATTTTATGAGGTGGGTCCCTTGTCCCACAAACAAGTGTGTCTCATACACCAATAATAATATATATATATATATATATATATATATATATATATATATTATGTAATTTTGGAGGCAGATTCTGACTAGGAAGACTAAGGATAATAATAAAATTTCTTCACGATTGGAATTCCTATCTTAAAAAGCTTTAATGAATCTCCAAATGTCATGGATAATTTGGAAACCCTTCTCACAATGAAAGAATTTTTCTCTTTAGAAGACATTAAGTTTGGGGTTAATCGCCTCGCTAATGGGAAAGCTAAGGACATTGAAGGTTACCAGGCGGAAATCTTAAAAATTGGAGGTCCTGTCCTCATCCCCCACATCCACAAGCTTTTCAATCAAGCAGTCAAGCAAGGGTTCCCTAAACCTTGGACTGAGAGCCTCATTATCCCTATTTTTAAAAGTGAGGATACAAATAACCCCACTAATTATCGGACAATTATGATCAGCCCTATCCTAGCCAAGTTATATGGTAGTATTTTGGAAAATAAGTTAAGCATATGGCTTGAAAGTGAAGGTAAGCGGGCTAAAGGCCAAGCAGGTTTCAGAAGACATCACTCAACAACAGAACACCTTGTTATGCTTAGGATCATTGCGGAGGAATGTCGTAATGATAAATCTAATTTATTTTGTTGCTTTGTGGACTTTAGAAAGACTTTCGATACGGTTCCTAGATACAACCTTTGGAATAGATTAGAAGAGCTAAAGGTTCCTCTCGAGTTGAGAGCTGCCGCTATAAGGTTATACGATAATGTAATTGCCAAGCTAAAGAGCAATGAGGGATGGTCGAAAGATATTAAGTGTAACATCGGAGTTAAACAAGGTTGCCCCCTCTCCTCTACCCTATTTGGCATTTACATTGATAAGCTCGAAGGCTATTTAGAGGAAGCAGGATGTGATGGCACGATCTTAGCTGGGATAGTTGTCATCCTTCTTCCCTATGCTGACAATATTGTTCTTTTGGCAAGGTGCCCATCTGATCTTGATAAGCAACTCAGGCTTCTTAAGGATTTCTGCTCTACCATGGGTATGACTGTTAACACTGACAAAACAAAAGTTATGATTATCAAATCCAAGAAGGACACTTAAGCTAATTTTATGTATGACAATAATAACTTGGAGGAAGTGTATTCTTACAAGTACTTAGGAATTGATATTCATCACAATCTCAACTGGAACCATAGCATTGAGAAAAGGATTAATGGGGGGTGGAAAGCTTATTTTGGTCTTGAAAATAATGGTAAAACAGCAAACCTCGTAATGTGGGATAAAAAGAAGTTCCTCTTTGAAACTTTAGTCACTCCTGTTATCTTATATGGCTGTGAGGTTTGGGGTTGCAGCATCTCCATAGAATCATGGGGAAAGATTGAGAAAATCCAAAAGCGTTTTATAACTTGTAACCTGAAAATTAAAAGTAATACACCCTATCGTATTCTCCTTATAGAAGCAGGTCTTTCCCCTATTGAGAGCCTAGCTATGCTTAGGTTTCTGTTGTACAAGCACAAACTCAATAACATAGACGATCATAGACTTCCTAAGCTAGCTTTAAATTCCAGCCAAAACCACCCAAGGCTCAATCGAGGGTGGCATAAAGACACAAGGGCCTGGTTAAACTATTGGGAGATCAACGAAAATGATGCATTGCAAAACATAAATAACATTAAAGATATTGTTACTTCTAAGTTCAAAGAAAAAATGTGGTGTGAGAAAGATTTAGCGGCTAAAAGAAAATTAATTTATTATAAGAAGGTCATCAACCCCACCCTAGAAGATCAAAAGTATCTCTCTATTTTAGCTAGCTCAAAGAAGAAAATTAATATAGCAAAGATTAGAAAGAATTCTCATTAGCTCCATAGTGAAACAGGTCATTGGGCAATTCCTAAAACGCCATGGATGGAAAGGATCTGCCATATATGTGAGAATAGGAACAACGAGGATGAAAACCACTTCCTCGTAGAGTGCTCCGCGTATAACCACATTAGATGTCAGTTTCACCATCTTTGTTACAATACTGACCTTCCTAGCCTTTTACAATGTCAAAATTATAGTGAACTCGGGAGGCTTCTCTCTAAGCTTTTTGAGCATAGGAATAAAATCTTAAATCAAAATAAATAATTTGTTTCTTTAGGTCCGATAGACCATTGTTTGGTCTCAGCGGACGTTAACCATCATCATCATTTTGTATATTGTTAAATTTTATGAAAATAATTGAAAAGGAAGTTGTGGAGATTATAATGGTTTAGGTCAATTTAATTTAGTACAATTTTATTAATATATTCAATTTGGTAAAATTTGTATATATGTATTTTTTATTTTGTTTTGTATATTGTTTAATTTTATGAAAATAATTGAGAAGGAAGTTGTGGAGATTATAATCGTTTAGGTCAATTTAATTTAATACAATTTTAATAGGTCAATTTAATTTAATACAATTTTAATAATAATACTGGATAAATGAATGAATCATTATTTTATTGAAATACAATCCTAATTAAACTCTTATTTCAACTTAAGGTAGATGATGATGGGTTGACTTCTTTTTTTAATTTAATTTAATTTAATATATTTTTAATAATAATATTGGATCAATGAATGAATCGTTTTTCTATTGAAATACAATCATAATTAAAATCATATTTTAACTTAAGGTGGATGAGGATTTGTTGATTTTTTTAATTGAGGGCCTAGATTGATTCTCAAGGGAATATACTCAACATATGCTTCATCTGAACGTTATCAATCGTTTTAGTGTGTTATAGAGTTTGTTAGGTTGCCTTGAATTTTAACAAATTTAAAAAAATTGATGTCCGGGAACAAGATTCCTGCCACGTCCTTGCCCACCAATTTCCTAGGGAGTTTCAAAGCATACCTAATTTTAACCATTTTCCTAGGGATTTTCAAAGCGTACCTAAGTTTAGAAAAATTTCCTTATATCTTGGTTGTAAAGGATAGAAACTCTTCAACGCTTGTGTTTTATCCATACATGAGTTTCTTAAGGGTTAAGTAAAATCAAAGTTAATCATAATATTTTTGTTGCAATAGTTAATAATAATATTTTTGTTGCAATAGTTTTTTTTGTTATATATTTATCAATGGTAAATACAAATGAAGCCTTCCGCTATATCAACCACATTAATATTTTTAATGTGGTTGTACTAGTTTGGTAAAAATTTTATATATGCATTTTTTGTTTTGTTTTGTACATTGTTAAATTTTATGAAAAAATTGAAAATGGAATTCGTGGAGATTATAATAGTTTAAGTCAATTTAATTTAATATAATTTTAATAATAATATTGGATAAATGAATGAATCATTTTTTATTGAAATACAATTTTAATTAAATTCCTATTTCAACTTAAGGTGGATGAACATCTGTTAACATTTTTTTAATTGACAGCTTAGATTGGTTCTCAAGGGAATATGCTCAACATATGCTTGCTCTGAATGCTTTTGTTAGGTTTCCTTGACTTTTAATAAATTTTAAAAATTTGATGTCTTAATGAGGAGTAAAATTTGTGTGTGTGTGTGTGTATATATATATATATATATAGTGTGAGTGGGCCTAATGGTTAAAAACATGTGTTTCCTCCTAAGAGGTTATAGGTTCAAATCTGTGTGGAGTGGGTCCTTTGTTCCACAAAGAAATGCGTCTCTCATACACCATTAATAATATATATATATAGATATGCAAATTGCCAATTTGGTAAAATTTATGTATATGAATTTTTTATTTTGTTTTGTAAACGTTAAATTTTATGAGGTGGGTTCCTTGTCCCTAACAAGTGTGTCATACACCACATTATATATATATATATATATATATATATATATCCCTTGTCCCACAAACAAGTGTGTCATACGCCACAACAAGTGTGTCATACAAACAAGTGTGTCATACACCACAACAAGTGTGTCATACAAACAAGTGTGTCATACACCACATTATATATATATATATATATATATATATATATATATATATATATATATAATGTGGTGTATGACACACTTGTTTGTATATATATATATAATGTGGTGTATGACACACTTGTTTGTATATATATATATATATATATATATATATAATGTGGTGTATGCAAATTGCCAATTTGGTAAAATTTATGTATATGAATTTTTTATTTTGTTTTGTAAACGTTAAATTTTATGAGGTGGGTTCCTTGTCCCACTAACAAGCGTGCCATACACCACATTATATATATATATATATATATATCCCTTGTCCCACAAACAAGTGTGTCATTCAAACAAGTGTGTCATACACCACAACAAGTGTGTCATACAAACAAGTGTGTCATACACCACAACAAGTTTGTCATACACCACATTATATATATATATAATGTGGTGTATGACACACGTGTTTGTATATAGTGGTGTATGACACACTTGTTTGTATATATATATATATATATATATATATATATATATATAATGTGGTGTATGACACACTTGTTTGTGGGACAAGGGACCCACCTCATAAAATTTAACGTTTACAAAACAAAATAAAAAATTCATATACATAAATTTTACCAAATTGGCAATTTGCATATATATATATATATATATATATATATATATATCTTTTGTCAGTTTGGTAAAATTTGTATATATGTATTTTTTATTTTGTTTTGTAAATTATTAAATTTTATGTGGGTCCCTTGTTCCACAAACAAGTGTGTCTCATACAAATTAATTAATTTTATATATATATATATATATATATATATATATATAGATATATATAGATATAGATATAGATATATATATATATCTGTGCAAATTGTCAATTTGGTAAAATTTGTATATATGTATTTTTTATTTTGTTTTGTAAATTGTTAAATTTTATGAGGTGGGTCTCTTGTCCCACAAACAATAGGGTCTTGTACACCAATTTGGTGTCTAGCTTGGTGTAACCTTAAAATCACATAATTATATATATTCAATTTGGTAAAATTTGTATATATGTATTTTTTATTTTGTTTTGTATATTGTTAAATTTTAGAAAATATTTGAAAAAGAAAGTTGTGGAGATTATAAACATTTAGGGCAGTTTAATTTAATACGATTTTAATAATAATATTGGATAAATGAATGAATCTTTATTTTATTGAAATACAATCCTAATTAGACTCTTATTTCAACTTAATGTGGATGAGGATTGGTTGACTTCCTTTTTTAATTTAATTTAATTTTAGTATTTTTTAATAATAATATTGGATAAATGAATGAATTGTTTTTCTATTGAAATACAATCATAATTAAACTCCTATTTTAACTTAAGGTGGATGAGGATTTGTTGATTTTTTTTAAATGAGGGTCTAGATTGATTCTCAAGGGAATATGCTCAACATATGCTTCATCTGAATGCTTATTAATGGTTGTAGTGTGTTACAAAGTTTGTTAGGTTAAAAAAAATTGATGTCCGAACAGGGAGCAAGATTCCTGCCATGCCCACCAATTTCCTAGAGATTTTCAAAGCATACATAATTTTAGAAAAAATGCCTTATATTTTGGTTGTAAAGGATAGAAACTCTTCAACACTTTTGTTTTTTATCAAGACCTGAGATTCTTAAGGGTCAAGTAAAATCAAAGTTAATAATAATATTTTTGTTGCAATAGTTAATAATAACATGAACTTTAATATTATAAGCAATAAATTTAATAAAATTTATGTGTATACATATATGGTAAACTTTACATATATGTATTTTTTATTTTGTTTTGTAAATTGTTAAATTTTATGAAAAAAATTGAAATTGGAAATGGTGAACATTATAATCATTTAATTCAATTTAATTTAATATAATTTTAATAATAATATTAGATAAATAAATAAATCATTTTGTTATTGATGATGATGATGGTTAACGTCCACTGAGACCAAATTGGTCTATCGGACCTACAATTTTCTTAATTTTTACTTGTCTGGCTCCTCGTCTTTCTTGGCGAGATTGGTGTTGTAGCTTTCTTTCTTTTCTCTACGGTCTTCCAACTTCCTTTGTCTTGCATCTCCTTCATCTCTTCTGGTTCTTGGGACATTGGTGTCTTAGCTTCGCGATCTATAGTCGGAGAAGAAGTTTGGTTTAGGAGATCTGCTTTGCTGTTAAATGAAGATTTATTTTCCGCGGTATTCAAATCCTCATAACTGTTGATTTGTTGGGGCGGGCTTTCTCCTTGCTTGCTTTGAGAGTTGTTTCCTTCTTCCTTGATTTCTTGTGACTCATTTTCTCTAGAATATTCTTCTTCTTTGATGACAGTGTAGTGTTCTTTTTGTGCTCCTTCCCACCATGTAGATCTGTGGTGGTTTTTTCTAGCAAAATTTTTCTCAGAGGCTTTTGGGCAATTTTTGGCTAGATGCCCCGTCTCAAAGCACGATCGACATCTGAAGAGGACACTTTCATAATCAAGCTTCTGGTTCCACACATAGTCTTTACTTGTTAGGTTTATTTCAGCTGGGAATTCGGCGCTGAAATCCATTTCCACACAGATGCGTGCATAGGTGGTTCTGGCATATTCCTCTGTTTCTGGGCACCTGCAGTAAAATTTCCCAATTGCATTTCCGATGGCTTTTAGCGAGGAGAGATTCCAGAGATGCAAGGGTAGGCTTGGCAATCTCACCCAAACTGGTGCTGAGGTTATCACTGCTGTAGAGGGATCGAATGATGGGTTCCATGGCTTCATGAATAGGCCTGATTTTTCCCAAAACCAAGGGCCGGAATCTAGAATACATTGTCTGCTTTCAGGATTTTCGAAATCTACTATAAAGAAACCTCTAGCACAGGGGTAGATATTAATTTCATCAGAAATGATAGGCTTCCATACCTCCGAGATCCAATTGTGGAGTGCTATCAGCCGCGGCCAAAAACCATTGAACCGGCAAATTAGGGCACTTTCGGAGAACTTCAAAGCTTCATCGAGTGAGTCCTGGACCACTTGGATAGTGGGAGCTGGGGCTTCACTCACGATATGGGCAGGAGATTGCCCTCCAGAGGCGGATGAGCCACCAGTTATTTTTGCGAAGCTCGGAGCCATATTTTACTTGCTCGTAGAACCCAGCCGCAGACAAATAAGACAGAAGATAAGATTAGATCTAGATCTGACCGCAGAAATTAGCCGCCTAGATCTAGCCTCAGATCTAAAACCTAGCCGTGAAATAAACTGTAAATGCGAGCAGGCCCCAGATCTATACCGCCGATCTGCACCAGATCTATACTGCAGATTCAATTCAATGCCGCAGATCTATACCGAAAGCTAACTCCATAATAGATCTGATCAAGAGAACGCAGATCTATACCGAAAGCTAACTCCATATACACATATATGCATGGACTATGTAGATCCAACCGAACCGCCGACGAGAACCGTAGAACCGCAGAAGAGAATGATCACCGAAGAGAATGATCACCGCAAGCTGCAGACGGAGTAATGTAGATCCAACCGAACCGCAGACGAGAACCGTAGAACCGCAGAAGAGAATGATCACCGAAGAGAATGATCACCGTAGAACCGCAGAGAATTCACCGTAGAACCGCAGAGAATCACCGTAGAACCGCAGAGAATGTAAAGAATAGATCTGATCAATACAATGATCACCGCAGATCTATACCGCAGATCTATGCCGCAGATCTATGCTGCAGACGGAGTACTGTAGATCCAACCGAACCGCAAACGAGAGCCGCAGATGAGAACCGGTAGATCCAACCGAACCGCAGACGAGCAGCCGCAGAAATACATAACCTAAAACATATATTTCCCCCCTTATTATAATAATAATAAGAGGAAAACAACCACACTAATCTTAATAATACTAATAATAATCATCACACGAAAATAATAATAATAATAAAACCGAAAGAGAGAAGAAAAAATCAAAAACATTCATTCAGGATATTTTCTAAAGGTCTCTATGTCTTTCCATTGGAGGGTTGCGAACTCCCAACCATCCAGCGCTTGGGATTTCTTCGGGGGTATTTTACGTATCTATTCGAGTGGAGAGTTATTCAGGAGTGGCTTGAGGGTCCAGACGTCTAGGGGAGTTTTGAACCTTCGTTGGGTCTGTAGCCTTTTTGTCTCTTAGTTTTATTGGTTTTCGATTAATATGATAATTCTACATCAACGTGGCAAAGCTAGGATGGGGATGGGTGAGAGAGAAAAGTTGACAAACTTCAATTGAAGGATGCAGAAAAAGGTGAGGTTGTTGACTTTATTCTAGCCCATGCAAGTGCTACTAACGACCCTATCCCCTCACAGGATTTATTTGGCAATCAACTCAAACACATCAATTTATCTTTGGATCAGTTTAGTAGAGATTGGCATAATGATAGGAATGAGATTATTTCCTTCATGAACGATCTCCACAGAAAATAATGGCATATGCAAGACAAATTAGCTAGTGTACAAAGAGGGAAGTGGCACCTGCAAGAGAAACTGGAAAGATTTGAAGGAAGATTGGCCCACTTGGAGAAACATGTGCATTGTGACTTCAAGCCTCTGCCATCACCGGGATTTAGACTGGAGCATCTTGCTCTAGTAAATTCATCAGACTCATAATGGTTTCTGGTTGTATATTGATCTTGAAGGTTTTATGATTTTATGTTCTTTTTCGATTTTGGTTACCCATGTTTCTTTAGCAATTTGTACTCTGTTTTGGTAATTACCCACTGGTTAATAAATCTAGTAAGAGTGAGGTTCGGTAGGATTTTGGAAAACTATATACACTAATGTAATCTTTTCACATAAATGAAACTATTAGATTCACAAAAACAACACTAAGCTAAGTCATAACCTAAAGAAACAAATAATTTATAATAAATTTTCTGAAAAGAATCACTCCAATTAATACAGAATTAAGAAAATTTTATCCCACTTTAAAAAGCAAATATGGATGCCAATTTAATTAGATGAAGGCTTCCTATTTCAATATAAGGTGGATGAGGATTTGTTGACTTTGTGTGTTACAAAGTTTGTTAAGTTGCCTTGAATTTTAATAAAATTAAAAAAATACGGGGAGCAAGATTCCTGCCAAGAGGCTCCTTACCCACCAATTTCCTAAGGATTCTCAAAGCATACCTAATTTTAGAAAAATTGCCTTATATCTTAGTTGAAAATGATAGAAACTCTTCAACACTTATGTTTTTATCAATACCTATGATTCTTAAGGGTTAAGTAAAATCAAAGTTAATAATAATATTTTTGTTGCAACAGTTAATAATAATATTTTTGTTGCAATAATTTTTTCTTTTATATATTTATCAATGGTAGATACGAATGAAACCTTGAGCTATATCAACCACATTAATATTTTTAATGTGATTGAACTAGTTTAATACATAGTTGCTCTGCAAATTGTCAATAAAATATGGATGTTAATATTGTAAACAGTGAATTTGGTAAAATTTGTATATATGTATTTTTTATTTTGTTTTGTATATTGTTAAATTTTATGAAAGGAATTGAAAATGGAAGTTGTGGAACTTAATATTGTAAGCAGTAAATTTGTCAAAATTTATATATGTGTATTTTTTTATTTTGTTTTGCATATTATTCAATTTTATGAAAATAATTGAAAAAGGAAGTTGTGGAGATTATAATCGTTTAAGTCAATTTAATTTAATACAATTTTAATAATAATATTGGATAAATGAATGAATCGTTATTTTATTGAAATAGAATCTTAATTAAACCCTTATTTGAACTTATGGTGGATGAGGATCGGTTGACTTTTTTTTTTAATTTAATTTAATACAATTTTAATAATAATATTGGATAAATGAATGAATCGTTATTTTATTGGAATACAATCCTAATTAAACTCTTATTTCAAATTAAGGTGGATGAGGATCGGTTGACTTCTTTTTTTAATTAATTTAATATATTTTTAATAATAATATTTTTTTCCCTTTGGAAAAAACGTAATTTTCATTAAATGGGAAAATTACATATTGTATATGCAAAAGCATATGTTGTAAGAGGTAATGCTTGTCAGATAAATAAGGTTCCAAAAAAAGATCTAATATTGATGCCTTTTGTCCTCGCAGGGAGGCATCATTTTAAGATGTATTCATCATATTGTTTTATAAAAAATGAATAAATGTAGCCATGTAACGTGTCCATAGGTCTTGCTGTAAATGAGAACATATGAATATTTACAGATGGTAATTTAAAACAAAAAATATTAACATGATCTAAGCTCCCTGTGAGCTTGTTAAACATCTATGTCCATGAAAGGCCGATGGTAGTACTGGTAAAAAGCCCCCTCTCTGTGTTCTTGGATCATCCAAGTGTCGGATGGCCTTTGCGCAGCTTCTTTGGATAATTTGTCAGCATCTGTATTCTGTTCCCTGTAGATGTGATGACATGTAAATGTGTCAAAAGAAGTAATAAGACGATGAGCCTCATCCAGAATATGTGTCAATGTGTATGCAGAACATCTAGTTTTTTTGTTTAACCATTCGTAGACAACTTTTGAGTCCCCAAAGAGTTGGAGGTCTCGACATTGGATTTCCAGTGCATATTGTATAAGGAATTTTGCAGAGGACAGCTCTGCAAAATTATTCGTACCCCCTCCTAGTCCCATCTGTATGTGGTAGGAATGAGAAGCAGTGAGGTGAAGTATGGCCCCTCCCCCGCATCTTTCCTCCTAAGCAGAACCGTCGAAATAAGCCCAAGGCTTTGTATGGAATATGGTTTCGGGTACGATGGTTTGGGGTCATGCCGTCTCCTCGTCATCGGGGATGATGGAGTAGTCAGAAATGATATGGGATGCAATGGAAGGCCAGTGTGGAGTGGAATTCAGGAAGATGAGTTTATTGTGGGCGATCCAAAGTCCCCAGCAGATGAGTAAAGGGAGATTCCAAAGCTTTTTTGGAGCAGCGCTTAACCACCAAGTTGTCCAGGTCTCCTTCATAGTCACACCTTGCCACCTAATTGGGGATGGAATCACAACTAATATCGATTGCCAAAGGTCTTGAGCGGCCTAGCATTCAATAAATAGGTGTGAGGCAGATTCATTGTTACATTTGCATAGGTGGCACCAGAAAGGGTCGTGATGGGCTCGCTTGAGAAGGTTGTCCCCAGTGGGGATTTTGTTTTTCAGTATGGTCCACATGAGTAGTCTGCTCCTGGGGGGGGCCTTAAGCTTCCACAAATGCTTCCACCATGACTCTAAGGCTTGTGGACGGCGTTCTTCGGCTAACACAAGGTATCCGTCCTTAGGGGTATATTTTCCGGCTTTCGAGAGTGCCCATATGACTTCATCTTCTCCTTTGCCAATCCGAATGTGAGCCTCAGTGAGAGCCATGATGAATGCATTCCACTGTTGTGTCCATTGTTGGGGAATGTTAATTCTCCGGGCCGATTTCCAGGCTTGCTGAAATAGAGTGGAGTGTTCAAGGTCCACTATGTGGCCGATATGGGTAATATTGATGTCTCTGAGAAAGGATCTGAGATCGTCTGGCAGTCTATGAGCATTCCCGCATCCAATCCATGGATCCAAACCAATCCTCACATTCATTCCAGACTGTATTTTCCATGTGATGCCAGCTCTGATGATGTCCAGAGATTTTATTACAACCTTCCATATAATTGATACCCCTGAGTGGAGTCTTTGTGGTTGGCTTAGCCAATCCATCAGGTTTGAGGGGGAAATGTATTTTGAAACGGCCACCCTTGTCCATAGACTGTTTGATGTAACAAGCTGCCACCCAAGTTTCGTTGCCAGAGTAGTGGAGAAGTCCTCTAATTTCTTGATGCCCCATCCTCCCCATTTCTTGGGCAAATTTAGGGCCTCCCACTTGACCCATGCAAAAATTCTACCTGTCTGTTGTCCCTTCCAAAGGAATCTGCAGCATAAGGCCTGGATTCTGGAGAGTATACCCCTAGGGATCCATGCTAGAGACATCCAATAGACCGGGGTGGCCTCCAGGACAACTTTGATGAGAATGAGTTTGCCTGCCCTGGAAAGGTATTTGTAGTACCAAATATTAAGTCTTTTCTCCATCTTGGAAATAAGCCAAGTCCAATCTGCTATTTTATACCCCAATGGCTTCAGCTTGTAGCCCAAAGATCTGAGTCCATCTTCCAATCTAAGAAGAGTGTACTGGAATCTTTGCAGCGCATAATGGATTTCATATGGGGAACATCCAGCCTCAGTGAGGGTCGACTTATTGCTGTTTACAACCATTAATAATAATATTGGATAAATGAATGAATCGTTTTTCTATTGAAATATAATCATAATTAAACTCCTATTTTAACTTAACTTGGATGAGGATTTGTTGATTTATTTTTTTAGTTGAGGGTCTAGATCGATTCTCAAGGGAATATGCTCAGCATATGATTCGTCTGAATGCTTATTAACGGTTGTAGTGTGTTACAGAGTTTGTTAGATTACCTTGACTTTTAATAAATTAAAAAAAAATGATGTCCCAACAAGGAGCAAGATTCCTGCCACGCCCACCAATTTCCCAGGGATTTTCAAAGCATACATAATTTTAGAAAAAATGGCTTATATCTTGGTTGTAAAGAATAGAAACTCTTCAATACTTCTGTTTTTTATGAAGGCCTAACATTCTTAAGGGTTAAGTAAAATCAAAGTTAATAATAATATTTTGTTGCAATATTTTTTTTTGTTATACATTTATCGATGATAGATACAAATGAAACATTCCATTATATTAACCACATTAATATTTTTAATGTAGTTGTGGGGGGCGAGCACCACCCCGGACATCACATTTACAATGATAAAAACACTGTCTTAGAACAGTAGGGGATTTGGGCACCCCTCCAAGATAGAAGCCCTTAGAGATCTCATTCATCATGAGAAACCTGGAATTATTTTGCTGCAAGAAACAAAGCAAGGTCAGAGGGAAATGAACAGTATCATAGAACAGCAGAATCAGTACAAAGGAAGTATCAGTGAAGCAAGAGGAGCTTCAGGAGGAATAGCCACTATCTGGAACCAGAACATATGGAACTGTAATTCGGCAACCATCAATCAACACTAGATCAAAACAGTCTTGGAAAACAAAGAAGATAGGCAAACTGTAACCATCTACAATATTTACGTGCCCAACCACTACAGAGATAAGGACTGTTGTTGGGGCGATCTAAACTCCAGCATCGACGAAGAAGGGAGCTCCAACATTATTTTGGGAGGCGATTTCAACCTTATCCTCCATGCCAACGAAAAGAGAGGCGGCAATTTCACTTCTGACCCCTATAGCACACATCTGGAAAACATCATGTAAGAATCTGATCTTGTGGACATTGTACCCAAAAACCAGCAATACACATGGAGCAATCGCAGGATTGGCGCAAGTAATATTATGGAGAGATTAGACAGAATTTTAATCAACGTTTCGCTTCTTTCCATGTTCTCTGTTGGATATGCCAGCGTTTTGAAATGCTCTGTCTCGAATCATTTCCCTATCACGCTAACGCCGGAAAATCACAGCAACTTTGGGCCTATTCCCTTCAGGTATAGCTCCCTTTGGAACGACATACCAGCAGTGGCTGAAATCGTCCTCAGTACCTGGAGACAGCATGTTGAAGGGTCCCCTGGATTCATCTGGGAGTCCAAATTAAAGAAAACCAAACAGGCAATTAAAGAATGGGCCAAAACGAGCTACAAAGAGCCTGAAGAGGTAAAAAAGGAGCTTAAAAACAACCTCAATAGCACGCAAAGGGCAATAGAGGAGTTTGGCCTCTCTCAAGAAAGCAAACAATAGGAAAGTGACCTCTATTCACAATTGTGCCGAGTTAAGAGAGCAGAGGAATTAAAATGGAGGCTAAAATCGAGGCAATTGTGGCTGCAGGGAGGAGACAGGAACTCAGCTTTTTTTCATAAACAAACAACAGCCAGAAAGATATGGAACAACGTGAGCTCTATTACAGATGTTGAAGGTAACACACAAGTAAACCAAGATGCCATCCGGAGGACAGCAACAGAGCATTTTCAAGACCTCTTAACAAAAACTAAAGATCAGGAGGATTATACTGAGCTATTACAACATCTGCCTGCAGGTATAAGTAAACAAATAAATGACAGTTTAACCAAAGAGATTGATGAGGAAGAAGTTACCAGAACGTTATGGGCTCTTCAGTTGACAAAGCCCCAGGCCCTGATGGCTTTCCCATATGTTTCTATCAAACATTCTGGGGAATCATAAAAAAAGACCTGGTAAAAATGTTAAATTGGATCCAGCGAAAATGAAAAATAGGGGGGTACACCAACAGCACTCATCTAGCCCTCATACCCAAAGAAAACCGGTCCTCTTCATTTGCCAAATTCCGTCCTATATCCCTTTGTAATTCTTCCTACAAAATCCTGTCCAAAGTCATCGCCTCTCGCCTCAAACCCTTTCTTCCATCCCTCATTTCTGAAAATCAAGGGGGTTCTTAGCCAATCGACATATAACTGACTCCATCCTCCTAGTACAAGAAGCCATTCATTCGAGCCAATCCAGGAAGGAGAAAGGATTTGTTCTTAAACTTGATTTGGCCAATGCTTTTGATAGAGTGAGACACTCCTTTCTCTTAGCCGTCTTGAGGAAGATGGGTTTTGATGCAAGCTTCCTTAACCTCATCAAAGCCTACATTTCCGGGCCATGGATCACCCCTCTTGTAAATGGCAGACCAGGTGAAGCTTTCCAATCCACCCGTGGTCTAAGACAAGGTTGCCCTCTTTCACCTTATTTTTTTATTTTAATGGCTGAATCATTTAGCAAAGCGTTGGATTTCCATCGGAGGGTCGGTCTCATAATAGGAATAAAATTTGGGAATGGAGTCAAGAATATAAATCACTCTCAATTTGCAGACGACACCTTGCTAATTGGAGGGGCTTCTATCACAATAGCCAGGCGTTTCAAAGTTCTTCTGGATAAATTCATGGATTACTCTGGTGGTCTGGTCAATCAGCAAAAAAGTTGTATTTACGGTTGGAATACAACATCGCAGGTCCTTCATAATATTGCTGCAACATTTGGGGTCTCATGCCACTATGATTGGACTCATTTTTCATATTTGGGCATTCCGGTAAGCGCAGGGCCCTTGAGGGCAGAAGTCTGGGACACCATAATCGATAAGATGAAAAGGAAAGTACAGCAGTGGGGTTCAATATGGCTTAACCCAGCTGGTCGCCTCATCCTTCTGAAATCCAGTATATCCTCTTTGCCTTTATACCAATTTACTCTCCTTCAAGCCCCTGCTTCCTTTCATCACAAAATGGAAGGCATCCTCCGCCATTTCTTGTGGCAAGGAGGGAAGCAAGACAAAAAGAAGTTTAATTTGATCAGCTGGAAGCAAGTAATTCAGCCCCAAGATCGAGGTGGCCTTGGCATCAGATCCCCCAGATATCTTAACTTAGCTTTTGGAGGAAAAATGGTTTGGAGATTCATAACTGGTCTCCCTGCATGGTGGAAAAGGGTATTGGAAATTAAATATCTGAATTTTCCAAGGCATCAGCTCCTCGATCAAGACATCCCCAACAGAGACTCCACCAAAATCTGGCGCTTATGCAAAAAAGCAATTCCTATAATTGCCCAAAATACTTCCAAAATTCCTAAGGGAGGAGCAAGCATCAATATTGGAGCGGACAAAATCATGGGACAACAACCTATTAATACGCAAGCTGGAGTCAATCCCATCCTCTCCTTTTTTGAAAGAACTGGCATCCATCATTTGGATCAAATCTCACAGTGGGATCCTTCATCCCTACTCTGGTCTGGATGGTCCTTCCCCATTACACCCAATGATCTCAGAGATAGTTTGTCAGCTCTCCAATCTCACTTGCATAGCATAGCCCCTGTCAAAAAGAATACCTCAGATGGATTCAGTTGGGACCCTTCTGGATCTACTTACACCATTAAGGCTGCCCATCAATTCCTCTGTAGCAGCAATCATCCCATGCCAATCTGGAATCATTGGAAGGCTATTTGGAAGTCTCAGGCCCTCCCAAAAATCAATTTTTTTATATGGACTCTTCTCAAAGGGAAAACTCTTGCAGTCGAAAACTTGGAAAAGCGTGGAATTATCGACCCCTCTCGCTGCCCCAACTACTTGGCTGCTGAGGATCCGTCCACCGTCTCTTTATTGACTGCCCCTTCACTACCGAATGTTGGGGAAAATTGTCTCAGAACAATCAGACTCCATGGACCAGCCAAGATACCATAGGAGAAATTCTGTACAAGTGGAAAAAGAATTACCCCTGGCAGCGAAGGAAGAATAGCATTGCGAAGAGGGTTTGGGATATTCTCCCTTACACCATGTTATGGAATATTTGGTTGGCCCGCAATCGAAAAGTTTTTAAGGACAAGGGTTCGAACACCAGAAGTCTATGCAGCAAAGCAAAGGGTCTCGCCCTTGAAACCATATCAGCTAAGAACCAAAGGAATGTAGACATCACCGAGCTCAATGTGGAAGAACGAAGCTTTATTGGTCACTTGTTGGACAAAAACAACAGCAGACAGATAGGTAGCACCGCTCACAATAGGCAAAATGTTGTCCCTCTCAATTGGAAAATTAGACTCAAAGAAAATGAGTTTGTTGCTTGGATCCAAAATTGCAACAGGTACTGTCTTTTTTTCGACGGAGCTTCAAAGTCGAACCCTGGGGCTGCAGGGGCTGGAGGAGTGATACTAAATGCTAATGGGGACATTGTTTTATCATATGAATGGGGTCTCGGCCACATTTCCAACAACAGGGCAGAAGCCCTGGCCTTATACCAAGGACTTATTCAGCTTGGGAAGCTTGGTACAGAGGCAGCCTTCATCTTCGGAGATTCGACAATGGTTATTAGTTCAATGGTCCAGAAGAGAGATCCCATATATGTGTTTCTCCAGCAGATTTTAAGTCGCTGCCACATTCTAGCTCAACCTATGGAAGATCTGCACTTTCATCATATTCTGCGCAGTTTAAACAAAAATGCTGACAAACGGGCCAACAAGGCATGTGCCAGTCCTCAGGGATGTCTAGTTTGCAACGGAGAGGAGACCTATCACCATTTGCCATGACTGTGAAAAGATTTTCCCTCAATCAGCTTTGCAATAAGCTTGTAAGTTCTGACACGATAGAAGATCCAATGAATTATAAATCTCTCACTGTGACCAAGACATACAGAGGTACCTGGCGCACTCAGGAATTTCATTTGCATGAAATATCAGTCAGTCGACTGTTCCCTCTCTCCCTTCAGGCCCTCCCTTGCACGCTCCCCTGTCTCAGCCCCCTCTCGCCCTTAATTCTTCCTTTTCCCCTTTCTGTCCAATTGATCGCCCGATTCCTGCGGACCTGCATAAAACTTCTGTCCCAAGAATCCCCTTCCTATGGAATTTTTGGACGCTCCTCCTTCAATGATCCTCCCTTCGGGCAGCTCATTCCATTTGCATCGCTCAAAGCTCAAAGTCACCAAGCCAGCGCTCCAGGCCTCTTCTTATCTGGATCTTTTCTCAGATATTTCCTTGACGCGGGTCAGACAGGCATTACAAACAGGGATATCATACATCTCTTCATTTTTTGACGCGGATCAGCCAGGCGTCTCAAGCAGGCACATTAGGTCTCTTTCCATTTATCATAGTCAGGCTATCAACCATTTCATTTTTTGACAGATAATGTTCTGCAAATGTCGTCTTTTAGTGCTCCAATTTGTCAGGATATATCCCAGTTTAGCTTTCATTTTAAAGCCTAAGTGGCAGGAACCCGGAGGATCCTGTTGTTGTAAATCCTTCTTCCCTAGCTTCACTCGGTGAATAACTATGTACTATAGGGGAGCAGTTTCCATCTCCCTCTTTTTTCGAAAAGCAATATAGCGACCGATGATGTTAAAAATAAATAAAATAAATTTTAATGTAGTTGTAAGTAATAAATTTAATAAAATTTATATATATATAGAAATTATCAATTTAATAAAATTTGTATATATGTATTTTATTTTATTTTATAAATTGTTAAATTTTATGAGAAGGGTTGAAATTGGAAATTGTAAACATTATAATCATTTAAGTCAATTTAATTTAATAATAATATTAAATAAATGCAGCACCGCCGCCACCACCTTCGGCGCCGCCGCCAAGAGGTTCACCCTACTCGCAACTCAATGCCGTTAAAGGCAGAATTTGATGTTTCCCAGAGGTATAGTATACTAGTTATGGCTGGATTTGACTTAAGTATAATACTGACCCAGCTGCCAATTCCTTCGTTAAAAATAATAATATTATTAAAAAATAAAATAAAATAAATATTTTAACAAAGCAAATCAATTGATACTCCAATTTCTCTGTTCTTTTAAAAGGTTGAATATTGCCAACCACAATGAAAGAGGTAGAGCGCATTAGCCAGGTGATTCAATCTCACCATCACGCAGTGCTAGTATCAACCTGTATGTGCATTTATAAATGGTAATGGTAACCAAGAGCTCTGTTACAAGTTTTTTCATGTGGGAACTGAAGTAGATATACTCAACGCACTTCGTTGATATTGTTAGTAAATTATTTGCTTGCAGTCATGGAAGCCATAGGGACATTAAACAAGAATAACAATACCCTCTGGCTGGAAATGGGTGAAACAGTTGGGTGGGGCGGACTAGGGCCTATTTTTGTAGGGCAATTCTGTCGGCATTCACTTGCAATTGGGCTTGATTTGCTCTTTCTTGTTTCTGTCATCCTTGAATTGTGTTGGAGAAGGTGTAAATTTCGCACACCTCGGCCACCTACACCTGCTGTTCCATTTGACAGCTTTTCCAGTAAGTTTAAACTGGGGATTATGCAAAATCTGGCTTTAGGTGGTTGCATTTTTCTATGTATATGCTACAGCGTTCTCGGGATATGGGGTCCTGTGTATTGGTGGCTGAAGGAGAGGCCTGAAGGTTTTGCAAACGTGGGCGAGTATATTGTCCAGGCTCTGACTTGGTTTACAATGTCAACTTATGTTCATCGCTCCATCAGAAAAGAAGGTAAGCAGAAGTTTCCACTTTTATTGCAGTTGTGGTGGAGTCTATCATTCATTCTGCAGGCTTTCTTCATCGTCCTCGACATTCAACGGTTGACAAAACAAAGAAGCGTTGCTGTTGATATCTTTGTTGAAACTATGGTTGTTCTTATTTTGGCTTGCTTGTGTTATACTAGTTGTTGTGCCAGAAGTGGTGTAGAGTCCCCCTCACAGACCATTCTAGAACCTCTCTTGAAAGACAATTCCCAAAAACGTGGAAACATTAAGGCAGTCTCTACTTATGCAACAGCCAACCTTCTCAGTCGGTTGTCATTTTTTTGGATGAGTCCTTTGCTTGCTGCTGGTTATAGGAGCCCTTTGCATATTGATGATATACCCCAAGTTGCAGAGGTTGACAGGGCAGACCAATTATACCATAAATTCAGAGATCAGCTAGAGGCCAAAGGTCATACCGGGTCATTAGCAAAAGCCGTATTCCTATCTTTTCCGAAGGCAGTACTTTTGACTGCATTCTTAGCAGCACTGGAAACTTGTGCATCATTTGTAGGTCCAGTTTTGATCAAAGACTTTGTTAACTTTCTACAAGGAAATAAAAAGTTTGAAAGTCAAGGCTATGTGCTAGTTTGTGCATTTTTTGTGGCAAAGGTATTAGGGTCTTTGTCGCAGCGACAAGGGAATTTCAAAAAACAACAATTAACTTTACGGGCTAGAGCAGCATTGACAGCTATTATATACAGGAAGGGCTTGTTGCTTTCCAGTCAGTCAAGACAGAAGCATACAAGCGGAGAGATTATCAACTATATGAGTGTAGATGTTATGAATGTTTCATCTTTCTGTTACTATATTCATCAGATTTGGATTGTGCCTCTTGAAGTTGTTCTGGCCTTTATTATTCTGTATCAATGTTTGGGCTTGGCAGTATTTTCAGCGTTGGCAGCCTCATTGGCGGTTATGTTGCCAAATTTCCCAGTTGCAAAATTGCAAAAGAAATTTCAGAAGAGAATCATGGAAGAAAAAGACAAAAGGATGAAGGCCACATCGGAGACATTAAAAATTATGAGGATCTTAAAATTGCAGGCTTGGGAGACAAGATTTCTTCGCAAACTAGAAATTTTGAGGCAGGCAGAATATAGTTGGCTACAAAAATATGTTTACGCATCAACTATCACAACATTTGTTTTCTCTGTAGGAACAGCATTTGTCTCTGTTGCAACTTTTGGTACATGTATGCTTATAGGAGTGCCTTTGACAGCAGGAAATATTTTCTCTGCACTTGCAACCTTTGGGTCACTTCAGGGAGCTATAGGCGTTCTTCCCTTCTTAATCTCCATGTTTGCTCAAGCTAAAGTGTCAATAGATCGCGTTGTGGCCTTTCTGCGGGAGGAAGAGCTGCAACACAATGGGGTAGAAAAGGTATCAAAGGAGTCAACAAACTTCGCGATTCAAATCCAAGGAGGGATATTTTCTTGGAATCCCGATTCCTCTAGTCCGACTATAAGAGGTTTAGATGTCCAAATAGAGAGAGGCATGAGGGTTGCAGTATGTGGAACTGTTGGTTCAGGAAAATCGAGCCTTTTATCCTGCATATTAGGTGAAATACCAAAAATATCAGGCTCTGTTAGCTTAAGTGGTACGAAAGCTTATGTTCCTCAGTCTCCTTGGATACAAAGTGGGAAAATTAAAGACGCTATTCTCTTTGGGAAGCAGATGGATAATATTAGATACAATAGTGTACTTGAGGCTTGTGCATTGAAGAAAGATCTTGAACTTTTTCCCTACGGGGACGAGACAGACATTGGAGAAAGAGGGTTAAATTTGAGTGGTGGACAAAAACAGAGAATACAGATTGCCTGTGCTTTATATGAAGATGTAGACATTTATATTTTTGATGACCCTTTTAGTGCTGTGGATGCACATACTGGAAAACATATTTTCCAAGTACGTTTCTCTTATCCTTTACATACTGTAGGTTTCCTGAATTAAGTAGTTTTAATGTTTTGATGAAATGATGAAGCTCTACAGTAGCACTCTGCAATTCATTGTTCAGTCTGAATAATATACATTGCTGGTTGTGCTGCTGCAACTTCATGTCCATAAACATCTAAGAAATTGAACTTCCTTGTTATAGGAATGCATACTTGGTATTCTGGCTTCAAAGACTGTAGTCTATGTAACTCATCAGGTCGAGTTTTTACCCTCAGCTGACATCATTCTGGTAGGTTTGAATTTCTTTCATCCTGTGCTATTGGTATTAAATTTTTCAACGTAATTGGTATAGAGACAATGGGTTTACTGATCATTTATTGAGAGGAGGAGAGAAGGGATCCATATTTTGTTGATGTAAATGATATTCTTCACAGGTAATGCGAGATGGGGAAATTACTCAGGTCGGTAGATATGATGACATCTTACAATCAGGCACAGATTTTGTTGAATTGGTTGGTGCACATCAGAAAGCTTTGAAAGCTATTTCTGCTATGGAGAAATCTGAAGTGTACACATCAGAGAGATTTGTTGAAAGCTCATGTCCTGGCAATAAAGCTGCAGTGAAAAATGTCACTGCCAGTGAGACACAGAAGCAGTGTGGTGTTCAGAACTCAATAGATGTAGAGGAAAAGATTGAACCAGAAAACCACAAAGAAAGATTGGATAAAGAGAATAAAAATTCACAGCTTGTACAAGAAGAAGAAAGAGAGAGAGGCAGGGTAAACATGTCGGTATACTGGTCTTACATTACTGCTGCATACAATGGTACTCTGATACCTATAATATTACTGGCCCAAATAATAAGTCAGGTACTACAAATGTATAGTAGCAACTGGTTGGCATCGGAAGCCCCTACAAAAGAAAATGAGAGTTCCTCTGTGAGAAAGTCCCTTATTCTGGTTTATGTTGCTTTGAACTTAAGCAGCTCCCTGTGCAGTGTTGTGAGGTGTATGATTCTTTCATTGGTTGGACTTAAAACTGCCAATCAGCTTTTCAGCAATCTGCACAGGTGTATATTTCGTGCACCAATGTCCTTCTTTGATGCAACTCCATCTGGGCGAATACTCAATCGGGTCAGTTGACATTTATTGTTTTAATAGGCTAATACCTTCCCTGGGAGAAAAAGAAATCATCTGATTCTAGTGGGTCAATAACAAACTCTCTGTTTCTTGGCAGGCATCATCTGATCAGAGTGCAGTGGACAGAACGATTCCTACTGTACTAGGATATTTGGTTGTTGAATTGATACAACTTTTGGGGATCATTGCAGTGATGTCTCTCCCTGCTTGGCAGGTCTTCATTGTGTTTATACCACTGGGTGCGATTTGTATATGGTATCAGGTATTCTCTTACTTCTCAATAATAATAAATACAAACTTCGCAAATTTTAGTTTTTTCAGAGGAACATAAATTGGAGATAAGAGAGTTTGATCTCTACTTCAAGGTTTGGTGTAGGTAGAGCCCATAATCTGATTGAAAAGGATGTTATCAAAAAGATAGAGTTGCATCAAGATTCTATCATGGCAACTTTTTATCTGTATTTCTGTGTTTCCATGCTTTTGGGTTTTTAGGCAACGAGTAAAAGAATTCTTGTAACTCCTCTGACCTTCCTTGCATGCAGAAATATTACATACCATCAGCTAGGGAACTGGCTCGGTTGGCATCAGTTTGTAGAGCTCCAATCGTACAGCATTTTGGAGAATCAATCTCTGGAGCAGCCACCATTAGAAGTTTTGACCAGGAGTCTCGATTCATGGAAAGAAATCTCGATTTGACTGATATATATACTAGACCTAGTCTCCACAATGTTGGAGCCACTGAGTGGCTTGGTATTCGGATAGATTTTCTATCAAATCTTCTGTTTGCATTCCTTTTGGTGTTCCTCATTCTCTTTCCTGAAGGTGTAATTAAACCAAGTAGGTATAGAAGGACTATCTTGGCATGCCATTATTTTTCCTAAACTGATCTCAGCAGACTAGACATATTCTTTATAATAAAATATGAAAGTAAATCAAATGGCACCTTAACAGGTATTGCAGGGTTGGCAGTAACATATGGTCTACAACTGAGCACGACACAATCCTACGTAATAATGTTCCTTTGTTCCGTGGAGACCAATATGATCTCAGTGGAGAGAATAATGCAGTATTCACGTATTGCCAGTGAGTCACCAGTGATCATAGAGAATTGTAGACCAAACTCCAACTGGCCTTCTAGGGGAACAATAGATCTAACTGATTTGCAGGTCAGAACTTAGTACAAATAGACTATTTTTTTCACGCATTTACAGCTCATAATTTGCATGTCAGTTCATCTATAGATTCGATCCATACAATCAGGTGCGTTATGGACCACATCTTCCGCTTGTCTTGAAAGGCCTTACATGCACTTTCCCTGGAGGTACGAAGGTGGGAGTTGTGGGGCGAACAGGAAGTGGCAAATCTACTCTTATTCAATCCATTTTTCGCGTTGTGGAACCAACGAATGGCAGAATTGTCATTGACGGAGTCGACATCTCATCCATAGGCCTCCATGACCTAAGATCCAAATTAAGCATTATTCCCCAAGAACCAACAATGTTTGAAGGCACTATAAGAAATAATTTGGATCCTCTCGAAGATTACTCGGATGATGAGATTTGGGAGGTTAGTTCTGCTTCATATTCTATAAGCATTTGTATCAATTTTAGCGCCAATTATTCTTGCCTTGAAGAATATAGATATTTCCCGAGGATCTTGCTGTAAGTTAATTGTTTATGAATCTACTTCGATTTTGCTTGTGCTTTCAGGCTTTGGACAAGTGCCAACTTGGTGAGATTGTACGAGCAAAAGAAAAGAAACTCGATTCCTCAGGTCTGTATGTCTTTATCACATTCAATGGAAGTCCTGAAGGAGAAGAGGAGAAGCTTTTACAGTGGCTAATTCTGCTATTTACTTTCCATCTTAGTGTTGAGGTTTATGTTATCTTTTAAGGTCCTTTGATTCCCACCTGTTCTCTCCGGCGCTTTTCTTGGAATGAAAATCGAGAATCTAAAGCCTCTGATTTCACAGTGTCTAATTTGTTATTTGTTTTCCATCTTAGTGCCGATGTTTAAGTTTACCTTTTTGTTTCCTTGAGACCTACCTGGTCTCTAGGACCCCCTTATTTTAGAATCAAAATTGAGAAACGAATCTAATGGAATGTTCTCTTGTACAGTTGCTGAGAATGGAGGAAACTGGAGTGTGGGTCAATGCCAGCTTGTCTGTTTGGGACGGGCACTACTAAAACAAAGTCGGATACTGGTCCTTGACGAGGCAACTGCTTCAGTTGACAGTGCGACTGATGGATTTATTCAGCAAATAATTCGCCACCAATTTTCTACCTGCACAGTCATTACTATAGCACATCGGATTCCATCTGTTATTGATAGTGATATGGTTCTCCTATTAAAGGATGGTATACCATTTATAAGCTGTTTATTTCCTATTGTTTTGTTACAGTTACTATTTTTTTTGGACACATTTCATTTTTACTTATACTATGTATTTGTTTTGAATCAGGACAAATTGCTGAGTATGACACTCCATCCAAACTACTCAGCAACAAATCTTCTGCATTTGCAAAACTTGTTTCAGAGTATTCCATCCAATAGATATAAGTAGAGGTTTGGACATTGGTCATATTGGGTTCACAATAGAATGGAGAAAAACCTTCATTTCCCTGAAACTCAAGCAGAATAAATTCAATTATTCAGCCTCTATAACATCGCTATGAGTATCATGTAAGCTCATTATTTTCTGATAATATTCTATATTTAGGTCGTTCAGAAGAGTTCAATTAGTTTTATCAGTGACTTTGACTTCAGACTTAAGTTATGATTTTTCACTTGTTATATACCAATGGAAATGGAGTTTAGCCTTTTTCCAAGGTAACTTTCTTCACTTTAACAAGGTAATCAGAACTCCAGACAACTTGGATTTGTATGTGCAGTGCAGTTTGCTATAAGGTGTCTCTAACTAATTTGTATCTTTTAGCTCTAATTTTGTTATTTTCTGTTTCAGTTTGGCATTTTTTTTGTTTTATTTTAATTCTGACTAGTATATGTAATAATACTGTGCCAATTCACATAAACATATTATTCTCATTTCTGCAAGACAAGCTATGTTATACTTGTCAAGATTTATAGGTCTTGTTAATAATAAGTGATGGCTTGTGTTTTTTTCCTTAATCCAGGAGCCAACTTAATTTTATTCATAATATTTTGTAATCATAAATTTTTTATCTAATATTTCAATAAATAAGAATTTGAGAATTCTACCATCTAATTACTAGATATGGCCAAAAAAGGAAAAAAAATGGGAGAGGTACAAAATGGCTATTTGAGTTTAAAAAGTACTTGTTTTTTTTTAATTTATTTTTGTCAATTTCTTCTATAAAAAAAAAAACTTTTCTTTTGAATATGGATGAAAATCTTGCTTTGAGCAATTGTTTTAATTAATTTTCAGTTTAACAAGTTTAATTTAGTTTGGTTGTTTTTTATTTCAACTTTAAAAAAGATATTCTACATCAACTTTTAAAAAAACTTCTAATTCACCTAGTGGAAGTAACCTTTCACTTTTATCAGAGTTAAAACTTCACTTTAGCCACGGGAGGAGCTGTGATAGAAGTTCAAAATTATAAAGAGTTAAAACTTCACTTTAGCCACCGGAGGAGACTTCTAATTCACCTAGTGGAAGTAACCTTTCACTTTTATCAGAGTTAAAACTTCACTTTAGCCACGGGAGGAGCTGTGATAGAAGTTCAAAATTATAAAGAGTTAAAACTTCACTTTAGCCACCGGAGGAGCTAGATAGAAGTTCAAAAATATAAAGTATCTTGCTGAAATGAAAAGTTTAGAATGCACAAAGAGTTAAAATTGAAAGTTTGAAAACAATTCCATGAGACTGTAGGGAGTTATCTTCTTAGTTTAATGTTCTTTCCATGCAAATTGAAATGTAATAAGATCATTCCAAAGTTTCCATGGAGTTCATACCTCACTTTCTCCTCTGTTTAAAATTTTTTGTTAAGGGTTTTTTCTTTCCATGCCAATTGAAATGTAATGGGATCATTCCAAACTTTCCATGGAGTTCATACCATACTTTCTCCTTCATTTAAAATTTTATCATCATTGCCAAGGGTTTCCTTTATTTTTAGGTTTTATTGGAGTGAAATTTGGAAATTAGGACTATTGAAGTTCAAAAGTCACTTCCTTAATATTGCTAAGTTATTTAATGGTGTTCCTTCACTCCCTTATTATTGCTAACTTATGTAATAGTGCTCCTTCACTATAATTGTTTTTTCCCATTAACAACTTGATGGTTTTGTCTAAAACAAACGCATTTCCATAGCTTCACATTTTTCTCCATCTATTGATTACATAATTCATCATTGCTATCATTTGAATCAAAGTTTATTTAAATATCAAATACACATATTTGTCTTCAAAGGAAAGCTATTTAGTAAAGTGTCGTATCAATGGAGTGACTCAAAGTGTTTGGTGTTCTAAGTGCTTTCACACTGGAGTAAGCTCAACTCTTGTATTTTCTTGTGATTGTCTATCAATAGAAGTAAGTATCACTACATCACATCTTTTTCATTTTCATTACTAGATCTTACTGTTGATGGTTGAATCTAACATGAATTTTGTTGAAATCCTTGCTATGAAGGTTCTTTTCTATTAGCAATGCACAACTAGATGTAGTAGGTTTTGGTTAGAATAAAATTTTGTGTAGATAATAATTTTAGGATTAATTTTCATCATAGATAGTATGTCTCTATTAGGTCCCAATACAATCAGAGCCTACATAACAATAATATTGTAGGGGCACAACAATAACAATAGTGGGCTTCTATGGGGCATAATTATAACAACATGGGGACTATATGGGCACAATAATTGGGACCTAACAATCTCCTATAAGATCCACTTTTAAAACTCCGAAACAATCTGCCAAAGAGAAAAATTGGTCCATATTGGATAATTATATTGTTTGTCATCTATCTCAATGCTTTTAGAGTGGAAAAAGTGGAGGAAATCATTTCTCAGGACCATTTTTACCAATGGGACCTAGTTTGGAAAATAGGGGTTTGAAACCTTTCGGGAGTGTTTTGAGGCATCAAACGAAGTTTTTTGGGGGTAAAAATTTGCCACTTTAGCACGACGCCTTTTTTTCCTGTTATACACATAGAGACCTTTCCAACAATGCAAGAATCACATCAATTGGAGTTTGTATGTGAAAGTTATTCCACTCAGATGTTGACCTTCATGTTTTCACCACCATAATTCAAAAGGATGCCACGTCAGCCTCCATTATTCATGAAAAAAGGGTTTCACATGATTACGATGTGTACGTCTCTAGAAGAGTCTATATTGTAACTTTGGTTAAGATTTTTGGTAGTTAAACCTAATCACTAGTAGGCTATCAGGTTGTGTTATAACCGAGCCACTAGGAGGATAAGGGGTTCCATTCTTTTGAGTTCGTTTGTTCCATCATTGAGCAAAACTGGCCAAGAGAGATAGGAGGTAGAGCACACAGAGGATTTGTGCGCTGTAGAAGCCAACGAGTCATGGGTCCTACTTCTTTCTACTCACTCACAACCATATTTCCATTCAGAGAAAGAGAGTGGAGCGACCTCACCTTCTAGTTGGGTTTTTTTCATGAAAGGGTTTCCCAGGTCACGTCTTATGTCAAATGTGTGTGTGAGCCTTTGTTTCACTATTCTCTGTTTTCTGCATAATTTTAATTTGCGTGCATACATTATCAACAATAATCTACAGATCTATAAACCTATAAATCGAAAGAGAAATAAAATTGTAATAGTGTAATCTTTGATTTTTAAGTATATTTTATCAGATCTATTATGACAAACTATCATGTAGAATATCCATGTCAATTTACGGATCACATTGGAATCAGAGCAGGTTTCTTTGGATATATTGTGGAGATTTGTAGGGGATCTAGATCAGTTGGGTCAAGAGTCATAAAACCCTAATCATGGCTGACAAATTTGTGAATAACCATCATGACCATGCAGAGGAGAGGGTTTCGTTGCTAGAACAACAAGTTGCAGATATAAATCATGATGCAAATATCCTCATGGCATCCTTGAACATAAGCTTGGGATATTCAGAGACGAAGGGGATTTTTTATCCGGATTTAAACAGGAACGCAAAAAATTATAGATATAACCAGAAATATAGAGATGCAGCAGCAATAACACTTCATTTCATTAATATTAAATACTGAAGTATGCTTACAAATAGAATGGAAATAACGCTAGCTCGGATGATGGTAGCTTATCTCTCAGAAGAGATGTGGTGGCTACATGGCTCTGAACTCAGTTACAATGAGGCTCAAGGGCCTTTTTGTTAGTGAACAATAAGAGAAAATCCTAAACAACCAAAACCCTAACCTAAGGAGATGTAACACGGAGAGTTTATGGGCCTCGTCGGGGTTAGTTGGGAAGCCAACTTCCCAGGGTCGTAACTTGATCATATTATCTCTATTTGACGTGTATGATACCTCGTTGGAAAGATATCTCCGAGGACTACAACTTTTGATGTGATTTCTTTAAAAATTCTGAACAAATTTTACCAAAAAAAACATTGTTTAGGGCCTCAAAACGGCTCTGAAAGTTAAGGACCCGAAAAAACTGCCAAAAATATTAAACTGTGCTACAATTAAGGAAACTGAAAAGAATGAAAGAAGCAATAGTGAGGGTCAAAGTGGAATAGGTGGGTGGCCACCAATATCCACTTGGATCAGTCCTCCCCCCTTATGAAGTAATGGCCCCCATTGCATTGAGTTCCTCCATGAGATGAATAAACTTCTGTTTTACTTGGTCCCTGGTGAGCCATTTGCCTTGGTGTAGGAGTTGGTCGACTTTGAAAACTGATGTTTGGATCTTCCGCTGACAAGTGTTCTTGATTTGCGTGTCCATGATCCAGTCAGTTGCAACTTGTTCCATGGAGTCTAGATTTAACTCTGTTGGTGTGAGTTGTTCTACAATGTCAGATGTGTCGAGTAAAGGTAGAAAGTATGGTTGAAGGCTATCCACATTGAACATTGGGTGCAGGCCAAGGTATGGGGGAATGTTGGGCTCAAAAGAATTATCTCCAACAACCTTGGTGATGGTGTATGACCCATATCAAAGCGGGTGAATCTTGCAGTGGGGCCCAACAAGGCGCTCCTTCTACAAATGTAGCCAAACTTTGTTGCCCGCCTGGAACTTGTGTGGCACCCGATGCTGATCAGGTCGTTGCTTGTACTTAACATTGGCTTTGTCCAATATGTCATGGACTTGTTGGCGGATGTGTTGAATGTGCTCAATGAAGTTATTTTCCTTGTCAGCTTCGGATTAGACATGAGCTGAATCTGCCTGAGTTGCTGCAAATGGTATGGCCACATCAATGGGACATAGTGGTTGGATTCCCAAGCCCACCTGAAAGGGAATGTGGCTAGTCAAGGTGTGGAGAGCCCGGTTATAGTTGTGTTGCACATAGGGCAGGTTTTCATCCCATGTGTGTGGATGCTCTGGGTTGTACATGCGCAAAATGTGTACGATCATCCTATTGACGACCTCTATCTGGCCATCCGTTTGGGGATGGAAAGTTGTGGACTTAGTGAGCTTGGTGTCCAACATCGACCAGAGACTGGACCAAAATGTACTGAGGAACCCGCTGTCCCGATCTGAGATGATACACTGTAGGATCTCAAAGTGTACCAACACTCATTCAAAGAAGAGTTTAGCAGTGGCTTCTACTATGATATTCTTCTTGCAGACCGCCATAATGGCCATCTTCGAGAATCCGTCGATGACCACAAAAACACATTCGTTGCCATGCTTAGTAGAAGGAAGGCCCAACATGTAATCCATGGAGATGGATTTCCAAGGTCGACTTGGGGTAGGTAGTGGAGTATAGAGGCCTTGCTTCTTGATGGTTGGTTTGGCAATGACGCAGGCAGTGCAATATCTGACGTACTTCTCGGACATCCTATTGAAGATTCGGCGAATAGAAATACTTTTGTAGTACTGCCACCATTTTCTCGACCCTGAGATGCCTAGTGGCCCGACTATATTGCGCTTCCCAAGTCATCTTGGCACACTCGCTTGAGGGAACACAAAGGTGTCCCAGGTGGCATAACAAAGCATCTTGGAGGTGAAAATTTGGAACTTTTTGACCCTCCAAGAGCGTATGGTACGTGTGACCAAATTTTGGGTCACTTTTGTAGAGAAATGGCCAATCAGAAGTCTCGTGCCCACAAGAGTTGAGCACGGTGGTTAACGCCATGATCAGCGGTTCGCTGAGGCAGTCTGCAACATTATTTGTGCTGCCCTTCTTATACTTGATATTCAAATGGAACTGTTGCAGGTATGTGGACCACTTCTGACAGCGATCATTCTGCAACTTCCCTTGCGTTTGTATGAACTGCAGGGGTTGGTGGTATGTGTGGATGACTGTTTCCTTCCCCAAAATGCAATGCTTCCATTGTCGGCAGACCTGCACAATGAAATACATCTCTTTGTCATAAGTGGGATACTTTCGTATTGTGTCTGAAAGTGTTTCACTGTGATATGCCACTGGATGCCCCTGTTGAGTAAGGACTTCGCCAATATCATAGTCAGAGGTATCTATCTCGATCTCAAATGGTTGTTGTATGTCAGGTAATGTGAGCACTGGTGCAGAGAAGAGACGATGTTTCAACTCTAAGAATGCCTTCTATTGAGATTCAGACCAAAAGAATTTTTCTTGCGCTCCTCCCTTGGTGACTTGACTCAAGGGCCAAGTGATATGAGAGAACCCCAACACGAACCTGTGGTAGAAATTTTCAAGACCCAGAAAACTACGGAGCTCTGTCAGAGTGGTTGGGGTTGGCCAATCCCAAATGACTTGGATCTTGGTTGGATCCACATGCACCCCACTTTCATCAATAATGTATCCCAAATACCGAACCTAGGTCATGCCAAAATTGCATTTCCCCAAATTGGCACACAACTTGTGTTGCTGCAGTTTTTGGAGAACCGGTCAGATGTGGTTGAGGTGCTCTTCCCAATTCTAGATGAAGATTAGGATGTCATCCAAGTATACCACCACAAATGAGTTAGTGAATGGTCGCAAGATGTCATCCATTGGCCTCATGAAGGTTGCATGAGAATTCATCAACTTGAAAGGCATAAACAACAATTCGAAAAGGCTCTCCTTGGATTTGAAGGCAGTGTTCCACATATCAGAGGGTTTGATTGGTACCTGGTGATATCTAGACTTCAAGTCGATCTTGCTAAAATATTTCCCCCACCCTTGACTTGGTCGAGAAGGTCATCAATCCATGGGATTGGGTACCTATTCTGGATAGTGATATTTTTTAGTGCCCGATAGCCAATACAGAGTCTCCAAATTCCATCATTCTTCTGTATTAACACGATCAGGCTCCCACAAGGTGATGAACTCAGCCGAATGTGACCTTTCTATGGCAGCTCCTGAATCTGCCTCTTGATTTCATCGTTCTCTAGAATGAAGCATCGATAGATTGGTCCATTTGGAAACAACACACCTGCGGTCATATTGATGGACTGCTTGACTTGACAGTGTAGAGGCACCCCTACAGGGGAGGTGAAGATGTCCTCGTACTCCTCCACGACCTTGTCCATCTGTTTTTGTCGTGCGGAGGGGCCCTTTCTGGTGGCCGTGGCCACCGTCTTCTACTTTCCCTGAGGGTGTATCATCAAGAAAAAAAATCTCAGTTTGGAATGAGTTTACTGCATTATTTTGTAGTAACCAGAGAGATGGCAATACGTGGTGCTACCTCCGGTATCTTTTACAACTTCTTTCCCAAGGTAACAATAATAGTGTGAGGCCTTGACTCATACACAACATGTCACTTCCACAAGTATGGTTGGCCTAATAATACATCACAAACATCAAGGAGAGAAACGTCACATAATACCTCATCTGTGAAGGGTTGATGCTATATGGAAAGCGACACTATTGGCTCACGCGAAGATCCGTCCTTAGTGAAGCCACCCGATGGTGTACGACTATGGGTGTTCTGTGGTCGGTAAGCCCAGCCACTTCACGACCTATGCTGAAATGAAGTTCTTTTAGCTCTCGTTATCGACAATGAACTATACCAGGGAACCCTTTACCCACATTTGGGAGTGGAAGAGACGCTCCTCCTCCTCTGGATCTTCGAGTTCCTCCTTTTATCTTCGTGGTGGCAACGGTGGCGTCGGGCTCCGCATCGATAATCTGCTTCCCTTTTTCATTCCACTTGTCGGGTTTTGACTCAAAGTCGGAACATGCATCTGATTCTGAAGCCTTCATCTTGGCCACTAGTGACTGCTTGGCCCGACACTCACTTGTGTTGTGAGTGGAGCTCTTATGGAAATCACACCACTTTCGAGTGTCCTTCTTCGGTTTCGCAGTGTTTTCCTTTACTTGTGGCCTTGGTGAGTTGTCCTGGGATGTCCCGCCTTGGCTTTGTCCTTTGTTCTGCAGTTTGGGGTACCTTTTCCTTGCTTCAGATTCACAGATCGAAAGTCTCGCTTCTTCTGTTTAAACTTCTGCTCGATCTTGACGGTGTGTCGATACGCCATGTCGAGCGAGGAGATGTCCAGGAACTCCATCTCGTCCTGGATATATCTATGTAGGAAGCTACGATACTTGAGTACCAAATGTTTCTTAGAATCTTTGATACCCAACTTCGTGTAAAGGGTATAAAAAACATTGGTAAACTCTGACACATCTTGTGAGTCTCCTACTCAATTTTTCCATTCACCTTCTTGGTAAAACCCTGCAACTTGCATTCCATTAACAAATAAATGCAAATAGATGTGATACATTTCTTTTCACATAAAAAGATCTGCAACTTTAATTAGATAAGAATTCTAACCATTTCTTACCAATCCATTTCAAAGGTGCTACCTTTGTCTGCACATCAACGTAAACATGTGAATCATCCTGAAACACATCAATCATGGAATCTTTCTTTCCATTCCTTCCATTCTCTCTTTCCACTTTCCTGCAGGTTTAGTTTATTTTCCATAAACTCTTCAGATCCGCTTGCTTGTAGGTTTAGCTGTAAAATGTGTTGATCTCCTTTTGATCCGACAGCTGACAATGCTCATCGCAATTGACCCATCGCAAGTCTTCATGCCTTTGGTTAAGTCCTCCTTTTGGCTTTTTGCGATGCGATAAAATATTGCCCGATTTCCTTTTTTACCAATAAAATAGGGCCACGTGGCCCAATCCTAGCCTGCCATGTGTCATTTGTGGATTGGCCTGTGACCCTATACCAAAAATCAACATTTTCAATATAGTTTGAAGATTAATGAAATTGCCTCCTTTTCTAAGGACATTGGACAATTTTCATTTTACTATAACTCCATCCGGAGTTCGTTTTGGTCCATTCCAATTGCAGTAGATTCAGAATGAAGAGATCTATGCAATGAGACTATTTCCAAGAGCATCCTTTGACTTTCATTTTTATCATTAAAATTCATCAAGGATCATTTTATGATCAGTGCAATACCAAGGCTCACCACTTTTTGGTGTTGTTTTTGGGGAGGCGTGTAAGTAGATGTTGTTTTTGCTTAAGCATTGTTTTTTTTTTCATAAAGTTTTTGCAAAAGTAAAAAAAAATTGTAAAAGAATTTTTCTTTCATGCCTCGTATGAGTAGGGATAATCAAGGAAAATTCTTACCAAAAACCCCCACACCCTCAAATAGTCAACCTTCACTCTTCTTCAGTGACTATGAGCTTCTCTCTTTAACTACAAGGGAGTTAGAAGACCCTCTAGGTGAGCAACCTAAAAAATTTGAAGAACCTATTCGGGAAGAAGAAGAACCCACTTTACCTACCCAAAGTATGGCTGAAAATAGGGACAATGAGGTTTTCCCTATCAGGGAGACCAATGGAGAGGCTAGAATGAAGAACATAAGCCCTACTACCCTTCCACATTTCCATGGCTTAACCTCTGAGAATCTTGATACCTTCATGTTTGAATTTGTTGTTGTCTGTAGGACCTATGAATATGCCATTGATGAGTAAGAATTGAATTTATTCCCCTCTACCCTTAAAGATGTAGCCTTGCATTGGATTATGGGTCTGCCCGGGGGTAGCATCACTACTTGGGCCAAAATGCAACAGGCATTCAATAGAAAGTACAGGGAATACTGTACGTTCAAAGAAACCAAGGAAGAAATATTGAAGATCACTCTTGGACCTAATGAATCCCTAGAAGACTATGAGGAGAGATTTTAAATCAGTTATAGGAGGGCCAACTGCGCCCTTAATTCTGAATCACTTAAACTAGTCCTTCTCTAAGGGATCACAGAAGATATGTTTTAAACCCTCAACATGTTGTTTAGAGGAGATATCTATCAGTTATCCTATGATGAAATTAAAATTGTGTTCAAGAATCACTCTAGGGCTACCAGGAAGAAGGGTAGGGCTAGTCAATTCTTGGTTAGTTCCTCTCCCTCCACAACATCCATTAAGAATGAGATAGGTAACATGTTGGAGGATTAAAGAGTGAAATGTTTCATACCTTTGCATTGCAAATGGATAGCATGCCAATCAAAAGAAAGCAGGAGGAATAAAAAATGGCACTAGCTATTTTCTGCCTAAGATGCACCAAAAGGCATCCTAGGAATGAGTGCCCATTGAATGTCATAGAGGTCTACCTAGTCCGTGAAGAAAATCATGCAACAGAAAAATTCCCTTCTTTGCCAGAACTAAAATCTATATATCAAGGGGCAAAAGGAGGGTCAAAGCAACTCTATTTCATTAAACAAAGAAGACCTCGACCATATCAACAAGGCATGCAAGGTGCACACTACTCTTATTATAATCCAAATCAGAATGCACCCTTGCAACCTTGGTACTCTTCCACTCATCCATCATGGCCCACACGTCCTTCTTGGCCTTATGCTCCTCCACATCCTCCTTGACCTGTCAACCATCCTTTTCAACCATATCCACCCCAATCTTCTCAATGGGGAAACCCATCACAAGGGTGGAGGCATCAAGTTAACCAAACTCATGATTTACTATTTCCACCCCAACCTCAACCACAACTCACTCATACTACTCCACCTAATCAACGTCAAATGCATGCTCAACCAAATTTGAACCCGAATAACAAACAAGCACAACAGGTCTACAGTGGAGGGACATCTTATCCTGCTGATGCTGTAGAAATCTAGGAGATCAACCTTCGGTCTGGGAGAGCACTTCCAGATAACCATCCACCTTCTCCACCCGAAGAGATTGAATAATAGAATGAAGAGAGTGTTCCTAGAGTCAATCCACCTAATTTTCCTCAGAGGTTGATCCACCAGAGAAGGAAGAGAGTGTTCCTAGAGTCAATCCACCTACTTTTCCTCAAAGGTTGATCCACCAGAGAAGGAAGAGAGTGTTCCTAGAGTCAATCCACCTACTTTTCCTCAGAGGTTGATCCACCCTAGCCAGCACACCCCAAAATAGGTTGAACTTCTGGGAGAATTGAAGGATTTGTGTGTTAAAATACCCCTTATCTAGGCTATTAAAGATGTTCCCATCTATAATAAGCTCATCGAGGAAAAATGTTTCAAAAAGCCTGGGAGAAGAAAAAGAGACACCTCGCCATAAAAGTTGTTGGAAAATTATCTAATTTGATGCTTGGGAGGGTGATCTTCTCGAAATATCTAGACCGTGGAATCCCTGTAGTAGATGTGCACATTGATGGCCTTATAGTCCCTAACACCCTGATTGATATTAGGGCTACAATCAATATGATGACTAAGGAAACCATGCTAAAGCTAAACCTCCAAGGGGTTTTGAGAAAGACCACCACAGTGTTGCAACTTGCAGATAGATCCATAGTAGCTCCAGAGGGAGTTGTTGAATATGTTATGGTCTCCATTGACTCCTTAGAGTATCCTATTGATTTCATGGTTCTCCAACCCAAAAACAAGTTTAATGGCTATCCTCTCATCTTGGGAAGGCCATGGTTAGTCACTGTTGATGCTTACATTAATTGTAGCGTTGGGAACATGACCATTAAGAATGGAAATTTGTCTAAACAGTTGGTATTGTATTCTCCTACTCAGCCTTCTATTGAACATGACTTACCCTTGTGGCTAGAATAGGAGGAAGAATATGAACTGTATCACACCATCCCCCCCCTGCACTTTGGATATTATTACAGGAGGGGGGAAACCTGATGAAGATGATCTCATTGACCATATCCTTCAGAATCAACCTCCCACTCCCATACCAATTGATGAGTTGATGAAAGAATCTGGGAGTAATCCTTGGGATGACTTATGCCCTATTGACTCAAGTCCAAACCATGTCAATATTGTAGAGTTTGGCCCATCCAGAACCTTAAAGATCAACCCTTCTCTCTCGGCCAAATAGGAAGAACAATTGTGCAAAGTGTTGAGGCAACACCTAGATGCTTTTGCTTGGGACTATAAGGAAATGAAAGGTGTGCATCCCTTAGTTTGTACTCACCATATTTACATCAAGGAGGGATGCAAGCCTATGCACCAACCCCAGAGGAGGATGAACCCAACTCTTAAGGACATTGTGAAAGAAGAACTGCAAAAAATACTGGATGCAGGGTTCATATACCCCATTTCAGATAGTGAGTGGGTGTCACCTCTTGTGTTAGTTCCTAAGAAGAATGGGAAGTGGAGAATCTATGTGGATTACCGGGAACTCAACAAGGCTAAAAAGAAGGACCATTTTCCCTTTCCCTTCATTGACCAAGTCCTAGATGGCCTTTTAAGGAAGAAATTCTTCTCCTTCCTGGATAGATTTAGTGGACACAATCAAATCCATATCAACCCCAAAGACCAAGATAAGACCACATTCACATGTCCTGGGGTACCTTTTCTTATAGAGTTCTTCCATTTGGTTTATGCAATGCCCCTGTTACTTTCCAGAGGGTAGTTTTGAGTATTTTTGCTTAATTGGTTCATGACTTTGTTGAAATATACATGGATGATTTCAGTCCTTATGGATGTGAATTCCATGAAGCTCTCTCCAATCTGTATAAGGTTTTGAAGAAATGCATTGAAATGAATCTCTCTCTAAGCCTTGAGAAATTTGAGTTCTTAATGATGATAGGACTACCCTTGGCCATTCCATCTCCAATCAAGGGATACAGGTAGACCCAAACAAAATCGCCATCATCAAAAGGGTCCCTACCCCTCAGAAGCAAAGAGATGTCGGGATCTTCTTGGTACTAGTTGATGATTATAGGAGATTCATCTGAGACTCTAGTAAAGTGGTTTCACCTTTGTTTGGTCTACTGGCCAAAGATTTAGATTTTCGTCGCCCTTGAAGTGTTGAAATAAAAGTGTGCCATTACACCCATCCTAAGAGGTCCCAACTCGACATTGCCTTTCCATATCCATATTGATGCATCAAATAAAGTTGTGGGGGGAGCCTTGGGACAAGTAGAGCATAAGTTTCCTTATGCTATTTACTTCATTATTAAGAATTTGTCTAAAGATGAGCTAAATTACACTGTCATTGAAAAAAAACTCTTAGTTGTAGTACATTCTTTAAAAAAAATTAGGCTCTATATCACTGGGTACCAAATTTTTGTTCATACTAATCATGCAGCCATTAAATATTTGATGAACAAGCTTGATGTTAATGCTAGGATAATTAGATGGTTTTTATTGTTACAACAGTTTGATTTGACTACTATTGACAAACTAGGGAAAGAAAATGTGGTTGCAGAATTTTTGTCCATGTTAACCTTACCTGCATGTAATGAAGAGATGGTGGATGATCAACTGCTAGATGAGCACCTATTTGCCATCTCTGTGTTTTATCCTTGGTTTGATGACATAGCAAACTACTTGATTGCTGGGAGGCTCCCTCCTAATCCATCATCCTAGGAGAAAAGCAAGATTGTAAGGAAAATCGCTCCTTTCACTTGGATTAGGGGCAGTCTTTTTAGATTGGGATCAAATGAAATCTTGAGGAGATGTGTAAGATAATATGAGGTCTTTGACATCCTCTCAGCATGTCATGATGGTCCTTGTGGAGGTCATTTTGCTGCAAAAAGGACAACCTTTAAATTTTTACAGGTTGGTTACTATTGACCCACTTTACATCAAGATGCAAGGAGATATACCACTAGATGTGATCAGTGCCAAAGGATGGGAAAACCCACACCTAGGGATGAAATTCCCCTACAACCTCAAGTGGCCTTAGAGCCATTTGACAAGTGGGGAATGGATTTCATTGGGCCAATTGATCCACCATCAGGACAGAAAAAGTACATCATTGTGTGCATTGATTACTTGACAAAGTGGGTTGAGACAAACGCAATCAAAGCAGCAATTGAGCATAAAGTGGCAAAATTTTTAAGAGAAAACATCTTCTACAAGTTTGGGTATCCAAGGGAGGTATTCATTGATCAAGGAGCACAATTCACATCCAATTTTATTGAATATCTCATGAGGCAGCACCATATCAAGCACAAGATATCCACTGCCTATCATCCTCAAGAAAATGGGCAAGTAGAGGTCACAAACAGAGAATTGGAGAGCATTGTCACCAAGGTTGTTAGCAGCAGCGGGAAAGATTGGGCAGAGAGGCTAGTAGAGGCCACTTGGGCCTACAATACCACTTGGAAAAATACCACCAAATTACTCCATATGATTTGGTTTATGGGAAGAAAGTTTTTCTTTCTATTGAGTTTGTATATAACACTTTGAGAATGGAAACTCAGTTGGACTTAAATGTCACCACAGCACATCAAGAAAGGTTGCTCCAAATAAATGGCTTAGATGAGTTTAGAACGCAAGCTCTCTTACACAGTGAAGTCATACAACTGCAAAGGAAGGTCTGGATTGGGCTTGGTTATATGATTCTAGGTTCAAATATTTTAAAGGGAAGCTAATGACAAGATGGTTGGGTCCATACCTAGTGGAAAAGTGTCATGTAAATGGATTTGTCCAGATCATAACCATTGATGGGGAAGGCATTCCCTTCCTTGTAAATGGTTATAGGGTGAAGTTATATAGAAGACCTTTGTCCGAGGAATTTATCAATTCAGTCAACAAAGAATTAAATGTGATTGGGAGTTTCATAGCTTCCAATCCACAACATTCCTAGAAATTTGAAAAAAAATAAAATGGCTTGGATGAAAACCTATATAAGGCATCTGAGGCCAACTCCAGGGTTGAAAACCTCTATGAGGCATCCCAGGAAAAAAAATAAAAGATCCCTAGGTGAAAACCTCTTTTGAGGCACCTAGGAAAGGCATGCAAGTTTAAAACCTCCTCTGAGGTAGGCCGTGTGTCTCAAGAAAAAGAGAAAATAAATAAATAAGAGAAAATAAAAAGAGAACAAGGAAGAAGCTTATATGATATTTTCTAACCTTTTTTTTTTCCAAATTGTACACAATGGATGATTCCATGGCTATAGGCCAATACCTACAAGCTATCATTCATTCCTCCATCCATACACCTCATATCCATCCTCTCCATTCATATTACTATCTCTCTCCACCATCCCATCATCAAGAAATCCAAATTTCATCTCTTCTTTATGATGCTACAAGAAGGACATGTATTGCTACAGGAAGGTCATGTAATGTTATATGAGGAGCATTTGGAGCTACAAGAGGGAGATCCAAAGAGGAAAACAATCCAAATTACCATCCTAACTCTAAGAATTGATAAATAATGTCCTCTTATGGATTTTCCATCGTCCATCCATCATCCATACACTCATTTCACCAAAAAAATTGCTCAAATTCTCCACTTTTCCCTACCTTAAGAAAAAAACACAGAATCCATTATTTTCTATCTCTACAGTGTCTACACTACTCCTCCATGACTCTAAACCTATCCTCATAGCTTATCATCATCTCTCTCATCTCCCTCACGCAAACTAAAGACTTCAAGGGAAGAACAAAAGACTACTACAGGAAGAAACTCCTCCTATAGCAGCCTGTGCATCCACACAACAATAAATGATATTATTTTTTTCCACCACCAAAAATGATGTTGAAGATTTGTTTGCGGCTATAAAGAGACACCTAATTCTCAGGGGGGCTTTCCACCAATAGCAGCAACTTGGATATCAAAAGAGGCACATGCAAACACACAACAAAAGCAACAATCAGGGTAGCATCAAGAATGAAGATATGCACAGGAAATAATTCAAAGAGGTCAACCCCTTGATCATAATTATATATGGTCCAGCTCTAGCATGCAACCCTCTGCAGCAAATCGATCCACAAGTATGCTAAGGTATGGCAACCCTAACCTCCTCCCTCTGCATAAAAATGACAAAAATGTGTTTTAAATGAGAACAGGTGTTTTAATAGGATAGAGATGGCGAGTGGACTTGGCCACCCTCGACTAGTAAACTCAAGTATGAGTTAAGTCAACCATGCAACATGGAAATGTCAACTCAAAACGAAGTGGTGTCCTCAAAGAGTGGGGTGATAATCATGAGGAGGGTGAAATGATTACAATTAGTGGGGACAATGGTCCAAAATAGGAAACTCGTTAATGCCAAGTCACTAGAGCGCTCCAATATTTTAACCAAAAGAGGATATTATGTGTTGGATCAACTTCATTTACACCATCACTCATTCCAAAAATAGGTAGAGGAATGACGAGCTAGTGCATCGAGCATCTTAGAGTGCCACTGAGGAGCTTCAAACCCTGCCTGCAAAGTGTTATAGGAGAAAGCTACATGGAGGCTTGCAATTACTACAGGAGGGCCGAGAGGAGCTACAGGAGGAGTTGGGAGCAGAAGAAGGAGTCACAGTGGCTCGATATTGTCTCAAAACTTTCATGCACACCCACAATTTCTCTAATAAGAAGTAAGTGATACCCCCCTTCTTTTTTCTACACCCAATTTCATGAGAAGTTTGCATAAAATTAAGAGCCTATAGCAACCAATTGATCATTAGGGGATCCTTTTGGAAGTTTGATGTGGTTAAGACAAGAGAAAATAATTTGGTTCATATTGATTCGATCACCCTTCTTCCTCATTATCACCAAGCATTGTGCCACTGTTTCATCATTTTTTGTGCCATTGTTTCACCAATAAGACTATTTGAATTTTTTTTTAATTTTGTGCCCACATAGCATCAAGGAGTAATAGAGAAGAGATGGTGAAGTATTTAACAGAAGGGAACCCTCAGACACCAAGAGAATTCACCAACACCCTCTCATAGTTGACATCTTCAAAAACCACCAGTGGTTGGGTTTCTTTGAGCTGCTAAAGGGGTATGATGATGATCTTGCCCATGAATTTGCCATGGCATTACACTCTCAAGAGGAATATAGTGCCACAACTGTTGTCAGAGGGTTGGCCATCTCTCTCAATCCTGAAACCATCATTAGAGTGCCCACCTTGCCTCTAAGAATTAGATGGAGCAAAGAAAACAAGTGTCACAACTATGAAAAACTTCTTCCTTTCTAAAGAGAAGCCTGTAGAAGACAAAAATGGAGTGAGAAGAGAAAGTCTTCCATACCCTTAGGATGAGGTAGCTTATCATATCCTTAAATATATATCTTGTGAAGGTAGATTAAGTGTGGTTTATGCCTACCACTTCAGGCTGCTCCAGGAGCTAAGATTCAAGGCAAAATTACCCCTTTCTCAAAGACTTAGTGTCCCTCATTTCCTTCTGCAACCAATCATGGAGATGAGTCAGAAGGTAAAGGAAGGAAACACCATCATTGAGCTCACCATGGCCTCATTAATTTGATAGTGGTGGATGCTCTGAACCACTTGAGAATCACAGTCATATGTAACAAACTTGTGGACATGGATAGGGAGAGTTTCATAAAAACACAAGCCCTCACACCAGGAGAGACTCCAGCCTTTAGTATTGGAGGAAGAGAAGGAAAAACATAGGAAGAAGAAGGAACAAAGACAGAGGAGGAAGACGCAACAAGAACAGAAGAAGAAGAAAGAAAAATAGAGGAAAAAGAGGCAGCAGAGATAGAGGAAGGAGAAGCAGAGATGAAAGGAGAAGAGGAGGAGAAGAAAGGAGAAGAAATAATAAGCCCTGAGGAGACTTTTCCACCCCAAGGAGCAGAAGACACTGAAAAGGAAATAGCTGCAACCTTGGCTACAAGCAATCAAGACCAAGTCAAATGTATCTCAGAATCAAAAAGAGCACTAGAATTAGACAAGGGAAGCCACAAACTCTTGCAAGGGTTCCTATAATTATTGATGAATCACCAAGAAAAAAGGAAGAAATAGGACCCAGTGAAGGAAAAAACGAGGAGGTCACTACTCCTAAAACCAAAACCAAGTCACCAATAGCGCATGTGAGAAGGTCTACCACTAGGTTTGTCACCTTCAAGAAGCCAAGGACACAATCTGCCTTTTAGGAAGAGGAAAAATAGAAGCTACAGGAGGATCAAGGTTTGCTACAGGAGAGACAGGGTTTGCTACAAGAGGGGAAAAGTCTGCTACAGGCAGGACAGGGGAAGCTATAGGAGCACAAAAAATATGCATAAGAGGAAGCCACCACCTCAAAGACTTTTGTAAAAGACCTACAAGAGCTCCAAGAACCTATTCCACAACTTAGCTTGAGTGCCTACTACAAATTCATTGAAGGAGGAAGGATTATCCCTGAAAAGTTTGCAATCCCACTACTTTATGAGCTGGAGATAGAGAGAGGTAGAACCCACAAGTGGATGCAAATTGCTAAATCTCAAAAGGTAGAGGATGTAGGCGTCATGGAAGAAAATGTCATTGAAATGGATCAACAAAATAAAAGAAAAGATAGATCAACGACTGCAAAATAAGCCTCTTCGAGGGGGAACCTCATTTACATTACACAAATGAAAAATTCTTGGATGATTCAAAAGACAAAACCTCCTTTCTATATATAAGAGTCCAAGGCATCACAATATAATCAGATTCGACATAACAATAATAATATAAGGGCACAACAATAAGAATAGTGGACTTTTATGGGGCACAATAATAACAATATGGGGACAACAAGGGCACAACAATAACAATAAGGGGCTACAATTACAATAGTAATGGGGGAATCACTATTATTATAGGGACCTAATATGCCCCTCTCCTTCAAAAAAAGTTTGTCCTCAACGCTTGAGTAGTTTTGGATGCTTGTGTATAAAATTCTCATCCTCCCATGTGGAATCTTCAGTGGGTAAGTTCTGCCACGATGAGATACTCTGAAATTGATCGATTTCGTAGTTGCCAAGTTCTTGTTTCTGTGAGTCCTTCAGGTTCTAATATGATTTTTCCTTCCTCATCAATTTCTTGAAATATTGTTTGAACTGGGAGTTTGTCACCTATAACCTTCTTTAAGCATGAAACATGGAAAACTAGGTGCACTTGGGAAGATGCAGAAAGCTCCAACTTGTATGTCCTAGTACCAATCTTTTGCAACACCTTGTACGAACCATAATACTTTGGTGATCATTTATTATCCTTCTTAACTTGTTTGAGGGACATTTGTTTGTATGGTTGTAGTCGTAGAAATACCCAATCACCTACATCAAAACTTCTTTCACTGCAATGTTGATCTGCCTGTTGTTTCATTCTATTATGTGCCAAAGTGAGGTTATCCTTTAAGAGTTGGAGAAACTATTGTTGATGCTCAATGTGATCTGCCATTGCTTGAACCTTAGAATTTTCTCTTAAAGATGTTGTGATAGACGGTGGATGATATCCATAACGTGCCATAAATGGGGTCATTTTTGCTACAGTATGAAAGGAAGTGTTATACCACCATTCAGCCAGAGACAACCACTTGACCCATTGTGTTTGTTTATCAGATACAAAGCAACAAAGGTATCCTTCCAAACATTTGTTCACTATCTCAGTTTTCCCATCAGATTGAGGATGATAAGATGAGCTATGAGCTAGCTGAGTAACCAGACAAGAAAATAATTCGGTCCAAAAATTTCCAGTGAAAATGGGCTCTATGTCGCTTTCAATAATCTTGGGGTTTCCATGTAGCTTTTGAATTGTTTCCGTAAATGCAGTAGCAGTTGTACTAGCTTTAAATGGATGAGATAATTCACAAAAGTGTGCATACTTGGTAAGTCTATCAACTACCACCATGATGACACTCTTTCCTTTGGACTTTGATAAACCTGTGATAAAAGCCATTGAAACCTCCTCCCAACGTTGACTTGGAATGGATAAAGGTTTTAACAAACCTCGAGCCTTAATTGTCTCAATTTTATTTTGTTGGCAAACCAAACATTCCACCAAAAACTTTTGAATATTAGATTTAAGGCCATCCCAAAAAAATTCCTTCTTAATCCTATGGTAATTTTTTTTAAATCCTCAGTGCCCTCCTAAGGGAGAGCTGTGAAATTCCAGAAGAATCTTTTGTTTGAGTTGGGAATTCTTATAGAGGTATAAGTGATCTTTGTACTATAACGAAACATTTTTCCAGCTAAATGTATCAGATGTACTCGGATCTTGCTGCAACTTTTGAATGAGAGCCCACACTTCTTCGTCATTCTTCCATTCATCCCTTACTTCATTTATCCAATCTGGTTGGATGATAGATATGGCATAAAGCAATGCTTTCACATCCTCATCCTTTCTTGAGAGTGCATCTGCAGCAACATTTTGCTTCCCTTTTTGTAGATGATTTCAAAGTCATAACCCAACATATTTGTGACCCATTTTTCCTGCTCTTCTGAACATAATCTTTGTTCTAAAAAGTATTTAAGACTATCATAATCTGATTTTACTTGGAAGTGTCTTCCCATTAGGTAAGGTCGCCATTTCTTAAGTGCATGTAGTATTACCAACATTTACTTCTCATAAATAGCTTTTAGTAAATACTTTCCTTTGATTTGACGACTTTCAAAAGAAATGGGCATTCCTTCTTTCATTAAAACATCACCAATTCCATTTCCTGAGGGATCACATTCCACAATAAAGGTTTTTGTGAAGTCTGGCGTAGCTAAGACCAGTGCTTGGCACATTGCCTCTTTAAGATGTTCAAAGGCCTTCGTTTCTTCTGGAGTCCGTGAAATTGCATCTTTCTTCAGTAATGTTGTTAGTGGTGCTGATATTTTCCCATAATTCTTAACAAACTTGATATAATACCATGTCAACCCGAGAAATCCTCGCAGATTCTTTATGGATCTGGGGATTTTCCATTCCTTAATGGCTTTAATTTTGCTAGGGTCTACCTTAACACCTTCATGAGATACAATACGACCCAGATATTCCACTTCCTGTACTCCAAAGAAACATTTGGAGGTTTTTGCATGTAATTGTTTCTCCTCCAATAGTTTGAGCACCCTGTCAACATGTTGAACATGATCCTTCCAAGACTTGTTGTAAATAAGTATATCATCAAAAAATACTAACACAGTTTTTCTAAGGGTGGGTTTGAAAATGGAATTCATCAAACCTTGAAATGTAGAAGGTGCATTGGTAAGGCCAAAAGGCATGACCAAAAATTCATAATGACCCTCCTGAGTTCTAAATGTTGTTTTCAAAATGTCTTCAGTCTTCATTCTGATTTGATGATATCTTGAACGAAGATCCAACTTGGTGAAGTAAATTTCTCCATGTAAGTCATCCAATAATCCATCGATGACAGGAATGGGAAATTTATCTTTAATAGTGATCTTGTTGAGTTCCCTATAATCCGGACACATGCGCCATGATCCATCCTTCTTGTGCACCAATTCTACTGGAGCAGAGAAAGAACTTTGACTAGGTTGAATTATACTAGCCTCTAACATTTCTGCAACCATACATTTAAGGCCTGATGTTTGGATGAACACTTACTGGAATAAAATGAATAGCATGATCATGATCACAAATAAGTGGGATGCCTTTGGGAGTCTCAAACACCTTGGAATGACTGTCCAAGACTTTTTGGAGATCTGGATAAATAGATGATTTCAATGTGGGAACTTCTAGTTAACATAATTGTGCAATTACGCCCCTTTTTTCTTTCTTTAGAAGCTTTGTCATGTCGTTAGAGCTAATTATCTTTCCTGATTTCCCTGTGATACCCCTTAATTCAACTTCCTTTCCTTCCCAAAAAAAAATCAAGAAAAGTTCTTGAAATGGACTCCTAGTACAACATCAGCACCACCCATTGGAATAGAAATCATAGGACTATTCAATACATATTCTCCCATGGATAGGATAGGTTGATATTATGGCACTTTCCCGAGCAATTTATGGTTACTCCATTTGAAACCATCACTTGAAATTTTGATGCTGGATATAGGAAGCAATTCAATTCCTTGGCTATCTTACAATGAATAAAATTATGGGTGCTACCCGAATCAATCAACATTATTACCTTTTTATTATTCATATGTCCTTCTATCTTGAGAGTTTGAGGAGTGGTAATTCCTGCCAATGCATTACAAGATATGGTCAGATTCATTTCTTCTTTCTCGAGGATTGATTCTTGGTGTATATCCCCTTCTTTTGACGTTTCTTGTTCTTTTTCTTCCTCCTCTTCACAATCTATGTAAAATAATATATTCTCATCACACTTATGACCTTTAGTGTATTTGTTATCACAACTATAACAAAGCCCTTTTGCTATTTTTTCTTCCAATTGTTGTGGTGTCAACCTTGTAGGTTGTGGAAGGCTAGGGGAAACAACACTTCCATCTTTAGAGTTGTGAGTGGTAGACTTCCTTGTTGCCATAATTTTGCTTTCAATTTTTCTTGCAAACCTGAATGCCTTCTCCAATGAATCAGGTTCCCAAAGGCGAAACTCATGTTTTATGTTATCTTTTAAAGTCCCTATGAACACATCAATCCTATTCTCCTCTGGAATATAATTTACCCTTATATTCAATATTTGGAAGTCTTCTATGTGCTCCACCATTGAACCCTTTTGTTTGAGATTTATCAATTGGATAAAGAAGGTGTTGCTCTTTGTATCCTCATAATGTGTTATCATTTTCTCCGTAAAAATTGACCAAGTGACAATTTGTTTACAAGAGCAAAGTCATCGATACCATGCAAACTGATTGGTTTCCAAATATAAAGTTGCAATGCGTACCTTTTGTGTGTTTTTCACATTATGGAGATCAAAATATTGTTCCATCTGTAATATCCATGTTACAGGATGCTTGCCATCAAACTTTCTCATATCGATATTTGGAACATGGTGGGTTTTCATTTTAATGTTAGAGTCTATGAAATCATGATTAACATTTCTTTTGTTCTCATCATGAGTTTCCTCTACTACCTTTTCGCCATTAGGAATCCTTTCATGTAGCAACTTTGTAAAACCTTCTTTCAAACCTTCCACGTCTTTCTTCAAATCTTCAATGTTGTCATTCTTCAAATCATGATTGACATTTCTTTTGTTCCCATCATGAGTTTTCTCTGCTACCTTTTCGCCATTAGGAAACCTTTCTTGTAGCAACTTTATCAAACCTTACTTCCAACCTTCCATATCTTTCTTCATATCTTCAATGTTGCCTTTCATACCATTGATGCCATTTTTCAAATCATCCATCTTAGCTTCTGTTACTTTTTGTGAGGGCGAAATTTGTTGCACTTACTCTCGTAATTTTGATATATAATGTTGCATTTATTCCTCTTGTTCATGTGTCATAGTAGATATTTCGGGTTGCTTACTAGATGTTGCCATTTTCTTTCTTCGGGGCATAAACTAATGATAATTTTCTTCACTATTCCCTTTTAATCACTTCAAACTAATTTTTCAAACAAAACTTATGCAAATTTTTAAAAGACTACACACATTTTTTCATTTAGTAGGAGCTTGATATTGAATCTATTGTATCTCTATAATTTCTGATTTCCAAGGTATGAAATTTCATCCTGCAGTATCCCTTAGAGTCCTCTTTCCAATGCCATGAGTCTGATCAAAATGGGATTTTCCAAGAAAGAGTTATGCCCATTCTCCCACAATGACCTCAGTATAGATTAGTTTAGTAGAGTGAACTTGTACGAAGTGCCACATGTCACTGTTTCAACCTTAGCCCCTAAAAACAATACCCAAAAACCTACAATCCATCCTATTTCTATCGCTTTTTACAAATTTGAATTTGATGCTCAGATAGAAAGTTATGATGATTTTCCCAAGGCCACTTGTTTGAGATGGAATTCGGGATCCTGAAAAAACCCTAACTTCCTCAGTTCATATCTTCGACAATATAGTGAGAAACAGTCTGAAATTCATCCACGACGTTCATCACGATTTCATCTCAAATGGGTTTTTTTCAGCTTCTAAAGCTTAGTAGAACAAAGGTTACAACAAAAATTCCACGATGACTTGTTTGAAGCAGCAAAACCTTAGAATTCAAAGCTCCAATACCAAACGTTATGCAACCAATGCCCAAAATAGAAGAAAAGATAGATCAACGACTTGAAAATAAGCCTCTTCGAGGGGGGAACCTCCTTTACATTACATAAATGAACAATTCTTGAATGATTCAAATGAAAAAACCTCCTTTCTATATATAGGAGTCTAAGGGGTCACAATATAATTAGAGCCGACATAACAACAATAATATAAGAACACAACAATAACAATAGTGGGCTTCTATGAGGCACAATAATAACAATATGGGGACAATAGGGGAACAACAATAACAATAAATGTAGAAATTTTGAATAATATGACACTTATTCACAGAGATTATCCTGTTTATACACTATTGCGGAATACATGCATAATACATAACCTCCTCTACGTTGATCATCAATTTACAGAATCAGAAACAATAACATGCGCACATAGGAGCATCAATCACACATATCAACACAGTATTTTCCCAGGGAAAGCATCTCGCTAAAAACCCCAACTATCTGTATATTATATTGATTGAGAACATGTAACAAACATAGTACAATACTCCTCACAAGTACTCAGTACTATCTCCACCTGTTACACACAATACAGCTTAGATCTGATCTCCAAATCTCCTCCGCTACTTGCCTGCCTCCACTGCGCAATCCTGCAAGAGAATGAATAAGAATGGTTGATCCAAACTCCTATTTACCTTGTGAAAATCACCCACACTGTAAATCACGTGAGCACAAGCTATATTTCACTTGGTATTGGCCCACACTACGCAGAGATCATTGGCATAACTCAATCCCATGCATGTGCACAATCTCATGCACAACTGATAGCAATCTCAACCTCTAACACCTGTCTCCACTGAACTGTACATGCACTGAGTTAACTGATGTATTCTTCAGTTGCATTATGAGTTAATAATTAGTGAATTAATTAATAACTAATTCACACAACTCATCACTTAGTCTATTGATCAGTTAGACTAAATACAACTAGTTCAACTAAGTCAAACTGAACACAACTCCATTAACTGCTCATCCAACTCCACAGAACTCAACCACATGAGTTCTAACTGATGTCATGCATGCAACAACTCGATTAACTCATAAGGAAAGCGTATTTCCTTATGACAGTTGCATGTGCCACATCTGTAGCTCAAACTGAAGTGCTCCAAGAGGATAAGATAAAGTTTATAGTCTAAATATTATTATGAGACAATAATATTTGACTTTTCTATTTTTGACTAGCAGTCTAAAAATAGACTCTGATCACTCCTGTTGTGATCACTCCTGTTGTGGTCACTCCTGCTATGATCACTCCTGATGTGATCCAAAAATAGACTTTGCGCCATAATTTGCCTACGGGCCCACTTAGTGAAGGCGACTCCTTTCCACTAAGCTCCATCATCTTGTTGCATTCTCAACAAGCATTTCTTGTTGCACACTTTTCAACACTCCCTCTCAACAAGAAAGGCTTCCTCTCAAACCCGATCCTGAAACTCTGGAATGTTCTGCATGCAACACATCTGCCCGGTCCACTTTGCTCCAACAACACTTGGAACAAAAACACTCCCAACTGACCACTCTGTTGGGCTAGGAACATACTCTGATGTTGAAGCTCTACCTGTTGCTGACAAGTGCTCCCTCTCTGACATCTGTGCTACTGCAACATCTCCATGCATCTCACACCATTTCACACCTCTCTATGCCACCTAGCACTGTGAAAAACACTTGTGCCTCTCGCATTGCTGCAGCCTGCATGTTATGCGATGTCCTGGGATTCCCTACACTGTTGCTCTCTCTGCCGCTCCATCTGCATCTGTCTCTACCCAATCAATCAGTTCCTGCTACTCCACATCGGGGCTCCCATAGCAAGGCCTCATCCAAGAGGTTGGGTACCTCAAGGATCTTGCCCCTCCTCCTTGGGACGATCACTCTATATCGCCCCACCTCCTACCTGGAGGTATGGCTACATGTGATCCCTCAGCCCACCTGGCTTGAAGTTTCCCCGTACTGGAGGTCTCTAGATGAGTAGATGTCTCTACTCGATCTCCTCTCAGCTTCCCCTATTGTGGCTGCTCCACAACCTCCTGAAGTTGCTGCACCAATCGTGGCTCCTCCACAATCGTCTGAGACTTCTTCTGACTCTGCATGTTGGGAAGTAGTATGCCCTCCCTCTCAACCACCTAGTCTCCATCAATTGCCTCACTACTCAAGGCTTTTCATGCATCTTGAACCTCAAGAGCATACAGGTTCTTGACTCGTGAACCCTCCTCATGACAATGAAAGCATCTCACCTTCGACTTGTCAACCTTCTTCCCATCATTGGAAGAACTAGATTCGGAAAGAGAAACCTTCTTCTTTCCCTTCTTCACCTTACTCGCTAAGGCACAACTCTCCTCATCATGCATAGATGAAGAACTGTCTCTGGTGCTCCATCTAATCTCCTCCTGCATCAAATCTGACCATAGTCGTTCCCAATTTGGCAGTTTCTCCCTTCCATTCACCGAGTCCTGGTAGCTATACCAACTCTTAGGAAGTTCAAGGAGTGCTAGACTCACCATCCTCATCCGACAGTCACTCCCACACTTCCCAGTTCATCCCAGCATTGGGTGAACTTCGTGAGATACTAGGGCATACTGTCTTCGTTCTCACACTTAATGTTTCTGAGTTTCTCTCTTGCTTTGGAATTAAATTCGAATTCCACCAGTTCAAAACTCAACCTCTTCTGATCTAGCATTCGTGAGAACAAAGTATTTCTTGTATAGAGATTGACTATCTGGGCATTCACTGGATATCTCACCTTCCAAAAGAAGGATGAATCCAGAAGCTATCTGGCCTGATTACAGACTCTGCCTGAAGAAATAGAATGTAAACACTTCCTGAATAATAGATCCAATGATCAATACAGCATCGATATCATGTAGAACTCCTTCTGCAAATCAGTTCGCTCAGATACCATGTAAAATTTTGAATAATATGACACTTATTCACAGAGATTATCCTGATTATACACTATTGCAGAATACATGCATAATACATAACCTCCTCTATGTTGATCATCAATTTACAGAAGCAGAAACAATAACATGCGCACATAGAAGCATCAATCACACATATCAACACAGTATTTTCCCAGGGAAAGCATCTCGCTAAAAACCCCAACTATCTGTATATTATATTGATTAAGAACATGTAACAAACATAGTACAATACTCCTCACAAGTACTCAGTACTATCTCCACCTGTTACACACAATACAGCTCAGATCTGATCTCCAAATCTCCTCCGCTGCTTGCCTGCCTCCACTGCACAATCCTGCAAGAGAATGAATAAGAATGGCTGATCCAAACTCCTATTTACCTTGTGAAAATCACCCACACTGTAAATCACGTGAGCACAAGCTATATTTCACTTGGTATTGGCCCACACTACGCAGAGATCATTGGCATAACTCAATCCCATGCATGTGCACAATCTCATGCACAACTGATAGCAATCTCAACCTCTAACACCTGTCTCCACTGAACTGTACATGCACTGAGTTAACTGATGTATTCTTCAGTTGCATTATGAGTTAATAATTAGTGAATTAATTAATAACTAATTCACACAACTCATCACTTAGTCTATTGATCAGTTAGACTAAATACAACTAGTTCAACTAAGTCAAACTGAATACAACTCCATTAACTGCTCATCCAACTCCACAGAACTCAACCACATGAGTTCTAACTGATGTCATGCATGCAACAACTCAACTGACTCATAAGAAAATCATGTTTCCTTCTAACAGCTGCATGTGCCACATCTGAAGCTCAAACTGAAGTGCTCCAAGGGGATAAGATAAAGTTTATAGTCTAAATATTATTATGAAACAATAATATTTGACTTTTCTATTTTTGACTAGCAGTCTAAAAATAGACTCTGATCACTCCTGTTGTGATCACTCCTGTTGTGGTCACTCCTACTGTGATCACTCCTGCTATGATCACTCCTGCTGTGATCCAAAAATAGACTTTGCGCCATAATTTTCCTACGGCCCCACTTAGTGAAGGCGACTCCTTTCCACTAAGCTCCATCATCTTGTTCCATTCTCAACAAGCATTTCTTGTTGCACACTTTTCAACATAAGAGGGGCTACAATGATAATAGTAATTGGGGAATCACTAGTATTATAGGGACCTAACATCCTACTACAAATTCATTGAAGGAGGAAGGATTATCCCTGAAAATTTTGCAATTCCACTCCTTTATGAGTCAAAGACAGAGACAGGTAGAACCCACAGGTGGATGCAAATTGCTAAATCTAAGAAGGTAGAGGATGTAGGCCTCATGGAAGAAAAGGTCATTGAAATGGGCAAAGAGTTAAGAGATTTGAGAATGAGAGAGTCTATGATGAAGGAGCAACTATAGGTAGAAAACATGAGGTTGAGAGAGAGGTTGTAGGAGAAAGAAACAAAACTTGCCACCATGGCAAGTCTCTCCATGGAAACACTGCAATGCAAATAGCCATCAAAGTCTTATGCCCTCTTTCTCAAAGAACAATGTCTGTAGTTCTAAATCCAAACTTTGGCACAATATGGATCTCTGCCTTTTCAAGACTACAGGCAGTTCATTGAATTTTGCAAACAATCTAACATGGAAGATAAAGAAAAATTGGTTGAATTTTACATACAAAACCTCACTTTGACAAATATGAACTTTTGGGATCCCAATTCAAGATTGGGAGATATGTAGCTAATGGACTGATATCTAATTATGTTTCTTTGCCACCCAAATACATTGCTACCTAGGGGCAAGCCATTCTACACTTTGAAGACACATTCAAGATGTTGGGAACAGAAAATCTACAAGCTTTCTAGAGGAGATGGCATGCCTCACCCCATAGTTTATAGATCAGAGAATATCACTCTTCTGAAAGGTTAAGGAATGCCTTAAAGAGAACACCATTGTAAGAGAGGATCATGCTGAGGATGAAAATCAGGTGGATAGGACTCAAGCTCAGTCCACCCTTGTTGATAGGCTTACAAGAAGGAAGAGATGAAGCAAAAGAGAAAAAGGACAGGACAAAGATAAAGAGGAATGCAGTTTTTTACCCCCAAGAGGGCACACCATCCGAGGAGCCTTGGGATGTCAGGGAGGCCACCAGGGCCATGAAAAATTTGCACATGGACGACTGAGTTTCTTAGAGGATGAGCAACACCTTCAACAGGTGGGTGATGATGAGTCTCATCAATAGGTACATTTTGAATATCAACATGCCATCCTCCAACCTTAAAACTATCCTTCTCTTACATTAATTCACATTTTTTATTATATTATTCTTAGTAAGAGGAGTAAAAGGTGTTTGTCATAGTATGTGGCCTAATGTGGTTTAATTGCAGGAAAGTGAATCATTTTTAAGGCCATTACCATGCAGGGGCTTGATGGAGACAACTAGGAGAGAATACAGGGGGGTTTTCCACCTCCTTAACTCCCTAAAATCGGCTTGGGATCACAATATCCTCTCTCACCAGTTCGAGTTCCTTGGCAACCAATTGACTCCTAGTCCAAGTGAAGATCAAGAGGGACAAGATCCATCATTTTTTAGATTAAGGAGGGAACCACTCCTACTTTCAAGGGAGTTGCTTCAATTTCCCTTTTGTATAAATAAACTATAAGAAGAGATCATTATGATTCAAAGTTTATGTTTAGGTAGGTGTAGCTATTGAGCTTCAATCTTGACATTGTTATTTTAAAATTTTATGTGATGTATTAGACCTACACTTTTTGATAATGAGAAGTTGGATTTTAAGTTGCATTTGAGTTAGTTCAGAGGGCTAAGACCCTTGGGTTTGGGCCCAACCCAAAGGCTTTGGTCCGTCTTCTTGTACTTATGTTTCTTCTCGATTCCAAGCAATTCATAGTTTCTTGCATTTCAGTATATATTAATCTATAAAATCTCATGGTTGCAGCCTCTACATCACCTCTCTTGTGGGAGAATGAGTGGAAGGATTCACAACCACAGTCCAAAAAGATTGTGTTTATGATTTCTTGGAAATAGATTAGTGTTAGTTTTCCTATTTTACATTTGCTTTTTGTATCTTAGAAGTCAGTTTAGTGATAAGATAAGTGGTATTGCATGAATTAGATGTTATTTAAATTCAACTCATCTTTTCCATCATAAGTTATTTCATTTTGTTAATGATAAATGGATGCATGCACGTGATTGATTGTAGGGTTGGTTGATCTGCAGGTGTAGTGTTGTTTTAATCAACCTTAATTGACTCAGACTGCAACATTAATTATCAACCCAGGGTAGGTATTTCTCTTTCAACGGAGTTCGCACTGTTAGTGCCGATACACTCCAACCAAACAGAAGAAAATGCAGAAAATTCTAAAAGATGTCATTGATCTAAATTGCTGAATCAAACCATGTGTGTAGATATAAAAAAAACACTCTACATAATTAAATCACAACTCACAGCTATTAAAGTAAGGGCACACCACACAAGAACTAACATCTACTCCAGCTGGTTACTACCACTCTGTTGATTAACTCAGTGTAACAGCATAAGATAAATAGAAACAACAACGAATGTAATCCATGATTTGTACAGCAACAACGAGAAACCATAAATCAATGAACTAAACTAGAATGTACACTACCTATATCATTGCAATCCCTACCAAAGAGGAGGGCCCTTCCTCCTTAGTAGGGCGCAGGAAGAACACGAAAGTGATTAACGAATCAGTTGGAAAGCAGTAACAGCATCACTGTGCTAATTGATATTAAAATAAATTTAGAATTATAGAAACAAAGTAACGGTACTCTTCTATATGTTGTCCCTTGATACATAAAAAGTCGAGTCTTTTATAACTATTACAACCCAAAAATTAGAAACAGATCAGTCATGAGAATCTCCCGATTCTCATGCTGATCAAAAATAAAGAAGTTACAACCTATTGCTAAATAAATATACATCAGTTGCAACTGCTGGATTTTTGTTGCTTAAAAAATAAACAATCCCTAATGTCGTCAGCTGTTATGTGGAATAGTACCCACATTTCCAGCTTCGGTGCAACAATATTGAGCAAATGGTGGTTCAGGATGACGCAGCATAACTGACGACAGCACTGTTGGTGTGACGGTGGATCAGCGCGAGGTGTAACAACATCCAATGTGTAACAGCAATTTGTAACAACATCCAATGTGTAACAACAATCTGTAACAGCAACAACCTGTAATAGCACCTAGTGTGTAGCAGCAACCTGCAATAGCACCTAGTGTGTAGCAGCAACCTGTAACAGCACCTAGTGTGTAGCAAAAACCTATAACAGCACTCAGGGTGTAACAGTGAACCGTCCTACCCTTTCCCGCAATTAATCCTTGTTTCTTGTCTACTTCATAGCTTCGTTCTCACGAGCCAACACCTGAAAAGATGAACTTCCCAAAATACTTCTTCAATGCTCTCCCAGTTAGCCACAAAAAGGAATAAAGCCTCACATTATTCGGTAAAATATAGCAAAGTAACATGACGATAAAATGGATTAAAAGAGTAAGAAAACGGGGAGTTTGGTCATATAAGGGCACATGTTTGGAGGACAAAAAGTTCAAAACAGGGGAAAGAATGTGCAGAAAACAGGTAAAAAACCACACCCAACATCTCCCCCCGACTGAAGCAACTGCATGTCCCCATGCAGAATGTCAGTTCCTTCTACTGTGCCCCCGATGGAAATATGTGAAATTGTTGGCACCAATAGTATCATCGCCGAGAGCTCTGAATCCTTGATCATCCATTAACTCCCGTGGCAAATATTCCTTTTCGTAATCACATAACCGATAATCGGGCTGATACTCCTCTAATGGCAACCATATCAAAGGAAATTTGAACCTAAGGCCAATCCAGGACGCCCCCAGTGTCAGTACAATGTGAGCTTATTCCAGCACCCGTGTAACAGCAGCCACAAAGTTCTTGTACTCAAAGGGTCCCATTCCTGCAACTCTGCACTACAGGCCTCAGTACACTTGAGACATTCGACTAGCGCTTGGCTCTTCATATTTGCAAACAAGTTGATGCGGATCCTCACGATTCTTCTTCTGTAAATGGTCAATTGATCTCTAGTTTTTGGATTACTCAGGAACTGCCCGAACTCTTGCCGGAGTTCGTAAGCCATTCCTGGTTCAGCCCTGACCAACAATGTTGTCTTTTCCTTGTTGGCCTCTATTGTTTTCTTGGCTAGTTTCCACTCAATCTGATTCCTCATAAATGAGAGGAATGCCCGCAACTGCAAGTCTCCCATGAAATAAAGGACACTCGCCACCATCCTCGTGCTCACATGTTCACACATCATATTGTGCAAGAACAGCTCGCACAACAAACTCTGATCATCAAAATCACAGGAACAGAAAATTTCCAAAAAGGTGTGGGTTAAAGAACCCATATAGGACATGTTCTCATAAATTGCCCTTAACTGAAATAAGTAGTAATGTTCCCATAGGAACATAGGGTATGACAGGGACAGTCGCCTACATGCTAGCAGGTTTAGAGCAAGGTCACGGAGTTTGGTCTTATCAAACGTCAGGTCGGAGACCTCCCGATGCAGCTGATACAACTGTTCATCCTTTTTCTTCATAATTTATTTATGCCTTTGTGCCTCCTCTTCTCTTTCCCATTCTTCTTTTAGCCATTTTTCTCTCAGGGAATCCATCATTCTTTTATGCATCTTGAGTGGAATCACTCCCTCCTGTAGAGAGAGCGCCAGCTGCTTCCACTTTTGCAGCTCTGCCAATAACAACAATTTCTCAGAACGCCATCCTTCATCAGGACCCTACATTCTTCCACATGCACTATCAATTGAGGGTGTAGCAGCCTCCTGAGGGTGAAACTGTCCCACCTTGGCTGCTGGTTCTTGTGTAACAGCAGCTTCGTCAGTGGGTTTTATCACAGTTTCTTTACCTTCCTAGTCAGCTTCCATTTTCACTACTAGTTCTTGTGTGGCAGCAGTGATATCCTCGGGCTTTTATTCATCGATTTCCTCCAGACCAGCTTCGGTCTCTATTGCTAGTTCTTTTGTAACAGTAGCATTGATCATCGGCTCATGGATATTATATTTATCTTCCTACTCTTGGCTAATTTCCTCCTCCACTACTGGTTCTGATGAAACAACAGTGTCAGCCAAGGGTTCCTATGTATCCATTACTTGATCACTCTCTATGGATTGTGTTGTCTCGGTTGCTGGTTCTTGTGTAGCAGCAACGTCCATGACAACATCTGGTATAACAACTTCCCAGATTTCAGTTTGAGTCCCCCTCGAGGTAGTGTCTGTTGCACAGACTTTGAATCCTGCTTCCACCAACTTCTCAGCATAGGCTACACACAGAGTGCCCAGGATTTCTCCCCTTCTGGCCCTGTCCATGGCCTCTGCCAAAGTATCTAGCCCTGGGGCTCTTGGCTCTACCTTTCCTACTGCTAGCTGTTCCCTCAATTCTTTAATTTCTTTTTCTAAAATTTCAATTTTCGATAGCAAAGACTGGGTTTCGCTCTTACCAGGTGAAGGAGGTTTTTCTGGTTGAGCTTGCTCCTCATCCTTCTGCTCGACTGCTTCTTTGTTCTTTCTCGACATGGATGGGGACTCTAGGTGCCCGCTAACCCTTATTCTCTGCTTTGGCCTTCTGTCGCCAATCATTTTATCAACCGACTTCTTGCTGACCCTCACTGTTGAGGACTGGGGTTGCTCCTTTGTCACCTCTGGAGTTTCCCCAACCGTCTCTGTTTGCCTTCTGCGAGTGGTCTTGGGCCTTTTCCACATGAACTCTTCCCAATTTTTTCCCTGTCGGCTCAAGGCGTCGAACACAATGAGTTTAATAAGGCCATGGTTAGTAACACACGTTTCTGGATGTGCAACCATTTTCATAGCTACGGCCATGTGCTTAATATTGCCCAGCAAGAAATAAGGAAGCTTAATCAGTTGTTGATGCCAAAGATGGTTCAACAATGGAAAGTGATAATTAAACATAATTGTTGCCCTTCCCTCACAAGTAATGTACTTGATGATGAAGAGAGAAACATCCGCCCATGGCTGGGGGAGTGACAGTATACCAATTCCCTTGCCTTTCTTAACCAACGACTCGCTTCCTGGAGAAAATCCCCTTTCAGTGAGGGGTCATTAACCTTCGTAGTAAACCATCTCTTCCCTTTCGCTGGCAATCTTATTACTCTGGAAATAACTTCTTCCTCGACCTCCAATTTCAACCCTTTGACTTCCGTCTGGTTTCTCTCCAGATTCTTTGCAAATTCCATGGCTATACCACTGTCTAATCCTTCCAATCTCCAAAAGAATTTGAACCAGCCTGCATCTTTGAAAACCTGGCATGCTTCAGGGCAATCTTCCAGGGCTTCTGTAGACCCTGGCTCGTGTTGTATTGCTTCTCCTCCCATTTCTTATGCAATTCAGTGTTGTTTCACTTGCTTATCCTTCCCTTTGACACACACTCTAGCTGTTTCAACATGTACTATTATCTTCCTCCTCTTTGAACACTTTGAATGGGGATTCAGCGCTTCCAGCAGGGGTAAATGGTAGGGTGGCAGGGTGGCGCAAGTGAAGATTTTGGATTAGGATTTGGCACGCATGGTTCATACTGCACAATGAATTTTGCCTTAATGGTGAGTCATGGGGAGGTCTCGTCGATGGTGCACTTACCCTTTTTGGTATGATTCGACATTAAGTAACAATAACTACTGGGTCACATGCCTTAATTGCTAGATTTTTCAAATAATTACAAATCATGTGACGGTCATGTCGCAATATGATTCGTTCCCCCCCATCTTAATTATGACAGTCGTCCTCGGCCGTCAATAGTCATGTTAAGTTGCCATAATTACAAAATAAAATGAATTCAATATTACCTTTTTGATGACATACCTAGGTGACGTGGGGTGAAGTAATGCGCGGTGTGACGTCGAATCATACTCGGGAAGTGGGACACGCAAACTTAATTCTGATGACGAGGATCACAGTGATGTTCTTGATATTTATTACAATAAAATATCTTGTTTTATTCTTGAAAAGTCGCCAGTTGTTACAGATGTAACAACCAAGGCGACTGATATATATTAATTTAATTTCTACAAAAAGATAAAGAAGAAAAGATCGTGTAACAACACTTATCGCATGATATACTTTGGAATAACAAATGTTGTTACAGAGGGTGTAATAGCCGCCACCAAGTGGTTTTCAACTGCTACAAAAGTGTATGTTTGCACCTGAGAAATATTTTCACATCCAGATTATTAGTATTATTACATTTTTATTTTTTTTTAAGTTTGAAGGTGTAACGGCCGCCACCAAGTGGTTTTAAGCTGTTACACTTATTGGAAAAATTAAAATTTTTGCAGCACAAGGGGGCTTTCCCCTGTTCCTGTAACCTATAGATCCGAATTTGTGACAATGTTGACAAATGAATCCTTCGAGGTAGGTTTGTGATACAACCAAATATAGTGCCCATTTGCAAGTAATGGTGTCCTCGCAATGTCAAGGGTCACCATATTTACAATCCCATTGGAAAAGACTGCATTTACCCCATAAGGGCCTAGCCATCTGGTGCAGAGCTTACCCTTGAAGTATTTAAACCTTGAGTCATATAAGAGAGCCCAATCTCCTTTCTAGAACTTCTTCTTCTTTATAAATCTGTCATGCCACTTAGCTCTCTGCTACTGGATAATCTTTGTTTGCTGGATAGCAGCCAACCGTTTTTCCTCCAATTCATTGAGCTAGTTCAATCTCTGCCTTTGTGTTGTAGCCAAATCCAAATTGACCTGCAATGTTGTCCTTAGTGTCTTAATTTCAAATTCAATGGGGAATAAAGGGTTCTTGCCATACACAAGTTCATATGGTGAGAATCTAGTGGTGTTCCTCCATGTAGTCTTGTATGCCCATAACACTTCTGGAAGTTTGTCAGCCCAATTTCTTCGATGACTGGCCACAGTCTTAGTAAGGATCCCCTCAATGACTTTGTTAGTGCTTTCTACTTGGCCATTTTCTTGTGGATGATAAGGCATTGTGATTCTGTGATGGATTTTATATTTCTCAACCAACTCCTAGATCTTATGAGATGTGAATTGTGGCCCTCCGTCTGTGACTATCTCCTTGGGTATGCCAAACCGGACGAAGATGTCTTCAAACAGAAAGTCTGAGACAGCCTACTCTGTGGCTCTGGTTAGTGCCTTTGCCTCAACCCATTTTGTGACATAGTTAGTACAGACCAAGATGTAGGATCTCTATCTAGATGAAGGATTTATTGGTCCCACAAAATCTAGAGCCCACTTCTCAAAAGGTTCTATGATGATCTGGGCTGTAACAACATCTCATTTGATTGTAGTGGTTGGCCCATCCTTTGACAACTATCACATCCCTTCACAAACTTCTTGGCATCCTGGAATATTGTCGGCCAGTAGTACCCTGTTGAAAGGACTTTGTATCCTATCTGTTTGTCTGCGAAGTGTCCTCCGCAAGGTTCCTCATGGCAGGCTTTGAGAATATCAAAGACCTCGTCCTCTCTAACACAATGTTTGATCTGGAAATCAGGTCCAGTGTGGTAGAGGTTCCCATCTATCCAGGTATATGTATCACTTTGTTGTATGATTTTCCTTTTCTCCTTGGAGAACAAATACTGGAGAAAATTCCCTGCAGCAAGATAATTGGCTATATCTGCATACCAAGGTGAGTGGGTAAAAATAGCAAAAAGATATTCATCAGGGAAAGAATCTTCAGTAGGAGTGAAAATGTCATCAATAGTTAGCCTAGAAAGAAAGTCAGCTACTACATTATCTTTTCTACGCTTATCTACAATAGTGATATCAAATTCTTGTAACGTCAATCACCAGTGTGTAATCCTACCATTTGTAATTGGCTTATTAATTAGAAAACAAATGGCATAATGGTCAGTGTGTACAAATACTTGATACTCGGTGATGTAATGCTGGAATTTATTGATGGCATGCACGACTACTAAGAACTCCTTCTCGGTTACTGTGTAGTTGAGCTCAACTGGAGTTAGATTTTTACTTAAGTAGTAAATAGCGTATGATTTCTTATCCTCCAGTTGGCCCAAAACAACACCTACAGCAATATCTGATGCATCTGTAGCTATGTGAAATGATAGTTCCCAATTAGGTCCTCGCAAGACCGGAGCTGCTGATACATAGCATTTTAGCTTGAAGAAGGCCTGCTCACACTTCCCTATCCACAAGAAATCAACATCCTTCATGAGCAAGGAAAATAATGGCGATGCAATTCTTGAAAAAAAATCTATAAATCTTCTGTAATACCTTGCATGCCCCAAGAAACTACGTACCTCTTTCTGTGTTTTGGGGGTTGGGATTTTTAGAATTACCTCTATTTTTGCAGGGTCTACCTTGATTCTGTCAGTAGAAATGTAATGTCCAAGCATGATCCCTTCAGTCATCATCATGTGACATTTCTCAGTGCTCAAGGCAACATTATTCTGTACACATCACTCTAGCACTTTTTCCAAATTAACTAATGTTTTTTCAAAAGCATCTCCATAAGGTGTGAAATCATCCATGAATATTTCCAGGCAGTCATTCAATAAGTCCAAAAAAAAAATCCCAGTATTGCCCTTTGAAAGGTTGTTGGCGTATTATAGAGCCAAAAAGGTAGCACTTTGTATGCGTAGGTTCCCCAAGGACAAGTAAAGGTCATTTTATCCTGGTCGTCCAGGGCAATCTGTATCTGGTTGTAGCCACTAAATCCATCCAAAAATTAAAAGGATTTCTTTCTAGATAGAGTATCAAGGACCTGATCTATAAATGGCAATGGAAAATGGTCCTTTTGAGTGGCCTTGCTGAGTTCTCTATAATCAACACAGACTTTCCACTTGCCAATCTTTTTAGGAACGATGACAAGCGGTGCCACCCAGTGACTGTCAGATATAGAATAAATAAAATTAGCACTCAGGAGTCTTTGCATTTCTTCTTTCACCACTTCCTTTAGTGCAGGGTTCATGCGGCGTTGTGGCTGTCTGACTGGTTTGCAGCCATCCTTCAAATAAATACGGTGAGTGCATAGGTTAGGGTGGATCCCTTTCATATCTATATAATCCCATGCAAATGCCTTTTTATACTTCTGTAACAACTGTAACAGCCGTTGATTTTGTTCAGCAGTCAAATTGGGATTAACATTCAAAAACTTTCCAGATTCAATCTCAATTAGACTGCTAGCAATATTCGGAGTGGTTCTCATTTGTTCAAAATCTATATCTTCCACCTCTTCCTCCTCATTTTCATTTTTAACAGAAGCAATAGAAAGTGAATTACTAATAAAACCATTAATAACATCATCTTCTATCTCATCTTTGAAATACTGGGCTTTCCCCAGAGTGAGGAGTGGCAGGGAAAGATCTGACTTAGGCTCAAACTCATCCCACCAAGGGTTGTACACATCCATATTTGGTTTTGGGGGATAAATATTAAGGTTCTGTGTTTCCTGGCCATCCGATATCACCATGGATCCCATCCTGCAGCCTATAAATGCATCTGCAGTGGCCAGCCAAGGTCTCCCTAGGATCAAAGGATGCCCCCCCAAATTGGATTTGGGCTGTAGGATAAGGAAATCAGCTGGATATCTCCAGGAAGCTATCGTAATCACTATATCTTCTAACATCCCCTCGGGTTTAACATGGGACCTATCTGCCAATTCCAGCACAGTAGGAGTGTGTCTGAGTCCCTGTAGCCCGAGAGCGATAAAGAGATCTTTCGTCATTACATTAATGGCAGCCCCAAGATAAATCAATGTATTGGCTATGGGTTGATCATTAATGTAGACAATGATTGTAGGATTTCCTGGATCATTGTACTTAGTAAGGAGAGGCTGATAAGAGATTAATTCGGATAATTTTCCCATCACATGTATGGTGGCAGGGTCTTTAGGCTTCCTCCCAGGCTTCTTGATGCACAAATCTCTCACTGTCTTGGCATAGATGGGTACTTCTTTAAGGGCTTGCAGCAGAGGAATTCGTACATACAAATTTTGCAACTCCTTAAGAAAATCATATTCAGGTTGTGAAGCCATCCTAGGTTCGGCCAGTCTCTGAGGGTATAGGGGGTCCTGCGTAACAACAGTCGAATCTGTTGTTACAGGTGTATCAGCCTTCCCCGAATTAGCTGTTACAGATGTAACAGTTCTTCGCAGGTTGGTTGTTACAGATGTAACAACTTCCTCTATATCAGTTGTTGTAGGTGCAGTAGCCGCCTCAGAGCCTCCGACTTCTCCTCTGGATGGTTCACAGTCCTCCTCTGTAATGATAGGGGAGTGACTAGGGTTAATTATCATGCCCGATCGCAATTGTATTTCATTAAGTTCCATGGGGGTAATAAGGTAGGTCTGGAAGGTCATAGGAGCCTCCGTCGCCTGAGTTGCTTTATTGTTTGGGTTTGGGTTAGGTTGCACAGGTAGTTGGGGTCGCATAGGTGGTGGAGGAGCAGGAGCTTGGAAAGGAGGTAACTGCAGCTATTGCTGCATGGGTGGTGTAGGCAGAGCTGAATTCTGGGCATTTCCTCTCCAGTTCTGGTTCCACGGGTATGGTTGGGATTGAGGATATTGAACAGGAGGAGATGGAGACCATTGGTTCCAGGGTGAAGGGAACTGTGCTGAAGGAGGGGCAGAATATTGCCATGGATATTGTTGGTTATTATATGCATTGTTCCACGAATTGAAAGAGGAAAAGTCTTGAGACATACCTGGAGGTCGCGGTTGCCATGGCCTCCTTGGTGTGATGAAGTAAGAGGACTGCACCTCTTTGCTTGATTCTTTGAGTACTGCCTTTAGTCTAGGAAGCTCCGAACACTTCTCTGTCGAATGCTCCAGCTCGCAGATATTACACAGGCTGATGTTGTTCAATTCGCATTCCCTATAAGGATGTTTCTTTCGACAAGTCAGACAGAACATAGCCAGGGGTGTATCAGCTTTTGCTTGTGTCTTTTTGATATGTGTTGTTGTTATCTGGGCTGAGAGAGTACTGAGGATATCGGTCTTGAAATTTTTGAACAAATTTCTGATCTCCGCTCTAGTTACTCCTCCGCCTGCAGATTTTTGTATGCGAACAGAGGCATCCCGAATTGTACTTCTTCCTTTAGACGATCCTCGAGAGTATCGTAGGCAGAGCTTTACGAATTCAGTGAATGGCTCTTGTGATATATCCCCTTTTCCTAATAGGTTCAAGGTGTTAAGGCAGTCATCCCTCATTCCTCTCATGAATATAGTCTTCAAGATTACCGAGTCTAAATCGCTATGTTTCGACCTCCGCAGATTTTAGTGTAACCATTCCACATAATCTTCCAGGCTTTCTTCCTCCTTCTGTGTCATTCTAAATATCTCTTCCCTTAAGTCCCTGGTCCCATAATAGTCCTGGTACTTTGACAAGAACGTCTCCTTCATAGCATTCCACATTGAAATGGAAGCGGGGCCTAATCCCATGAACCATCTCAAGGCTGCTCCTTTTAAGGTAGCAGGAAATAGCTTTAACTTCTGAGCATCTGATGTATAATCATAACTTCTACATAGGATATCAAACTCAAATAGAAATGTATCTGGATCTTCCACAGTCATTCCCTGAAAGGATGGTAAGGGTGATAGAGGAATATTTTTCGTAGGAGCTTCACCTCTGATATTCCTGATTGGGAACTCAAAGGTAGTGTTAGTGGTGTCTGTTTTAGCATTGTTATCATTGTTTTCTCCCATCATTAATTCTTCTAACCCTTTTTGTAGCAGACGTTCTTCGAGCTTCGTTTGTGATGGCCCTACAGACGTGATCAGTGCCTCAGATACCCCTGGGGCTGGCCGTTTCACTACACTACCCGTATCCGGAGATTGATAAATCAATAGTTTCTTTTCCATCTTAGGTGTCCTATGTTCCCCCTTGGTCCTCAAATTCTAATCCGAATTGGATCCATAGAAAGACTGTCGAGAACCATGATTGAATCAGGTCGAATAGAACTCTAAAGAAATCCAAAATAGTATCAAAAACACCCTGAACCAGTGTCCATGGCAGCCGACATGGGACGACGAGGACCTCGGTCAAAGCGCACTAACCGAGACCCATGGAGACTACGCAGTCGGCCAAAGTAGCCCCTGGGAGCCCTGGAATGGGAAAAGGACAAGGTTTTTGATGCGCGATTAGCGCTTAGGCACTAAGCGCTGGGCGAACAAGGCCCTGAAGGGGAAGCCCCAGCACTCGGTCACATCGGGAGCGAGGAAATCGTTGGCAGAAAAGCGAAAAATGCTAACGTACGAAGGCGGGACCTGCGCACTAGAAAATCGGCGGTTTTGATCGAGGCACCCTTGAAAGGTAAGAGGTTTTGGACAAGAGCAGAGCGATTCCATACACCAATCGACGCATGGCAGACGGAGGTGAGAGAAAACCATCGTTGATCGCGCGCTATCAGTCAAGCAAGTCAACCGCACGAAACGTGTGTATGACGTCGGATCTGGAGGGCTCAAATCAGACGGCTGAGATTGCACCCAATGGAAAGAAGCAGAATCGACAGGAAATTAAGCCGCATTTGAAGAGATTTGGAATCCGTTTGACCACCACGATGGAGGAAGAACGCATCCATGGCGTAACTGAAGAAACAAACTGACGAAGCATGTTGGCGCCATTTAGAGGAGGACAAGTGGCCACTCCCTGAGCATTCATGATGACGCCGAACACAGGGAACTCCAAGCGCAGCCGTAGAAGGTGAATCGGCACAGGCAGAAAAGGAACCGAACAGGCATAGGGATCGAATGGCTAAAGCCATGAACAAAGACAATCGAATCAAGAAAAAATAAGAGATAGAAGTCGAGAGACGAAGAAGTGAACAGTGAACCCTGAGAGGAGGACTGAACACAGAGAACAGTAAAGCTAAGCAGAAGAGACAGAGGGCCGAGCTAACCATAGGCGGCGTCAAGCACCAGAGAGCTTGAAGATTCAAGCCTTCCCATAGAGGAATCTGTCCGGATTGAGCATCACATTTGGCTCTTTCCACTGTAGACCAAAAGGTCACAGAGCTAGTAGGAAGAAGAAGAGTCTGTGTACTCCAAGTGGCTGGAGAAATCTAAGAACCACCCTACCAAGCAAAATCTGCTTCAGGAGAACTCATATTGAGTCCCTGTATTGTAATTTCTCTGCTTAAAGACACAATAAAATAAGGCCACCACTGAAGCTGGACCGGAGACGTAGCCCTGGAGAATAGGGTGAACTCCTTATTAAAATTGCTTGTGCCTTTATGATTGCTTACTGTATTTCTCTGTTGTCCTTCCATCTTATTTTTCTTTGTATTAGCAATCTGATCGATCTTTTGTTTCAATAACACAGAACACACACACCAGCGCATGAGTCTGTAATACCTTATTTTAATAAATCGTCAACTGATGTCACTCATAGGGTGCATATCAGATCAAGTGGTATCAGAGCTGCAGGCTGTAAGGTTAGACAAGCTTGTGTTGGTATAGCTGTGAATGCTCACAAGATCAAAGCTCAAATTAGGAGAAGGAGAGTTGGTGGAAACTAATCCTAAAATTGGGAGAGTCTATCCTCAAAAGACCATGTCAGAAGAAAGTTCTATGGGGCCAGACCTTCAATTCATAAAGAGTTTCCTAGCTATAAAGTCTATGGTTGAAGAAATGTACAGAGACTTTAGAAAGAAAAAGGTGGAAGATGCATTAGGCTCTAAGCAAGAGAAAGAAGAAGATGAGTCTCACTTCCATGACAACTCCAAAGGAAAGGGGAAAGAGGAAACTTTCTCACACCTCCTAATAGCCCTGTACATAATAAGAAAGCATCTTTGGTTAAGTTAGATGTTAAATTTGATTTGCCTATATATGATGGAGAGCTAAATGCTGAAAAATTGGACAATTGAATTAGACAAATTGATGTGTATAGCAAGGTACAAAACAAAGACTCAGACAAGAGTAAGATTCAGCTGGCAAGCCTACACCTAGGAGGCACTGCCTTGGTTTGGTGGGAAGGTAGAACCCAAGCTGACATGAAAAGACATGGCAAGACCATCTTTGTCTGGAGTGACTTTGTTTCTGCAATCAAAAAGCAGTTCTATCCATTGGCCTACATGAAACAAGCCATGATGAGTTGGCAAACTCTTCGGCAGCTAAAGGGGCAAAGTGTACAAGGGTATACTCAAGAATTCAGAAAGAGAGCATTGATGTTGGGTATCTCACTAGATTCACCGGAGACTCTTTTGAAGTACACTGGTGGTCTACACAGCGACATGAGGCATACCATCCTCATGTTTAATTCCACTAGTATATATGAGGTATCTGTACAAGCTACTCATCTAGAGGCTAGAGGAAAGAATGGAAATCCAGAAGTTGGGGGACCATCGCAACCCATTGTAAGCAAGAGCAACGAGAAAAGAAAACATAAGTGGAAAGCAAGGAAGGCTAACACTGCACAGAAAGCTAAAGCTTCATGCACTCACTGTAAAAAGGAGGGGCATGATGATGAGCATTGTTGGATTCTGCATCTAGAGCTGAGACCTAAGAAGTCCGAGGGCAAGAAGAAGAAGACAGCTGTAGCTATTTAGAGAGATTTGGGGTCAGACTCGGGAAATGAGACAACTATAGCAACCACAGGTATAAAAGGTAAGAATTCTGAAGCATCTACTAGTAATTATGCTCAATCTGTTATTGATGAATAAAATGAGAGAAAAAGACATGAGCTTTTCCATATTCGAGTTATTTCCAAAAATCAAAATATTGATACTTTGTTTGATAGTGGCTCTCAAGTAAATTTGATTTCTGAAGCAATTGTAAAGAAATTGGGATTAGCAACTACACCTCACAAGAAACCATACCCATTAGGATGGTTGAATGATAAAGCACAACTACAAGTGACTAGACAGTGCAAACTCAAGTTTTCTTTTGGGTCAGCGTTTGTAGATGAGGTTGAGTTAGACATAATTCCTTTGGATATATGTGGAATTGTTTTAGGAAGTCCTTACTTGTATGACAGAAAGGCTATTTTCTATAGATCTGAGAACAAGTATCTACTGGTTAAAGATGGAAGCGAATACTTTGTAAGAGCTCATAAGCTCAAGAATAATTATACTCTCATAAACTCAGGACAGATGAAAAGAATAATTAATTCATGCAAACAATTCTTACTGATGGTTGTGTTATCACCCCAAGAAACTCTCCTAGGTTGTATCTCGGAGATGCTCGGGAACATTACAAACTCAACATGATGTTGGAAATGGATGAATGGAAGGAATGATGCTTGTTCAAGCCAGATAACCACTTCTACTATGCTTAACTATAGACATGGGTGAACACCCCCAGACTACAAGGCTTTAGACCACCAATTACTCACAGTTTGAGGATTAGGTGAAAATGGAGAATACTGACCACACCAGCAGATGCACAAGACCATGTGATGGCCGGCTGAAACCAGTAAAGAGGTCTGCAAATCTATTTCTTAATACACAGACAGGATGACATCTCTCTGGCATTAAGTAAATAAAACCCTAAATAACGCATTCAATGATACATACTAGACTTCAACACAAAGGTGGGATGACATCCCCTGAAATGTTAAATATCAAAAGCACATGAAAAATGCATTACAGGCACAGCCTGTAACAGAGAAGAAGTGGAAAGTGAGCAATTAACAGCAAAAGAAGCTTATATTAGCTGAAAATGAAGACCAGATGTTGCAAGTATCAAAGTAGTTACAGTCTCTAGAAGTTGAGCCTTACATAAAATACAACAACCATCGACCCTGATTACATTTAGTTTTCAGCCTTTTATAGGCCTTTTACAATGATACTAACCCCTCTGAGGCTTCAGAGGTCTTTATCTGTCCCCCTATCTCATTAATTGTTTGATTCCCTCAATCGGCAAGCCTAGCTCGACAGTTTTCCTCCTCTGACAAAGGAATAACCACATTCATACATTTTGGGTAGTTGTTGCGCCGCCTGGGAGCTCTCTTGTGCCAGAGATGCCCCATAATCGATTCTGTTTGTTTTGGGCAAGCTGCGTTGTCTGCTCCATGACCATTATGTTTGTTTGGATGTGTTGTGCATGTTGTGTTGCGTTGTGCTACTCCATGACTGCTTTGTCGGTTTGGGATGCGCTACGTGTGTTGTGTTGTCGCCTTTCCCCTTCCAGCCTTCTGTCTCTTTCTTGAAATGGCTATTCGGGTTTTTGTTTTCCCTTTAAAATGTTTAATAATGATCGTTTTCTGTTTTACACAGAAAACACTGTAATAATGTAAACCCTGCCCTTTTCTGCCTCTTTCGAACTTCAAAAGTCCTCAAGTATGGTTTAATTTTCTATCGGGTCCGCCCTTGGGTCGCTGTCGCATGTCGCACTTGGCATGTTCCCTTTGTTCCCTTTATTCCTTGAAATACTTGAAAAAACACGAGAAATACATAAAAAGGCCTCCCTCCGGACTTCAAATATTATCAAATAATCTTTTAGAATACCGTCGGGTCCGCATCATTGCACCACTTTTGGAGCTTAGGCGGTAATCGTACGCGGGCTCGCGATACGAGTCACCGGGCGACGCGTGGCGGATGTGACGGGAGGAAAACCGCCGTGCTCGTGAGTTAATGTGTGGGCAGCTTACGAGAGCAGGAGGAGCGAATGTCGTTGGATCGAATGGATGGACGACGAAGATCTGACGGTAGGAGGTATCGGGAGATGTGAGAGTGAAGCATATCACATCGGACCTCCGCCGATTAACACACAAAATACATTGAAAATGGGCTTTGGCGGACGTGAAAGATTATACATTTTTCTTCTGAAACCCATCGGGTCTGGGTCTTATCGCATCGCGCACATACATGTAAAGGTCGTGCCCCTTGGTTTTCCCGATAGCGATACTGCGATGCGATCTGGGCCATCGATCTGCACGTGTGCGATCGATGGTCCACATTGCATCGTTGATCGCAATCGCAATGCCCCTCCTGTCTGCGCCGATTGCCACTACCTGCCTGCCGATTGCGATCCACCGATTAGATCTGGACCGTTGATCGGCCAGATCGAACGGCTGTCATGCATTTGGACTGTTAAGCCTACGATTTGGGTTTTTGACTGTTTAAATGCGTTTTTTGCCTCCCGATAGTGTATTTCTGCCCTTCCAAGGGCTCTTGGCATGCGATGGTTTTGACTTTGAATGGTCCTTAAGAGGATCTTGAAGACTTCAAGAGCATATATGGATCCATTGGCATGATTTCAAGCAAATTTGGAGACTTTGGGGCATATTTGGATCCATCTTTTGGGCCATTTGCCAACAAGGCTAACAGGTTGAAAAGGAAAAGAAACCTAATAAAACCAATGTATTTAAGGGTTGTAATGTTGAACAGCAAGCTGATATAGAAAAGGTTGTTTCAGAGTATGATGTCTTGTTTCAAGAATCTAAAGGTCTGCCACCCAAAAAGGGAATAGTACATGATATTATTTTGCAGCAAGATGTTCCATTGCCTAACATTGGGATGTACAGGTTGTCTGCTTTAGAGAATGCTGAAATCAAGAAGCAGGTGCAAGAGTTGCTCGAGAAGAGCTTCATCAGGCCTAGCACATCACCATGTGGATCACCAATTGTTTTGGTGAGAAAGAAAGATGGCTCGTGGAGGATGTGTATAGATTACCGAGCACTAAATAAGATAACAATTAAAAACCGTTATCCCATTCCTCACATAGATGATCTTGTAGATCAATTAAAGGAAGTTGTTTACTTCACCAAGCTGGATTTGCATAGTGGATACCATCAGGTCAGAGTTGCAGAGAAAGATGCATGGAAGACTACTTTCAAAACAAAGCAGGGATTGTATGAATGGCTAGCTATGCCTTTTGGCTTAACCGATGCTCCTACTACTTTCATGAGATTAATGAATGATGTACTCAGACCTTTTCTTGATGATTTTGTTATTGTGTATTTGGATGACATTATTATTTTTAGTAAAACGTGGGAAGAACATTTAAAGCAGGTTAAGCAGACATTAGATGTTTTGAAAAGAGAAAAACTTTATGTTAAACTCTTAAAATGTGAATTTTGCAAAACATCTCTAAACTACTTGGGTCATATAGTAGGGGGAGGTGAATTGAAAATAGATCCCTCTAAAGTGGCAGTCATTGTGAACTAGCCTAAAACCAGGTCTGGTACAGAAGTGAGAAGCTTCTTAGGAGTAGCACAATATTGGAGGAAGTTCATTTCTAACTTCTCCTCGATTGCGGCTCCCTTACATGCTTTAACAGGATTGAATAAGGTGTTTTAGTGGGGAGGCAAACATCAGAAAGCCTTCGACACCTTGAAAGAGAAAATAAGTACAACACCTATACTAGCACTGCCAGATTTACAAAGACCATTTGAGATCCAAACTGATGCTAGTGACTATGCCATGGGAGCTGTGTTGACACAGCACGGTAAACCCATATGTTATCATTCTGAGACTTTTAATCCTGCAGTATTTAACTATCCTACATATGATAAAGAATTGTATGCATTAGTTCAGAGTGTGAAAAAGTGGAAACATTACTTAATGGGCAAAGAGACAGTAATACATACTGGTCATCAGCCACTTCAATATCTACACTCCCAAACTAAGTTGCAGCAATCAAGACATTACAGATGGATGGGTTTTCTACAATAGTTTAACTTAGTCATCAAATATAAAAAGGGTAGACATAACAAGATTGCAGACATGTTATCTAGACCCATTATAAATGCATCTACCATACTTAAGCATAATTATGTGCTACATGAAAGCTACATAGAACAATATGCTCAGGATATGGATTTTAAAGATGTATATGCAACTTTGAGTCAAGGCAAAAGAGTAGAAGAATTGGACTATCATATAAAGGACCGACTCTTATACCATTGTGGGAAACTCTACATTCCACAAACTGGGAGGATAAAGATAATTAGGGAAGCACATACTTCTTTGATATCAGGTCACTTTGGGGTAAGAAAAACAGTTGAACAACTGCAAAGATTCTACTATTGGCCGAAAATGAATGAGACAGTTTCTAGATATGTAAGAGGGTGTGCTATGTGTGCTAAAAGCAAGCCCAGCAATAGAAAACTAGGCTTGTACACTCCATTGCCAGTTACTTCTCACCCTTGGGAAAGTGTTTCCATGGATTTTGTTGGAGGACTGCCTAAATCTAGGAAAGGTCATGATTATCTATATGTTGTTATGGATAGGTTCAGAAAAATGTGTATTTTGATGCCTTGTAGTAAGCAGATCACAGTTGAACAGACTACAAAATTGTGATTTGAACATGTATGGGTTCATTTTGGATTATCGACTTCCATTGTATCTGATTGAAACACCCGATTTGTGGGGAAGTTTTGGTCTAGTCTGTGGGAACTAATGGACACCAAGTTAAAGAAAAGCACAGCTTTTCATCCACAAACAGATGGCCAGACAGAATTAGTAAAAAAGACTGTGATCCAGTTACTGAGAGGTTATTGCAGTAAACATCCTAAGCTTTGGGATGAACACTTGTGTTATGTGCAGCATGCTTACAACAAAGGCAAACACTCTTCTACACAGAGATCTCCTTTTGAGACCTGCTTTGGTTTCACACCAAGGTATCCTTTAGATTTTGTCTTTGGTAAAGATACCATGGTTGATGGACATAGTGATGTGGACAAGGCAACTAGGTTCATTGAACAGATCCAGGAGATCCATCAGGCACTACAGGAACAGCTGGGAAAGAGCCAAGCCAAGTACAAGGCTAGGCATGATAAGCATCGGATGGAACATAGTTTTCAAGTTGGAGACCAAGTCTGGCTGTATATCAGTGAGGACAAGATGCAAGGTGAAGGTAAAAAGCTAAAGCCTATTAGGTATGGACCTTTTAGAATACTTGAGAAGATTGGTGAAAAAAAATTTCGCCTTGATCTACCAGCTTACATGCACATCTACTCGGTCATAAATGCAGACTGCTTGAGACTATTTGAACCTTCAATGATTGAGGACCCTGAAGAGAAAAGTCAATTGCCTTCTATTGATGACCTGCTACATGAATACCTCAATGAATTGCAGAAAGACACAGTGCTAGATAGGAAGGTGAGGACAACACACAGGGGAGAAGTTGAGTACCTCAGGATTGGGCTCAAAGGTTCAAAGCCGAGCAGCGCAAAGTGGATTGAGATTGGACAAGTGAAGAAACAGTATCCTCACTTAGTCGATGCTTGAAAACCAACTTTTCTTGGTCCAAAAGCTTTTCAGTAGGGAGGTCGTGATCTGAATTGGATCCATATAAAGACTATCGAGAACCATGACTGAATTAGGTCGAACAAATCTCTAAAGAAATCCAAAACAGTATCAAAAACACCCTGAACCAGTGGCCATGGCAGCCAACGTGGAATGACGAGGACCTCGGTCAAAGCGCGTTGACTGAGGCCCATGGAGACCGCGCAGGAGGCCAAAGTAGCCCCTGGGAGCCCCGGAATGGGAAAAGGACGAGGTTTTTTATGCATGATTAACGCCATCGCTAGGCGAATAGGGCCCTGAAGAGGAAGCCCGAGCACTTGGTCACATCGGGAGCCAGGAAACCGCGGGTGGAAAAAGCGAAAAACGCTAACGTACGAAGGCGGGACCCGCACACTGGAAAACCGGTAGTTTTGATCTGGGCGCCCTTGAATGGTAAGAGGTGTTGGATAGAAGCGGAGCAATTCCATACACCGATCGACACGTGGTAGGTGGAGGTGAGAGAAAACCGTCGTTGATCGTGTGCTATTGGTCGAGCAAGTCAACCGCGCGAAACGTGCGTATGATGTCGGATCTGGAGGGCTCAGATCGGATGGCTGAGATTGCACCCGATGGAAAGAAGCAGAATCAACAGGAAATTAAGCTGTGTTTGAAGATATTTGGAATCTGTTTGACCACCACAGTTGAGGAAGAACGCATCCACGGCGTACCTGAAGAAACGAACCAACGAAACATGCTGGCGCAATTTAGAGGAGGACAAGTGGCCACTCCCTGAGCATTCATGATGACGCCGAACACAGGGAACTCCAAGCGCAGCCGCAGAAGGTGAATCGGCACATGCAGAAGAGGAACTGAACAGGCATAGGGATCGAATGGCTAAAGCCATGAACATAGATAGTTGAATTGGGAAAAAAGAAGAGACAGAAGTCAAGAGACGAAGAAGTGAATAGTGAACCCTAAGAGGAGGACTGAACACAGAGAATAGTAAAGCTAAGCAGAAGAAATAGAGGGCCCAGTTGAACATAGGATGCTTCGAGCACCAGACAGCTTGAAGATTCAAGTCTTCCCATAGAGGAATCTGTCCGGGCTGAGCATCACATTTGGCTCTTTCCACTATAGACCAAAAGGTCACAGAGTTGGTAGGAAGAAGAAGAGTCTGTGTACTCCAAGTGGCTGGGGAAATCCAAGAACCACCCTGCCAAGCAAAATCTGCTTCAGGAGAACTCATATTGAGTCCCTGTATTGTAATTTCTCTGCTTAAAGACACAATAAAATAAGGCCACCACTAAAGTTGGACCATAGACGTAGCCCTGGAGAATAGGGTGAACTCCTTATTAAAATTGCTTGTGTCTTTATGATTTCTTATTGTATTTCTCTGTTGTCTTTCCATCTTATTTGTCTGTTTATTGGTAATTTGATCGATCCGTTGTTTCAATAACACAGATTACACACACCATCACATGAGTCTATAATACCTTAGTTTAATAAATCTTCAACTGATGTCACTCATAGGGTGAATATCAGATCAAATTCTATCTACTAACTTCGCCTTCTTGCTCATAAATCAAATCTTTTATCTTGGGGGTATGAGTGCTAGCCTTAGAATGATACGGTCCCGAGATGGAGGGATTGGAGGTTTCTGCTTTCACTATGGGAGTAACAGCCTTCTGCGGCCTTGTTTTCTTTGCATTCCTTTGAGAGCTGGACTGTTCTTTTTCTGCCTTGGAGATTAATTCCTGGATAAATGTCTTCCTTCCCAAATCTTCACCCTTCTTTTACTTTTTTCGACCCATCATTCCTGTGACTTATTATACTGGGGGTGTTTTCAGTATCTATGTAAGTCCTACAAGTGCACACATGGACCCTCTTTGTATTAAATCACACTCTAAGTGTCTCAGTCTTCGACAGTGGTGAGCCCGCCCAGGTATGTTAGAGCGATGCGCAGGGTCTTACCTCTTGTCTTACTGCCCAACGATGAAAGAGCTGAAGACACACTAAAAAAGCATCAAAATGTCCTAAGTGTCCTAGTAATCACAATGGTGAGCCCGCCCAAGTATGTTAGAGCGATGCGCAGATTCTTACCTCTACTCTTACCACCCAGCAACTGTGGAATAGGAGCACTCTATATCAAACAAATGACTTGGATGACTATATCGTCAACTTGCCATCCCCGGAAACGGCGCCAAAATGTAGTTTTGTTTTAATCAACCTTAATTGACTCAGACTGCAACATTAATTGTCAACCTAGGGTAGGTCTTGATATTTCAATGGAGTTCGCATTGTCTGTGCTGATACACTCCAGCCAAGTAGAAGAAAATGCAAAAAACTGTAAAATATGTTGCTAATATATTGTTAAATCAAACCATGCGTGTAGGTATAAAAAAACACTCTACAGAATTAAATCACAACTCGCAGCTATTAAAGTAAGGGCGCACCACACAAGAACTAACATCTACTCTAGTTGGTTACTACCACCTGTTGATTAACTCAGTGTAACAACATAAGATAAATAGAAACAGCAGTAAATGTAATCCACGATTTGTACAGCAACAACGAGAAATCATAAATCAATGAACTAAACTAGAATGTGCACTACTTATATCAATGCAATCCCTGCTAAAGAGGAGGGCCCTTCCTCCTCAGCAGGGCGCAGGAAGAACACGAAAGTGATTAACGAATCAGTTGGAAAGCAGTAATAGCATCACCATGCTAATTGATATTAAAATAAATTCAGAATTACAGAAACACAGTAACGATACTCTTCTATATGTTGTCCCTTGATACATAAAAAGTCAAGTCTTTTATAACTATTACAACCCAAAAATTAGAAACAGATCAGTCATGAGAATCTCTCGATTCTCACGCTAATTGAAAATAAAGAAGTTACAACCTATTAATAAATAAATATACATCAGTTGTAATTACTGGAGTCTTGTTGCTTCAAAAATAAACAATCCCTACTGCCGAGAGTTGTTATGTGGAATAGTAACCACATTTCCAGCTTTGGTGCAACAACATTGAGCAAATGGTGGTTCAGGATGACGCAGCATAACTGACGACAACACTGTTGGTGTGACGCCAGATCAGCACGAGGTGTAACAACAATCTTTAACAACATCTAATGTGTAACAACAATTTGTAACAACAGCAACCTGTAACAACACCTAGTGTGTAGCAGCAACCTGTAACAGCACTCGAGGTGTAACAGTGAATCGTCCTACCCTTTCCCACAGTTAATCCTTGCTGCCTATCTACTTCACGCCTTCGTTCTCTCGAGCCAACACCTAAAAATATGAACTTCCCAAAATACTTCTTCAATGCTCTCCTAGTTAGCCACAAAAAGGAATAAAGCCTCGTATTATTCGGTAAAATATAGCAAAGCAACATGACAGTAAACTTGATTAAAAAGGTAAGAAAACAGGGAGTTTGTTCATATAAGGGCACAGGCCTAGAGGACAGAAAGGTCAAAACAGGGGAAAGAATGTATAGAAAATAGGTAAAAAACCATACCCAACAGCAGGGAAGGGCACCTTCACCACTTCCATCTTAAGCTCCTTCATATTCTCCTTCCACTCCCAAACTCTTCCCAAACCCCTGTTTCATAAAACATTATGCCTAGTACATTGAGAGCACTCATCCTAGTGCAAGACAGGCCTCTAAAAGGTCCTGATCTTGGCTAGGGGCTCAAATCAACCTCCCTCCATTTGCTTCAACTTCCATCCACCTCTCCATACCCTCAAGATAATGTTTTCACCTTCAAAACCACTCGGATGCCCTCCTGTAGCATTATAGGCCTACTATAGAAATCGCTACTAGAAAACTTGTAGTAACATTTTTCTTCATTGGTTTTGATCCCCACTACAACTTTGACTTATTATAGAAGCATAATAACCCGCAATTGTTATTTATGATCTGTTAGTGTCAGTCTTTCCAGCCTTCCTACAGTGATCAAATGTGCTCTTACAAAGTGATTTTGAAGTGTCAAGGTCAAATTTTGTCATTTCAGTGAGTCTTCAAGCAAAATTTGGTCACTAGGCATTAGGTCTAGGGTTTGCCCAAATGTCAGTCCATGTCACCATTCAGCTGAGTTTATCATCATTCGTAGGGTTGTCATTATCATGTCAGTGTCTAATGAGTCATTTTACACCTTGTTCATGCTTCATGTTGCGCCCAGGCAAGGTCATTTCCCTCTCCTAGGGTTTTGAAGGCAATTTCTCTTGGATGGTCAAATCACAGGCAAAACTTGTTTCCTGATGTTCATACACCTTCCCCTATCCTTAAAGTACCTTATCAAACACTTCCAATCCCTCAGATCCGCCAAATTCCTCATTTTTGCACAAACCCTAGTTTCTAGCTACAACCTGGCAATTTTCTAGGTTTGGCCTGTGTTTTGTCCTTTTCGACCCCTTCCCCTCACTCAATCTCTGAGATTCCACTTTCCCCTGCTTCCTAACATCCCTCCCCACTCCCAAAAATTTCCCCAAGAAATTAGAAGCCCTCTATCCCCTTCATTTCGCTCCATTTCGACAAAATCCCTTGTTTCACACATCGGGACAAGTTTCACTCAAAAGCTGTTTCTGAGCAATCAAAGATGAATTTTGCAAAACTGAGAGAGGTTTTTGTCCACAACATGACGAGGAAGAAAAACCTCTTTCACTTTTTACACAGGTGTCATGGTTTGAGAGAAATGTCAAAAATACCGGCGAGAACGAAGGTGCTCCAAGGACGGTTGGCCAAAGCACAAAAACGAAGGAAAACGCCTGATCCACTCCAAATTTTGGCCAAAGCCTCTTTGACTGAGCATGGTTTTGGCCGTTGGAGTGGTCTCACCCCGCGCGCGACCACTCGTGGGGACAGCTCAGAACAGGGAAAACTCTACATTTTTGGAATTGTCATGCAAAAATGCACTTGCCTATGGATGGACTTCAAATTTTATGGAGATTTGGGCTTCCAAAAGCTCAAAATACATGCAATTTTTGACTTTCTGCCCCTATTTAGAGTTGCAGAAAGCTGCCTTGGGAGAAATGACTTTTGAGGGGTCAAATCAACTCCAAATTCAGAAATTCCAGTGGGGTTGGAAAGTAGACTCATAGACCTTTCCAACAAGCTATCTTGCACTTGATTTGGACACCAAGAAGGCCCTCAAATACAGCTGCCAATGTGCACGACCACTCCAAGGGAGGGGCGCGACCACTCAGGGAAATTTCACCATTTTGACTATTTCGGCCTGCAAAACACTGTTTTTACTTTGGTTGACTCTTAATGCATGTAAATGATGGATTGTTGGGTAATTTTCATGGCACATGGATACATTTACTCTCCTTTAACACTTCTAGAAGTTTCCTTGATGTAAATAGTGAATATTAAATGCATGAATGGGTTACCTAAGTTTTAGAGGCAAGTTGTTTTGTCTGCCTATTATCTAGTGCTCAGTTTAGAATTAGTTCAAACTGCTCCTAGGAAGCTGAGCTCGACCCCTAGAGGTGGGGAAAGGAGTTAGATTATCTATATTATGCCTTCTCTTGCTCATTTTCATGGTTGGACTCTTGAGGGAGAAGCTCTATTGTATATTTTACTTATATCTCTGCAATTTGAGGAAAAGGAAGGCCAGGGTTTTGCAGACATCATTGTGGATTCTTGTGGATTATTGTGTTGATGGTGTGTTTCCTACTTGTCATTGTAAGTGTGTTTATGTGTTCCATCTCTTATTCTATTGCTGCTAATTAAACAAAGGAAGTGATAAAGTTTGAATTCATGCATGCCATGCTCAGCTTTCAATTTTGTTTGATATTTATGTTTTCCACTGTCTAAAGAGGATTCAAAGCCATTGTTTTCCCTCTTTAGCTCCCTCTCTTTCTTCCTTGACCATCCATCTCAGCTTAAGGCATCAGCACAAACTCCTACCTTGCCCCAAAGACCCACCTGCAAAAACTGAGCTCAATCCCCGCACCCTGAATTGCACTCCCTCCAATTGCAGTGGGGTTGGAAAGTAGACTCATAGACCTTTCCAACAAGCTATCTTGCACTTGATTTGGACACCAGGAAGGCCCTCAAATACAGCTGCCAATGTGCGCGACCACTCCAAGGGAGGGGCGCGACCACTCAGGGAAATTTCACCATTTTGACTATTTCGGCCTGCAAAACACTGTTTTTACTTTGGTTGACTCTTAATGCATGTAAATGATGGATTGTTGGGTAATTTTCATGGCACATGGATACATTTACTCTACTTTAACACTTCTAGAAGTTTCCTTGATGTAAATAGTGAATATTAAATGCATGAATGGGTTACCTAAGTTTTAGAGGCAAGTTGTTTTGTCTGCCTATTATCTAGTGCTCAGTTTAGAATTAGTTCAAACTGCTCCTAGGAAGCTGAGCTCGACCCCTAGAGGTGGGGAAAGGAGTTAGATTATCTATATTATGCCTTCTCTTGCTCATTTTCATGGTTGGACTCTTGAGGGAGAAGCTCTATTGTATATTTTACTTATATCTCTGCAATTTGAGGAAAAGGAAGGCCAGGGTTTTGCAGACATCATTGTGGATTATTGTGTTGATGGTGTGTTTCCTACTTGTCATTGTAAGTGTGTTTATGTGTTCCATCTCTTATTCTATTGCTGCTAATTAAACAAAGGAAGTGATAAAGTTTGAATTCATGCATGCCATGCTCAGCTTTCAATTTTGTTTGATATTTATGTTTTCCACTGTCTAAAGAGGATTCAAAGCCATTGTTTGCCCTCTTTAGCTCCCTCTCTTTCTTCCTTGACCATCCATCTCAGCTTAAGGCATCAGCACAAACTCCTACCTTGCCCCAAAGACCCACCTGCAAAAACTGAGCTCAATCCCCGCACCCTGAATTGCACTCCCTCCAATTGCCACCAAAAACCCCAAAAACTTTAAATCAACCCTCCTTATCAGTTTACTAGCCTAATATCAGTGTTCCTAATTGGGTCAGCTCATCCTATTGAAAGATCTACCGAGTTTGACCGGAGAGAGCCTTCTCATACCCCGTAGGGCTAGCTACGAGGTGAAATGGTTTGATGTTGCCTTGAAGGTTTACCTTCTTCAGCCTAGGGTGAAATCTCAAGCGCTAACATGATCAAGGAAATCTCCTAGGCCACTCCAACCCTTCCTTTTCTTCACTGCAAAAACAAAGTAGAGATAGTTTCTTTATCATGCAAGTAGGTTACTGATTTATAAGCAAGTGTGAACTAGGTAGATGGTACATGCAATTTTGAATGGTAGTTTGATGAATTATGCAAGATAAATTAGCTTCTTTTCTGTAGGTAGATGTGGTAATTTGATGAATTTTACAAGATAACATAGCTTTATTTCTGCAAGTAGATTAGCATTTGTCCTTTCATGAATTGATAAGTTAGCATTTACAAGTTGATTCAATGGCATTTCTATTTTCATAGATAGAAGCAACTTCCAATTGTACCTTTATCAGCAAGCTTTCATTCTAATTAATTAGAAGGAAAGGTCTCTAGCACTTTTGATATAATGTCATAAATGAGGGTGTCATGAGTGGAATCTTATCTGCTGTACATATAACATTGTCACCTTGAAGTTTATACAAACCCCGAGTTGATAATTTGGGTTGAGTAGCCCTTGGGAGTTGCAACATTCTTGGTGCAATACTAGGGCTCACTAATAATCATGCCTACACAAGTTTAAAAATAGGTCTTTTATAAAAACCATCAACATTAACTACAATTAACCTCCTTACCAAGGCTAGCAACAACAATCGAATACCAATATCTTTACCAAGCCTATCATTATAAAATTTTAAAACTCACCCTTTAGCATTTTTTTAGTCAACCTTCTTTTCCTAGGTCAAGAACCATTGCATCTGCAATCTCAAGGGGGTCTGTTAAAAAAACATGTCACATTAGCATCTACCATCTTATAATAGATATACCACATTTATAAATGTATCATGGTTATGTATGTAACCAACTCATGACCATTCCATCACAATGATACACCCAATATTCACTTACACAAGGAAACAATCAACAAGCAAGCCATGACCATAGTGTTGTAACCAACACCTACAACAAGTAATGCATTTTCATAGTCAACCTTCTTTTCCTAGCTCAACAACCATTGCATTTGCAATCTCAAGGGGGGTGGTTAAAAAAACATGTCACATCAACATCTTCCATCTTATAATATATATATCACATTTATAAATGTATCATGGTTATGTATGTAATCAACTCACGACCATTCCATCACAATGATACACCCAACATTCATTTACACAAGAAAACAATCAACATGCAATCCATGGTCATAGTGTTGTAACCAATGCCTACATCAAGTAATTATCAAACCACTTGACTCTCTAATAGTTTCAAAAACATTATGCCTTCATTTCTTCTGTAATAGATCCCATCTCGTCCAAATGTTGGACCTGGAAGCTCTAATACCACTCTGTAGCATACCCCTTACTATCCCTAGCCCCCACTAAGGGTAGAAGGAGGTAGTTATTAGAATGACCCAACCTCCAAAGTCATGTGATGGAAACAAGGTCTAAATTTTCTCACCTTTTTCGACTCCCTCAAAACCAAAACAAGCGACATTGTTGATGTATGTCTCATCGAGGCCTTTCCAATGATATAAAATTTTCCTCAATCTGACTCCCAGATCAAAAGATATGGTCAATTTAAGTCTTCATTAATGAGATTATGCCATGTCATTAGTCATGTCATTAGTCATGCCACATGACACCCATGTGGCTATCCATGTCATAGGCCACGTGGAAGCTACAAACTTGCTCATACACCATACCCTTCCAAACGATTGAACGCTCGATTCTTTCGGGGGTAAACCTTTCTCGGGGGGGTGTGGATATCCCTGTGGAACCTCCTCCACATGTTACTTTGATAATCGTTGTGGCTTCACTCATGGCTTTTCCATGCCATGTCTTCCCAACCCGTGCTAATTTTGCCATCGTTCATATATATTAGGGTTACTTGGAAACTTGCCATGTTTATCGTCACCTCAAAACAATTTAGGCAATTGTTGTTGTTGCATTTTTCCACGCATGTCTATGTGGGACTTAATCTCCACATCAGCCTGGGGGAGAATCCCTACAGGGCTACACCCGACTCCTTGAGAAATTATAGGGGAAAAAGTGTCGAGGTGATGTCACCGACCTTTTATGTTAGGGTGACGTCACCCTCCACATGGCTCCAATCTAAGCATGCCATGTGTCACTCACTTTTAGGCCACTTTGGGACCCTCTAACCCTCAAAATTGGTTGCCACATGTCTCGCTCTTCAAATACCATGTGGCTTTGAGACCATGTGACCTGCCATGTTGGGCATGGGTCTGACCTGGTCCTTCGCACGACAAAATTAAATTTTCCACATTATAAGTGTTTTAGGTTTTCTGCAGTGTATTATGCCAACAATTTAACATCTGAGCCTCACCGTACTAAGTCACCACATGAATAAAATCCTAAGAGTTTCCACTTGGGGATCCCCTCAAAATTTTCAGGGTACCAAACCTTTGGGACACATGGGAAACTCTAAGATCAAGACATCTAACGACTAGGATCCCTCCCTCCTATGCCCTTAGACATGGCCCCTGGCCATATGGCGCTTATGACATGAGTCTCCATGCTCCACCAACCCTAGAACCATGACACAAGTGTAAGGTTTTGGGCTTTTTATCCCTTGTTGCTTGGTTACAGTGCCCACACATATGGACAAGACCAAGCCCCTTAGCGCCTTCAACATTGGCCCTACTCGTTTCCATACTTGTATAAATAGGCATAAAGCTTAGATCTCATGGCTTTTCAAGGGCTTATCCCTTAATGCTTGGCACTGTTAACAGACTTATGAGGAGCCCTTACCCATATATCTTACACACAATTCATAGATACATATATAAAAATAGATACACAAGCCCATCGGAGCTATCCTCCTGAGCTTGAACTACTTTAGCCCAAATTCAGCCAACAAAGACGGAAATGGACTATGAGTTCATCATATAGATATATAGCCATCACTTCCGATTTTAGTAATATTTAGAAAGGGCTTGAATAACAATTTCCTTTGATTCTATAACACATACACAAGGGTATACCCTTTCATTTTCATTATGACCCTTTCAATAAATTTTGAAATCATAACAATTCAACAGGCTATAAGACTCTTGACTAATAATAAATAGAAAACAAGCCCACAGGTACATACATGAAAACTTTTATTACTCAGGACATATACATAAATTCACCTTTCCTTAAGCAAGTAGAAAATAATTTTTCATGTCATATCACACGTATTGAACCAACACATTAAATCCATATCAATACAAGCCTTAGGCCAACATACGAACTTAAACCATTCCACATCCATGTTAGTTTTTGTAGCATCAGATGGTGTTCTAGTCTCAAACTTTGTGGAGAGGCTAAAACACATGAATCTCAAGAACCCATAAATCGTTTCTCGAAATTCCACCTAGAGATAGCTCAATTAAATTAATTGATTGACAAATAAAAATACCTAACTCTAACTTAGGCAAACTGATTAATTAATAGGAATTAATTGAGAAAGGTGATAATTCTCTAGAAACTCACATGGATCGACTTAGAGATGATCTCAACCATCGATACCCATTTAATAATGGTCGTTGAAGACTCAATTAGAGATTATAACAAGAGGTCGATGGGGTTTATGGAGAACACATAGAGTGCATATACTTAGTGATCTAGGTAGATCTATTTTCTAGTAGTTGGTGATTCAACAATGAGATCAATCCAGTGATCAAGTAACAGGTGGCAAAGGGGCAAAGTATCAGATTTTCGAAGGAGTTTTATAATTACAAAAGAGTCAGGAGAGGAGGATGTATTGTTTCTCTAGGAGGCTACATAGGGGTTGCACAAAGCCTCAAGAGGGTAGTTCGGTTTAGATGAGCAGGAGGAGGATTCAATTACCATATTCCAGGATAATTTTCCAGTGGGCTAGAGAATTCTTTCCAAATAAATCTATTTATTGTCACCTACTACACCTTTTTCAAATTGTGTAAAATGATGTCAAATGGTGGCCAAAAAGGGGAGCTGAAGTGGAAAAAGATCAAAGAGGAGAGCAAATATCGAAGGTCGAAATCGAAAAAGGAGTGTCGAAATTTGGGACCCAATCACGTCAGGATCCAATATCTGGAACACTGGCAAGAAGGCATTTTGGAGGACGTTTTATCGGATGTTGGTGGCATCAGAACCTTTTTAAATCTCTTTTCGAATAGGTTCTGATGAGAGGGGTTTCGATATAGGCTGGAACTTGGTCACAAACGTTCCAAAGGATCAAGAGCATAAAACAACGCAGGACCTCAGAGCATATGCCATCGGAACATCGGATTTTTAGAAATCCTTAACAAATGCATCTCTTTGGAATGCACCAAAATCATGGAAGAAAGGGAAATACAAAGGGGACTTTGAAAATCCAAAGTCCCTAGGGACCTTTTCTCTCCCCTCCGAATAAGGCACCTGGAAGATGGTGAGCAGTCCTGAAAAGCAGACATGACTGGTGACATCAACATGACGTGGCAGAATGGTCAACACGTGGCAGTCAATTTTGGCATTTTTTAGGGCCTAAAGGGCTAAATCTAGGTGACACGTGTCAACACTCTGGATGTGGCACGTGGAGATGATGACGCCAGCATGATGTCACTTCAGAGGTCTGCATTTCAGAGGAAGAGGCCATCGAAACTCTTTTAATTCCTTTTTGAAAATATTCTGATGAAGAGGGGCTTCGATGTATGCTGGCACTTAGTCATGAAGACTTAGTAGAACCAAGGGCTCGGACCAAGTCCAAGCACCCAAGCATTACAAAGCATTTCGGGGGGAAAGGCCATCAAAACTTTTATTAGAAGAAAATATGATAGAAAGAGCTCCGAAATCATGTGGTAGTTGGTCACGCAAGCTCCAGAGAACCAAGGGCGCAGAGCTGGGGCCGAGCACAGAGAGATATGAGCCCATTTGAAGTGGTAGCTTTCATAACTCCAATATTATTTCTCAATTTGAAAACTTCCAATGAAGGGGGATTTGATAATATATGGAGCCTGATCATGGGAACTCTAGAGTACCAAGGGTTGAGGGAAGATTTAGCACCTAAGCACTATTTGCCATATCAGGGATGTGAATATCGTAACTCTTGTGTAAATTCAAATTTGGAAAAGTTACGATGAAGAGGAGCTCCGATATGTGGTGACACTTGGCCATGACCATCTAAATAAACAAGGGTGAAGCACAAATTATAAAGGGAGATAGGCCCCTGATAGGAGCCCAAAGGATTTAGCACCCAAGCGTTGAGCATAAACTCATGACACCTAGTCCCATGGTTTAGAAGCGATAAAGGAGCTTAAGCAAGAGGAGCTAAGAGTGATTAGAGTTCTGTGTTTTTGTAATGATCTTTTATAAGAGTTACGAGATATTGGGTTTCGATATTATATCCTAGAGTGTATGCAGATGGATGGGTCAACAACTATGTTACAGAACACCGTTAATTCCACCACAAGTTGATCGCTTCCAATTCTAGAAAGGGGAATTCAAGAAGTTAAGGGGAGAAAGCGACAGGCATATCGGCTGGTAGCTACAAAGGAACATCGTGGCATAGACGTGGCCTGATCAGAGGTGATCACAGGAATTGGCATGGAGATATTTTGTTGTGGCCATCATTCAATTTTTCCATGTTTGTTATTTTGTAGTTTGTTGTATTTTAAAGAAGGAATCAATATGTTGTAATCATTTAAATATGCGCACGTCGAGAAAACTAGTCGATCAAACAACTGTAACATTAGAAGATATTTTGTAACTATTGTTTCAATCTTCCCCTCTCCTTATAAATAGGGGGAAGAAACTCATTCTAAAGGTTCCCAAATCCTATTCCCAGAGGTCTGAAATTTGTTTTTGTAGGTGTTCTGAGTTATATGTATAGAAAGAGGTTCCAACTCTTGGTTAAATGACTTGTTCATGAGGTGTTAATGCTTATACAAATGTCAAATATGTTGGACCTATGACATGGACTCCAATAACAAATATTAATGAAGCAGATTTGGTGATTCCAAGCAGAGTAATGTGTAGTATGTGTTCCCCTTTGTTTTTCATTTCATGTATGTTTATCTTCCTCTAAAATTGTGTAAAGAATTTGTTGGCTTCACCCTAAAATTATGGATTTACTTATGTTATAGGGTAGTAATGGTACCTGTTTAATTACAGATTTACTAGCTTTATATTGTAGCCAACATTACTTGTGAGATCACAGATTTCCAATGCTATATTGTGACAGAATGTACCCATGAAAATATAGAGCTCGAAGCCTTAATGCGCTCCACAATTTATGCACTTACATCTCCTTATTCTTCCATACTTTTGTTGGGATTTGTTGCTTAGGATTATGCGTTCTCCAACCCTCTGCATTGAATTATTTTCCTTACTTTCTCTCTCTCCATTTGTACTACAACAACAAATATTAAGCTGCATTTTATTGTGTCTCGGCCACCATATCAGGATATTTATCCTTCGGATGAGCGTTATCTGCGTACATATACATATGTGTATGTTTAAGTCTACCTTGGTGAAGAGTGATTGAACCAAATATTGAATCAATCTATTTCCAATTATATTAAATATGGAGTGCAATACAAATCTCAGCAAATCCTCAAAGCACTCCTCTAAGATGTCCTAGGAATTGACCCTTTCCTCAACCCGGGGGTTGTCTCTAGGAGCTACAACACTATTAGAGGCAAATTCAAGGCAGGATTGGGTTGAGCGTTTGAGGGGTTGCATAGAGGAGTCTGATTTTTCTAGTTTGGGTGGCTAGACTAGGCCAAGATTGCTTGTGAAGGAGGGTAAAATTCCCTCAGTTATTTTGCCATTATTTCTCTAAAAGAGGATCACAAATTTGGCATCCATTTTGGTGTACTCAAAATTTTTGCTGACACATAATAATAAAACCCTCATCTATTGCACTGGTTTTCCCATGTGGGTTTTTTTTCTATTGGGGACAATTGTCCAAAAACCATGATGTCAATTTGTGTGTGTAATTGCTCTAAATTTCTCAGTTCCACATATTTTATTTCTGCAACGTAATTTTATTTGTGAAGAATTTCAGTGTGAATCGTTCGTTGTTTATCGTAGAAAATAAAATGCTTAATAATTAACCAATTAGAAGAATGATTTCCAGTGGTTCAATTTCAAGGAATTTTCACATAATATCAGAGTGATTTTGATTGGATCAATAACTCAGAGATGAAGAGGTAGAAATTTGTTATTCAAAGGGAGAAACAACACAATTTATTTAGGGTTTTCATAGGGCCTAGCTAGGCAGTGCGAGTAGTAGAGAAGAAGTTCAATTTCCAGTTGCAGAGTGGCACCAAAAGTTAAAATTGCTTAGAATAGAGCTCCAATAGGTAGAGGTGGAGTTGGAAAGTAATTCCAAGGAGAAACACAACATAATTGTTTAGCATATTTGAACGGAAGAGGAAGGGAACAACACTCAGAATTATACTTGGCATGTCTTCAATAGATTCCTCATATTTATCCGGTATGGTCATAGATAGATTTGATATTCAATGCGCTGCAAAATTCTCTTCCATATTGGAAGACAAAGTTGCTCAGATAACTTGATTATCTAGAACAACTTCATAGGGTGTCTAGTACATAGACAGTAGAGCGTCAACTCACATGATAGGTGGTAGATAATATTTATCTAGTTACAATGCAGAGCAGATGTACTTCCAAATAACAATGGGTAATAGGACCAAGTGTACTCCAGTGGGGAGAAGTACCATCGATCTTCAGAGGGAGTCAAGAGCAAGTCAATGTTACAAATGTACTACATGTGTCGAGATTGCGTACGAACTTGATTTCAGTATCTCAACTACAAGATAAGGGATATGATGTCCACTTCATAGGGAAGAAGGTGTTCATCAAACACACAAACTGGAAGAGGGTGAAACATATTGGAGTTCGAAACAACAGGTTGTACATGTTGCAGCTTGATTATCCATGAAACTAGTAGGTAGCAATAATAATAGTGGGAAAGACCTAAATGAGATATGGAATAAAAGGATGGGACATTAATACCATGGGGGTACTCAGAATGCTTAGGGAGATAGTGACAGGTGTGACAGAACTTGGCATAAAACACGATGATGTGTGTAGAGGGTGTGTGCTTAGGAAATGTGCTAAGACAACATTCCCAAGAAGCGACAATAGAGTAGATGGTGTGTTGAAACTTATACACTCAAACATTTGTGGCCCTTTGTCCAGTAGATATCTCAGTGGGGCCAAGTACTTTGTCACCTTTATTGATGACCATTCTAGGAAAACCTAGATCTACTTCTTGAAGACTAAGGATGAAGTCTTCAGTCACTTTAGGGAATTTAAGGGCTTAGTAGAGAATGTGACAGGGAAGAATATCAAGGTGCTTCGCTCCTATAATGGTGGAGAGTACACAAATAAGGACTTCAAAAATTTCTGTCCAAAGGAAGGCCTCGAAAGTGAGTGGAAAACTCCATACAATCCACAAAGGAATGGGGTAGCATAGTGGAAAAATAGATCTATAGTCAAGGTTGCAAAAGTGATGGTATATGACAGGGATTTGCCTAAGTTCTTGTGGGAAGAGCCATGTAACACAAAAATGTATATTTAGAACATGATTCCTTGTAGGGAATTGGGGAAGATAATGCCACACTGGGTCTTCTAAGGAAAGAAGCCAAAAGTTAGTCTGATCTAAAAATCACCCTATGAGTGATCTCAATTAAAGATTTATTAAATGAAGGTATTACAGACTCATGTGCTGGTGTGTGTTTATGTTATTTAGGCAATGGATTGATCAGATGGCAAATACACAGACACTTGAAATGGAAAACAGCAGAGAAATACAGTAAGCAAATACAAGACACAAAATAAATTAATAAGGAGTTCACCCTATCCTCTAGGGCTACATCTCTGGTCTAGCTCTCAGTGGTGGCCTTCTTTTATTGTGTCTTAAAGCAGAGAATTACAATGAAGGAGCTCAATGTGAGTCTCTTGAAACAGAATTTGCTTGGCAGGGTGGTTCTTGGATGCCCCAAGCCACTAGAGTGCACAAAATCTTTCCCTTACCAGCTTCTTTGACCTCTCTGATCTTTAATGGAAGGAGCCCAATGTGGTGCTCAGTCCTGACAGATCCTCTCAGGGATGGCTTGAATCTCTCAAGCTCTCTAGCACTCGATGCTGCCTTTGGTCAGCTCGGCCCTCTGTCTTCTTTCTACTTTTAGCTTCACTGTCTTTTCTTTGTTTCCTCTGTCTTCTTTCCTTTCTTATCTTTCTCTGTCTTCTAACTTCACGTGTCTTCTACTTTTTCTGTTCATGGCTTTAAAGCTATTCGATCTCATGGCTGTTTGATTCCCCTTCCACTTCCATCAGATCGCCTGCTGCAACTTCGTTTGGAGTTCCCTGTCTCAGCGTCATCATCAGGCTCACAGGGAGTGGCCACTTGTCCTCATACGACTGCGCCAACTTACTAAGTCGGTTCGGTTTTTCAGTTACGCCGTGCAATGAGTCATCTACCACCTTGGCAATCAAATCAGATGTCAAATTATTATAGATCGCGGCTTAATCCCCTATCGATTCCGGCTTTCCCATCGGGCACGATCTCAGCCGTTAGATCTGTATCCCCCAGATCCAATGCCATTCGCTCATTTCGCGCGATTGACTTGCTCGACTATTAGCGTGCGATGAGCAGTGGTTTTCTCTCTCCTCCGCTTGCCACGCGTCAGGCGTTGAGTGGAATCACTCCGTTTTCACCAAATGTGCTTACTTCCCAAGGGTTCCCCCGATAAATACTGCCGTTTTTTTTTTGGAGCCCGGGTACCGCCTTAGCCTTTAGCCTTTTCCCCATGGTTTTCCCGGCTCCTATGCGACCGAGCGCTCTGGGCCTCTCCTTCTCGAGGGGTTTTTCCGCATCAAAAACTGCCTCCATTTCCCGATCTGGGCTTCCCATGGGCTAGTTTCACCTCCTGCGCAGTCTCCATGGGCCTTGGTCAGCACGCTTTGACCGAGGTCCTCTTCATTCCACACTGGCTACTAACTGCCACTGTTTAGATGTGTTTCTGATCGCTGCTCTTAATTCTTTGAAGTTGAAGTTTTGTCCTGATTTGATACAGTCATGGTTCTCTGGTTTTTATTCATGGATCCAATTCGGATCACAACCTTCCCACTAAAAAGCTTTTGGACCACCAAAAGTTGGTTTTCAAGCATCGAATAAGTGAGGGTATTGTTGTCTCACTTGTCCGATCTCAATCCACTTTGCACTACTCGGCTTTGAACCCTTAAGCCCTATTATGAGGTACTCAACATCTCCTCTACGCGTCGTCCTCACCTTCTTGTCCAAGATGGTGTCTTCTTGCAATTCATTAAGATATTCAGGTAGCAGGTCATCAATAGAAGGCAATTAACTCTGCTCTTCAGGATCCTCAATCAGTGAGGGTTCAAACAATCTCAAGCAATCTGCATTTACAACTGAGTAGATGTGCATGTAAGCTGGTAGATCAAGGCAAAAAACATTCTCACCAATCTTATCAAGTATTTTGAAGGGTCTATACCTGATAGGCTTTAGTTTCTTACCTTCACCTTGCATCTTGTCCTTGCTGATATGCAGCCAGACCTGGTCACCAACTTGGAAACTATGCTCCATCCGATGCTTGTCATGCCTAGCCTTGTTGGCTTGGCTCTTTTCCAGTTGTTCCTATACTGCCTAGTGGATCTCCTACATTTGTTCCATGAACCTAGTTGCCTTGTCCACATCACTGTGTCCCTCAATTGTGGTATCTTTACCAAAGACAAAATCCAAAGGAGACCTTGGTGTGAAACCAAAACAGGTCTCAAAAGGAGATCTCTGTGTAGAAGAATATTTTTCTCTGTTGTAAGCATGTTGCACATAACACAAATGTTCATCCCAAAGCTTAGGATGTTTGCTGCAATATCCTCTGAGTAATTGGATCACTATCCTATTAACTACTTCTGTCTGACCATCAGTTTGTGGATGAAAAGCTGTGCTTTTCTTCAATTTGGTGTCCATCAGTTCCCACAGACTTGACCAAAACTTCCCCACAAATCAGGTGTCTCGATCAGATACAATGGAAGTGGGTAATCCAAAATGAACCCATACATGCTCAAAGAACAATTTTGTAGTCTGTTCAGCTGTAATCTGTTTATTACAAGATATCAAAATACACATTTTGTTGAACCTATCCACAACAACATATAGATAATAATGACCTTTTCTAGATTTAGGCAGTCCCCCAATGAAATCCATGGAAACACTTTCCCAAGGGTGAGAAGGTACTGGTAATGGAGTGTACAAGCCTAGTTTTCTGTTGCTGGGCTTGCTTTTAGCACACATAGTACACCCTCTTACATATCTAGAAATTGTCTCATTCATTTTTGGCCAATAACAAAATATTTGCAACTGTGCAACTGTTTTACTTACCACAAAGTGACCTGATATCAGAGAAGTGTGTGCTTCTCTAAATATCTTTACTCTCTCAGTTTGTGGAATGCAGAGTTTCCCACAATGGTATAAAAGTCGGTCCTTCACATGGTAATCCAATTCTTCTACTCTTCTGCCTTGACTCAAATGTGCATATAGATCTTTAAAGTCTATATCTTGAGCATATTGTTCAATATAGCTTTCGTGCAACGCATAATTATGCTTAAGTATAGTAGATGCATTTATAATTGGTCTAGATAACATGTCTGCAACTTTATTATGTATGCCCTTTTTATATTTGATGACTAAATGAAACTGTTGTAGAAAACCCATCCATCTGTAGTGTCTTGATTACTGCAACTTAGTTTGGGAGTGTAGATATTGAAGTGGTTGATGATCAGTATGTATTACTGTCTCTTTGCTCATTAAGTAATGTTTCCACTTTTTCACACTCTAAACTAATGCATATAATTCTTTATCATATGTAGGATAGTTAACTACTGCAGGATTAAAAGTCTCAGAATGATAACATATGGGTTTACCGTGCTGTGTCAACACTGCTCCCATGGCATAGTCACTGGCATCTGTTTGGATCTCAAATGGTCTTTGCAGATCAGGCAGTGCTAGTACAGGTGTTGTATTAATCTTTTCTTTCAAGGTGTTGAAGGCTTTTTGATGTTTGCCTCCCCACTAAAACACCTTGTTCAATCCTGTTAAAGCATGTAAGGGAGTTGCAATTGAGGAAAAGTTAGAAATAAACTTCCTCCAATATTGTGCTGCTCCTAAGAAGCTCCTCACTTCTGTAACAGACTTGGGTTTAGGCCAGTTTACAGTGACTGCCACTTTAGAGGGATCTATCTTCAGTTCACCACCCCCAATCACTGCCACAATAACAAAATCATCAAGAAAAGGTCCGAGTACATCATTCATTAATCTCATGAAAGTAGCAGGAGCATTAGTTAAGCCAAAAGGCATAACCAGCCACTCATACAATCCCTGCTTTGTTTTGAAAGCAGTCTTACATGCATCTTGTTCTGTAACTCTGACCTAATGGTATCCATTGTGCAAGTCTAGCTTGGTGAAATAAACAACTTCCTTCAATTGATCCAAAAGATCTATGCGAGGAAGGGGATAACGATTTTTTATTGTTATCTTATTCAGTGCTCGGTAGTCAATGTACATTCTCCACAAGCCATCTTTCTTTCTCACCAAAATGATTGGTGACCCACATGGTGATGTGCTAGGCCTGATGAACCCCCTCTCGAGCAACTCCTGCACCTGCTTCTTGATTTCAACATTCTCTAAAGCAGACAACGTTTTATACCTGTGGCTACAATGGTTGTTTCATCTCTCGAGTCTGACCCCAAATCTTTTTGAATAGCTGCAACAGTCTTCTTCTTCTTGCCCTCGAACTTCTTAGGTCTCAACTCTGGATGTAGAATCCAACAATGCTCATCATCATGCCCATCCTTTTTACAGTGAGTGCATGAAGTTTTGCTTTTCTGTGTAGTGTTAGCCTTCCTTGCTTTCCACTTCTTCTTTCTTTTCTCCTTGCTCTTACTTACATTGGGTTGGGATGGTCCCCCAACTTCTGGATTTCCATTCTTTCCTCTAGCTTCTAGATGAGTAGCTTTTACAGATACCTCATCTATACTAGTGGGATTAAACATGAGGATGGTATGCCTCGTGTAGCTGTGTAGACCACCAATGTACTTCAACAGAGTTTCTGGTGAATCTAATGAGATTCCTAGAATCAATGCTCTCTTTCTAAATTCTTGAGTGTACCCTGTAGAAGTTTCACATGTAGAACAAACCGATATATTCAATGTCCTAAAGCATAATACTTGTTCTACTTCTACAAAACATTAAGCGGAAGAATAATCGAATTCATGAGCAACATCAAGTAGAAACATGCATAACTGATCAAGAAAATTAATCACACATAACACAAGATATATCTAGGGGAAAGCAATAGCATAAAACCCCAACCATGTATTATCAATCAAGTGGAAATCCTCTTCACAATACAAAAAGAATTATCTCTCAAGCTATTCAGTTCTCAATGAACTATGAAGATATGAAGATATGTCTCATGAACCAACCAAGCCCTATTTATATAGGCTTTACCTATGGTCCTTGCGTAGTTTGCTTAGCAAATAATAGCAAAAGCATATGCTATTAATTCCAAACCTACCAAATTAACCAATGGTCCAACTACGCAATCCTTGAGGACACTAGTTCCTCAACCATGCAAAAACTACTTACTAGAAATAGTCAAGCATCAGATAGTACACTATCCCACATCTGATCTCAACTGGGTCTCTGACAGAACTAACATGCAACAGCTATCCATGAGTGAATCCTCAGTTATCTAAAATAATAGTTGTCACATGCATACAAGCATTAACAAACTATATTTTATTATTTTAACAACTTGTTAAAATAATCTAACTAGACTTGACTAGTTAGAACTAAGTCAACTCATTCTCTCATTATAGAACTCATACTTATTCCCTCAATCAGTGGAGGAAATTAAGGATAAATTCCTCAATCAGTTGGACAACTCATGTGCATGCTCACAAAGACTTCAAATTCGAATTTCCTTAACTAATTAACTCAACTGAATTAATTAATTAATATTTCCAACTGCTGTTAAGACCAAAATTAATTTTACTTCCTATAGATAGACTAGGGACTGTTATAAATAGGAAGGGACCTAGAAATTCTATTTTTATAACTTTCTATTTTTAGCAGTTTCACCTCTCACCCAATGTGGCCAATGACCTCACTGGCCAAACTGCTATTTTTAGACATGCTATTTTTAGCAAGTCTATTTTTAGCACATTCTAAATTTAACATTTCTTGTTGCACATTTTTCAACATACCTTTGCACACTTTTCCCTTTCAATTGCTGAAGAGTTTGCCAACTCATCATGGCTTGTTGCATGTAGGCCAATGGATAGAACTGTTTTTTTACTACATAAACAAATTCACTCCAGACAGAGATGGTCTTACCATGTGTTTTCATGTCAGCTTGGGTTTTGCCTTCCAACCAAACCAAGGCAGTGCCTCCTAGATGTAGGCTTGCCAGCTGAATCTTACTCTTGTCTGAGTCGATGTTCTGCACTTTGCAATAAACATCAATTTGTCTAATCCAATTGTCCAACTTCTCTGCATTTAATTCTCCATCATATATAGGTAAATCAAATTTAGCATCTAGTTTGATTAAAGATGCTTTCTTGTTATGCACAGGGCTATTAGGAGGGGTGAGAAAGTTTTCCTCTTTCCCTTTTCCTTTGGAGTGGTCATGGAAGTGAGACTCATCTTCTTCTTTGTCTTGTTTAGAACCTGATGAATCTTCATCCTTATGCTTTCTAAAGTCCCTATACATTTCTTTTACCATGGATTTTATGGCTAGGAAATTTTTTATGAATTGAGGGTCTGGCCCCACTGAACCTTCCTCTGACATTGTCTTCCGAGGATAGACTCTCCCAATTTCAGGATTAGTTTGGACCAACTCTCCTTCTCCTAATTTGAGCTTTGATCTAGTGAGCATTCAACAGCTAAACCAACACAAGCTTGTCTAACCTTACAGCCTTGAGCTCTGATACCACTTGATCTGAAAATCACCCTATGAGTGATCTCAGTTAAAGATTTATTAAATGAAGGTATTACAGACTCATGTGCTGGTGTGTGTCTATGTTATTTAGGCAACGGATCGATCAGATTGCAAATACACATACACTTGAAATGGAAAACAACAGAGAAATAAAGTAAGCAAATACAAGAACATGATAAATTAATAAGGAGTTCACCCTATCCTCCAGGGCTACATCTCCAGTCCAGCTCTCAGTGGTGGCCTTCTTTTATTGTGACTTGAAGCAGAGAATTACAATGAAGGAGCTCAATGTGAGTCTCCTGAAACAGAATTTGTTTGGCAGGGTGGTTCTTGGATGCCCCAAGCCACTAGAGTGCATAGACTCTTTCCCTTACCAGCTTCTTTGACCTCTCTGGTCCTTAATGGAAGGAGCCCAATGTGGTGCTCAGTCCTGACTGATCCTCTCAGGGATGGTTTGAATCTCTCAATCTCTCTGGCGCTCGACACTGTCTTTGGTCAGCTTGGCCCTCTGTCTTCTTTCTGCTTTTTGCTTTTTGCTTCATTGTCTTTTCTTCGTTTCCTCTGTCTTCTTTCCTTTCTTCTCTTTCTACGTCTTCTGACTTCCCGTGTCTTCTACTTTGTCTGTTCATGGCTTTAAAGCCATTCGATCTTATGGCTGTTCGATTCTCCTTCCACTTCCGTCAGATCGTCTGCTACAACTTCGCTTGGAGTTCCCTGTCTCAGCGCCATCATCAGGCTCACAGGGAGTGGCCACTTGTCCTCCTACGACTGCGCCAGCTTACTTCGTCGATTCGGTTTTTCAGTTGCGTCATGGAATGAGTCATATGCCACCTTGGCGGTCAAATTGGATGTCAAATTCTTATAGATCACGGCTTAATCCCTTGTCGATTCCAGCTTTCCCATCAGGCACGATCTCAGACGTTAGATTTGGATCCCCCAGATCTGACGCCATTCACTCATTTCATGCGGTTGACTTGCTCGACCATTAGCGCGCGATGAGCGGCAGTTTTCTCTCTCCTCCACTTGCCACACATCAAGTGCTGAGTGGAATCGTTCCATTTTCGCCAAATCTGCTTACCGCCCAAGGGTGCCCCCAATAAATCGCTGATTTTTTTTGGAGCGTGGGTCCTTCCTTAGCCTTTAGCCTTTTCCCCACGTTTTTCGCAACTCCCATGCGACCAAGCGCTCGGGGCCTCTCCTTCTCGAGGGGTTTTGCCGCATCAAAAACTGCCTCCTTTTCCCGATTCGGGCTTCCCAGGGACTAGTTTCGCCTCCTGCACAATCTCCATGGGCCTCGGTCAGTGCGCTTTGACCAAGGTCCTCGTCATTCCACGTTGGCTGCTAACTGCCACTGTTTAGAGGTGTTTCCGACCGCTGCTCTTAATTCTTTGAAGTCAAAGTTTTGTCCCAATTTGATACAGTCATGGTTCTCTGGTTTTTCTTCATGGATCCAATTCGGATCATAGTCACTTCAGGATATTCAACAACATAACTTATTGCCATTTTCCAGATGAGAAGCACACCAAATTGGATCAGAATGCAGAGAATGGGTTCTTTGTTGGGGATTGTGAAACCTCAAAGGCATACATGATCTGCATTCCTAACAATAAGAAGATTGTAGTGAGATGGGACATAAAGTTCATGGATGATAGAGCCTTCAAGAGATCTCGTGAGATGCTTGCAGGTGATCGGAATCAACTAGTGGATGCTCCATTGGTCTAGGCAGGGTCTAGTGCAGATGCGACAAGGATATTAGTTCCAAATTGTTGCAGCAGGACCATATCCTTGCTACAGGGTCCAAAAATATTCAGTAGTAGGAGGATTAATGTTAGTTGGTGCAGTCAATTCTAGAGTGATAGTTGCATACTAGTTGCAGTCAGATACTGAGGGGCGCATAGCAGTGTTGATAACAGTGTGGGAGGCACAATGTAGAGTCAATAACAATGCAAATTTCCTAGTGGAAAGTGTAGAGGCTAGTAGGAGTCAGAGACTCAGGAAATAGTTGAAGCACAGAGACACAATTGATTCAGATTCTTCTCATTTGCAGCAACAACAACAACAATGAGAAAGTGTGTTAGTTGGGATGTAGTGTAAATGTAGGGTTGGCAGCAATACAAGTTGTATAGTGCAGTGTTAGCAACAACACAGATGAAGCATGGTTCAACTACAATCAGTAGCAGATGAATTAGAGTTAGCACAGTGGTTGATGGACAGTGGTAGGGAACTACAATTGTCAGACATCAGCATCGTGTATGGGAGGATGATGCAGAGACATGGCGTTGTACCAGTGCAACACTAGAACACCTTCCTCGCTAAGAGGGAGTGTTAGTTTTTGTAGCATCGGTTGTTGTTCTAGTCCCGAAACTTTCTAGAGATGCTAAAACACATGAGATCTCCAAAACCTAGAAATCGTTTATGGAAATTCCACCTAGAGATAACCCAATTAAATTAATTGATCGATAATTAAAAATGCCTAAGTTTAACTTAGGGAAATCAATTAATTAATAATAATTCATTGAGAAAAGTGATAATTATTTAGGAACTCACATGGATTGACTCAGAGATTATCTCAACCATCGATAATGATTTAATCATGATCGTTGAAGACTCAACTGGAGATTATAAGAAGAGGTCGATGGGGTTGATGGAGAGCATACAGTGCAGATACTCAGTGATCTAGGCAGATCGATTTTCCAGTAGTTGGTGATTCAACAGTGATATCGAGTAGCAGGTAGCAGAGGGGAAAAGTAGAAAATTTCTGGAGAAGTTTCTAGTTCCCAAAGAGTCAGGAGAGGAGGTCGCATTATTTCTCCATAAGGATGCACAAATCCTCAAGAGGGTAGTTTGATTTAGCTAAGCAGGAAGAGGATTTAGTCGCTGGAGTCCGAGATAATTTTCCTATGGGTTAGATAATTCTTTACAGAGCAACAACAGTCAATCAGAGGTAGATTTGAGGTAGGATTGGGTTGATCGTTTGAGGGATTGCGCAGGGGTGACGCAAGGGATGCGCATAAGAGTCTGAGTTTGCCAGTTCGAGTGGCCAAACTGAGCCGAGATTTCTTGTGGAGGAGGGTAAAATTTCCTCAGTTATTTTGCCAATATCTCTCTCAAAGAGGATCACCAACTTGGCGTCCATTTTATTGTACTCATAATTTATGTTGTTGGATAATAATAAAACCCTCATTTGCTGCACTAGTTTTCCCACATTGGTTTTTTCCGAGGATAATTGTCCAAAAATAACTGTGTCAATTTATGTGTTTGATTGCTCTAAATTTCTCAGTTCCACATATTTTATTTCCACAACTTAATTTTTGTTTGTGAAGAATTGTAGTGTGAATTATTTGTTGTTTCTCGTAGCAAATAAACTACTCAATAATTAACTAGTTAGAAGAATAATTTCCAGTTGCTGCATTTCAAGGAATTTTCACAATCCATTCCTTTAAGGCAACAATGTTCAATTAGTTAGGGATACCTCATTATTCAGCATTACAAGCCATGACAAAACAATGCATTAAACAAGCATAAAACATATAGACATGAGAGTCATAAGCAGACACTTACCTTTTATAAATTGAGCTGACAACTAAGATTGTGACTTCAACCCTCCACCCAACTTTAAACACACTGCAACCAAGCCTTTCTTGCAACTGTCATCCCCGAGCTAGATTCCAAAGCTTGAGGTAGAGTGATTTCAGAGGAGTTTTAAAACAATAATATCATCTGAAACATGGTGTCTCGAGGCTGCCTCACCTTCACCCATCATTTATAAAAATCAAATAACAATGTGAACCACTTCACTCACATACTGACATCATCCACTCAGGGGATAAAACCAATATCATCAACCGAAATAGGTGTCTCATGGCTACCTTGCCTTCACTTACCAACTATTCAACAATTTCATATCAGAGAAGGAACATTTTATTTTATTTAGAGGGACTTACAACATCCCAACATCTCTAGGGATTTAGACACAGAGAGTATCAATTCATATGTGGGGAGAGAGATATAATTAATGATAAGGAGGTTTTATCCATTGTATTACCTCTAATGGAACAAGGGTGCACTCTCTAGTAGCTTAATGGAACTTCAACCTGTGTTCTTAGCCCAATCTCATGGAACTACCATTAGGTGTTATCATCTCGCTAGCCCTGGTGCCTCCACCTCTCAAAATTTATCAACCAACATAGTCTCTAATGGATTTATTAGCCTTCCAAGGCACAATCATGGCTTTGTGATTACTAGTTTAAAAGCCTCATGGGTTTCTCAACTAATATCATTAGAGTTATTCTTTGTCATTGTCAGTCAACAAGCCTCATTGGTTTCTCAACTATCTATCGTCAAAGCTACTCTTGTCCGTAAATTCTCCATGTCCTCATATCTTTTCCTATCCTCTCATTGAATCATCTTACTCACCAGGAACCCCTTGCCCTCCCTTTTTCCTGTTCCCTTGCTTCTTTGCCTGCATGTATGAGTCATGAACGATTGCTTTTCCCCATAGGAGCCTCTCAGCCTCCACTTCTTTCTTCAATAGGAGCCTCTCAACCTCCACTACTTTCTTCAACAAGAGCCTCTTGACCTCCTCTGTTCATTTCCACAAGAAACTCCTGGTCTCCTCTCTTGGTCCTTATTTCTTTATGTGAATAGGGTCACTTCCTTTCGCGCGTGAAAGAATTTCCTCCTCCAATGTTCTCCTGCCTCTTGACCATGATGGTTCTATCATTCTGAGTGGTGTGCACATTCTAACCACCCCTGACAGAGCAACCCATAATTTGCATCAAATGTTTGTCCTTTCTTTGCTTGTAACTATTGCCCAAAGAGAACATGGGCACATCCTTATTTTCGGCAGACTTAATAACACAATCAGGTTGATTAAAAACCACTCAGTCAACCCATGAATGTGGTTTAAACCAACTAACTTCCTCAAGTAATCTCCCTCCTCAATAAATGGAATTTTTGTCCCTCTCTCCGCCATTTTAATTTATAATTACATAATTAAAAGGAAAAAGTTTTACAAGGGGAATTAACCAATATGGGATGTCACACTCTCCCTCTCTCTCTCTCCTCTCCTTCTCTCTTTCTTCCCTCCTTCTCACCTCTCTCCCTCACTTTATCTTCATCCCTCCCTTGTCACTCCCTCTCTCTCTCCACCTCTTTCTCTCTATGCGGTGCAGGTAAATTCTAAGTGAAGACACAAACAATTCCTCTAGCCCAAGAGCGGGTCTAGCCACAAACACGACATTCTATGGAATATTTCCTTAGGTTAGAACCAATTAATAGGGCCTACCTCTTATTACGCTATCCGTTTGATGATGACCTTGCTTCCTTGCTCCAACTATCTTCTGTTTCTTCTTGTGAACACCTGAAACAAGTAAATAACAACCATGATAATATACAAATTGTATTCAACCTACTTAACAAGTCAAGAAAATTTAAGCCATAAACATGTGAAATGACATCTTATGTAGGAAATCAATTGACAGTTGCATATTTATTAAATCAAGAAGATATTACAACTGGCGTTTTGACGTTGTTGTTCTCCTTTGACAAATCTAGGTTCCCACACACTTCTGCTAGCATTCCATGTATGGCCTCAACAATGATAGTCTCAAGGCTCTTCCCTTTAGGCTTCAAACCAAACCAACTCACAATTCTCCCTTAAACACAAACTAGAGAGCTACAAAGTATGGATAACTTGCTGATTATTCCAAGCAAAACTTAATTAGCACTGGCACACACACACTAACACTAGCTTGTGCTTGGGAAAAGTGGAGGTTTATATAGCTTGAAGGGATGGGAGAAGGTCTTATCTCTTGAGGTAGTTCCATCCTAATAGGGGAAAGGAGTCCAATCTTACCTCCTCGGCTCCATCCGGCCTAACCATTTACCAGACTTCCGTTACGAAGCTTCAAGAGTTGGAAGCTTCGGCTCCATATTTAAAAAACTTTCCAAAAGAGGATCAACGCGACTGAGAAAGGGCTCAGTCGATCCGATTAGCGCTAGGGACAATTGTAAACCTTGCATATCAGCGTGAGGAGGACACGGGTCATTAGTGCCGGTCTTGTAAACTGGCATAAACAGAAGATTTTTGGGAAATGATGGAAAAGGGAATTGTTCTGCTCATGAAGAAGGACAAAATGGGAGTTTCTTCATCATGTGAAAGCATGAAGCGCTCACTGTAGAGGTCCTCCAGGATCAAGGAACTGGGAGTACAAGGACAGTGACAAAATGTTGTGTAACAGATGCCCCCTAAAGCGTGAAGGTCGAACTAGAGTGAGGGGTTAAATGCTTTATAACCCAGTGCGGGGAACCAGAGTTTGTTGTCGGAAAACATGCAAGCAAGTACAGATACATATACATTACTGAAAACTTTGTCAAATGATACATGAATCATGGTATCGATGCAACCATCCAGAGAATGATCATGTAAATGGATCTAGGCATGGACGCAGCCATCCGATAAAGGGGATCATATCAAAACCAAGGTATGGTCGCAACCATCCAATAATGAGAAGGATCACATATGACAACTCATGGTATGGTCGTAGCCATCCATATGAAAGAGACATGTATATCAACATGATCATGTCACATCGCCTTGCAACCTAGACTTTTGTAATATGAGCCCAGGGTCTTGCACTCCAACACAACCCAATCAAAGTACAGATTCTAACATGTGAATAGATGCATTAGGGTCGAACATGCTAGAAAATCACTTGATTACAAGTCAATGATGTAAACTGTTAACAAGCGTGAGAGAAGCCACCAATAATGACAATGGTTCTCAAGGTACTAGCAGCACAATTCACGGAATGTGAATCAAGGAACTGAAGTCGAACACCCATGAAATCACCCGATCGAAAGCGAATGATGTGAAATTATCATCGAGTGCAAAGAACTTGTCGTTAGGGCATGCAAGCTTTAAGGTACTAGAACGGAGTCTCTCAGCCAACTTCCTGGATAATGAGTTGAAGTAGACAGGAAGTGACCGTGTCGAAGAAGGGCCATGATGTGTCCCACATCATCGACACGAGACAAAGGGATGAAAATGATTTGGGATGATACAGAGAATTAGAGGTAAGGGTAACTGTAGAAGGACAACCCTTGAACATATCAGCGACACGACGTGGAGTTTGGCAGCCTTTAGATCCATAGGATCGGTGGTCATGATGACGTGACAGAGATCAAATGGATGGAAAAAATGAACGGCCCAACCCAGGAAGGTCAATGTCTCAACCTGATACGAAGTAGAAAGTGTCATGTTCAATAGTGAGCCACCAACACGACTAATAAAATTTCCCAATTCCCCCACCATTTCTGGCACGTACCCCAATTATTTTTTAATCGCAAGCTTGAAGGGGATAGCATATGCTTGCACTATAAGTTCATCCTTTGGATGAATCCGACCTAGTAACTTTAATGAGTCATGGGAAGGAGAAGCTCATGATCATCATGGAAACGAATTCAAAGTCGTTTAATGTTTTAACGAGTCCAACAAAGGTGTAACTCAGTATCTTTTCAATGTTTAGAGAGTTTGAAAAAGACACGAAAAAGAAAACACCACATGGTCCCTTTTCGTACATTTGTGTCTCTTGAGCCCGAAAAGGTAGAAAACAATACTTGAGAGAACTGCTTGACCATGTCAGCCAAGGAGTACCTTTTTCGTAAATAGTGCATCCCAGCCCGAAAAACGGGTAAACGTATATGGGTAGGCGACATTTTGTAGCCTTTAACGAGTTCAAAACGACAAGAGCTCAGCAATTTTTTCGTGTTTAAAGGGTCGAAAAAGAGCTTGAAAGCGGACCCCCCATTGTATTCTCTTTTACAAGTCAAAAGGGAAAAATACTCGGCAATCTTTTCATTTTATTTTTATGAGTTGAGAAAAGAGCTGAAACGTGACTCAGTACCATCGTCGAAAATCCGTGACCTGTCGCTGCACAAAAGGTAAATGCATTATCCAATTCCTAAGGCAAAATAGGTCAAAAATACTTAAAAACCCTAATATTTCATGAAAAAATGAATAAAAGGAGGGAAAAGTAATTATTTTTTACCATTTACCATTTTACCTTTGTGTGAAGAGCTTTTAACCCACTTTTGCCCTAATTTTTCCGTAGCAAATTGTGGGAGATCCAGGAGGTCATTCATCGAGTTGTCAGTTGCATGTAAGAGCCAAGACCTTAAGCTTCATTTTCACACTACTTTTTCCTATTTTTATCCATTTTTTGGATTTCTGAGGGAGGTTTTAGCAAAAAAATTGCCCTCGGCCGATGCGATTTCTGGGCACGGAATCGCGCCGATCGAGGGTGGCTAAAACTGCCAATCACGCCGTCGGTGTCGTGAACAAAGGAATATTTGTATTTTCTCTTTAATTCATTGTTTACATCCAAATCTCTGTCAAAAAATTATCATTGACTTGATTGAATGGTTGTTACAGGAAGAAAAGCGTTGAAAATGGTCGATTGGAAAGAAAGAGAGCATGAGGATATCGATACCCAAGCCATCGTTGATCCAAATTGCTTAGAGGCTTTGAGGAACTGTGGGCTCTTCAAGTTCTTTCTCACACCAGGGATGCAGGCTCAACTTGAGCTACTACAGTACCTGATTAGTCTCTGGGACATAAATTGGGAAATTTTTATCATTGGCGACCAAGAGCTAGAGCTAGAGCTGGAGACTTCAGATATTTATTTCATCATAGGACTGTCCCAGAGAGGGGAACCAGTCAACCTATATGGGTCGAGGTCGATTGGGGCAAGCGTTTCCATGTTACTTGCCGAACATTGCCCAGAAGCCCTCAAATCCAAGAGTGGCAAGATTGAGATCGCGACTGTTCGGGATCTTGTATTGAGAGTGTTACTGTTGACCATCAACAGAGTGGTTGGGTCCCAAGCACCACATGATACTAACAAATCAAAGTTCCTATATGCTATCGAGTGCACAACGCCCACTATTTTTAACTCAGCGGAATCTATGAAATTCAACATGAAGCGCTAGCTATCAAAAGCTAAGGCGAGAAACCTGAAGCAGTTTTGCTTTGGGCCGGTGCTAGTGACATCTTCTTGGAGCGGGTTCCGTTGTTCCAATACCAGCTGACCGAGGTGGATCCGTTAAAGTCACAAGACCTGCGGATGGTCCATTGGAGCGAGTTGATGCCCAACGTTACAGGGCGCCAACAGATGTCTTACAAGCCCGCCTTCTTCTCATGGATACGATGATAGCTGATCGTAGTGGAGGATTGGCCTTACAGCGATACCGACTTTTTCAGAGATCCAGATATGTCGCTCCTAGAAGGAGAGAATTTTGATGATGGAGGTAAAAGCAAACAATTTTTGAGTTTTTGATGTTTTTACTGTTTTTGAAATATATGTGTTCATGACACTTCGATTTTATGAATGCAGATGTTGGACCAGAACGCCTTGTTGGGATGTCCCCTATCAACAAGCGCGTTGCTCGACAGTTTGATGTCACTCCTTATCAGGAGGAGAGCAACAACGAGGAGGAGATTGCACGGAATCTCGAGGGTTTGACCCATGGGATCCTGGAGTACGCTCGAATGGGCGATGTCCTACGCCAGTACCAGAGGCATACGGTGGGGGTGTCAGATCGGATCCACCAACTGCTCACTGGCGTAGTCCAAGAAGTTACATGCTATCATGAGCATCATGTTGTTTAGTGCATAGGTCTAGCATAACATTCCATATTTTTTAGGCCTGCGAGCCACGGATGCATAAGGCCTGCGAGCCACCAATGGATTTTGGACACACATATTATTTTTTGGGGTTTTGGATTTATCAAACACTATATATATGTGTGTGTGTGTGTGTGTTGTATTTTCTTGCTTAATATGGTACAAATGATTTGTACTTGCTTTTCACATGTTTCGCAAATGTCTATCCAGCACATAATTAACAAATGCATCTGTCAATGTATTCGTATGTCTAGGAATATGATGATATGTAATATAATCAAAAGTTCTCTCCAGTAGACGAATACGTAGATACAAGTTCAATATCTAAGGATTTTTTACGGAATATTACCCATTGAGTTGAAGGATGACAAGCTATGAATCTAGGTTGACAACCAATTCCTGAATGTCAAGAGTGATGGCTTCTGACAACAATTCGACAATTTCGTTGTACTCAACAATGTTATTGGTTGTTCGACCTAAACAAATACCTTGAAGATCAGTCAACTCACCATGGGGGTCATAAATGGCCCATGCTGCGGAGGATAAATTTCGGGTACTACGACAAGCACCATCAACGAAACCAATGTGAGGAGTCACAGACATCTGCAAAGAAGGCAAAAACATAGTGAGCATGAAAACTGCTTGAAAACCAACACACCAAACCACACTACACAAAAATGAATGACACACTAATGTACATAAGTGACCATGCAAGATAACCTAAGCATAATACTTTTTAAGATAGAGCCCATTTCGGGGCTTATCTAAAGGATTGCCTTCATAATCAATTAGCTCATAGGCCCCTTTTTGTAACACATGTTTAACTATGTAGGGCCCGTTCCACATAGGTTTGAACTTGCTTGGCCCCAGCTTATCATTAGTCTAATCGTATAGTAAAACCAAATCTCCTTCAGAAAACGCGCGAGGGGAGACCAATTGATTGAAATGGGACTTGACTCGCTTCTTTTGTGCTTCTATGACCAAAGCAGCAAGACGACGAGTCTCATCCAGCCGTTCTAAATACAAGAGGCATTCTTCTTGAGGTGAGGTTTTGGGGAGAAGTTCGATAGCTAGCTTGAGTGAAGGGATTTTGCACTCAATTAGTAACATTGCTTCCAGACCGTAGATTAGTTGGAATGGTGTGAAACCAGTTGCGTCCTTGGTCGAGGTTTGGTAAGCCCACAAAGCTAAAAAGAGCATGAGATGCCAATTTCACTTATGCATCTCGATGGTACGTTAAAGCATTATAACCAAGACCTTGTTCACAGCTTCAACTTGGCCATTGGCCTGAGGATAGTACAGGGTTGAGCCATCATGGCGCAAACCCAATGTAGAGGTCAGCTCAGCCATCATGTATTCTCGGAAATGGGAGCCATGGTCGGCGACAATGGCTTGAGGGACGCCGAACCTAGAAATAACGTGATTGAATAGAAATGGAGCCGTTGTTTTACAGTCTGCAGAGTATGTAGGCATCACTTCGTCCCATTTGGTGAAATAATTCACAAGAATGATAATATAACCATGCCCCCCATTCGAACGAGGGTTACATGTCATATAGTCAATACCCCATTTGGTAAAAGGACCAATGGTAATAATGGGGTGTAGGTGAGCGGGCAGGGCCCGCATCTTTCACTAGTAAATTTAGCATTCATGACACTTGCGATGAACAAGGATGCAATCCTTAAAGATGGATGGCCAGAAATAACCGGCGGGAAGGATATTTTGAGCAGTAGCATATCCAGATATATGACCGCCACATGCCCTAGAATGGCAGTCATTGAGAAATCGCTCAGCTCCTCAAGAGTAAGACATTGACGAAGAACTGAATCGACACCGACACGGTATAAAGTATCTCCAATAATACGGTAGGGTTGGGATTGATGCCGAATGCATCGGCGATCATCCTTAGTCAACGCGGACCGGAACGTGGACGTCTGGAGATACATTATGATATCACCGTACCATGGGTCGAGGGTGTTAATCAGCAAAAGAGTCTTGTCTGGGAGTTGCTCATCGACACCAGCGGGGAGAGACGTATAAGGGAGGGAGCAAATCAACTTGGCAAAAACTAGTGATTTCTTAGATTTGGTAGTAGTAAACACCAAATCGAATTCTTGAAGGATGACAATCCATTTAGAATACTTGCCCCCCAGCAACTAACGAGTCAAGATGTAGGTCATGGGGTTGCATTCAAAAATCACAGTGGTAGTGCGTAAGAGAATGTAGTGCCGAAAGCGTTGAACAACCTATACAGCAGCCAAAGCCAACTTCTCGACATGAGCATAATGTGTTTTGGTGTCGAGGAGATTGTGACTGAGGTAGTAAATAACATGTTCATTTCCTTCGTCATCGTCTTGTACCAACACCATAGCGATGGTACTAGAGGTTGCAGCTAGATAAAGGAAGTAATCTCGATGATAATTCGGGGGATGCAGCAAAGGAGAATTTATGAGGACAACCTTAAGGTCATTAAAAGACTTTTGGGCAATCTCATCCCAAACAAAGGGCATTCCTTGCTTGAGCAATTGGGTAAACCCTGAAGCTAGCTCAGCATAATTGGGTACGAAACGACAGAGGAAATTTGCTTTTCCCTGCAAGCTCTATAGTTGGTGCAACGAAGATGGAGGGGGTAAATTAACAATGGCCTCAACTTTAAGCGGATCAAGGCGAATGCCTTCCTTAGAGACAATAAAGCTGAGGAGTCATCCGGATTCGACACAAAAAACACATTTATGCGGATTCAACCGAATGTTGTAGTGCCTACAGTGAAGAAAAATCTGCCAAAGATGATCAGGGTGATCATGGTGCTTACGAGAATGAGCGAGAAGGTCATCCAAGTAAGGTTGAACAATGTTTCGAATGTCGTGAAACACATAGGACATCGCCCTCTGAAATGTCACTCCATAAAGGAAAAAATTTCGCTCCCAGCACATTCATTAATGATCTGATCAATGAAGGGAGTGGGATAGTTATCCTTTGGACAGGCACGATTGAGATCACGGTAATCGATGCAAACACGAATCGTTCTTTGTTTCTTTGCCACCGGTACAATATTTGACACCCACTCTATGAGAGGGATCAAATAAATAAATCCAGCTTTGAGAAGTATTTCAACTTCACCCTTGATAGTGGCCGCGTTCCTAGGGTGCACTGGGCGGATCTGTTGGCGAACAGGCTTTGCGTGAGGATAAGTCGGTATTTTGTGCACGACAATGCTAGGATCAATGTCAGGCATTTCCTCATATGACCACGCAAACACATCACATAATTCTTGGAATAAACGAGTATAGAGCTTGATCTCATCTGGAGAACAAGTTACCCCGATATGGACATTTTCAATGACACTAGGCTTGACAGAAATATCAATTGGCATTGTTTGGGTATTGTTACCCAAATTTCCTTCCGACCATACTTCATGAGTCATGATCGGTGCCTGAAGCGGTAGGGAATGGAACTAAGAAGAGAACTCTTCAAGACAAGTAGACATGACCGCCAGGCTAGGCAGGAACGAGGAACGATGATGAGTATTGTTCCAAGGTGGTTCCTCCAGAGACATTACTTCCACGATACTTTCATCAGAAAGAAAAGTATCGGCTAAGGGATCAAGAGATTCCGAAGCACTAAGCCACGAGGATTGAGAATATGTATTGAGAGATATCCTCAAAACAGGAAAATCAGAGGATACGAAACTTGAGGCCGAAACAATTTCCACATAATTGATTTCGGCAGGACTAAGTGGCATAACCTCGCCCCAGGTATCAACAAGATCTGGTGAAGGTATGACCCAAGGATCAGATTTGACCGAGATCATGTTGACAGAGGCAACATGATGAGGTGGGAGCGAAAAATTCCCATCAAATCAGAATCTTTAAAAAGTCTCACCCCCACACTCTCGTAAGGAGCACCAGTATGCTTGACATACGGAACGTTGCCATCTGAAGAGGAAGAGGTAAAGAAAGACAGTTGGTCAACTGTGACTATCTTCCCTTGATGGGGAAAACGAATTACGCAGAACAAGGAGGAGGCTACAACATACATGGCATGGGTCCAACTGCGTCCGAGTAGAAGATTATAATTGAGATCAACATCAACAATCTCTACCTTGACATGTACTATCTTGCCTTCCAAAGTAATGGCAAGGTTGGGTAAGACACCGAATGGTCGCAAATCGCGCCCGTCGAAAGCTTCCAAAGTGTTAGGGGATTGATTCAGAGTAGGAGAACCAATTGCCTTCCAACAATTGACTAACATGATACAGGTAGAGGCACCTTCATCCATGACAATCCTATGAATGGTTTTCTCATTAATGATTACCTGAATGAGAAAGGTAATATGATGAGGCAAACATGGAACGTGATTCTCTAGATCAAAACATATCAAATTAGAATCAGTAGGATCAATACCCCCAATAGTCGACAATAATGACTTCCACTGGGACGGACAGCTTTGAAGTACCTCGAGAGCAGACATAGCTAATGGCGCCTGAGCCAAATCCTCAACAATATTATAATGTTGAGCGGCTCGAGCATTGGGTAAATGTTTACCAGACTTTCGTTACGAAGCTTCGAGAGCTGGAAGCTTCGTTCCATATTTAAAAAAATTTCCAAAAGAGGATTGGCGCGACTGAGAAAGGGCTCAGTCAATCCAATCGGCACTAGGGATAGTTGTAAACCCTGCATATCGATGCGAGGAGGACATGGGTCATTAGCGTCGGTCTTGTAAACTGGGATAAACATAAGATTTTTGGGAAATGATGCAAAAGGGAATTGTTCTGCTCATGAAGAGGGACACAATGGGAGTTTCTTCATGATGGGAAAGCATGAAGGTTTCACTGTAGAGGTCCTCCAAGACCAAGGAATGGGGAGTACAAGGATAGTGATAAAATGTTATGTAACACTTTATGTGCTTAGTCGATCCGATCAACGCTAGGGACAGTTGTAAACCCTACATATTGGCGCGAGGAGGACACAAGTCATTAGCGTCGGTCATGCAAACTGGGATAAATAGAAGATCTTTGGGAAATGATGCAAAAGGGAATTGTCCTGCTCATGAAGAGGGACACAATGGGAGTTTCTTCATGATGGGAAAGCATGAAGGGTTCACTTTAGAGGTCCTCCAGGATCAAGGAATGGGGAGTACAGGGATAGTGACAAAATGTTGTGTAACACTCTATGTCTTTGTTCTTCTCTCTCTCTCTCTATCCCTCTTTCCTTCTCTCTCTCAAACCCTCTCTATTTTTCTCCCCCTCTCTCCTTGTTACACATCATTTTTTCACCATTAGGCAAATGACCACCAATCTAGATCTCTCGCTATCCAATGAAATGTTCCAAGCATTCCCCTACAAAGTTGGAAGTAAAACAATCCCAAAGACTACAAGAATTTTGGATTGCATTGCTCAAAAACCTATTTTTAAGCACATGCATAGTTTCCCTGGCCATTACTCGCACAAGCACAAATTTGACCATTGTGGCCTACGTAAGTCTACGCATTGTCTTCCACTATGAAGTGTGCAAATCTCTTAACGAGAGTAAAAATAAAAAGTGATTTCTAGAAGCCTTGTTGGAGGAATATTTCCCAACTGAAGGCCTCAAGCCTCTACATACTTGGGCCTCATCCCTTTGTTTATGGAGCAAACTCCCTCCCTTTGTGGAACCCTAGTCCCTATATTTATGGATCTCATCCCTTGAGAAGAGGATCTCAAACCTCCTCCTCTTGGCCTATAAATTCAACACAGACCAGAGGACGAAGAGAGGACTTCTAAATGTAAACTTACGTTATTAGAATAGGGCTAGAAAGCTTGTCACCTAAGGGGAGGATTGGAGACTATTGGGAGGAGGCATACATCATCAAGGCCAAGGTTGTAATGCTTCTTCTTGTTCAATAGTAATACAAGAACTGTTCTTCCTACTTGCACTTGTTCTAATGCACTTTGCAAAGCTCCTTGATCCTCTGCATGGTATATAACTGAATATTGGTTTAATCTTGTGATTTATGCTATGTTGCGATTTCCATTCATGTTATGTTTTACCTTTATCTATGTTATGCTTTTATGCCTTGTTTGTTTATGTTCATACAAATGTTCCTTTGAAGCAACAAGGGGAGGCTTTTGAAAGCATCAGAAGGACTTCCACAACCATTTCATAGAAAATGTAAGGGGCTCTTGCATACTTCACATTTCATTCTTCAGTTATGAATTAAGGAAAGGTAGCAGTTGTTTGTCTGTTTGTTACTAGATCTCTTTTGGATTTAGGGAGATCGCCCTTGTCCACAAGAGCAATTAGTCTGCCATAACAAATTGGCGACCATATTGGGGAATGATTTGTTCATCATTATGTCCTCTTGTGATCCATGATTGCTTTATGTAGCCTTGTTTCACTGTGATCTGAACCTTGGAAGCTTAAAGTTTTGGATTTTTAGCTTTGTTTGTTTTTTTTTTTGTTTTTTTGTTTTTAATTAAGTTTTATTGGCTTGCGCACTTTTTCTTTGGCAACAATATGCAAATTTGCACACTTTTCCTTTAGCGACAGTGCATCTGAGCACCGGACATAACTAGTTACTTGCGCAAGTCTCTTAAATTTTTGAAAAATTAGAGTTTTAATTTGTTGGGTCCAATTTTTTTTTATTGATGTACTTTCTTGGATCTGTTTACATTCTGGAAAAGTCCACTCTATTTTGATTTGATGTTTTGAGTTGCCTTCTTGAGAAATTACTTATCTTTGCAAACTAGGGTTCAGGGTTTGATTTGGTGAATTGTTGATTAATCAAAAGAAATATCAATCATTGTTGAGATAGCTTGAGTCTGTCCTTATTCTATCAAAAGATCAGATTAAGCACTTTGTTTTCATCATTGCAAAGAATCATTACTATTGGTAAAAAGTTAGGGGTTTTCAAGGCAACACTTGTGATTTGGCATTTGTTGTTTTTGTCGAAGTGAATAGTGGTTATTCCTTTCTATAAGGCAACACAATATTATGCTTATAGTGATTCGTAATTCATTACATCAAGTTGAAATTATGGCTTGTGTCTGTTGAAGGAAGAATTAATTATTTGATTTTGGGTATGCAAGAAGTTGTTAAGATTAAAATTTTGCATTTTGTAGCTTGGATTTTAAGGAAATTAGGTGCCAAGAATAATGTATTTTGCATTCGCTCTTATTTGCATTTTGAAAACGACTCATTGATTCTTGCATTGTTGAAAAGTGAATGAAACCTCTCTCCTTACTTTAGTTACGATTCATTGAAGTGAAAAGATTACATTATCATGCTCGATTGCATTTAGTTTTGAGTCAGGTTATAACACCACCAGTTTCACATCCATCAACCTACTAAGTAAACAACAACTTAAAAACAATGCTAATAAAATAAATTAGATTTTTTATATTTCTAGGGCTCATTACACCTACATTAGATCAGATTGTAGGGCTTTGGAATAGGAAAGTGAGTTAACTTTCCAAAGTTGCAAACAAACAATAAAATCTTGTGGTAGGGAGTAAATCCATCTATTACAATTTGACTCTAGGAAGCTCCTCTTACAAGGGAGTTAAGCACGAGATCATATCGGACCCATTGAAGTGATCGACCCCACTTCATTGGTTACGGTAGCGCGATTTGTGCGCATTAAAAATGGTGCTGAAATGTGCTTGGGAGTCACTTGAAGGATAAACCTCAGATTGACCATGTTGAGGAACCTTCAAGGGGATTGAGCTTTGTTACTCTGCCCTTGCATGTACGTCTGATCTGCGACTATTCCCCCAGGTTAAATTGTTGTATGTGGTAACCTTAGATACCATTATCTTAGGGCTTTTTACCCAAGATGACACCGAGGGGGAAGTCCCTGCTGTACTTGGAGTAGACATTGACTAGACTCACTTGGACCTTTTTGGAGGGTATTCTTCACTCGAGATGGCATAAGTGAAGTTACTTGCACCAGATCGTGCCCATTAAGCAAGTTGTCAGTGTAACTGATTCCACCTACTCTATATCTATCCACTTTTCACATTGATCTCTGCGACGTTGGGTTTCATCACCAACTAGTGATTTCGCTATGAAAAGGTTGTTTGCATGGTTTGAATCCTTAGATTTATTGGCGCATGTTGTTTTCTTGTTTTACTTTTTGTAGACCAGAGATGTGGATTGTGAATTTAGATTATTAATATTGTTTAAATTCTTATAAACTTATTAAAATTGAATCTTATGACAACAATTCCAAAATTAACTGATTAAGGAACCCCTTTTAACGGGAATCCTAGTCCTTTTCCTAGCTTTGGAAATGTCGTTCCTCCTTATATAACTATATTGTCACTTCCCAGATTCATGATAGGTTTACCAGTGTGGTTATTTTCAACTTCTTTTGTCCCAAATACCCAAAGTCATCCACCTCAACCGAGTTACAAAAAATAAAAATAAATAAAAGAAAAAAAATATGTAAATAAATATACTTAGAGTTACTTCCCACTATTATTTATGTTTTCCTCAACACTTATGTAGGAGTAAAATTGTTAATATGTAGACTTACTAGTGGTTTCTACCTACAAAAAGTTATGCAAGTTCTTCTGCTTGAGCAAACAATTTACTTATCCACTTCACATTTCAATTTATTAGTTCTTGCCAAAACAAGACTATACAATGATTTGCCTATGGACCACTATTAATTTAGCATTGACCAATGGCAATTATAATTATTTATGCAATTTTTTCCAAAGCATAATTTCTAAACTGAGTTGGAGGGGCTAAGTTACCCTGTAAAACAAAATTACAATATAACAAATTGAATTTTATTATTTTATTAATTTTAACTTTTTATTATTAACTGAGCCAACATTTAAATGTTTGCACTCATTTATGGACACTACAAAATCTCCCTCGTATTTTAATTGAGCCAATATATAAATGTCAAGTGTTTACAAACATTTACACCACTGCCATATAGGCCCGATATTAGACTATAGAACGCCACAACTCAAAGCAATGACAAGGATACAAATTCCTTTTTATGTCACTAAGTAAACTAAAATAATTTAAATATTATACAAATAATGTAATAAAAAATAACAAAATTACACTTAAACATAACTTATATTAATTATTTCCAATTTCTCCATACCCAACTGACAATTGTCCAAATTCTATAAATTTCACAAAATGAATGTAATAAAAACTAATAAGAAAACAACTAAAACCTAATAATAATGAAATTATAACATCTCCATTGAAACAAGGCCGCATAGCTAGCGTTTCCCTGCCGCTTAGTTCAATTATTGAATTTTGAAATGTATGAAATAACTATTGTATTTGAACAAGGGCTACTTTGTAGATATTTTTGCTTATTTTAAGTATCCTTAAATTAGAGTATGAATGTAGGAATTTACAGGGTAAGTTCCTCAGACAGAACACCAAAGGACACCTCTCACAAACAGATCACACATCAATACACCAGTATTCTTGATGTGGTTAAAACCCTCAAAGAGGAAAACAGTCCACGGCTTGAGCCAATGCGACCACTTCAGGCAATTTATTAATAAAAGAATGAAAATTTACATAAGCTTCTCTCATGAATGGTTACCCTACAAATGACCCTCCATGCTCTTTAAATAGAGATCATGGACCAATCGGGTGTTAAGCCACGGATCAAGTGTCGGTAATACTGAGGAGAGAATGAACAGTTGGATCACTTCATGTCTAGAACATATCGTGACTGTCAAATTGTAAGTTACAAAAGTAGATAGTAAAGAAATACACTTTACCTAACTCTACACTAGACCAAGTTATACTTAACTATTCCCTACGTGTCGGAATATCCTAACATCCCCCCTTAAGAACAACTTGGGATAGGATTGAAGGATGTACAAATATGACACAATAGGAGAAGGAAGGAGGCAGTAGAGCATATCCCCCCTTAGTGACAACTTCCTGAACTCCAACCATAAATCAAAGTTTAATAAACTTCGCCTCTGTGAGAGCCTTTGTGAAGATGTCTGCGACTTGATCAGCTGTTGAACAATATTGCGCTTCATGAACATGGTCACGAATGAGCTTTCTAATGAAATGCATCTGCAGTTCAATGTGTTTGTTGCGCTGATGTTGGACTGGATATTTGCATAGTTGAATGGCACTTTGATTATCACACCAAAGTGTAGTCAGATGATGTTGCTTAAAGCCAAACTCTGACAGGACCTGAAGAAGCCACAGGGCTTCCTTACTAGCTTCTACCGCACCACAATACTCTGCTTCTGCTGAAGAAAGATAAATGGCACTTTGTTTCTTGAAAGCCCATGTAATAGGTCCTGAACCAAGAGTGAACACATAACCTATAGTAGACTTCCGATCATCAGGGTCACCAGCCCAATCAAAATCAGTGAAACCAACCAATAGAGGATATGCTTCTGCACTGTAATGAATCCCAAACTGAACTGTACCTCAAACATAATGAAGTATTCTTTTAGTTGCTTTCTAATGACTTTCATGTGGGTTTTGCATAAACCGAGCAATAAGGCCAACAACAAAGGAAAGGTCAGGACGAATATGGTTCTGATACAAAAGTTTTCCTACAAGTTGACGATAAAAGGTAGCATCAACTTCAGAGGAAGTACAAGTGACTGAAAGTTTGGCTCCAGACTGAAAGGGAGAAAGGGTTGGCTTACAGTCTTCCATGTGAAAACGTCGTAGAATATCACATGCATACTTGGACTGGGAAAGGAAAATACCTTCCTTGGATTGCAAGACTTGAATACCAAGAAAATAATACACGTGTCCTAAGTTTGTCATTTCAAACTTCTTTTTAAGGCTGGACTTCACATGGTTTATAAGGTTGGGATCACTACCAGTAAGGATAAGATCATCAACATAAAGAACAAGAATGATAAGAGACTTTCCCACTTTCTTGGTGTAGACAATATTGTTAGAATGACACCTAGAAAAGCCAGTTTCTAAAAGAAAGCTATCCATTTTGGCATACCAAGTCCGAGGGGCTTGCTTGAGACCATAAAGAGATTTTTCAAGTCGACATACAAGGCTGGAATCTATTTGTATAAAGCTAGTAGGTTGTTCCATATAGATTTCTTCATGCAAGTCCCCATGCAAGAAGGCAGATTTAACATCCATCTGATGGACTTCCCATTTGAAAGAAACAGCAAGGGAAAGAACAAGGTAGATAGAGTTAATTTTGGCAACAGGGGAGAAGGTTTCAATATAGTCAATGCCTTCAACTTGTGAAAAAACCTTAACAACAAGAAGAGCTTTATGTTTATCAACTTTTCCATCTGGTCCATACTTGGTTATGTAAACCCATTTGCATCTAACAAGTTTTCGTCCCTTTGGAAGAGGAACAAGATCCCATGTATCATTTGCCAATAATGAATGATATTCTTCATTCATAGTTGTGTCCCAATCTGGATGGCCTAAAGCTTCTGCAAAGGTGTCAATATCATAATTCGCTAAAGCTTGAGCTAGTAAAGAAGAGGCTCTATAGAACTGAGAATGTGTACGTCGTTGATCTGTAAGATCACCGGCAAGAGCACCTGTTGCATCCCAAGTAGCACATACCCATTTTGGAAGCTGAGGAGTTGAAGGAGGATCCCGAGAAGGTGGGGGAGGATTGTCATCCTCGCTATCATCATCTGAAGAAGAAATATTTTCAGAAGTAGAAGGGATAGAGAGAGGTGGCACATTTGCCGAACTAGGCTCATAGGCCGATATATTTTCAGTAAACTTTACATCTCTTCTAATGATAACATTTTTGGACTTAAGTGGAATAAGTCTATATCCTTTTACATCTTCAATATATCCAATAAAAATATATTTTTCACTCTTAGGTTCTAAAGCTTTATGTTTCTCATCCGGAATATGGGCCCATGCTTCACTTCCAAAAACACGAAAGTGACTTACATCTAGTTTAATTGAGCTCCATGCTTTTTCTGGAGTGATATTCTTTAAAACCTTAGTAGGAGTGCAATTTACTATGTAATTTGCACAGTTAATTGCTTATGCCAGAAAACTAAGACTAAGTCCTTTAGATTGAAGCATACAATTAGCCATTTCCTTTAAGGTGTGATTCTTCCTTTCAGCTACACCATTTTGTTGTGGAGTATATGGAACAATATGTTGCATTTGAATTCCATTCTCAGTGCAAAAGTTGATGAATTTTTTGTTAACATATTCTTCGCCATTATCAGATCTTAGCTTAAGAATTTGATGTCCAGATTGTTTTTCAACAAAGGCCTTAAAGGCCAAGAACATGTTAAATACTTCACTCTTGAGTTTTAAGAAGTATACCCAAGTGTGTCTGGAGAAATCATCAATGAAAGTTAAGAAATACTTGTAGCTAGAGAATGGAACAACTGGAAGTGGACCACATAAATCACTATGCACAAGCTATAAAGGGGCTGAGGCGTGCCAAGAGGCACGTTTTTCAAAACTACCCCAATGATGTTTTCCGAGAACATATCCGAAACAAACACCATCTCTGCAAGATACCATTGGAAGACCTGTCACCATATTTTCTTTACATAGAGTCTGAAAGGAGCGATAGTTTAAGTGACCAAATTTCTCATGCCAAAGTTTGCTCTCTTCATCATTATGAGCAAAAAATACCGAGAGAAGATTTGATGACCCAAAGTTGTTAAACTTATACAACCTTGTAGAATCATCAGCAATGCCAGTAGCTAAAATCTGTCTAGGATCTCTTAGGTCCTTAATTACAACATCGTGAGGTAAAAATTCAACGATTTTACCTTCACCTGAATGAGTTATCTGATATACAGATAGAAGGTTACAGGATAAGGTTGGAACACATAATATATCATTGAGATGACCATTGTCTAGATGAACAGTTCCAGTCCCCACAACACTAAGAGATCTATCATCACCAACATATATATTTTTGGTGTTACAATCATTTAAAGAAGAAAACATGGCTTTATTTTTTGCCATGTGATAAGAAGTTCCAGAATCAAAGAGCCACTCATGAGAATGAGAAGAAGAAGATACATTTAGTGCATAACCAGACTGAGATGCTTGACAACCACATGCAGAAAGTTTTATTCCTGAAGATGAAGTTGAAGTTGAAGAGTGCTCCAAATGGATGTTATTCTTCTTCATCGCTGCTTCCAAGGCTTCCATCTTCTTAAAGCATTTGGATTCTAAGTGGCCATATCGATTACAAAAGTGGCAATCTCTATCAATCTTCTTCCCTTTGTTTTTATTTGTCTTATCATTTTGTTGAAATGATTTTTCATTTTGAGACTGAAATTGCTTAGGACCCTTGTTTGGTTTAGGACCATTCTTTTTATGATACTGCTTCTTAGGATTCTTTGAATTTGGTTGTTGCTAGGCGGCTAAGGCTTTCTTATAAGAGTTTCCAAGATTAAGAAGTCCAAGATGTAAGAGCTTTTTTTGTTCTCTTATTAAAGAATCATAAAAGACATCAAAAGAGGGGGACTTGTAGTCTTGTCTTCGAGAAATAAAGGCTTCTCTAGTAGAATGGAAGGTGGAAACAAACACAGAGTAGGCCGGTCCCAACTTAGTAAGAATGGAATAGATAGGGCTACCATCTTCTTTATTAACCTTAACACCTTCCAAGAGAAGTCTAAGGGTCTTGAACTTGGACAAAAAAATCTTCAATGGAAGAAAAATTATTAGGGTCCAATGTAAGCAACTCATTTTCGAGTTGATGGGCTCTAATTTCATTTTTAATTCCAAAAAAATTAGTGAGTTGTTTCATTGCTTCATTAGGAATATCAAGTTCTGCGATATGGAATCTAAGGTCTGGAGAAATAAACATCCCTATCAACCCACATGTTTGATCTTGCCTATTTTCCCATTTGGTTGTCTTATCTTCATCTTAAGGTTTAGTTTCTTGGCCTGAGGCTATTTTGTAAAGACCTTTACTTCTAAGTAAATCCACAATGTAGGACCACCATTGGAAGTAGTTGGTGCTGTCAAGAATAACTTGGCATGGAATTTCCGTTTTATCATAAACTGAAGCTGTAGATGTTGAAACTAAGTGTTCCAATGGAAATATCTTGAAAAATTAGGTTGATTAAATAAAAAGGGCTTTGAAAACGGCTTCTGGATGAAGAAGTTATGGCTTTTTGAAGAAAAGTTGTTGACGATGCCGACGAAGTGCATGAATGTGCAAAAATGAATGATAATGTTATATTTAAAAAAATCCCACCCCCTCCCCCCTTTCCAAACTTAATCTAATTAGCTCACTTAAAAAAAAAAATGTGTGACTCACTTTTATAAATAAGTGAAAGTCACTTTTACAATGGTACTTTATGAGCTACCCACTAAATTGTAACTTAAATAAAAGATAAAGAGACTTTAGAATTACAAGTGACTCACTTTTTATAATGGGTGAGAACACTTTTACATAAAGTAATTTTAAAACATAAGTTACATGTGCTTTTTAAAAAAGTAACTCAACAAAAAGAAAGACTTGAACTCTATACTTCTATTATCATAAAGTAACTTTGGACCAAGTGAGCTAATTTAAAAGATTAGTGATTTTTAGAAAAGAGGAAGGGTTTTTTTTTTTTTTTAGTCATTCAAAGTTGGGGTGCGTGCTTACTTGAAAAAAGCTATTTTTTTGCCTACAGAACAAAAACTACAAAATCCAACACGGACATACAAAAAAAAAAACCTTACGCTTTGAAGTTAGCTTTAGCCGAAAACTAAATATTTTCCTCAATGTTTCTGATTTTCCGAGATCACACTAAGGCGTGGCAGAAAAGAGCATATGCATGAGAAAAATCCTTCATTTCTATTTCTGATTTGCCCAGATCGCACAGAGTCGTGGGGCAAAGAGCATACGTAGAAATGAAAGGTATAGATCCGATAATAAAAAACAGAGAGCTAAATAAACCGAAATAAACAAATAAATGAATAGTTATCACTGCAAATAAAGGTTGTATACCTCCAGATCTTAAAAATGACATAGCTAGGGCTACCAGAAACCTTTGCACGTGAATCGAAAGGGGTTCCTCACTGGAACAGATGCTCCTAACACAATAGAGCAGTCCTCTCGGACTGAAAGCAATCAGAAACAATATATCTAGGAAACGACAGTTGGATGCAGTTGTACTGGCTTCAGATTTGGATCACCAACATATGCGCCTTCAAATAGCTCTAATACCATGTAGGAATTTACAGGGTAAGTTCCTCAGACAGAACACCAAAGGACACCTCTCACAAACAGATCACAGATCAATACACCAGTATTCTTAACGTGGTTAAAACCCTCAAAGAGGGAAATAGTCCACGACTTGAGCCAACGCAGCCATTTCAGGTAATTTATTAATAAAAGAATGAAAATTTACATAAGCTTCTCTCATGAACGGTTACCCTACAAATGACCCTCCATGCTCTTTAAATAGAGATCATGGACCAATCGGGTGTTAAGCCATAGATCAAGTGTCTGTAATACCGATGAGAGAATGAACCGTCGGATCATTTCATGTCTAGAACATATCGTGTCCGTCGGATTGGAAGTTACAAAAGTACATAGTAAAGAAACACACTTTACCTAACTCTACACTAGACCAAGTTAAACTTAACTATTTCCTATGTGTCGGAATATCCTAACAAAGAAACAAATAAGACATACATGAATGAAGGAATAAAAAGTTTTTAGTAGCCATAAAATATTGCTAATGACCGGAGACTTAGTACTTGAATGTTGAAACCAAAATTCTAGAACCATACTTCCAAACAAAAAAATGTTTCTACCAAAAGTGGTAAAAAAAATATTGATATCGAACATTGAAACCAAAATTCTAGAACCATACTTCCAAACCAAAAAATGTTTCTACCAAAAGTAGTAAAAAAAATATTGTTATCTTGCATTGGAAATCTGCTAACTAAAACTGCTAACATATACATATATATAACCTCTCATCAAATTCTATTTTTACACAATATTACATTTGTTTGAATACATATGAATATGCTCAAGATAAACATCACAAATATATATGAATATACTAAATATGAACAAAAAGTATATGTTCTACACAAGTGAAATGAACACTCAAGTAGAGATTTTTATCAAACACAATAAACGAACTAATAAATTAAGAAAATATTGACGTTGTAATGTTTTATGTAGTAAAGACACAATTACCTTATTAATTTTAGGTGATATAATTTTTAACAAAATTATGATATATATATTTTTAATAATGTGTTTTTGAATGCATAATAATTTAAAGATATTTCAATTAATTTTTATTTGATTTTAGGCAAAATTCACTAGTGACAATTTGACCATGACTTACATAACTAGATTCCAATGTATTGTAAAAAAATATAAAAAATTTACATTTGCATTAATTACCTTATGACATTTCAAAATGAATAAAGTATTTGGCAAAACTGATATTAAAAATGTCATTTAAACAATATAAAATTATAATTTAACTAACCATTATATCAAAGACTTTGAAAATAAATATGATTAAAATCTAATAATAATTTAGCTAACTATTACATTTTTAAATAATTTCTATATTTCTCAAAATGAAATGTATTATTTATTATTTGATAATTTATTTTTTATATGATGTAATATGTTATTTGATAGTATATATGACAATTTTATAATTGTATCATTCTAGAAATTGAAATTTAATATAAATTTTAAAATGCAAAACAATTAGATAAAGATTGAAAGATACAAAATAATTAAATACAACAAAAACTAAAAATATAGGGCATATTAAATTTTTTAGTTAAAAAAAAATAATTTCCAAAATATTTAACATGAATTTGGGGAGACACTTAAGCCCATTGCACCTTCTTACTTTTACTTTTAGTTGAAAACCTCTGCTTGACAATAGACAAAATTCACCAAATCCACTATTTAAAGAAACCTGTATTGCTGGCTTGAAAAATTGCTGAAACCATTTGTAGCATCACCAGTACAAAACATTTTATCGTGACTTCCCTGTCTAACCAGATTTATGATATTTGATATTTATTAAAAAGCTAGATCACTACAGAATAAGACTCTAACCAATTAGAATGTAGAAAAGTTACATTTAAAAATAAATAAATAAATAAATATTAAATTTTTTCAAAGGTAAACATTAGATAAGATCATTTAATTTTTGGTAAATTTAAAATTAATGTCAACGTCAATGTTTTTTGAATACGTTATTACCCTGCTACAGTGGTGAATAATAACAATGAAAAAACATAAATAGTAACCCTAATAACTATTCTCCTATCAAATTGAAACTCAAATTATAATAAGTTTTTATTAATTCAAAACACTATTAATATCGAAACTAAAAAACATAATTTAAAAATCAAAATAACTCGAATCCATATGATTCATATAATACTCAGGCATAACGTATGAACAACAATAAAATACTAATACGTGTATTTATAAAGTCCCTTAATGCCACATGTACTTGAGTTTGCTTGGCCCATTCATTCCACAAATATAATAAATGAATTCCTAATACTTTAATGTTATGCTGATTTCTAGTACAATGGAAGAATAAATGTAGACGTTGAGCTTGTCAGCGTACACAATACGAAACCGCTAATGTTAGCCGATGCTTGTGAAGGTACACAGTACGAATGTTCTTTCCTTTGATTTATGAAAAGGTTCAATCTGTCAACATACATATTATCATTACAGAATAAAACTCTAACCAATCAGAATGTAGAAAAATTACATTTAAACAAAATTAAATTAATATTTTTCAAAGGTAAACATTAGATAAGATCATTTAATTTTTGGTAAAGCTAAAATTAATGTCAACGTCAATGTTTTTTGAATACGTTATTACTCTGATGCGACAAGGAATAATAGTACAGTTTATATAATTTTTTTATTACTAATTTTAATGATAATAATCATATGTTTATATAATTTTTCTATATTTACACACATGCATTTACTCTGTGGACTTGGGGTGAGCAGATACTGTTCACCCCAACCAATAAGAGTCCCTCAATTTCGTCCTCCTCACACCTATTCAAAGTTGACACATGCCTATTTCTTATTGCTCCAATTACTTTTCGTTTTCTTCTCTCGCTAGAAGGTCCTTCTCGCGTTGAATTCATGTTTGAAGGCGCTAACGTCCATGGGTAGTAGACGATGTTCCCTCCTTGTAGAGGCATGACCCATCAGAACGCCTACTAGAACCTTGCCGCAGCACCAACCCCATGTTCGAGTTGCGATCAAGCACTAGCGTCAATACTTCGATGTTATTCGACGCCGTAGTGGCGTCGCCTAAGGTCCTAAGTGTGGGTAGGTCGGCACCATAGCGAGTGAAGTTAATCAGGCCTACAAATAACAAGAACAACCATTAAACTCTCAAATTGCTTAATCAAAACTGAATTTTTCTTATTTAAAACACAACATACAAAAATGGATTTGAATTATGTGAGCCATGAATTTTATTTTGATGTTTTGATGGTGCTAGAGATCCTTTCTTGTACAACCTAAACTTAATCTCATGATTCATTCAAATATGTTACTCTCGATCTAATCTTCTTTCTAAATATTCGAGATACCAATTGCACTTGCAAACAAAATAAAAGTTAATTGAAATCAATTCATAAAACTCAAATTAACGCAACTAATAGACCATTCCAGAGATTTGATGGCCAAATTCCTTGTTGGAAAACATTTTCTATTTGATTTTATTTAAAGTGCTCTGAATTGCCTCGGGAGGACAAAATTGCTCTCATAACCTTGTGCGATAATAGAAACAACAACCATAATAAATATTAAGCAAAATTGACAGGGCAAGTGGCGATGTGTATAATTATATTCTAACATTTTACAATCCACGTTTTATAATATCGATTTTTTATGATCATAATCTCACAAACATGGAGGAGGATTTGCATAATGACGAAATGTATGACAAGAAATATGGTGGGAGGTTATTGATCCCTTCTTCAAACTGCCACATGTTAGATCTGTAAAAACATTTGTCACCCTCATATCTCAACATGTCAATGCATAATCATTCTCAAACCGAATATTTGCATAGTTTCAATAGGATGAGGTGTTTTTGCTTGCGTTGTTATTCATTCTGGTCAAAGGTCAGAGCAGTGAGGGAGAAAGAGTAAGAACATGTAGTGACCATGGCAGTGGGAAATGGTATGATGGTTTCAACTTATTCCAAAACATATCTCAAATTGACTAGGCACATAAAAGATCCATTGGAAGTGTTTTGATAGGTTCATTGTCGTGTTAAATTAACCATTGAATATATATATCAATGCCCAGTCAAAGTTGACACTCATTGTAACCATATTTCATGAGAGCTTATTTGTAAAGACGTGCTCCTTCACATAATCTTTTGTGTAGGTTGGAAAATTCTATAATTTTTTTTCTTATTACGTAGACTTACTGTTGACATGAGCCTCACGACATATGACTAATTAACATCTCACATATAGTGGTGGTATTTGAAACAAGTTGCGAATAATATACTTAGTCAGTGAATGACATGGATGGTCAAAAGGAGTGCCAAAGAAAACTTTGTCCATGAAGTATAATTCGATGAACATCGTAGAGGGCGAAAATGTGCATAAAATTTGTTATAAACTATATTTACATATACCTCCACTTGTACGTTGAATATGAAGCAATGAGAAACAAAACACTACACATGATATTCACAAAAGGTTCAATCCTAAAATGGTTGGTCTGCCAAACATTGTCGGTGCTCTTTGAATTTCCTGCAAAATAAATGAAACCAATGTTAACTAAAATACTAGATTGATATAAACCTTGAATATTCACGTAACACAATTTATGACATAAGGTATGGTGTCATTTTGTTTCATTTAATAAATTTAGGGGTGATGAAGTGTTTGTAAAATGTGGATTAATAATGACTTTTATAACTCTTTGACCCTTTGGTTTGGTGATACCTGTAAGAGTATTTGAAGCTCATGAACCTATGGATTTACATTCTATCCCCATAAAATTTAACATCAAGTACATTTTTGAAATTATTATCACGTTGGCACATGGTCTTTAGATCAAACATTAGATACAAGCTAACTGGCCTAAGGGAGAGGTAGATCTGCTAATAGGCCTGACAAAGTTTTTCACAATTATCTTTTCCAATTTGGAAGATAAGGAACATATTTTTGAAGGAGGGTCGTATTTATTTAATAATGTAGGACTTTACATCAGGAACTGGGAAGTATGCATATCAACTAAAAAAGAAATATGACGAGCTTATTTAGATTTTTTAAAAGTTTGTGTGTGTGTGTATATATATATATATATAAAACTACCAAAATAAGATCTAGAGGCTAATCTAATTATTTATATATAAAATGATGCAAATTTTAAATTTTAAATGATTTTTTTTACTAAATCTCACCTACCCATCTATTTTTTTTTATTCCATATATTTTTTTTCTATTCAATAAATAAAAATTTTAAAAGCACTATTTGGAAATAAACATCCCTATCAACTAAAAGACAAATAAGACAAACTTATTTAGTTTTTTTAAAAGTTATATATATGTATGAGTAACTATCAAAATTAGATTTAGAGTCTAATATAATTATTTTATATGTCAAAACTATGCAAATTATAATTTTTAATATTTTTATTAAATCTAACCTATCCATCTAATTTTTCCTATTAAAATCACTTTTTCCAAATAAACATGTCTATCTACTAAAAGAGAAATATGAGGAATTTTTTTTTTTTTTTAAGTTATATATATATTAAAAGATTAATTATTTTTATAATATATATTTTCAAAATTTTAAGAAAAAATGTTTATCTTTTTAATTTTTTAAGTATAAATAAGGATAAATTTATTTTAAGTTTGGCTTTCTTAAGTGTAGAGATCAAATTTTATAGGATGTAAATCTTTTTTGAAGTATAAAATTTGAAGAAAAATTCTCATATAAAGAGATGTGATTCCTCTAAAATAAATCATAACTATAAACCTACAATAATTTTTAAATCCCTACTCCTCTTTTACACTTTTTTTAGTGTAATTGTTAATTAATAATGATCATATATTACACAAAATTTTGATTAAAAACACTATGCCTTAGTAAAAGATAAAGAAACCATATCATTCTTTAAATGAAGTTTTGGGAGAAGAAGAATGAAAATAAAGAAACCTTCTCATTAATGAGGTTTTGTTAGAAGAAGATTGAAGATAAAGAAACCATATGATCGATCATATGAAGTTTTGGTAGGATGCATATGTTTGATAACTATTTATATATTTTAATTGAAAAGGACGCTCATGCGGTTACTCATTCCCGCGCGGCTTTCTAGCAACGAAATCGGACGAATTTAGTTCAATTCAGCGGAAGGTATGTTTTGATTTTCACAGAGACAGTGATAACCTTCTGTTGTCCTCTGACCGCCTCTATCTCTTATCAACTCTGTGTCTGTACTTCGACACGGAGGAAAGACAAAAGGGCCTTCAGGCCCTGTTGGACAAACCCAAATCCGGACGAAAAACGTGATTCGGGGATCGATCTTGCGTCTCTTCCAGAAATTAACAGGTTAGTGGGTTAGCATCCTTATCTCGCTTGCATGCCTCAATTCATTTCTATGGGATTAAACACAACGTGATTAGAACCACCCAATACTAAAAGTTGCATGAGAGTATTGGAGTTACAGCTGAATCTGGCATTATACATGCTTACTGTCCTTTGTTAACGTACTTTAATTTGTCCTCCTTTTTTCTCCGAAATCTCCTTTAACTTTAAACCCTTTTGAACTGGAAAACGTACATAATTCTGTACAATACGTTTATGGCAAACTTTAGGCTGTAAAGCCACAAGCGAGGGGTTTCCATTTCTTCACTGATTTGGACCTTAGCCTCATCCTCAAGGATGGCATTAGCACAAGGATCAACACAAACTTTCGGCTATGAAGCCACCAAACCACCAGTGAGGTGTATCTATTTGTTCTTTCAAAATCACTCAGGACTTGCACCTGGCCTCATCTGCAAGGATAGGATTGGCATAAGGATCACCATTAACAATGTCTCCGCATTACCATGGAAAGGGTGTTTTTTGCTTATCAATGTTTATCTCATTAACATGAGCTTGCATCTTGGAGAAACAAAACTGGGTCAATTGCATTACCACAACCCAATAGACATTAGACATGCTCATGTTATGTTTCTACATAAAATTAATTTTCATTTCACTCTCCTGAGTTCCCCTAACCAAGAAGAGAAACGATATAGCAGTAATGTCTCTTGTCGTTTGCACTTATAAATCTGGCTTCGTTGTCATGACAATTACTTCAACTTATCGCTAAACCATAGCCAAATGGACATTAGACATGCTTAAGTAATGTTTACTCATACTGTTAATGTACATCCAGTCCTCTGCTATTGCTTTGATGGTGAAGATAAATCCTACAGCAGCAGTGTCTCTCGTTATAAGTTTGGTTTTTAATCACGGCAAACACTCTACCGCTAGACCACAATGCAATGGGCATTAGACATGCTTAAGTTATGTTTGCAATTACTGTTAATTTACATCCCGCTTTTTTTTTTTTTTATTATCCAGGTAGCATTCCCGAGGGAAACCTCCTGGGCACTTCCACTTATTTTGACACTTATTATGAGGATAGTACCCAGGGTAAATTCTAATTCTTTTGGGCACAATGCAAGGTCAACAAGAAATGAATAGATCGTATATGGCTCATTAAAAATCAGCTCACCAAGAGCAAATTGTCACAAACTGGGATTTGAACCTGAATGGGAAGGATGGCAGCTTTTCCTCAGAACCATTGGAGCTACACCCAATTGATTTCCTTCTTTTTGCTATTGTTCTGATTGAGAAGTGAAATTCTATGGCAGGAACTTCTTGTTTTTCACATCCACACCAGAGCATAATAAGGTCAATTAGGTTTCGTTCACACACTGATTTTTAAAAAATAGGATACTTATAAGTAATGAATTAATGCAAATTAAAGTAATTTTTATAGACATTACAGTCATCGTAATTCGTTCAACATAAATTTTGTGCTTGCATTTGTGATTAACATGGGGTATTGTTAAAATGCTTCAAGTGATGCTTTGGCAATGTTGGCTTCTGTGTGGCCAGATATCATCCGAGAGAAGCAAGATCATTTCTCCGTCCTGCATGGTGTGGGGGTGATCCATCAAGTCTCCATGTGTGTGTCTGCCTGTGGAACAGTGCATTGGATAGGGACTACCACAGATTCCATGTAAACCTGGGTCTCATAAGCACCTTGAGTTTGCAAGCTTGAGGCTATACCACACAAATATGAGGCCATTTATGACTCTGTGCTAGCTTAGTGAGAAAGGAGTCTTGAAGAAAATGAAATTTGCTGTATTCTGTACAAATTTATGCCAAAGGATATTCTGATTGGCCAACCCATGGCCAACTATTTCAGCAACGTATTCAGAAAGTGGTTGTTAGCTTTTACCAGCTGAGCCTTAGGTTGGAGTAGGTTATTTGCTTGAGCTGATTTTGTAGGCTGCAATGTCATAATTGATGGAAATTTTTGGCATTAGCACAAAACCGTTTTTAATGCAACTTTGCATTGTTGCCATAATTACTGATTTATGACACAGACAAATGTGTTATTATTGCTTGTATCTTGTTTGATAAGATAAGATAAAATAATTTTATTAATGTCCAATGGATGACCACAAAAGTAGGTCAATGGGACTAAAGGATACATCCAATACGAGTACAATGTGGGAGTGCAAATGCAACTACTAGAAAATGCCAAAGCTAAAACTAGGATAAAATGAAGTAAAGAAAGATACAACAATAGAATAGCCTCAAGGACGTGTATATAACCAGATCAAAGGCCCCCGATGATGCAAAAGACTAAGTGAATAAGTCCAGGGCTAGAGGTTGATGATGTCAAGAATGCTTGAGTCTAATAACTGATGGCAATGGTGGCAACAATGGTGCTGGCTCGTTATCGGAGTGCTCTAGATCCAATGAGGGGTCTGTCTGCACGATCTTGGGGGGTATGTAGGAACAAGGGATACTCCTAACATTGAGGCCAAAGGAAAGAAGCTTTGGATAAGTCTTTGGCTGTTCTGCTGGGGCTGGGGAGGAGTTTTTTGCGGGGGAGGAGGGCGGACCTTGCTCTGGAACCTTTTGGAACTAATCCCTCTAACGCTTTGGGTGTGAGTGAACTAATGTGATATCCAACACCTCCTTGGCAAAGGCATGTTCACATCCTTTATAAAGTTTCTAGAAGCATTTTGTGCAATATGGGATTGTGATTTAGGGAGTTGGCTTTCCATTATCCAAGAAATAGAAGGGATATATTTAGAACAAAAAATCTTAGAGGAGTGGTTCAAAAACCTAAAGGAAAGTAGTAGTGAAGAAAAAGAAGATTCCATGAAGATACTCAACCTACTTGTTCCCCTGAACCTTTATTGCAAGGCTTCGAGGATAATGATAAACATGACAATGTTACGACAAAATTGAATGTGACTCCTTAGGAAGAGAGTTGTAATGAAAAATCATGTCTTATTAAGGAGGATCGAGTGGTTGAAATAAAAGAAGATACTCTTACTTGTAGAGATGAAGAAGAGTCTCCTTGTCTTCCCATCAACAATCAGGAAATATTTGAAAAACAATAATATGAGGAGAGTCTGGATATCGAGACGATTCAAGAACCCACCCATCCTCCTCCAAATGAAAGCACTAGTTCAACAAGTTACTTTCCTTTCCAACCAATTGATCTTCATGACACATATCACATTGGTTTCAGAGAGGAAAGATTCAATGAATGAGCCTACGTTTGAAAAGGAGGAGGGTACAAAGAGCTTGAGTCTATTGATGTATTCCTCGAGATTACATATGTAAATGGGATTTTCGCTTCTCTATTATCACAAGTGGTCCTATATATGATACAAACACTGAGGGCTACCAAATTATGGAATTTTGGCACATGAGCAAGCAAGTTACCCCATTTATTATGTGTAGCCATATCAACTGATATAGGAGTAGGGATATGTACAAGTATAGAAAGGGGACTTCTACACTCGAGCTACAAAGGAGACTTTATAGTAGTGGATGTCCTTGACATGTGATTCTCAAATGTATAAGGATCCTTTTGACAATGACGATCTCAACCTTGCAGTGGTGGGCAGGGCAAATCATTTGCAGATTCCGACATACTTTAGCAGCTTTCAACCTCACATATCGAAACAATCAATTGTAAGCTATGTATTCCAATGTATTTTCAATTCTCATAATTTTTCTCATCATATTTATGTGCATGTGATTAGGGCCCAGGGTTAGCCAGGGAGGACAACAATTTTTATGTAGATTCCAGTTAGAGCTACCTTCAAAACCTCCCTTGCTTACTAGCATAACAAACAATGGTGGGGAATGGTGTGATGTGTATAATGAAAAATTTCCATATATTAGACCTACCTATTGACTTGTGGATGGAAGAAGCCTATAGTGGCATAGACAAACCTTAGTTTTTCCTTGATTTTCTTCCACATGATGAAGGTTTTCATGTCAATTTGGTATAAACTATGAAGGGAATTTCGAGAGACATCTACCATAGGTTTGATTTTTCATTAATAAAACCAAAGGTAATGATGAATTTATTTGTTGGTTACATTGATTGTATTGTTTTAACTAACATATTTTACATCTTAGATTATAGTAGGATAGGATGGATAAGCTCTTTAGCATGAGCATTAGATTAGTTCGTTGTCAATTTTGCTTGTGTGATTTCATTTTATTGATGTGTTATTTTCATGCTTTAGATTAGTTACGTATTTTGCCTTATCATATTTCCATTTTTGCTATTTACTTTATTATTGGTATAGTTGCTTTTTCATTTTGTTTTTTATTGCCATGTTAGGAAGGGATAGGACTTCGGTCCAACTCTCTCCCTTTATTTGATGTTGTATTGTCGAGCTTTTAGGTGACAGGTGGAGGTTCTAACATCCTCCTAGGTAGAGCATATGTCCCACATTTGGACACCACTGTCACCCCACATGTCAGTAGGGATACATATATATCAGTGCAACATTTGTCATCTCTATTGTAAGGCCAAGGTCACAGGGCAAAAGCGATGTAAAAACCATGTGAGGCCCTGTATTATGCATCCTAAACCTGTGTCTTTGTCATTGACCCTGTATTTTGTTGTCTTGGTTGGACCATGGCTGGTCCCTTGAAGTTTCACTTCAGGTTACTCTTGTCTTGTACAGGATTGGAGAGCCTTGGGTGGACTTTCTTGTGGACTCATGGTTTTTTGGGAGCTTGCATTTGTACGGGTGATCATCATTGTATGGGCTAGTCTAGTTCATGTCAAGGTGCACCTATGTCATTCCACATGGTTAGGGTTTATAGAGTCTGTAGATGGCCTTGGCTTGGTGCAGTATTCCTCATAACAACTCTTAGAGCATAACAAGCACATTTGCCAACATTTCACATCTTCCAAGGCAGTTCATGGTTTGCAATGCAAAGTGGTATGAATGGTAAAAAAGTCAACGTAGTCTTAGATTGTGCAGTTGATGAGAGGACTCCATGCCATGTGGAATTTTTTAGATCCAAACATCTAGTGGCTAGTTACAACTTGGTTAAAACTGGTCAATAAGTCGCAAAAAGTTTCCGAACAAGGGTAGCATTGGGTTGTTTGTGACATGCATTCCGTCAAAAGTGGTCTACTCATTGAGAGGAAAAAAATCCATGTTTCAAAGTTTGCAAATCCTCAAGAGTGTTAGAGATCATCCACTTGGGCGTGATGATGTGGTAGGACAAGTTTCCAAGAGACTTAATGGTGGCAAATCTTGATAGAATTTGACATGTGATATGTCAAAATTCGTTTATAGAAGAAGATGAACCAAACCTGTCTTTATGTTTTCCAAATTCCCAAGGGTATTAGAGGTCCAACACAGGGCATGATGATGTGGTACACAAGTGATGATGTGGCAATGCTGGACAAGATATGAGGATTTTGAGAGATACCCAATTTAGATCTAGGTCAATTTCAACAAATCGAGGTGTTAGATTTGTGAGAAAGCCAAGGGTTTTTGAGATCTAGCTTCCATGTAGTCAAGTAAAATTACTAAAGGGAAAATTCAAGTAACAAATAGTTGTTGGTAAAGTCAACTAGCCATTGGATGGTCTAACTAGTTGTTGAAGACCCAGTGGACCAATTAGTTGAGAAATGGACCAAGAAAGTAGTTGCTAGAAGATGAATATCTCCTCTAAAGGGCCAAGTCGAATTTTCAAGGGTGACCAAGTAAAACGTTAAGCTACTATTCTTTACTATTTTGACTATTGACCATCATGGACCATGAGCAAAGAGAATCTTGAGCTAAATTTTGGAAATATGTCCAAGTTGACTCTCTAGTGGGTGATTTAAAAATTATATTGTAATATTTTATGAATTATTTACTAAGTTTTCAACTTGTGGATCACTAGTAAAATATTTTCTTGAGGAAGAGTCAAAGCTCGTTGTTTGCTAGCCATTTTCTAGCAGTTGCAATTTTTTCTATAAAGGCTACCCTCATTGTATGGTGGTTGTCAATTGAGATAAGTGCTATCATAATAAAGGGCGCACATTCTACAAACCCTTGTGTAAATTTTATTTGTGCATTGTGTGGAATGATTGTTGTCTTTATTTTCTTTTTTAATATATATTTTGGGGCTAATTAAATCTATTTTTTTATGATGAAATAAAAATTTCTAATCTCGTGGGGGCAACTCAATTGGTTAATTCGAAATTTGTGAAATCGTTGAAAAAAGGAAGAACTAGGTTCAAATCCCCCCTGAAGTGACCCAGTTTATGGCAAGGAGGATAGGTCGTGAACCCCTAGAGGTTTACTAGTAGTTACGTGTCAGGCGGGCTGCTGGGTTCCTCTGGGATACAAAAAAATAAAATTTTTTATCTAAGACTAATAATTTTTGCTATTGAGGGGCTACCTAGTCATGTGAGGAGAGCCAATTAGGGGGCAACCTCACTTGAGTTTTCTTGGTTTTGTAGGTAAATTGATCCAAGCATTTGAATTTTCCCTTGAGGGAGCTTTAACTTGTTTTGAGATTTTGTATATACTACACACAACAATCGAAGGTTGGAGATGCCTATTTAAGGAGTGGTCGCTTCCAAGTGGATTTGAAAGTCATTAAGAGGGTTAAGCAATAGTGGGGGTGATTTCCATCTCGAACCAAACTCTCTACCTTGAAATAAACTAGCTATATTGATCCAATGAGATATCAACTTCACATTCCAACAAAGGTAATGCATAAGACATAGGTATTACACAACAATCACTCTAATTTCATAATATATATATATATATATATATATATATATAGTTCTTTCACTTGCTGATTTTTATTATTTTATCTTATTAACAACCTTATATCTTGGAGACAATAGAGTTTATTACCAAATCTTACCAAGAAAAGGTACAAGGTGATGCAGTCACAACCGCCTAAAGGCAATTTCCTTGGTTTCCACAATCACCTTATGTAAACATGTGGGTTATGGGCCACCTATACAAATCAGAAGCGTTTACATTGGTGGGTTTTAACACAAACCTGACCAATCACCAAACAACATTTCTACATATAATCCGCCAACAAACGCCGGTCCCACCTGAATGCACACAAGACTGGACCTCAAATCGCAATTGAACAACAATCGGGAATTGAACAACAACCACAATTGAACAACAATCACAATTGAACAACAATCGGGAATTGAACAACAATCGCAATTGAACAGCAATCGGGAATTGAATAACAATCACAATTGAACAGCAATCGCAATTGAACGACAATTGCAATTGAACAGCAATCGCAATTAACACTAGATCACTTTATGGCCGATATCATTGGATAACATGCGGTCATCAAATCTATGGCCTACAGGTCTTCAACTAGCACGCGGGTTAATTACAGGCCTAACCGTAGTTGACTGTGACGTAAGCATTGACTAGTGAGATCAATGGCTATGATTTAGTGCGAGCCTTCAACCACGGTTAGGGCATCCTGTACTCTCCTACCCTCGCTGCGGTTGCTTAACAGACTTCCTCTTGGTTTTGAACAGAGAATTACCATGTTGATTTCATTCCTAGAATGGTCGAATTCAAATGTTACCATAGATCTTCTTTCTTAATTCAACTGAGTTGTCTCTGAAAAAGAAATGCATGGATTCCATTTTAGTTCGACTTCCACCAATTATGTATTGTGTGAAGCAGAGTTCTCCTAGCTCAATCAGATCCAAATCTTTGATCCTCTCGATCCAAAGATCACTATAACAAATGGATTTAATGACTTAATATACACATAACTACTTTAACTTCGATCAAATCATCATGATGATCACGATCGCTCTCTCTCGTTCCACTGGATTCCTATACGGAGCTCTCGACTAATGATTCACACTAAACTTCACACAGACACAGATTCATCTACCAACCTTACCCAATCAAAGAATCGACATGTCATACATATATGATACTTTATTTGATTGTCGAACTCCTAACTTGATTTCACCTTCTTACTCTGCATAAAACAAAGTTCTCCTTCATGGATGTGACTCGATCTTCGTGGAAAGACAAGATACCTCCTTCAATGCTGTAAAGAAATTACCCATACGCACTCCAAATTCTTGAAACACTTTACACTGCTCCAATCACTAAGAGATCTCGTAATAGCTGGTCAAACTTCATGACCTCTGCAAATACCTTCTGCATTGATAACTTCAGCTCGGCGTCACAGGCTTCTTCAATGCATTTTTTCAGATCTAAAGATTCGACTTATTACAATGGTCTTTTAAAATGATAGAATTGCTTCAAAACGAACATTAAAGGAGCTAATCTCTTATCCAAGATTTCAACAGGAATTCAATCAATCAACAATCATCCAAGATGAAATAACCTAATGAAAACTTTCTTTCGTTTATCAAACTATATACATAAAATGCTTGGCCCGATTTCTACATTTGAAATGGCCCTCACACATTTCCTCACACCCATCTCCGTCTTTTTCTCTATCGCTACTTCTCCCTATCCTCTCTATCCTCTCTATCTTCATACGCAGGCTTACATTCATAGAATTAATTACATAGTTATGGATTATTCGACATCCATGATTTTCTCTATAGATCACTCAACTAAATCCCTAAAATATCTTATCCCTCTTTTGACTCAACTAATTTCTATTCAAGGAACTCATAATCCCTAACATATCTATACAACCCAACTCCTCTCATATTCTCAATTATAAGAGAATAAACCATACACTCAGATTTTCCTCTTAAAATGTACATAATTTATAAAATAATTAAGAAAAACATCACCCCCTAAATCAACCAAATAAACAATGACATTTGAGCAGGATGCTCCTGCATCACAAGGTTAATTTTAAGTTATTTTTACACTTGTATTTAACTTTTTGGCACTGCAGATTTGAAGATTTCAAGGCTGCACTAAATGGGATTTGCAATTTACAACAAGGTTTTCAACCCTTTAAGTTAGTAAAACCAACTTAGAACCTTGCTATTTTCTCTATAATGTCTAATAATATTTTCCATATTAAGAGTAAATTTTCATCATTTGCAGCCATTTAACTGCTAAATTTAAATCTGGAAATTTCTAGGTATGTAAACCAAGAGAGTTTACACGCAGATTTTTGAAAAGTAATTTTCAGCCTGTTGGAAATTCACTTTTCAGTCATATTTTGGTTGTGGAGAGGCTCCAAATGCCTCAATATCAACCCTCACACCATTTCTACCCGTAGACTAATCACCTGGAAGTGCTAAGGTACTTATATGGTGGATGTTATAGTTAAATCAGATTGCTGTCCCGATGGTTTTTTGCAAATTTTCAGTCTGCTACATAGGAAAGTAAGCTGTTGTGACTCATAACTCTTTAACTAGCAACCCAACTCATAGAATAATTACATATTTGGTTAGACATTTTCCCTTAGACCAAAATCCATAGGTCACACAACATATTTTGAGTGATTTGGTGCTACTAATTTTGCTGTTTAATTTTTTCTGCTATGGTCACATATTTTGTAGCTGACTGCTCATAGAAGTCAACACTTCCACTCTAGGTCACTGCATAAAAGGTACTGTTCTTATTTTGGAGTTATTTTGGGTTATATTAAGGATTTCTCCTTTGGCCATGTTACCGCTCAAACTAGCAAGGGGTCCTAGGAGGGGATCCTATAGAGCGACTACTAGGTCATGGGCTACAATTGAGCGATAATTCACTGTCACATCAGCTAAGGCTCCCTGCTCTTTACAGACTTTCACCGATGGGAGGAAACCCGACATGGGAGGAGTCACGATAATGAATATGTCAATGAAATGATGAAAGATGATTCCCAGGGCCTATTCTCAAGAGAGGCTCAATTGTATGGCTTTCTTGCTCGGGAAGCAAGATGATAGGCTCTGTAGAAAGGGCTAAAAGGATTCTCAAGGCTAGGGTTTGGGAATGTATCTTATAAAAGTGATTCCTAGACCTAGAAATCCTTGTGGAGGATTAGTCTTTGTATGATCTTTGTGAAATTGGAGTTGTTAAGTTGTGGGACACCACAAGGCCAAGCGGACCCAAAACTAGGTCAAGGGTATGGAGTTGAAACCAAAGATCTGATTAGGGAAGGGAGAGGATCAAAGAAATAACCTTCTTTTGATAATTTAATGCTATGATCATAATGAGGTTACTAGCCAATTGGGAACCAAGGGAAAAAATTGGTCTTCGTGCTAGGGCTTGAAATATCTCATGATCCCACTGTCGGAATTTCGTGAAATTTGGAGGGCTTCTAGAGGACACACTAGCGCAGTTGTGGGCAAGAGATCGAATTCTTTTGATGGCTAAATTGTGAGAAAAGTGATGCCCTAGGTGACCTATGGAGGCTAGGCCTAGAAAAGGAGGGGAAGGTGAGAGAAATAAGCTTTGAAAGTGATCACCTATGGAGGATTAGTGCCTTGTCCTTTGGGAGAGATGGAGTCAAGGAGAATTTATGGTTTGGAAAGAGTTCACCCAATCAAGGAGGCCTTCAAACAACTTCACATGGCATTAGGGCATGAGAGCAGTTGCTTCAAGGTCTTTATACTTCAATTTGCAATAAATGATGACTTTTCGAGATGTATTTAACATAAAATATCTCTAGGAACATTCACCCATTCATACATGGCCCATGACATGATGCAACGCTATAAAATATCACAATTTCCACCAATTTGTATAGAAAAGCAGTAAATTTTAGACTTGTATAGCAAAAATCCCAGCATCATTCATGTGACAAAAGTAAATAACAAGAAGAAGCACCAACAACATTCATGTGACAAAAGTAAATAACAAGAATAAGCATGAAAATAGCACTTACATGTATACAAGAGTATATCCAATCATCAAATTATGCTAATAGAGAAGCTCCAAGACAAGAGAGAATACCCAAACATCAAATTCTTCCATCTCATCCAAACTCATCCTACAAAAGGTATAGCGAAAATCTCACAAGAGATAATAACCCAATCCAAGTGATGATGAGAGAATGAATCACCTCTCATCTATTTATACAATCTCTAAAGAGTTTGATTTTTGGCCTAATTGAGTCTCTAAAATAAAATAATGTGCATAATAACAATACTTTTGGTGACAAGCCCACCAAATAGCTCAATAATACAAGAATAAACCTCTCAAGAGGGTCGAATGATCAATAAAGTGAGTCATTGGGCCTTTGAGGAGGCCTAATGAAGTCCAAGGGGTGCCATGATGTAGAAATGGACTCCAAACATAGTGGACAAGGGGTTGGCCCCTTGTTTTCCAAGTAAGAACCTGTGGTGCTCCCAAGTGGGTGTGGGGGCACAAGGACGTCCTCATGGTTCTCCAAATGGATCGAACATGCCTGTGGACCATTAGTAAGGGCTGGAATGATGACATAAGCCCTCCCTCTGCAGCGCGAGACAATGCTCTGGACCTTAGAACATTTGCCAAGTGTATGGTGCAATTGTGGAGTTGGCTGGGCATGGTGAACTAGGTGCATCATCCTCATCCAAAAGGTGGAACACGAGCAATCGATGAGCGCTGTTGGGGATCCATGAAGTAATCTCTGCTATAGTGGAGGCCCATGGCTCTTAATGCTCACCCTACAAGCGCTAATGTGATTGTTTGGAGGGCTAGGACCCCGTATAAGGATACCAAGCCCCAAATGGAGACCCACCTGCAATCCTACATAAGATCCAATGCGTCCCCTTTGTAACATTTTTTGGTTTTGGTAAGTTAAAATAAATTAGTCCAAAAAATGAAAATATTTTTCAAAAAAATGTTAAGCTAGGATATGGACAAAAAGAATACTGAATAAAAATGTTATGAAATATTTTGATAAATATGTCCATATCAAAGAAAATGTTAGAATAGATGCCCTAAAAAATGAAGGCAAAAATAAAATGTTAGGTTAGAGAGAAAAGCAAAAAGCAATAAACTCTAAAAGTGTTGCAAATCTAAATGCCACTACTTTTACTCTAATTCACTTTTGAAAATAATAGTTGTGTGCAATTTGTTTTTTTTTTACAAAATTGGTTGCTTGATATATTCAAAAAAGTTGGGGGAGTCTAAGCTCCGATTTTACAATAGATGGAATTACAGAAGTAGCTTGTTTTTGAATTTCATTGTGGCAGTACACATGAGTACCTTTACTGCTCACTTGTAAGGTCCTGGAACAAGTATAGATTCTTATGTATTGGGACAACAGAAGACTGGTTTTGCTGTACATTTAGACAATAGTGTTAGATCTGATGAGTCAATCGATGGAGGCCTCTGGCTGGCTGTTAAAAGTCACGAGTTCTGCTGAAGAGTATCTAATTTGATTTTTTTCCCAAGTCTTCAAGAATGAGAATAAACTGCGAAGACAGAGATTGCTGCAGATGGAGGTTAGATCAGACTCCTTGATAATAGTAGCGCAGTTCCTTGGAGAGTGGCGATTTGGCGCTGTCATATGGATCAAGGGATGAATTGGTGCAGGCTCGCTTGATTGCATAAGAGATTTCCTTTTTCCCGTGAGCTGGCATGACTAGCTCTCTTGTCCGCTTCCTGGTTGTTGGATCGAAGGACATGAAAAAATTGGCACTCAAAGTCCTGAGACAACATATTTTTACAACGGCTTATGATTTGATGGAGGAAGAGATTGGATGCTTGTCTGTTGCTATTCATTAAGCTGACTATTATAGCCGAATCGCCGAAGACGAGGGCTTTGTTGATCCTTTGGTTCTGAAGCTGCAAGAGACCTTGGAACAGACCCAGAGCTTCAGCTCGATTATTGCTTATTCTTCCCAGACCCCATTCAAAGGAGGACACCATTGCACCTGAAGGATCCAGAATGATGCCCCCTGCGCCAGCTGCTCCCGGGTTCGATTTGGAAGCTTCATCAAAAAATAAGGAATGAGTATTCTTTGAGAGAAGCCATTTACTGAAATCGTCTTTTGTGAGGCGGATTTTCCATTCTAGGTTGTCAGATTTGCCACTGTACTTACTGATCTTTGTTGCTGATATGGTGCTGGACCTGTCTACCAGACTCCAAATAAAGTTTCGCTCCTCTGTCCATAGACTGATGGGATTGATTCTCTTTGTTAGCTTGACTGCTATAGTTTCCGATGCAAGACTAGTAGCTTTAAGGATTATGTGCCTGGTTGTAGTAGCTTGGTCTCGGAAGATCAAACTGTTTCGGGCGATCCAGATGCGCCATAGAAGAACAAACGGAATGGCGTTCCAAACTCTTTTAACTGGGTTTTGGTTCGCTGAGTGCCAAGGATAGCATCTCCTCCAGTTGTTTAAGGCTTTGACAATTGAATGATGGGGATTCCAAATGGAGGGAGCAGAAGGTGCGACGCTGTTCCAGCAAGAGGCAGCAAAGGGACAAGATATAAATAAATGCTGTAAGGTTTCCTCCGCCGCTTGACAGTTGGGACACCTGGAGGGTCCGAAGATACCTCTTTTCCTGAGGTTCTCTGCAGTTAAAATTTTTCCATGGAGAAGAGTCCACATAAAAAATTTGATCTTTGGAATTGCTTCCGCTCTTTTTAGAATCTTCCCCTGAGCCCATACAGCAGTGGGGTATTCCTTGCTGCTCAGGTAGCTGTAACCTGCTTTGATGGAGTAGTTTGTTCCTGAAGGGTCCCAACGATACTCGTCCTCTGCGCCTTTGATGGTGGGTGCAATACTGTGTAGACTGCTACAGAGAGAGCCAAAGCTACCTTTGAGATGGTGGGGTATGGGTGGGAATTCCCATTGAACCCAGGCATTAGTTGAATCATTCCATTGAGAGATTTGACTCAGTTTGAATATGCCTTTGCTGTGGAGATAACGAAGAATAGGATCGATATCTGGAAGGCTGTTTATGGGAGGATTCCCCATGATTTTGTCCGAGCCTATATTCACTGTTTCACCTCCTTTTGGCACTTTAGAGACATTCTGCGCCATGAAGACAATAGCTTTTTTACAAAATTTCCATATCTTTGTACAGTGTCTATTAGGGATTTCAGCATTGAGGATTTGCGATCTTGGCTGGTTAAGATATTTTGATTCTAGGACATTTTTCCACCATGCTGGTTGATTGTCCATAAGTCTCCAAATCAGCTTCCCACCGAATGCTAAATTCATAATAGATGGGGACCTGATGCCCAGACCTCCATTCTCAGGGCTTTGTATAACCTGTTTCCAGTTTACTAAGTTGAATTTTTTCTTTTCATTCTTGCCCCCTTGCCAGAGAAAAAATCTAAGGATGCTATCCATTTTTCGGTGGAATGAAGCTGGAGCTTGGGCAAGAGAGAACTGGTATAAAGGAAGGGAGGAAAGCCCTGATTTTAGAAGAACCTGTCACCCAGCTGGATTGAGCCACAGAGTTCCCCATCTCTGAAGTTTCCTTTTCATTTTGTCCAGCGTTAAGTCCCAGACTCCAGTCTTTGCTTTCCCTATGGTTACCGGCATTCCCAAATAACTGAAACAGTCCCAATCTAACTTGCAGGGGACACCAAAAATATTGGCAATATTATGTATCATTTGGGATGAAGCATTCCATCCATAAATACAGCTCTTAAGGTAATTTATTTTACCTCCTGAATATCTCATGAACTTGTCAAGCAGGGACTTGAATCTTCTTGCAATAATGGTGGTCGCCCCCCCTAGCAGAAGGGTGTCATCTGCAAATTGAGAATGATTTATATTTTTAATGCCATCTTCAAACTTGATGCCCGTAATGAGGCCTGACTGCCTCTTTTGATCGAGGGCACAGCTAAATGATTTTGCCATGAGGATGAAGAGATAAGGGGATAAGGGGCAACCTTGCCTTAGTCCTCTTGAGGATTGGAAGGAAGGTCCAGGTCTTCCGTTGATGAGGGGGGCGATCCAAGGCCCAGAAATGCAGCATCTTATGACATTAATAAGAAGAGGTGAGAAGCCCATCCTTTGGAGAACTGCAAATAAAAAAGAATGCCTTACCCTGTCAAAGGCATTGGCCAGATCTAGTTTTAGAATGAAGCCTTTCTCCTTCCTTGCATGACTTGAGTGTATGGCCTCTTGGACTAAAAGAATAGAGTCTGAAATTTGTCTGTTTGCCATAAAGCCTCCTTGGTTGTCTGAGATCAGCATCGGTAGAAGAGGTTTGAGCCGAGAGGCTATGATTTTAGTGAAGATTTTGTATGATGAGTTGCATAAGGATATGGGCCTGAAGCGAGAAAAATTGGATGGCCGGTTCTCCTTCGGAATGAGAGCCAAATGGGTAGAGTTTGTATATCCGCCTATTTTGCCTTTTTTTTGGATCCACTTGATGTATTTTATGAGGTCTTTCTTTATCAACTCCCAGTAATCCCTGTAAAAGCTAATTGGGAACCCATTCGGACCAGGTGCCTTGTTGGGATGGAGGTTCCAGATTGCTTCAACGATTTCTTCCTCTTTTATTTCTGCTGTCAAATTTTTGTTTAGATCATCTGTGACTTTAGAATGCAAATGTTGTAACAGGTCATCATAAGATTCTTCCTCCTGCACTTCAGTTAAGAGGTCCTTGAAATGCTCTGTAGCTGCTTCTTTAATATCTACTTGTTCCACATGGTGTGTCCCTGCGCTGTCCGAGATGGCAGTTATGGTGTTTCTGACTTGTCTTGCGGTGGCTTGCTTATGGAAGAATGACGTGTTCTTATCCCCACTTTCCAACCATATTTGTCTTGATTTGGTGCGCCACTTTTCCTCCTCCTGCCTTTTAATTTTGCTCAGTTTATTGTACAACTCTTCTTCTTGAAATTTTTTACTGTGGCAGTAATCATTTTGCTCGATTGTGCACTGGAGTTCAGCGATTTGGAGCTTTAACTCATGCTTTTCCTGTTCTGGCTCCTTGTAGTGCGATTTGGCCCATTGTCTAAGCGCACTTTGCACATTCTTCAGTTTGCTCTCCCATATGTAGCCTGGGGAGCCTTCAACATGCTGCCTCCAGGTGAGCTGAATGATATTTCGGGCAGCTTGCTGTTCGCTCCAAATCTGATTATACTTAAAAGGCAGCGGACCAAGGGCGCAGTGGGTGTTCAAGGCGAGGGTAATTGGATAGTGGTCTGAGGCAGCAAAAGGCAAAATGGTGGAATTAACAGATGAAAAGGTTGACAGAAGTGAGATATTCACCAAAAATCGATCCAGCCTCTCCATGATATTGTGGCTGCCCAGCCTTCGATTGCTCCATGTGAACTTGCGATTTTTTGGAGCTATGTCTATCAGATCACCAATATGCATTACATTTTCCATTTGATTCCTGAATGGGTCTGGCAGAAAGTTCCCCCCTCGCTTTTCATTTGCATGCAGGATTAAGTTGAAGTCGCCGCCTACTATGGTGTTGTTGCTGTCTCCTTCCATGATGTGGTTACTAAGAGTTTCCCAGCATTTTCCTTTATCCCTATAGTGATTGGGGACATATACATTGAAGATGATAATCTGTTGATTGCTGATATTATTTCTCAGGACTGTTTTTATCCAATGCTGATCGATTATCTCAGCTTCACTTTGCCAGTCATTTTGATTCCAGATGGTTGTAATTCCTCCAGAAGCTCCTCTTGCTTCGCATATGCTTCCTTTGTAATTTTTATACTTTCCAATGATTTTGCTGATTTCTGATTCTCTTTGCTTTGTTTCCTGAAGTAATATGATGGATGGTTTCTCCTGCACTATAAGGTCTGTTAGAGCATTGATTTTAGCGGGGTGCCCAAGTCCCCTGCTGTTCCAAGAGAGTATTTTGATCATTTCAACCCTATGTTTCGAGGAGGTGCTCTGCCTCCCTTGTCTTTGCTTGCTGCTTCTTGATCTTTTGTGGCCTGAATGTAAGATTCTATTGGATGCTGCAGGCCAAGTGCTATGTCTTTCTGCGCGTTTTCATCCCTGTGCTGCTTTGTAGTCTTTCTCCCCGGCTTCTTTTGTCCATCAAAGGAGGGACCCTGGTCCTTAGAGTTGCTACGGGTAATTCTAGGGGGAAGAGGATCAGTTAAGAGAGGGGGATGGGCACTCATAGAATGAGGGGAGGAGGGCTGGTCAGGAGGGCTCGAAGTGGAAGGGTCATCTTCAGGGAGGGAAAGAACATGGAAAGGGTTGGTGGATGGAGGAGAATGAAGGGGGTTTTCAAGAACAGGGGAATGAGATTGATGAGGAGGGGAAGGCGGAGGAGACGGGATTTGGGCAGAGGTTTTAAGAGAAGAGGGACCAGGTTCATTGGGTAAAGAGGGACTAGGGGCAGATTTTTTTTTTTTAACCACTTCCCATTGCTGATCTTGAGTATTATTATCCACATTAATAATCTTAGTGCAGCGATTGGCAAAATGACCATACTCGTGACATACCTTACATTTGAAGGGGATCTGTTCGTAGTCGAGTTGTTGTATGTGCGACCATTCGTCGACTTTGATCTTGATAGCTTTTGGAAGTCCTTTGCCCAGATCGACCTCGACGTAGATACGGGCACATGCTTGCATGTTGTCTCTTGGTTCGCTTCTGTCGATATATTTGCCGACCGCATTTCCAATGGCTCACACAAAGTCGTCTTCCCAGCAGTGTAATGGGAGATGTGGGAGACGAACCCAAATAGGAACTGCATTAGGGATGTCAAGCTCTGGATCGAAATCTGACGTCCACTTGTTTAGGTACAGACCTCTGGAGTCCATAAAATATGGTCCATTGCGAAAAATCAGATCCTTGTCATTCTTTGTTTCGAAATGAAAGGTAAAGTAGCCCTTCCCGCAGAATCTAATAGCAATTTTTCCTTGGATTTTGTCCGACCAATTTCTTTCCACCCACCTCTGAACTGTTTTAGGTGAGGGCCAAAGACCAGTGAATTGTCCTATCAGACCCTTTTTCGGCCAGAGCTAGAGCAGCCATTCTAGGCAAAGTAGGAGGAAGGGAAACCTCTTGAAGTCCTTCTATTTTTTTAACAAATTTTGAAAGTGCTGGGCGATCTCGTTGAGGCGGCAGGGAGTTGACAAGGGCTGAGAAAGCCTGCTGCTGTACAACCTCCTCCGGAGGAGCCATCAGGATGAATGGGGGCGCAAACCAGAGGACTGTAGGCGGCAGGCGGCCGCGCGCGCGGTAGGTTTCTCAGGAGCGCGAAAAATTTGATGTAGTATCTTTTTAGTTGTGTGCAATTTGTTAATGTTTAGATGCCACACTAGTTTATTTAATCCAATTATACAGTTTAATCATAATTGGATTTGTTTTAAATTGATTGTCATAGGTAGAAAATAAAATTGGCTCAATAGTTTAATCTGAGCCAATGGAGAGAATAAGGTATAGAGGTAGATTATTCATGAAAAGAAATAAAGGGTCTGCTAGCTTAAATTCACCCAACTAAGTGAAGAAAAAAATGTTAGGGTAAGTAAAGGGTAGGTAGAAGAAAGGTTGCAAAAGTACAAGGTTGGTGAAGCATAAGCACATTCATCATGCTTGATCCAATGTTTCAGTGTTCAGGAGCAGTTATGAAAGTGAAAAGATGTTCACTAGCTGATTTGATTAACTTCCCTCATTTCATTTCACCCCCCCACTACATACTTATTAATTTCTCCATTATCCCATCATTTCTTAAGAATATACCCTTTTCCCTTCATTTTCACCTTTGCCTCTTGGTTTAACACATTTTCCTAGCAAATTACCCTCCAAAGCTCATTCTCCTACCCAAAAATCCCTTTTCTCTAGTGTGAAACCCTTTCCCTTTGAAATAATCACTTTTCCCTTATTAATTTCCCCATTTTTCCTAAAAAACCCATAAATACCGTTTATCCTAAAATTTATTCCCCCCTCTGCTTTATTTAATTAAACTTTGCCATTCATGTTTTTCCGACAAAACCCTTTTAACCCTTTTAACCCCTTTATCCTAAGTTTTGTCTCCCCCCACTTTATTTTAATTAACTCCGCAATTCACCATTTTCCCGATATAAAAACCTTTTAACCCACCTCCTTGGTGCGGTTAACAAACCCCACCGCTTTTTAACCCCGGTCCCACTGTATTAAAACCTGGTCGTTATATTTTTAACCTCGCCTTGTTCGTTAATTAATTACGGTTAAGTCTAATTATCCCCCGGGCCCCGCTAATCTTCGTCTGATTGCCCTCTGTGCAACTTTGTTGCGTGATAGCTGTTAGATCTTGCACCCCCAGATCCAACGACTGACATCCATATCGCGCACTCCCGATGTCTGACAGTTAAAAGCCGAGAGCACGCAAGAGCCGTGGTTTTGCTCGGGCCCCTTTCGGTTACGTGGTAGCTTTAGGTTAACTCGCGTGCTCTCATGAAAAAACCACCCGATGGCCAAAAGCGGTGCGATGAACCTTAATACCGCCTCCCCGCTTAGGCCGAAACCATCCACTGTTCACTTATCGATTTTCACACCAAATTTTAAACGTTACCCGTTTAAACGCTGAAGACCCTCGTTTTCACTCTTTTCGCTCGTTTTTTCACTGAAAGCTGCCTAACCCTTCCTGCACCACCTTGAACCTATGCAACCCAATTTGACCTCCGATTACCTTCCAAACACTGCCAAGACTCCGTCCACACACTTTCCTGTTCCCTGAAGCCATTATCACCTCCCTGCCAACCTGTGTTTTTATTAACTATTGGTTTATTTTTGCAGGTGATCATATAAGACCTGGACAAACAATTTTTATACTAGTTAAAAACTTGTTTGTTCCAGATTCTCAAGAAATGTATTCAAAAGGCTTCATTTAGTAGAAGTTTTGTGTACAAACCGAAAATCAAGTTTAAACCAGAGACAGAGGCAGTAACTGTTAAAACATAGATAAATCAGCGACAACATATCACATTTTCACATGAAGTCAAACAGGTCTTTAGTGAAATTCACTTTTACTAAAGTCATAAATGCAGGATAAGAGTAAAAGATACCAGATGATGTGATCTACTGTGACTGGTAAAAGTAAAAGCAGGTGACAGGGCATTCATGGTAAAAGACTAAAATAGGGGAGGCAGATAAAGACAAACAGATGAAAGTGTATCAGGTGGAAGGTCATCAATGAATATGACATCCAATGTGAAAATCGAACAACATTTAGCTTTTGGAGGAACAGTCAACCAGCTCCAACAATTTTCAGTTTTCCTTAGCGATAGTCACCAACAACGCAACATCAAAATAGTGCCAGATCAACTAGCAGTCTTTATTTTGATTTTATAATAATCTATTTTTGTAAAAATAGTTTAAGATATTTTCTTAGTTCTATTGTTGTATAAATAACTCTCTTCACGAGTTACTAAGGGTTGCACCCTTGATGAAGCATTTCTAAATATATGATGTACTGGACTTTTCTGGATCGTTAATACAAAGCAAAGGGTTTTGAATTCTGTTTTACACAGTTTGTGTTTCCTGTAAGTTTTTCCAGTATTACTCATTATGTTTTTCTTCGTATTCTTATGTCTTACAGAGATAACTAGGTAGGAATAATTAGGTTTCAATCTATTCCTATAAGCTTCTGAAGTGATAATCTATAAAGAGAATGAATTAATGGACTGTTTGTTGAATTAATTCCCTATGAATCAATAAATCATCAGCATCTTTTGTAAGCTTAAGCATATTCTCTTAAACCTTCTAAACATAGTTTAGAGGTTTTCATACTTATGATTATTTAATTTTCAATTTGAAAACTGTGATAGTCATATTATTTCTTTGTTTTTGCTCACCACCATACAAGCTATATCACTGTGTGAAATTTTATAGCAGCCCTTTGCTTTGATATTAATATTATTCAAAAGGTTAGGCATTATAGTGTTACATCTGTTACATTCATTGGTCCTCCAAATTAAAACAAAACCCCCAAAACAATTATCTTAGATACTCTAGCATAATAGCTGACCATTATCATCTCAGAGATACAACACCCTTGCCCTCCAATACAACAAATCATTAGAATAATCAAGTAAAAGAGCTTACAAGTCATGGAATCAATGGGGCATTTCACGGTGGCATGCCCTTCCATAGTGGGTTTTGGCATGTACAAGAGTCTCTAAGCTCAATAGGGGGTTAACTAAGGATCGTATTAGGTGGCTTCAACCTCTAAAGGGGGTAACATGTCCATGGTACATCCCTCAAATGGTAGGTGGCAGATGATATGATAATGGAGCGAAGTGGGGATTAGGGAAATCATCCAAATCACATGTCATGGTACAAGGGTAACTGTAATAGGGGAAGCTCACACCTAGGTATATGAGTGTAGGAGTGAACAAATCGTGGTACATGAGTTATCCTGGCCTTTGTTTTTCCACCCTTCCTCATATACCATTTGCCTTTCACTGATTTTTCTTCATAACTGCTTGGGGCTCTAGGGGATGAGAGCATGATGTGTAATATGTAGTAGTAGATACTCTTTCAAGGTGGGGCAGTTCATTGCCCACCAGGGGTTGGGACAATCATTGGTTCTTTAATGATGGAGAGGGCTCATTTAGGGCCCATAGGAATTGATGGCCATAGATAAGGGGTAGAGTTCATGTTTGGCTTTTGTCCACGTGCTAAATTTGTATGTCCTGGCCATCTTTTGCATTTTGTGGTACATTCCTGTTGAGAGTGGCCAAATTATGCTTTTTCTTTTCGTTTTAGCTGCATCAACCTCCGGGGCATCGTTTCAAGCCCAACCTAAGGTGTGGACAAGGGGAAGGGGAGGCTAACCTTATGTGAACCCAATGGAGACATGTGGACCCGAATGGGAAAATAGATGAATGGGGCTAAAATGAGTGGAAGGGGAGTGATGTAGGTGGTATCGGGATGCGGGCCCAGACATCCAAAATCGAGATTTCCCGTGTGGTGCCAATCCTGAAGCCAATGCCCAGTAAAGGAGATCCCACAGGACTAGGATACAAGGGTAACCACACAATCAGGCAGTGGAGACAAGAATATAGACCTAACCCATTCTTTCTAGCGAACCCCCCCACCAATCCATGCCCCAAAGGAAAAATGCGACATTGATGGCCATTCAGAGGAAAAATGTTGGAAGTTGCATCCAAAGCTAAACCCAAAGAACAAGAAGAAAGATAACAAGAAGAGAATCTCATGGCCACTGATTCGAGCAACCAAGTTGAAAGCAACTCGGTTGTGGATGAGAAGATTGTTTGTACGTCAGTACAGAAGGAGGTGGATCTGAGTAGCTTTCAGCAGCAAGAAGAGAAATAAATGACCAAACTCTTGCATATAAAGATACAGGCCAAGAAGACAAAGATTGATGTTCTATTTGACTCAGGATCACATGCAAATCTCATTGCAGCAGAGCTGGTCAAGGAGTTGGGGTTGGAAGTTTGTGATCATACAAACCCATATCCATTAGGATGGGTAAATAAGGATGCAAAGTTGAAGGTAACAAAAAAATGTAAAGTTAGATTTTCTATCAGTGTTGATTTTATTGATGAAGTAGACCTAAATGTGGCTCCCCTTGATGTATGTCGAATCGTGTTTGAGAGTCCATACATGTACATGCGTGATGCAATATTCATGAGGAGAGCCAACCAGTATCGGCTCGTAAGGATGGAATATTGTTCATCATCAACCCGCATAAAAGCAAGTAAAAAATCTCACTGGTAAGTGCCAACCAAGCCAAGAAATTGATCAGTGCCAGCAAGAAGTATCTTTTATTGTTTTTAAGAGAAAGTCAGTCTGAAGAGGAGTCAATAGGAGGCAAGGTGTCCCTGGAGGGGTGTACTAAGAAACAAAAACAACAATTGGAAGAGTTGTTAAAGGCATACAAGGATGTGTTTCAAGAGCCTAAAGGGTTACCACCTAAGAGAGAAGTGGAGCACGAGATCCAACTATTGCCAGACTCCCCATTGCCAAATATTGGACTTTATAGGCAGTCTGTTATAAAAGCAAGTGAGGTGAAGAAACAGTTGTAGTAGCTGTTGGAACAGGGTGTCATTCGACCGAGTACATCACCATGTGGGTCACCCATCATCATTGTGTCGAAGAAGGATGGGACTTGGCAAGATGTGTATAGATTACAGGGCATTGAATAAAATCATGCTCAAGAATAGATACCCCTTGCCCAGGATAGATGATCTGCTAGAGCAGTTGCAACAAGCAAAGTACTTCACCAAGTTGGACTTAAGTCTGGATATCACCAAGTTTGAGTCAAAGAAGAAGGTACATGGAAGACTGCCTTCAAAACCAGACAAGGTTTATATGAGTGGTTAGTCATGCCATTTGGCCTATGTAATGCACCAACTACATTTATGAGATTAATGAATGATGTACTGCGCCCATTTATAGATTTATTTGTTATTGTCTATTTGGATGATATACTGGTATATAGTGCTACCTAGGAGGAACATATGCCACATTTGACGGAGGTGCTGGAAACATTGAAGAAGCACCAACTGCTAGCAAATCTCAAGAATTGCGAGTTTGTGCAACAATCTTTTATGTATCTAGGGTTTGTGATCAGTGGAGGAGAACTGAAGATAGATCCTTCCAAGATGGAGGTCATCATAAAATGGCTGGTGCCTACTAATGTTTTTGAGGTCAAGAGTTTCATTGGGGCAACACAGTACCTAAGGAAGTTCATAGCCTCATTTTCAGCGGTAGCAGCACCGCTCCACGCCATAACAACAAGTGGCAAGAGTTTCCAGTGGGGAAAAGGTCAACAAAGGGCTTTCAAAGAGCTAAAGAAGAAGATCAGCCAAGCACCAATTCTGACATTACCAAACTTGCAGTGACCCTTTGAAGTGGAGACAAATGCGAGTGGGTATGCTATGGGAGCTGTCTTGATGCAGGGAGGAAGGCCTGTATGCTACCATTCTAAAGTATTTCATGGGACAATCCTTAACTACCCTACCTACGACAAGGAGCTCTATGCCATGGTGCAAGCTGTGAAGAAGTGGAAGCACTATCTGATGGGAAAGGAGACAGTAATCCACATAGATCACCAGCTGTTACAGTACTTGTAGGCCCAGAGTAAGCTACAACAGACCAGGCATTACAAGTGGATGGGGTTTTTACAACAGTTTCATTTGGTGATCAAGTATAAGAAGGGAAGCACAAACAAGTTGGCCGACATGCTTTCAAGGCCACCCACATCAAAGATTACAACTTTGGGGACTCTTATGCACATGGAACCATTCACCCATGATACATACAAAGAGGCATATTCAGAGGATGAGGACTTCAAGGAGGTGTATCAACAGTTGTAGAGTCATAGTCATGTGCATGATGGCGACAACACCGTTGGCTACCATCTCCAGGATGGGTTACTTTACAGGTTGGATAAGCTATGTGTTCCTAAAGGTGAGCGATTGTAGTTGATAGAGAGGCTCAATCCTCCAAGTTTGCAGGGCACTTTGGTGTAGGGAAGACCGCGACTAAATTGCAAAGGTATGTGTATTGGCCCAAGATGTAAGAGCGGGTAGCTAGGTTCATAAGATGATGCATGTTTTGTTGTACCAGCAAGCATAGCAATAGGAAACAGGGTCTATATCATCCCTTACCTGTACCTACTCATCCTTGGGAAAGCATTTCCATGGACTTTGTGGGAGGTTTACCGATAACTAGGAAGGGACATGACTACCTATTCATGGTAGTTGACAGGTTCAACAAGATGTGTGTTCTGATGCCCTGTAAAAAGACCATCAATGGGCAAGAAGCAATAAACTTGTTCTTTGGACAGGTTTGGGTGCACTTTGGGATGCCAAGGAACATCATTTCAAACAAGGATACAAGATTTCTTAGTGCATTCTGGACTACATTGTGGGAGAAGATGGACACAAAGTTGAAGAGATCTACAACATTCTATTAACAAACAGATAGATAGACAAAAGTAGTCAACAAGACTTTGGTGCAGCTTCTGAGGGGATACAATCAGAAGCATTCGAAGACCTAGGATGAAAATCTGGTATATATACAACATTCTTACAATAAAACAATCCACACTTCTACAGGAAAGTCCCCATTTGAGATTTGTTTTGGATATTTTCCACCTTCACCTTTGGATATTGCATATGGGCAACAAGGAGGAGTGAGGGCAGATCTTACAGGGGATGCTTTGAGGGCTGAAAAATTTATAGAGAAGATCAGGCAGATCCATTTACAAGTACAAGACACTTTAGAAGTCGTAGGAGAAGTATAAGCTAGGCATGATCAACACAGAACAGAGAAATTGTTCAAGGTGGGAGACAGAGTATGGCTATAATTGAATAAGGAGAGGCTGTAGGGGCTTGGTAAGAAAATCAAGGCTTTGAGGTATGGCTCCTTTGAGATCCTGGAAAAGGTGGGTGATAATGCCTATTGACTCAGTTTACCACCATATATGCGCATTTACTCAGTTGTGAATGTAGAGAATTTGAAACTCTATGAGCCTTCCATGCTAGATCAGGAATAGGAATAGGTCCTACCTTCTGTTGAGGATTTGGCACCAGATGCTCAGGCAAAGTTGACAGAAGATACAGTTTTGCAGAAGAGGTCCAAAACTACAAGACAGGGGCAGCATGACCTTTGGCAGATTGGATTGAAGGGACAATTTTCAGGCAAAGCTAAATGGTACACCAGAGAGAAGGTGGAGGAAAAATTTCCTCACCTCATTCAATAGAAGCTTTTGGGGACCAAAAGCCTCCCAAAATGGGGAGGTGTGATTCGAATTGGATCATTATATTGTTTTTCATCTGTCTCGATGCATTTAGAGTGGAAAAAGTGGAGGAATCAACTCACGAGATTGTTTTTACCGACGGGACCTAGTTTGGCAAAATGGCGTCCAGAACCTTCCTGGAGTGTTTTGAGACATCAAATGACGTTTTTTGGGGGTAAAACTTTGCCGCTTTAGTGCAGTACCATTTCATCCCGTTCTACACACAGATCTTTCCTACAATGCAAGAAGTGCTTCAATCAGAGTCTGTAGGCAAAAGTTATGCCACTAAAAAATTAACCTTCTTGTTTTCACACCTATAGTTCGGAAGGATGCCACGTCAGCCCTTGTTATTCATGGAAAAGGGGCTAGGCACATGTTTGTGATGTAAAAGACTCTAGAAGAGTCTATATTGTAACTCTAGTTAAGAGTTGATGTAGTCAAAATTAACCACTGGTAGGCTATCGGGCTGTGTTATAACTGAGCCACTAGGAGGAAGAGGCATTCCATTCTTTCGAGAGCATTTTGTTCCATAGCTGAGCAAAGATAGCCAGGAGAGATAGGAGGTAGAGCACACAGAGAGGATCTGTGCACTGTAGCAACCCACAGGCCACAAACATTACTTCTTTGTACTTGTAGCCATATTTCCAGACAAAGAAGGAGAGCGAAGCGACCTCACCTTCTAGTTGGTTTTCACCCGAAAAGGTTTTCCAGAGAGCATATATTGTGTCTGATGTGTGTGCATGAGCTTATTTTGTCGTTCTCTAATTTTTTGCATAATTTTCATTCGCATGCATGCATTAATTATAGTTAAATCTACAGATCTTAAAGTTTAATATAACTGTAATAGTCTAGAATCTCAAATTTTTAATATAATATTATCAAATATGTTGTGACGAACTGTCTAGTGGAATATCCACGATAGTTTATGAATGAATCTCTTACTAAGATTTTATTCTAAACCCTAGATCAAACATCAAACTCATACTAGGGTTTCTATTATGCGGAAGCTCATACAACTAGGGTTTCATTCCTAGGATTTTGACTATAGTAAGGATTTTTGTCATAAACCCTAAAAATCTATGGTTTCATCACATAACCAAGATATCAACGATAAACCCTAAAAGGCTAGGGTTTCTTCGTATCATTAACGAAATCCTAAACATCAAGATAGTAGGGTTTCATCATGAATTCTAAACTCTATGAAGACTAGCATTTCATTGTTAACATACCATAAGCACCAAAATACTAGGGTTTTGTAGCAAACCATAAAGATTAGGGTTTTATCAACATGAACAAATAACAAATGATAGTATGATAAGGGTAGATTCAATCTATTGATTAATCACCCTAACAAGAATCTTTATGATTCAAAACCCTAAACATAAGAAAGTTAGTAATACGAGACAAATTTTAAAATGACCGTACCCTATTAATGAAGAAGTTTAGCTACAAAACTTTATACATACCTTGAGATTCTTCCTTTACAAACCTTGTAGGGTTACCTTATTGAAGGACTCCCTTTGAATTATGACATCTTTATGGTTCATTTTCCTTATGATTCAATTTACGCCCAGGAATCTAATTAAATTTACCAAGTCTCCATTAATATACATCTGCAATATTTATTTGACAAACACAACCAAAATATACAAATACAATAGCGTAATATTTATCTAGTATTTTTATTACCTCTTAGAGAATGAATTTCAAGGGAATCTTGCCAAGGATAGTCATATATCTTGGACTATTTATACACCCTAGACAATTGTGAGATAGGGTTTTTAAGAGGCAGACTATCATAAGTACTAACCCTAGTCATTGACAATTTTAATGAGGATTTTCCATTCCTAGAATCATACTTGCAACTTTTTGTCGCTCAGATTGTACAGGCAAGACAACAACACTCAAGATGGGGTCTGTCACTCTAATCCCCGCTCTCTTCGTTCTAGCTGTCTCCCTACAACAAGCTATGGGGGGTAGTCCCTATGAAATGTGAAGATGGAAGATTCGTTGGCAACCAACAAATCCAGGAGACACAACTGAATGGCCTAACAACTTGGTTGATTTAGCAAGTTAAATGATTTGATTAGATTGTCGTGGAAGACCAATGCCTTAAATGGAGTCAATTACTTGCTTAAAACAAATTATTTACCAAGTCACCGGATGAATAGTTGTTGCTTTAAGGATGCTTCACTATCCTAAATGAGATGCAAATCCTACAATCTAGGTGAGATGTAGAATCTTGGTTTATTTTAAGTTATATGCCTATTCTAAATGTATCCTTCCTCTTAACTGTCTTGAAGCTAGTCTTTAGAGTAGGTTGTGAGAGAGAAGCCAAGGGGAAGCAAGCTAAGGCTTAATTAACGATACCTCCCCTTAGGTTCTAACCACCTGATGCCTTTGGCGCTGCAAAGACTGTGGCTCTGATGACTGCAAGGTCATCGTGTTAACCACTAAAGAGGTGCTAGACTTCTCAAGCTAGATGAGAAAGGTGGGCCTATTTCTCTATTGACAAGTTTATGTCTGGAAGTTAATTAATTAATGCAAGAGGCTACTCCTAAGATGCAAATGCAAGATGCAAGTGAATTCTCTTAAGTTGAGATTATTTAATTTCTTAAGTACTTATTCACAATGACCTTCAACTATAAACAATGAAGTACTTAAACAATAGATGAATGACAATCTCAACCACAAGAGAAAGTGCTCAAACTTATAGGTGCCAAAAAATGTTATAGGTAATATCAATAGATAGTTGCTCAAGTGATAAAGAAGACAAGATTAGTGCTTCTTAAGACAATTAGCAATCTTCAAGATTATAATTAATGAATCACCAATATGCCCATTAGATACAAAAAGGGATTCGAATTTCTTTATCACAACTATGATCCATGAGAGATATTCCAATTTAATTATATCCAATAATGTCAATAGTAATGAGAAACAATATCACAATGTCACTTAGAGCAATTAGCCAAACTTATTAAACACTTATCAACTTGATTAGAGCACTTATGTGTGTGAATGCAAGAGTGAAAATAGATGCCAATGACCAAATTTTAAGTCCAAATCACTTCAACCATAAATGATTATGAATTATAAGAGTTCTTTAGCCAATTTTAGAGACTTATATGTGATTTATTATTGCTGCAACCTTGTTTCCAGAGGTCTGCAAATTTATATTAGCAGTCAAGAAACAATGCAAGATGTCAAATATAAGCTAGAAAATCAATGCATTAAACTTATAATGATATCTGGTTGATTATGAGACTGCATAGAAGCTATCGATCAGACCTTTTATGTTCAGATCAGACCTCAAAATAACATATATTAGACTTGTTATAACTCAGAAAATTAATGATTCAGTCCTTCATAAGCCAACAGGATGCCAAATTATCAATGCCAAATAGGTTCCAATGATTAGCTAATTAAGTTAAGTGATTATTGAATGATATTTGGTCAATTTTAATGGTTTTTATCTGATTTATATGAATGCATAAATTGCTGTAGCAAAAACATAGAAGATAATGAGGGAAAAAGGGGCAAACCAAGAGGCCCAATAGCCTAGTTAAGGGTTAGTTTGACTTCCAATGAGCTTGGCTACCTGCAACCACCAGTTAGCTCTAATATTGCTGCAAAACCACAATTTTAGCCCACTCAAACAATATTAAAATCAGAGATGACTGAATACAAGGTTAAGGCAAGGCTTCAAGGCTAGGAAAACCCCAAGACTAAGGCTAGAAGAGGCACAAGGCAAAGCGAGAGGCCAAAGATAGGATGAATGAAGCCGAAAAAAGGGGCAACGAGCAGAGATGAGCCCACAAGGGCTGACATCAAGGGGTTTGAGGGGGCTCGAGAGCCTTAGGAGGCCCTCCAAGTCCACGACCAAGGGAAACCAAGGTGGCCGAGGCCTTTTTAGGCTTGTGGCTAGCCAAATCAAGGGGGCCAAGGCCTTGGAGGGGCCTCTAAGGGTTGCACTAGCCCTTAAAGGGCTAGCAACTCAAGGAAGAGGGAGGTCGAGGGCCTAATAAACCCTCTGGGCTCACGACTAAGGGAAAAGAGGCTAGACAACTAGGCCTAGGGCCTAAATTTTTTTCAAAACCCTGCAAACAAATTTTTTTCCACAAATTCGTTGCCAAAAGCGCTGAACGACTTCCTTCTTGGACTGGATGTTTAGCTTGGAAGCTAGATCTCGCCTTCCTAGGCCTAGATCTGCCTCAAAACCCTAGCAAAATTCTCTTGAGCAATTTTGAAATCCACTTGCACAAATGAACTAAAAAATGCCAATCCCCAAATATATATACAAAATGTAAAACTCCCAAAAAAATATAAAACCCCAAGTGCTGCAAAACATATGGGTTAGAAATAATTTACAAATAATTTACGAAATTTACAATTTTTACAAAATAATATTTTTTATGGCGAAATAATTTTGGATAAATGACAATGGATGAATATATTTCGAAAAATAGATATTGGCCAAACCTTCCTACAAAATTAAATACCAGAATGAAATCTCAGAGCCCAAACATAGTCAGCTCTTCCCCATAGTCTGTGAACTTGGAGCCCAAGGGCTAGTGTACCTGTAAATCTCTATAATATTCTCAAAGAAAATTGTTAGGTCATATGGTGAATTAGATCACCTAAGATAACATGTACCAATAAAATGTTCTTATCACCGACAAATGAAATAACAATTATTTAACAATATTCAATACAATATAGGATCACACATAGCTAACACATACCATAGATCAACGGAAGAAAAACACCATGAAATGAACCCCAAAGTCTTTCTATTATGATATAAAATGTTCCCAGCATAGCAACAACTCAATACCAACGTTCAAGAATTACATCATTCAAAGATACCTAATAGAAGAAAAATGACTTCTTTATATAGAGAAACCTTTTAAAGTGGAAAATAATGGCTAGTTGACTTAATCCTTGTCAAAACAATCTCGACCATTGAAAATAACTTGATCATCTTTTAATTTTCATCGTCGAATTTTTAATTTTGAGGAAAAATTCGATTTTTTCTTAAAACCTATTTTTAATTAATCCAAAAATAAATATTTTAGATTAATTTTTTCAAAAATTTGACTTTGACTTAACAACCAAGGTCTAAGGGCTTAAGTTTTCTTAAAATATCCATTTTTCTCTTGGTGGAGGCCTCCAAAAATTGACTTCTCTTTGACCCACGAATTTTTGATTATTTTCCACTTGGAGAAAAATTAATTTCTCTATAATTATTTTTCACTCAAAATTAATAAATTTTTTGGCTTAGGATTTTAATTTTATTTAGCCAAAAAAATTAATTAATTGACATTAGAGGGGATTAATAATTTTTTCTACCCTCAAATATTTTAGCCATGGTGTCTAAATATGAGGGACCATGCACTAAAATATTTTTTACATCAAATTATTACAATATCAACCCTTGAAAGGGGAAAACACATTTAGACTCAGACCCTCAATAATTTACGCAATTTTATGACACAATATGATCTAGTATAGACCAAGTGTGTTTGTAATAAAATAATTTAGCCAAATGTGCTAAAATTATTCCCAAACACACTTTTACAAAAGACTCGATATAACACTAGGATTCACCTAAGACCTTGTTAATGAATTCAACCCTAGCTTTGGGGTTTAAGCTAGAAGATAAACTCTGTCGATTATTTGTGTTTAGAAATGCACATAATTCAACGAGGTTAAAAAACTTCTTAGGATGAAACCCTTTGCCAAAATTAGAGGCTTACTTAAGTGTTGTTACATAATTAAACGGTCATACTAACATCATTTACAATACAATTTGCAGAAATTGGGTTTACAATGAGACAATAGTGTTGGCTGATGATTTTGAATTATGAAAAAAATTCTTCACGTCTTTGCATTCTGCTTCCTTGAATTGTTGACAAAGTATGGTCAACACAACTAACTCAAAAACATCACAATTTTAACAAATTATACACACCTCAAAACTTGCATACCTCTGTCTTTCATGCTCGAAAGATTGATATTCCAATGAGCATGATGCCTTTTCGTGGAAAACTGAAAAACATATGTTAGATGATTGAAACATAAAGAACAACAACGATACTTACTTGAATTCACTTCAAGCTTGTCTGCTTTCCAAGATATGTAGACAAGGTTTACTTCAACAAAAATCTGAAGTTGACTTCTTTGAATAGTGCTTCACCAATCACTGAATGTATAGTTATATATTATCACTTGGCCAAAGAATGTCCGCCAAGAAGTCGGTTCCTTCATCATATTCCTTTCTCCTTTGCAACGAATTTTTGGTTCGATGATCATGATATCATCTAGTGGGTCAATTACTTTTATTTATAGTCTTCTTCAAGGTGTTGGTTGTCCTTTATGAGGCCGACTTGGTGGAGGTGAGTATTTTGACATAAAACACATTTTTCTTCTTTGACATAATGATCCTATGAAAGGTCTTTTACATTATGACTTTGAATTTGGCTCAATATAAACAATCCTAGAGCACACAATGGGTGCTATGGCCTATGGACCAATGATCCAAGTATGAAACCTATGCTTTTATAAGTCAATAAAAAATTCTTTTCTTCCTTTTGACAAATACAATTATGAAGACCGACACTAGTTACATTCTTCAACATTGGCTTCTTCTCTTAGAAGACTTCTTTTGGTGTTATCTTCCCCAACACCTTGTGAGGAACCTTGTTTTGAATATACACAGCCGTGTTACATGCCTCTGCCCATAAGAACCTAGCCAGATCTTGGTCATATAACATTGCCTTTGTAGCCCCAACTATAGATTTGTTCTTCCGCTCTGCTACCCCATTCTCCTGTGGGTTGTATGGAGCTGTCCACTCCATCTTGATGCCTTCCTTTGCACATAATCTTGTGAAGTCACTATTTGTATACTCACATCTGTTATCTGAACGAAGCACCTTGATCTTTTTCCTTGTCGCATTCTCCACTAGAGCCTTAAACTCCTTGAAGTGATCGAAAACCTCATCCTTGTTCTTTAGAAAATAGATCCAGGTTTTCCTGGAATGATCATCAATAAAGGTGACGAAATACTCGTACCCCCTGAGAGATCTAGTGGACATAGGGCCACATATATCTAAGTGTATACGCTGCAACACACCATTTGATTTGCTGTCACTCCTTGGGAATGTTGCCTTAGCATATTTCCCAAGCATGCACCCTTTGCACACATCATCATGTTCTGTGCCAAGTTCTGTAACACCTATTACTGTCTCCCTAAGCATTCAAAGTTCTCCATGATGTAGATTTCCCATCCTCCTATATGCCATAACTCATTCATGTCTTTAATACTGTCACTGCTACTGCCAACTAGTGCAATTGGAGAGTCAAATTGCAACTTGTACAATCTGTGGCTTTGTACCCCAATCTATTTCACCCTCTTTTAGCTTTGGTGTTTGGTGAACACCTTCTTCCCTACAGAGTGGATATCATAACCCCTATCCTGTGACTGGGATACTGAAATTAGGTTCATACCTAATCTTGGCACATGCAATACATCTGTAACACTAGTGCTTGCTCCTGACCCCCTTTCTAAGTCAACAATACCCCTCCCTATTGGAGCACATTTCGTCTTGTTTCCCATTGTTATCTGGAAGTCCATTTTCTCCTCGTTATAGTTGGAGAAATATTCTCTAACTCCTGTCATGTGAGTTGATGCTCCACTGTCTATGTACTAGACCCCTGTGAAGCTGAGCTAGTTAAGCAAGCAAATTCGTCCTCTAATCTAGAAGACAATTTTGTAGCCTCTTGATTATTAAATTTGTCTATGGCCATACTAGAGGATTTTGGAAAATTTACTGGAGACATCTTGAGTATAATTTCGTGTGCTATTTCTCTTCCACCTGACATTAATTTGCTACTGCAATCACTGATGCAAATTAACTGTGCCCAAATCAAGAATCTGCTTTGCGAAAATACTAATATGCTCACCTCTGCCTGCTGGAATCACTACCTGGACAAATCAACCTTCCTGCACTTTGCAACTGGAAATTCGACCCTCTGTCCAACAATTTGCACTACCTGGCTAGGTCCCGTGTAGACTTGGAAATTGAACTGCTAGAATCCCTCTGAATCTGAACGATTTCCTCCTTCCGCCTCTAAGCTTCCTATTTGATCAAACTTGCTTTGATACCATGTGAAATTTTCTAATCTATTGCAGCAATTGGAAATTATTCTTCTAACTGATTAAAATTAAGTGCAATTTATTTGCTACGACAAATAAAGAATAAAATCACAACTGCAATTTTCACCATAAAAACACTGTAATTTTCTTTTGCTGAAAATTGACAAAATGCTAACACAAAATAAAATTGACACTGTTATTTTTGGACGATTGTCCTTGGAAAAGCCCAATGCATGAAAAGTGGTGCAACATATAAGGGATTTATTATTATGCAACAACATAAATTCCGAGTACAATTTGGATGCTTAATCTAGCAATCCAATTTGAGAGAAATACTAGCGAAATATCTGTGAGGCCAATACCTCAGCACCACAATTGATTCTACTCTGAAATCTGGCCAAACTGGTCCACACGAAATGCCCTTGCATGAACCTTTGCGCTACCTCCTTGCAGGTTAATTCGCATTACTTCCAGAACACGCTGAATCCTGTAGCTCTGTCTGTCTTTGCCTTGGGAAATGACTCGCTTGGCTTTCTGGAATTTATCTCGGCCCTCAACAACTGAATTGATGATTCCTTTGGCCGAATCAAACTCTCCTCTGAAGCCCTCATGCGCAGGCCTTGTGCAGCTTCTTGAGGAAAACTCGTCCTCCTCAACTGACTCTTTCTGATCTGGAATCTTCCTTTGGAAATCTGCGACTGATCTCCCTCTTGCTCCTGCTTCCTTCTGGATTAAATTCTTCCGGTTGAATGCTGCTCTCTGGAAATTCGATTTGCTAAGGAAACTCGCTCTTCTTGTGTCTCAAACCAACCCCATCAACCTCTTATAATTTCTCGTTGGCTCACCAATGGCTATGATTAAATCCTTATCAACGGCTAAGATCATCTCTGAGTCGATCCATGTGAGTTCTAGAGAAATCTCACCTTTCTCAATTAATTCCTGTTAATTAATAATTTTTCCTAAGTTAGACTTATGAAAATTTAATCACTGACTAATTAATTTAATTGAGGCATCTCTAGGTGTTTTCTCCTAAAAATTTTTCTGGGTTTTGGAGTTTTTGTGTTTCTAAACCTCTCTAACCAAAGTCGAGACTAGAACACTTGTCCGATGCTACTACCCAACCATAAAATACTAACACATATTTCATATGCCATAAGTGTGCCCAGGGTCCATGGAGTATTTGACCCATCTCCACCATATTTTAGCACCCAAACTTTGTTAACAATTTCACGGTCACGCAAACCTTGCCAACCTTTCATTTTTTTGGCAGACAGAGGGTGTCCCATTTGATCAACGACTATTTTTGCTTTAGTTGATTACCTCCCCATAAGAATGTTCTTTGCAAGTTTCTTATCCTCTTTAGAACCCATTTGGGCGCAACTAGGATTGAGAAGAGGTAGATTGGCATGGATTGGAGTGTTGAAAATGTAACTAGGTTCGGTCTTCATAATTATCTTTGTATTTGTATAAAAAAATAAATAAATTTATATAATTATTATTTTCCTAGTGAAATCATGTTCTTCATGCTCTTAGGGTCAATAAGAGTCAAATGAGTTTGTATTTGAGTCATGTCACATTTGACATTTGAAAGGAAAAAGAAAAGGATTTTATTTTGGTCAATAAAGTCAATCAAAACTCCAAGTCGGCCCTCTCTCTGTCAAGTTGGCTTGTATGGCAGTTATCCCCCTCTTGGACAACTATATAAAGGTGACACTTCGACATTAAGAGTCAAAGAAGTTTGTATTTGAGTCATGTCACACTTGAAATTTGGAAAGAAAAAAGAAAAGGATTTTATTTTGGTCAATGAAGTCAGTCGAAATTTTAAGTCAGCCCTCTCTCTGTCAACTCGGTTTGTATGGTAGTTTAGCCCCCTCTTGGACGACTATATAAAGGTGACACTTCGACCTCTTGAAACCAATCAATTTGAAGTCAGTTCATTGATGTTTTGAGGCAAGATGTGTGAATTTCTCGATGTCAAAAGATGTGAAGAGGATCCAAATTTCCTTTGACATGTGACTTGGAAAGGATGCGGATTCTTGAGGTTAGAACCCATGAAGATATGCGAGTTACTAAGGCTATCTCTGTGGTGACTTGTGAGCTCAATAAGGACTGTAATGTATAAAGAAGTGCGAGCTATAATGATTGTAATATGTGATTTAGAGGAGGACTGAAAAGACTGTAGAATGGAGCTATAGGAAGGACGAAGAATTTCTGTGGGACAAGATATCTTGTGACAGAGAGTGGAGGGTTGACTTGTAGCAATTGTGGAGTTATTGGTCTTGGTCTTGGTCTTGGCTCTTGGATATCTTACTTTGATTTGATTCTATAAGAATATGATTGTTTGGGTTTTCCCCCTTGTGTGGTTTTTCCCTAGCATGGAGCGTATATCTTGTGTTCATTGTCTCTTGTGATCTTCATGTTTACGTTTTGATAATTGTTTGATGAAAGAAGAACATAATAAACTAATAAAAGGCCAACAAATACTCACAAGCAATTATCACACAAGAGGAATCATCCCTAATCTACTAGGAACAAGATTTCTCAACATGGGATTAGACCTAAGTTGATGGAAGGACGTTTTGAAGATAACTCCTATTGGCATAGACAATTAGTTATTCCCTTTGTAATGGTTTTTGAAGAAATAATACAAGTTTTGTGGCTCCCTTTTGATGGAGTTCGAGCTCTCCTTTTGAGGTTCTGAAGCAGTCCAAATTACTTCTACTATCCGAGTTACCATTACTATAATACGATTTAACGGTGTTTTGTCATAAATATGCAAATGCGAGTTTTTTGTAGTTCTATCCTATCTGACAGAGATCCGAAATAAGGCTGACAAACAATTATGCGAAGAAGTAAGTTATGGCAGTTACTATAGTTATGCAATTTCTCCTCCTAGCTTTGACTGCAAGGCAAGTTTGTGATCCGAGTTTCTCCAAGGTTTTAATGGAATCCAAGTTCATCATTAAGTGATGTACTATGATACGAGATGCCTCTCCTTCTTGACAGTGATAAGAGTTCCTTCCAAGTAACAGGACCATGACAAGGAATCCGAAGTTTTTAGGAACACTTCTCTGAGGCAAAAATGAAGCAGTTGTATTATTCTTCCTATACAAAGAGGAAGGTCTTACCAACATCGATAAAGCAAACCTGTAGAATAGGACCGAGCTCCTAATCGAGAAGGAAAGAAAGAACGACACTGTGATAAGAGGTATCCGAACCCTCTATGAAACATCCTTCTTAACCATATATAATAGCGACAACATTTTTCGTAAAGCTAAAAGAAATGTAGTCTCAGAGTAGGTCGAGCTTGAGGCCAAGTAGGGCCACAAGGGAGGCTGAAGTTCTCCTCTAAAGTGCGATGTTATCTCAAGAAGGATGTCTAGCAAGTTGAATCTGTGAGCCTCATAATAGCCACAACATCAAGGGAGCAAGTGGTCCGTTTTGTTCTAAAGGTTGTTGGAGCTTAAGAGAGGTCTCGATTATGTTTCTTATTGCAGTAGAGTTCCTGTGAAAGAGAGGCTTGGTAATAGGCCGAGTTTCTATTAATATGTGGGAGGAAATAAGGTTGAAGATCTGTTGGTTTGAGTAAGGAGGGACAAAGCCCTAGTCTACTTGAAAAAGAAGCCTGAAAGGCTTGTGGGTTTGTGCATAAAGGAGCCGAACTATTCCAGGTACCAGTGCAGGAGAACAAGGGCTAGTTGGGCCAAGTTTAGGACTGCCATAAGCCTAATAGGCCAGGTCGTAGAATTGTATGAAAAGTTTGAAGTAATACAAAGATGTCAAGATGATTGGGTTTGTGGTAGAGCTGCAAAAGAGGATGACGTTCTGTGGAGATAGTTGCTAGGAGATGGAGGGATGTTCAAGCATTGAAAAGCAGAAGTAAAGAGCCCTAGTTAGGGTTTCTTCCCAGCTATATCATCTGTCTAAAGTAGCAGCCCTTAGATGTGTTTATCAACCCTAGGTTCTGTGCACAAAAGGAAGGCTAAGACCTTAAAAGAAAGGACATCTAATCTAAAAATTAGGGCCACAGTCTTCAAAAGTCAGTGTAGAGATATGAGTGGAGAGATTGAACCTAAGAAGGGCTGTAACTAGTGTTCCTTGTCAACTGTATGGTGTTGTTTGGACGAGTGAAAAAGGGTTGGCTTGAAGGGAAGAGTTTTGAAGTTTATGAACAACAACAAATTAGTGCAATTTGAGGGACAAATTGGAGAATAAGATCTGAATATTTGGAGCCGTATATCAGTCAACCATTCACTGTAGTTGTGTATATCTGGAGCCCTAGAAGCAGTCTTTCAGTGGAGTTGGAAGGATGTTTAGAGGGATGACTGTGCAAGCCTATGTGAGTGGCCAAATTGTTGACAAGATGAGTAGATTTGTAAGCCCTAAGGAGAGTGACAAGAGAAGTTGATTTGTCACAAAGTTAGGGCAATTTTGGTAGCCCTAGGAGCAATCTTTTGAAATGACCAGAAGAGTGACAAGTGGGAAAATCTGGAGGATGGGATGTCGTAAGTGAAGATCTCAAGTGCAAGATCATGAAAGAAGCCATGGACTGTTAGGAGGTAGCTTGGGAGCGCAAGTTTAGTGAATTGTAGTATGGAAAACTCAGCGATAAGAGGGTTGCTTGAGGAAAATACAATAGATTTCCATAGAATAACAAGTAGCTGATGTAAGGGAAGTATGAATACCACTGACACAAGCCGAGGCTTGTATATATGCTCTCCTTGTTTGAGAGGGAGTGAGTATAGATTTCTCCTCTTAGGGTGAGAGGGAGTAAGGTTGGACAAATGGTTCTCCTTGTGTCATGTACTACGATGGATTAGGATTGACATCCTAAGTCAAGTACATGGACATGGATAAGGAGAATGGTGGATTGGATAAGCATCTTGGACATACATTCTTGAGTCATGTACTATGGCAGATTAGGATTGACATCCTAAGTCAAGTACATGGACTTGGATAAACAATGGTTGAGTGGACAAACATTTCCTTGAGGGAAATGGTTTAGTGGAGGACATACTCCGGGTATCCTATGTGGAGTATGTGCCTTAGAGAGGCGATGTGCTGTCCTATGGAATACCTCCCAACGTTGTGCTTTGATCTTGTGGAAAGATAGAGTGTACCTATCAAAGGGTTGGTAATGTGACAATGTTGGCTATGATGATACTATCATCATTGATGCTTATCAATCCGAATCCCTTACGAATATTTCAACTTGAAATAGACGTGTTGAGTCATTATGAATACCTCCCTAGTTAAGAGGGAGTGTTGTAAATGTAACTAGGTTCAATCTTCATAATTGTATTTGTACTTGTATTAAAAGCAAAAAGAAATTTATATAGTTATTATTTTCCTAGTCAAACATGTTCTTCATGCTCTTAGGGTCAATAAGAGTCAAAGAAGTTTGTATTTGAGTCATGTCACATTTGACATTTGAAAAGAAAAAGGAAAGGATTTTATTTTGGTCAATAAAGTCAGTCAAAACTCCAAGTTGGCCCTCTCCATGTCAAGTTGGCCCTCTCCATGTCAAGTTGGCCTATATGGCAGTTTAGCCCCCTCTTGGACAGCTATATAAAGGTGACACTTTGACCTCTTCAAACGAATCGATCCGAAGTCAGTTCATTGATGTTTAGAGGCAATATGTGCGGATTTCTCTATGTCAAAAGATGTGAAGAGGATTCGAATTTCCTGTGACATGTGACCTGGAAAGGATGCGAATTTCTGAGGTTATAACCTGTGAAGATATGCAACAAGAGGTCGAGATATTCCACTAGAGGTTGTGCAGGCAGCTTTAGTGAGGTGGTTCAATTTGGCTGAGCAGGAGGTTGATTCGGAGGCCGGGAAAACTTTGTAGAGAGCCGAAGAATCACTTCTAGAGGTAGCAACAGGCAGGACGACTTGATCAGAGGCAAATTCAGGCTGTGTGTGTGAGGGTTTGCGCAAGCAGTGCATAGAGGCCTGCGCTAGGGTTCTTGGAGGGTTAGTTTTCTGAAGCAAGTTGTCTCGGGATTACTTGTGGAGAAGGGAAAAGTTTGCTTAATAATTTTGGCCAGATTATTTGAGGATTGGTTGTTTGGCATCCATATTGTACTCATAAATTTCATTGTTGCATAATAATAAGAATAAAACCCTCATCTACTGCACCGGTTTTCCCACAATGGGTTTTTCTAGGGACATTTGTCGAAAAATAATGTTGTCAATTTTATTGTGTGAGTGCTATCATTTTCTCAGTTTCCAATTTATTTCCACAATGTATTTTATTTGTGAAAAATCACATTGTGATTTATTCGTTGTTTGGCGTAGCGAATAAACTGCATAATTAACTAGCTAGAAGAATAAATTTCTAGTTGCTGCAGTTTTAAGGAATTTTCACATGGTATTAGAGCCAAGGTGAAGATAGATCAAGAGCTCAGAAGTGAAGGAGAAATTTTGTAGCTTCAGAGGGAGTCTCTGAGCAAAATTTCTAGGTCTGCGCAGAGGGCCAGCCAGGCAGTTCGAATTGCGGGGCAAGGGTTCGATTCCAGTTGAAGTTCAAACAAGCTCAGTGGCAGTTCCAACAAGTAGTGGTATTGCTGGGAAGCAGTTCCAGTGAGCAGATCAGATATTTCGTTGAGCAGATTTGGGCACAATTACTTTTGTAGCAGTTTTGCGGTTGCAAAATCAGCACTAGGTGGAAGAGAAAAGCACAGACAGAGGAATTTTCTGAGAGGGTTCCCAGAATTCTCGAGTATGGCCACACACAAATATGATATTCAGGGGGCTACAAAACTGTTTTCCAAATTGGAGAACGACTTTGCTTTCTTGACTAGTTCAACTTCACAGGGAGTCTGGTATATAGATAGTGGAGCGTCAACTCACATGACAAGAATTAGAGAATATTTCTCTAGTTACAATGAGGAGGAGATGGACTTCCAGATAATGATGGGAAACAGGACCAAGTGCACTCCAGTCGGGAGAGGTACCATTGACATTCAAAGGGAGTCAGGAGCGAGCACTATTGTTACAGATGTATTGCATATGCCAAGGTTAGGTATGAACCTGATTTCAGTATCCCAGGTACAGGATAAGGAATATGATGTCCACTTTGTAGGGAAGAAGGTGTTCATCAAACACCAAAACTGGAAGAAGGTGAAACAGATTGGGGTACGAAGCAACAAATTGTACAAGTTGCAGTTCAACTCTCCAATGAGACTAATGGGCAATGACAATAACAATGGGAAATACTTGAATGAGTTATGGCATAGGAGGATGGGACATTTACATCATGGGCCACTTAGAATGCTTAAGGAGACAGTAGCAGGTGTTCTAGAATTAGGCACGGAACATGATGATGTGTGTAAGGGATGCATGCTTAGGAAGCATGCTAAGGTAGTGTTCCCAAGAAGTGACAACAAATCAGATGGTGTGTTACAACTTATACACTCAGATATATATAACCCTATGTCCACTAGATCTCTCAGAGGGTACAGATACTTTGTTACCTTCATTGATGGTCATTCTGGGAAACCTTGGATCTTGAAGACCAAGGATGAGGTCTTTGGTTGTTTCAAGGAGTTTAAGGCTCTAGTGGAGAATGCGATAGGGAAGAAGATCAAGGTGCTTCGCTCAAATAATGGAGGTGAGTACATAGATAGTGACTTCACAGGTTTCTGTGGGAAGGAAGGCAAAAAGAGAGAGTGGACAGCTCCATACAATCCACAACAGAATGGGGTAACGGAGTAGAAGAACAGGTCTATAGTTGGAGTTGCAAAGACGATGTTATATGACCAAGATTTGCCCAAGTTCTTATGGGCAGAGGCGTGTAACATGACAGTGTACATCCAGAACAGGGTTCCTCACAAGGCGTTGGGAAGATAAAACCAAAAGAAGTCTTCTCAGGGAAGAAGCCAGGAGTTAGTCACTTGAGGATCTTTGGTAGCATAGCTTATTGCCATGTACCAAAGGAGAAGCGTACCGAGTTGGATCAGATTGCAGAGAGGGGATATTTCATTGGGTATAGCGAAAACTCTTAAGGCATACATGAACTATGTTCCTAGCAGCAGGAAGATTATCGTGAGATAGGACGTGAAGTTTATGGAGGACAAAGCCTTCAAGAAATCTCATGAAATGCTAGCAGGTGATCAGAGTGAGCCAATAGAAGTTCCATTAGACCAACAACAGGGGCAACCGCTAGGACCTCTGCAAGCACAGTCACAGGGATCTAATATAGTTACCAGTACCGACACGTCCTCAAGTGCATGAGATCCAGTGAGTTCACAACAGATGGAGCAACAGAGGCAGGATGAGGCGCTGGTTGATCCTCCCATCACTAGTGGTCAAATCAGTAGGGAAGTTCGTCAGACATTGAGAGATGCAAAGGAGTTCATTGGAGCTCCTAGGACGAACAAGAGAGAACACAGATAGCCAGACAGGTACCAAGATTTGGTGGCACAGGTTGTAGAACCTTCTAGCTATCAGGAGGTCGCACAACATTAGGTGTGCATAGATGCCATGGTGGAAGAATATAGTTCCATCATGACAAATGATGTTTGGGAGCTAGTGTTGTAGCTTGAGGATAGGTCAATTGTGGGCTCTTGATGGATTTATAAGATTAAGTACGTTGTAGATGACAACATGGAGAAGTACAAGTCTAGGTTCATGGCAAAGGGGTATGAGCAGAAGGAAGGCATAGATTATGAGGAGACCTTCGCTCCAGTTGCCAGATATACTTCTATCTGGTCAGTCATATCTCTAGTAGCTCAGATGAGTTGGCAGATTCACTAGATGGACGTCAAGACGACCTTCTTGAACGAGGTGATAAAGGAGGAGGTATATATAGAACAACTAGAGGGCTTTGAGACAAATGAGAGGGTCACATGTATGCAGACTGAAGAAAGCTCTATATGAACTCAAACATGCTCCCAGGGCATGGTATGGTCGGATTGACAACTACTTGTAGCAGATGGGATTCGACAAGAGTGATGCAGATCCCAACCTTTACTACTTGATGGTAGAGGATGAGCCATTCATCCTAGTGTTGTATGTGGATGACCTCTTCTTGACAAGGTCATCAAGGCTCATAGAGGACTGTAAGAGGAACTTGGCAACAGAGTTTGACATGAAGGACTTGGGGTTGTCGCATTACTTTTTAGACTTAGAAGAATGGAAGAAGGGTGGTGAAGAGATTCAGGATGCAAGAGTGTAGACCCTGTCTACACCTATGATCACAACTAGAGGAAGATCGGTGCATTAGAGGACGAGGACATTGACCCCACCTTGTATAGACAATTTATCGGTTCCCTCATGTATTTGGTCAACAGTAGGCTAGATATCTGCTTTGCGGTTAATGCTCTCATTCCATTTATTGTGGGACCAAAGGGAGTGCATTGGACAACAACGAGGCACATTTTGAGGTATTTGCGTGGCACAGTCGAGTATGGATTGAAATATACTTGAGGTGATAGTGTCAAACTATGTGGATTCACAGATGCAGATTGGGCAGGTAGTTTAGTGGACAGAAAGAGCACATCAGGATGCTGCTTCAGCGTTTGGTTAGGGATGGTTTCTTGGTGCAAAAGGAAGCAGAAGTTAGTAGCACTGAGCTCTGCAGAAGCAGAGTATATGGTAGCTAGCACAACCACGTGCAAAGCTATATGGATTTGGAAGCTGCTAGTGAGTTTGTTTGGTTAGAGGATGGAGGCGACCATTATCCACTGTGATAATCAAAGTTGCATCAGGGTCTCTGAGAATCGAGTGTTTCATGATAGGTTGAAACACATAGATATTTGATATCACTTCATCAGAGATTGTGTGCAGTGTGGAGTGGTCCGATTGCAACACGTTCCCACAGAAGAGCAAGTTGCGGATATACGTGTGAAATCTCTAGGGAGAGCTAAGTTGTATATTCCAGAGAACAAATGGGTTAGTGAAGAACTCCTTTCAATAGCAGGGACAAGAGTTTTGTTTTCAGTTGCAATAGTTGCAACAACAACAACATGAGATCAGTGAAGTGCAAAGTAGTGTTGGCAATAGTACATGTGGTACAATGCAATGTCAACAATAGTGAAAATGTAGCATGGTTCAACTACAAAGTGGCAAATGAATTAGAGTATGCGCAGTGGTTGGTGGGCAGTGGCAGGTTGTCACGGTTGTTAGACATCAACAATGTATGGGTGGATATTATGAGATAGAGAGAACACCTTCCACGCTAAGAGGGAGTGTTAGTTTTTGTAGCATCAAATGGGTGTTCGAGTATCGACTTTGGTCAGAGAGGCTAAGGAACACAGGATCTCTAAAACCCAAAAAAAGTTTCAGGAGAAAACACCTAAAGATTGCTCAATTAAGTTAATTGATCAACAATTAAATATTTCCTAAGTCTAACTTAGGAAAAGTGATTAATTAACTGTAATTAATTGAAAAAGGTGAGATTTCTCGAGAAACTCACACGGATCAAGTTGGAGATGATCTTAGCTGTTGATGGGGCTCTAATCATGGCTGTTGGTTCAGCAATGAGAGATTATAAGAGCAACTCGGTGGGTAGATGGAGAACACACTTGTGAGGTTGAGTTCCTTGGCAGATGGAGCTATCTAGTTGTAGAGATCGAGCAAGGGAGAGAGTTTGAGCTAGAAGGGATGCAAAGACAGAGAGGGAGCAACAAGAAGCCGAGTTATTCCACTAGAGGTTGGGAAAATTTCCAGAGCTAGAGAATCACTTCTAGAGGCAGCAACAGGTAGGACGACTTGATCAGAGGCAAATTCAGACTGTGCGTGTGAGGGTTTGCACAAGCACTGCGTAGAGGCCTGCGCAAGGGTTCTTGGAGGGCCAATTTTCTAAAATAGGTTGTGTCGAGATTGCTTGTAGAGAAGGGAAAAATTCCCTTAATAATTTTGGCTAAATTATTTGAGGATTTCTAGTTTGGCATCCATATTGTACTTAGAAATTTCACTACTGCATGATAATAATAAAACCCTCATTTGCTGCACTGATTTTCCCACATTGGGTTTTTCCAGGGACATTTGTCCACAAATAACAGTGTCAATTTTATTGTGTGTGCTATCATTTTCTTAGTTTCCAGTTTATTTCCGCAAAATATTTTATTTGTTAAAAATTGCAATGTGATTTATTTGTTTTTTGCTGTAGCAAATAAATTGCATAATTAATCAGTTAGAAGAATAAATTTCCAGTTGCTGCAATTTCACGAATTTTCATAGATATCGAGAAGCCCAAAATTTTGGTGATGTTTCTTTGGGTAATTGGGGAGTATTGAAGAAGAAGATCGTAGACTTTTCCAGATTGATGGTGATGCTTGATGCTTTTGAGAAGAGCTCAAGAATTGCTTTGATGGTTCTAGCTTCTTTGACTGAGGGGTGGTTTAGAAGAAGTGTATCGTCAACTAATTGTTGATGTGTCAGGGGGGTGTCATTGTAGAGCACCAGGCCTTTCAGGGTGCCTAGTTGTAGGGCTGCATTTATGCTTCGACCCAATCCTTCTGCCATCAGGATGAAAAGGAAAGGAGAGAGAGGGTCTCACTGTCTGATGCCTCTAGAGGGTTTGAATGTGTCAAAGGGATTTCCATTGACAAGGTTAGAGAAGGAAGTTGAGGAGACCAAAGACATGACCCAATTAGTCCATTCAATAGCAAAGCCAAAGGCTACACGAATGTTTTCCATGTAGACCTAGTTTAATTTGTTGGAGGCTTTAGAAAGATCAAGCTTGAGCAAACATGCCAGGTTTCTTAAGAGTTTTGAGGGAGTGAATGGTTTCATGGGCTAGGATGATTCCATCAAAGATTTGTCAGCCTTCCACATATCCAGTTTGCTTAGAAGAGGTGAAAGTCGACAGGATGGGCTTAAGGCGATTGGTGATCAGCTTGGTTATGATTTTATAAATGACATTACAAAGTGTTATAGGTTGGAATTTAATTGGGGAGGTCACATTTTCCTCCTTTGGTACAAACGTTAAGAAGGTGGCATTGAGGGCTGGAAGAATGTATCGGTTGGCTATGGAGTCTTCAATGATCTCTAGAATCTCATTATGGAGAAAATGCCAACATTGCTTGGAGAATGTTAACATAAAACCGTCATGCCCCGAGGCTTTTTCGTTCACCATTTGATGAATAGCCTCTTGGACTTATGCTACGCTAATAGGCCTCATAAGAGCTATGTTGTGGGCTTCTGTGACCAACTTTAGGATGTTGGCCGTGATTTTGCGTGGCTTCACAACATCGAGGCATAACATCAGAGAGCAAGTTTGTGTAAAATTTTACTAGTGTTTCTTCTATGCCTTCCTGTGTCTCCATATGTTCACCATTCTCGGATCTCAAAGAGGTGGTTCTATTGTTAGATCCGTGCTGGATGGTGGAGTGATGGAAGAAGGAAGTGTTGCATTCCCCTTCCTTTTGTTGAAGAATGTAACTAGTATTGGTCTTCATAATTATACTTGAGTAATGATGTATTATATTTATCAAAAGAAAGAAAAATAAATTTTATTATTAAATAAATTGACTTATTAAAGCATGGGTTTCATGCTTGGGTGAATTGTTTTCTAGGTCAAAGTCTCCATTGAAGACTTCTAAGGTTTATGTTAAGTGTCCTTGTCCATGTCACAATGTAAAGAACCCTTCTTGGGAATTATTTGTCAAGAAAGAAAATTATTTTAATGTAAATTAGGTCAATTAGGCCTCCTCTACCAAGTCAGCCTCAAGGAAGGACAAGTTGGCCTTCTTACCGCTCAAACTAGTAGGGGACCTAAAGGGGTTTCCTAAAGGGAAAATGCTAGGCCAAGGGCAACAAATGGAGACTTAGTCCACTGTCAGTTCAGCTAAGGATCCCTTCTATTTACGCTCTTTCACCGATGGGAGGAGGCTCGGTATATTATGGAGTCACTGATGAAGGATAAATTGACGAATGGATGTGAAGTGAACCAAATAATCCCCTTTCCAGAAGAGTTTGAAAGATGGAGCTTGCTTGCTTTCTAAGCAAGGTACTATGTCTTCTAGGAAAAGGAAGGGAGGATTTAAGGGTTAGGTTTATGGGATATGGCTTTTGAAGGAGTTTCTTAGTCCATAAAATCCTTGTTGAAATTGGTATCTCGGATGGTTCTTGAAGAATTGTCTCTCAAAGGAACGGGACCAAGTGGACCCAGTCTAGGTCAGGAGGAAGGAGTTTAGCAACCAATGATGTCCCTAGCCTAGACAAGGTAGGGGAAAGGATCAGAGAAAGAATATTCACTTAAAGGTGTTGAATTGATCTAGTAAGGTACTAGCCTTTGGGGATGCTAAGGCAAAGTTTGATCTTAGAGCTAGGGATTGGCTTTTCTCACAACTCCACCGTCAGAATGGCCTCAAATTTGGAGGAGGTCTTGAGGAAACACCAACACAAGAGGGGCTAGGAGATCGAAATTTTTGGAGGGTTAATGATGCCCTAGGTGACCCAATTTTGCTAGACCCAAGAAAAGATGAAATGAGTTCATTTAAGATGACCACTTTTTGGTAGATCAATGCCTTAGTTTTGGGAGAATGGAGTCTATGATGAATATGAGTGAGGTCCTTTGGTTCTTGGTCAAGGAGGCTTCAAGACTACTTCACTAGCCTTCTAGGTCAAAGAGAAGCAATCTTGCAACTTTTATACTTCGATGTGCAAGGGAGATGGCTTATCAAGGTCAATTCTTTGATAGAATTACCCCTAGGAGATTTCATTTACATTACATGGCCCATACATTGAGAGATGCTATAATAGAGACAAAATTCCACAATTTGAGCAGTAAATGCATGCAACAATTAGCCCTAAGAATAGCGAAAATCCCAGTCCAATGTATATGACAAAGTAAAACAAGAATAACATTAAAAGCATGTACGTACATGTAATAGAATATATCCAACCATCCACAATTGACAAGAGAGAAGTTCCAAGATAAGATAGACCAATATCAGCACATCAAAATTCATCCATAAAGCTCCAATTCATCCTCTAGAAAAAGCGCGAAATTCTTAAGAGAGAGAAAAGATCCAATCCTAGTGATCATGAGAGAATGAACTCATCTCACTTGTATTTATACACCAATGAGGAGTTCAAATTAGCCTCCTTGGCCTACACAAGCCCCAAAAACAAAATAATAATCTAACTTTTGGTGACAAGCCCAAAAAACTAGCTCATAAATGAAAGAATAAGCCTCTCAGGAGGTTAAGTAATAATATATGCATGTCGTAGGGCCCTCTAAGAGGCCTGATGAGGTCCATGGGTGCCATAATGAAGAGTAGGACCCTTAAAAGTGATGGACAAGGGGTTGGCCCCTTGTTCTCCAAACAATAAACATGTGGTGCTCCCAATGGGTGTGGGGGCACAATAATAACCTCATGGGTCTCCAAATGAGTTGAGGATGCCTGTAGATCGTCTGCAAGGGCTTTGATGATTGTGTAGGGGATGCCACATCATCTTACAAGTCCTGGGTCAGCTGTCAAGTGCATGGTACATCTTTGGGGCCGGCTGGTCAAAGGCGAGCCAGGTGCATCATCCTTGTCCAGTGGGAGTATCTCGAGCATATTTGACCATCCTCGGGTTTCCATGGAGTGCTGTCTACTGCTGTGGAGGCCCATGGCTCTCAACGCACACCCTACATGGGCCAATATAGTCCTCTGGAGGATTAGGACCCCGTATAGGGATACCAAACCCAAGATGGATACCATTTGCAATCTTGCATAAGATCCAATGCGTCCTCTAGCCTTCCAGTACAACAAGTCATTAGAGAAATCGAGTAAATGAGCGTACCAATCATGGACCACAGGTGGGGACTTCAAAATGGTCCGCCTTTCCATAATGGGTTTTGGGATGTGCCAATGTCTCCTAAACTCCAAATGGGGTTAACCAGGAATCCTATTAGGCAGTTTCTACTTCTAAAGGGGATAATATATTCAAAGTACATCCTTCAAAAGGTGGTGGCATGAGACAAATAGGTGGATGAAGTAAAGGATGAGAGGGGGTAACCCTGGGCCACATACTGGGGTACAAGGGTAGCTAATAAAAGGGAAACCCACACTTGGGTTTATAATGTATAGGAGGGAGCAATCGTGGTACATGAGGTGCCCCGACCTTGATTTTTCCACCCTTCTTTATATGCCTTTTGCCTTTTTATGATATTCTTTGATTAATTGCTTGGGGGCTCAATGGGTAAGAGCATGATGCATAAGATATAGCAGTGAATAACCCCTTTTAAGGTAAGGCGGTTCATTATCCACTAGGGGTTGGGACAATCATTGGTTCCTTTATGATGAAGGAAGTTCATAGAACTTGTAGAAACTAGAGTGATGGCCATGATGATGGGGTAGAGCTCATGTATTGGCTTTTGCCCACGTGCTAAATGTGTTTGTCCTAGCCATATTTTTCATTTTATGGTACATAATCTTGTTGAATGTGGCCAAATATGCTTTTATCTTTCTTTTTAGCTGCATCAACCTCCGGGCATCATTCCAGGCCATGACTAAAGGTGTGGGCAAAGGGAAGGGGCAAGCTAACCCTATGTGGACCTAGTGGAGGAATGTTGACCTAGGTGGGAGAAATGATGAATGGGGTAATAATGAGTGGAAAGAGGGTAATATAGGTGGATGAGGGAGTAGGACCACGCAACCAAAATCGGGGTTTCCCATGAAATACCATCCCTAAAGCCAAATGGTCAGTAAAAGAGATCCCATGGGACTAGAATACAAGGTTAATATCCAAAAGGGGTCTACGGGACAAGGGCACAGACCTAACCCATTATTTTTGCTGAATCCCGCCATTAATCCATGCCCAAAAGTGTCCATGATAAGCAAATTACAATACTCAATTACCAAATGACAGGGCATACCTTTAGGTTCAGGATGCCCACCTTCAAACTTACGATCAGGATAGATGGGCGAGGGACCACATGGCTGACTCAAGTGGTAGAGAAATGGCACAATGAGCTAGCTATTGGCTATCGGCTGAGGACCGTCTTGGAGAAAATATTTTCTCCTAGGGATGTTACCCACAAAATGGTGGGTAACAGGCCTCAATAGAATAATTCGATCACCTAAGATGACTATATATAAGCAACAACTCGACTCATTTAGAGGATATCTCACACAAGTTCAAATTGCAGTTGATGGGAAGCATAAAAAGTGTGAAGTTTAAGAAGGAAGTTGGAATCGAAGGTTTTGGGTCTCTCTTTCTCTCTCATGTGCAACAAAATTTTGAAGCTGCATCAAGTCGAAGCTCTGAAGCTGCATCAAGGTCGAAGCTCTGAAGTTGCTGCATCAAGGTCAAACTTGTGAAGTTGCTGCTTCAAGGTCGAAGCTATGAAGCTGTTGCATCAAGGTCGAAGCTGTGAAGCTGTTGCATCAAGGTCGAAGCTGTGAAGATGTTGCATCAAGGTCAAAGTTGTGAAGTTGCTAGGTTGAAGCTATTGAAATTGCTAGATCGAAACTGTAGTCCTGAAGTTGGGTCGAAGTTCTGTTGCTGGGAAGCTGAAATTTTTGGATTGTTGCTGGGTTGAAGTTGCTGGATAAGAAGAGACTACTAAATCATCTTGGAAGGCTGACTTGGTGGAGGAGGAAGGTCTGTTGGTCTAGGGTCTTGGTCTATCTCATTTGAATTACTGAAGGAAGAGTTCTTGACTGGGTTTTCCCCTATATAGGGGTTTTGCCTTGGCTGTGTGCCTACATCTGGTGTCCTTGATCTTCGTGTTTTGGTTTTGGTAATTGCTTGATGAACTAAGATAAAAGAACATTAAGAAAAACAATAATAACTCAAAGAAATCACAAGTAATTATCAACAAGAGAAAATCTTTTTGCCTTTCCGATTTTCCAACACCTTTAACCAGTTTATTCGGGACTACTGTTTCCAATATATTTCTTCCTGTTTGTGTCTTTCCTCTAGCCTTCTCGTGAGGGGAATTTCTTTTTCCTCTGCTTCCTTTGTTCTGCCATTGTTGATTATTTTCTGTTGGAGGGATTCCATTTCCTTTTCCAAAATTAGTTTCTCATAGGATATATTTCCAAAGTCTTCCTTGTTCCATTTTTTGAGGAGTTTTATTTGCTTAAGTTTCTATTGGAAGATGAACATTTTCAATCCCTCAATGAGGTTAATGTTTGCCACTATGCTTGGATTTTGCTAATTAAGGTAGGATTTGTTAACCAGAACTGTTCAACCTTGAATGATCTTTTTAGGGGTTTACACAAGGCCCTCCAAAAAAGACAGATTGGCCAGTGGTGAGAGCCAGTCGACGGGAAAATTTTTGCAGTGAATTCCTCTCCTCGGGTGACGAGGTACTCTGAAACAAGAAAGCGACGCAATTTGGAAGAGATTTGTGCGTTTCCTGTTCGCTTGTTATTCCAGGTGTAGAGCCCAGTGATGGTCTTCATATCCACCATATCCTTGTCTTCTATAAAGTCTTGGAAGTCCTCCGATTTATTTTTCAGGTTCTGTCGTTCCCTCTTTTTTTCACCTAAGAATGTAATCATGTTGAAATTCACACCTATTATCCATCTTTGCTTGTCAATTCTTGTGGACAAGAAGTGGAGGTTCCTGAGCATTTCCTGCTTCTGGGTGGGAGGTTGAGGGCCAAAGACGTTCGAGAGAAAGCCATACAAATTAGTGCCTAGGAGATGGAAGGAGACCATGAGAGTGAAGGACTCTGATCTGAGGAGAGAGCTTCAATATGAATCTTGGTCATATCCCAGGCTATATCTAGACTGCCTGGCGCCCCTTTAGCGTTCATAGTTGCAACTTTGTCTTTTTCCCAAAGGCGTGATATTATCAATTGAAGTTTGAACTAGTACATTTGGTTTCTTGGATTAGCATGATGGTTGGAAGTGCTTGTTGAATCTTCTGACAGAGAATGCGTTGTTTAGAGGGGGCTATTTAGACCCCTAATGTTCCATGATATTACCTCCATGAGGAAATTGATTTTTGAGAGGAGTAGCTCTCCGATATTTGCTTGTATTGGTTTGAGTCGACCAATGTCCTTCCTAGCGTATCAATTCTTTGGAGAGCTGTTTTTTCCTCTTTTCTTGAAATCTTTGTGTGACTTCTTGCCTTGTTTTATGGTAATACTTTGGACTCCTCGCTGCTGAAAGGCTTTGGCCTTTTGGAGTGCGATTGCTAGTGTTTTTGAGGGATCGCTTCTAGGCCATTGCGACGTCATGCATCTTCCATTGCCATTAGATCCAATCCTTTTTTGTCCATAAAGTCTTCCTTCGCAGTCAATATGGCCTCCTCCATCTGCCTTGGCTCATGTATCACCGGGCTTTTGCCAGGGATGGACTTGGGATTGTTTCTACTAGATGGTTCCATGGGTTGTTTGCCTTTGCTTTTTGAAGGTGCTTCTGGGGGAGGGTCTTGTGCTGGAGCCACTGAGCCTTCCAATAAGTTAGCTAGGACGTCAAAGTTGGTTGCTCGTAGCTTGTCTCTTGGGGGCATTGGAAGTGATGGCCTTTCTATTGTGGCGCCTTTTAATTGAGATTTTTGTAAAACCATCACCATCCTGGTCCCTTGATTCCTTAGTTTCCATTTTGGGCTCATTGAGAGGGCAGTCTCGGAACAAATATCCATAACATGACATTTTCTACACTTGTCATAGTCGAGGGTCTGTATCTAATCTATGTCCTCTGATTCTAGGGCAATGACTTCTAAGAGAGTGTTAGGAATGTTCATATATACACAAATACGAGCATAAGAGGAATGCATATCGTGTCTTGTTTGGTCTGATAGGCGCATGAACTCTCTCAACTTATTTCCAATCTCCTCCAATGTCTCAGGATCACAGTATTCATGAGGGAGGGAATCCATACGGATCCAAACCGATGCCCAGGAGAAGTCTTCTTTGTCTAGGTTGAAGCGTTCCACCCAGTGATGCATATACAACCCAACCGAGTGGAAGTAGGGCCCCCCTCTAGCATAACGCTTAAGTCTTTTGTTCTTGAGAAAGTTACTGTGAAGAAACTTTTGGATCCTAATTTTACCTCATAGTAAGCCTTTGGTTTCTATCTTGCAGCTACCCAGTGGAGGAGAGCTTTTTTCATTGGCCATATCCCTATAAACTTGCAAATCAATGCATCATCTTGCATGTGTTGGATTCTTGCATTTAACTTGGCAGGTTGGAGGTGATTCCCGAGATTTTTGCATACTTAGCGATGCAGGTGTTTGTGATATTTTGAGCTGGAGTTTGCTTAGGGTTTTGCTTGAGGTTCTCTGTAGAGCTGGACTTGATGGCCTTTATGGTGGTTGACTTGGCAATGTCAAGATTGACGAGCTTGGGGATTGGTTGGAGGGGTCAAGAAACCCTCCCGCTGGGGCCACCATTTCTCGAGGGTTGCCCAGTAGAAGATGACAGGAAGAGATAGGGTAGGCGAGTCGAGATGAGGATTGGGTTGCAGGCGTAGAGGGCATGAATCTTAGGGTTAGCTGCATCCAAAGCTGAGGTTGAAGCAGAGCGAATTTTCGATATATTAATATGATATTAATTATTATTATTATTAAAATTATTATCATCTAATAATATAATATAATAAAATATATTTAATCCAAGAGTATCTTATTTTGTTATAATTATGTAGTAATATATATATATATATATATATATATATATATATATATATATATATATATATTTGTTTGTTTTTTCGGAGGAATGAAATCCGCCTCCCTCTCAGCCCAAGCGCTAGAGTGAGGTTGTTGGTACTAGGCCAACCTACAGGTATACTCACTTAAGAGTTCACGAGGCTCGAAGCCAATACAACAACATTCACATGCATGAAGCCATTGCAACAATATTTATCAAGGGATTATTGCTCATCATGTCACTAGTGGGGATTTGAACTTGGGTGGGGAAGATAACAATAATTTTGCCCAACTGCCCGAGATAACCCCAATTAACTATGTAGTAAAATATAATTATGAATATATTGTTATTATTAATTAATATGTTAATAAGTTAAGTTAATATGTTTAACAAGTTATATTAAAGTAGTAATGAAAATAAATTAGTATAACGGTAAAATTAATAATATTAATAATACAATGTTAGGGTGATAATACTATTATTGAGTTATATAATTATTAGTTAAGTAATATAAGATGTAAAGATTTTATTTTTATTATACAAATAATTTTAATATATTATTATTATTAATTTATGATGATTATTATTATTATTAATGAGTATATGTCATAATAGAAAGTGTGCTTTTTTTTAGTATGTGGTTCACGGATGTTATGAATATAATATATAAAAATAATATAAATAGTAATAATAATCGCGAGATCACAAGAATAATTAATTAAATAATAATTAGTACTTAAGAGGCATGTCTTAAAGGACATGACCATTCATGAAGGGGCACTTGCCAAGTTATACATAAGCAGGCCCTCATTTGTAATCTCATATCATTTCATTTCTCTTGTACATTAACATTCTTACATTAATATATATCTTGTCCTATAATGGATATTACAATATTTCAGATATTCTGAATATTCCGTGCGTATACGAACCCTGTTTGTAACAGACTCAATGAGTTTAGTTTCCTTAACTTGTGGATGGATCAACAGATTTCAAAAACATTGTTTTTTTTTTACAAGTTTGCATTGATGGCTTCACTGGGATGACACAATTCGAAAAAGGGGCCTCTTTATGCTCGGAGGTTACTTGTAGATAATAGCCAGAGGCAAGCCCCCTTATTGTGAATCCATAAGACAACTGATGAACCAACTTATAAACTTTTGACCATATGCGTTTTTTTTTTTTTTTTTTTGTGTAAAGACTATTCTATTTAAATTAAAAAGAGAAAAAATATGTACAAAGAGGTTTGAACCTCTGAGGGCGCCATAGCCATCCCTCTGTCAAAAAACCGTTGCAGATATTGCTGTTCTCTCTGTTTACAAAAATATTGATCATAACCTTAAAACCTGAACAGACCTATATAGACCCAAAACTAAACAGTACATTACTGATTACTGTCCGTTAACAGTATTACAAGAAAGGAGGTCCAAAATAAAATCCCAGAGTATGAGCACCTACTAGCTAGTGTTGTCAGGTGCCGAGCGCACTGAGAATTAACCACGAGATCTGGAAATCCAAAAACTGATATACTGTCCTGAAACTGAAGGCAAAAGTGATTAAGCCTGCTGTGACTCACCAGTAGCATTATCGTTGGCCTTGTCCGGGGAGCGCTCCCAAGTAACCATTACCTCATCTTCGACTTCCATTAAATTGCCATCCGGAGGAGGCACAAGATGCAAGACACTTTCATATCTGTTCGCTGGCTCACAGGCAATGATATTCTCCTGTGGAGAGTCCATCTGAGTGCAAGCTTCACCCTGACAATCCTCTTCGTGCACCGCCGCAGAGACCTTGAGGACATCTTCCGCCAAGCTACTCTGAGAGGCACTGGCGTTCTGAGAAGGTGACTGATCCCCGGATGCGTCATCTGAGCTGGCGAGCTCATCTTCTTCCTCCGAGAAGATGACCGTGATTATCGCAGAGATGAGTGGTTTGTTGAGCCTGCTTTTGAATTTGAATCTGGAGGTGTGCAACGAACTGTTTAGGGATGGACCAGAATCATCTGAGGGCGGAGAAGAAGGCGAGGCCGTGGCTAACAGTGATATACGACGAGGTGCAGGGCTCCCCCTCCCCGGCGGCCCTCCCCGGGACCCCGAATTACTCCCGCGCCTGAGAATGCCCCGACGACGGGGGGCCATGGTCGAATAGGACAGCGGAGTGCAAAAACTCAAAGGCTGAGGGTAAGGGAAAAGCAACTCACAGATTGAAAGAATCTGAAATGAAGACCAGACTGTAACATATAAGACCCAGACTCTAAGCACACATGAGAAAGACCTGGCGAGCAGACAATACCCAGCCACGACCGAGAGAACCCAATTCCCAACCCAAACACCTACAGCAGGGGCAGAGACCCGATTCCTTACAGAGTATATGCCGAAGACTGACCTGAGACACCAGACACAACAGGCGAAAACTGACTTGGAGCACCCAACCCCGACGCAAAGATGCAGAATAGAATTCCTTAGGCTTATCAACTGGGGACTGTTATGAGTCCATGGCGGCTTCCCCTGAGACCAGGACCACCAGAAGAGACCTCTGCTTACCGAGAGCGGATACACTGCGATGCTTCCAGAGAGAACCAGAGCAATTGAGACCAGGAGAATGCGCGCCATCCTATTAACCTCCGTCTGCGTACCTTGGGCTCGTGCCGGCATTAATGAAACTTGAATGTCTACCTTATACCACCTACCCCTGCTTGTATGCTTGCCAGCTGCCGGCTGCGCATGCATGGGCATTAACAGCTATTGAAGACACCCGCATCCGGGTGACCATATGTGTTTTAACTACAATGCTCATAAAATAAAAGATGCTAAATGCAAAATATACTGAAAAACAGAATAGGACTGAAGACTCATCTTCACAAAATCTTGGCTAACAAAGTTCTGTTAAGTAATGCACTTAAAATATGTAGCCTTAAGTGTTGAATTCTCCTTTCAAAATGACCTGTAGAAATTTCTGAATGTAAGGCAGTTAATGCAAAACAGAAATTTCACCTCTAAACTAGAGGTTTATGGATCTTAACCCTAGTGCTGTTATGAAATATAAATAACACAGCAGCAACAACAGACATTATTTCACTTTTTACCAATTCTGATCAACATGGCGATCCAAGAGAAAAGATACCAAATGTGTGACAACAAGTTTCAACCCCCTATAGCAATCTTGTCATGCATAGCCATATCTGAAATTCAGTCTATGACAGCTGTAAACCTGCCATATCTTCTTCAATATTAATGTTAAACCAGTTAATAATTTCGGCCTTAACTTATGTTAAATCAACATGACATACTAGTGTGGGGAATTACCAAATCATGGAGAAATAGATAGCAGAAAATTAAATATACAGTGAGCAAATTATTGGGCAGCTGAAAAACTTCATATATGCATGTATAAAGATGAAGCTCATGTAAATACCATAGCCTCATCCCAAGGCTTGTACAATCATCTAGGTCTCCAAAACCCTTGCTAGGGAAAACCCAGAAAAACCCTAGCCAACACCAAGGAGCTCCAACAAGCAAGTATTACATTAACATGCCCTCTAAGGTAATATATCTTATTTTCTCTACTCGATACATACAATCTAGGGTTTAATCACAAAACCCTAGCCTTCACTGTCTCCAAGGATGAAACCCTAACCCAAATATTCAAGATGCTACAAAATCTTGAAGAAAGACTTGCGCCTCAAAGACAAGAGAGAGAAAGTACAAAGATGAAGATCTGAGAGGGAGAGAGGGAGAGTAGTGCATTCCTCTAGTCATATATCTAACATAAGAGTGATAAAAAATGAGGTATCATCATCATGTCCAAGGTCTTCTTCACAAGATTAAACCCTAGCATCTCAAAAGAATCCTCTAGCAAAGATGTCATTCTTCTTCATAATAACTCCTAGGGTTTTCTCATGAAACCTAACACCTTACTCCAAGAAGACAAGTACAAAGAAAATAATACATTGATAATAGTTAAAGGATTTACTCATTCTATATATATGAGAGGTAAAGAAGGCCAACAAACATATGTGGGCCTAAACCCTTATAAGCAACTTACAAAGTCACAAGTAGGCTCACATATGCGGAATACGAGACTCCAAGGGTACACATGTCAAGCTCGAAGGCCATGTCATATGCAAGCAAGGCTCCAATGCAAGGGCACTCCACGAGATGTGTCCAAAGGTCCTCCTACAAGCCTTCGAGGACACTAACACTCATTCTAAGCCATGTACTCCACCAGGTCCACTCCACTTGCATGAACTTTATCGTGTCTTGTAACCTAGGCATTCTCAAGTCAACTCTGTCTCTCCATCGATGCATTGAAGCTACCCCATGCTGTTTAGGGTTCAAGTATCTCCTATATAATGCAAAATACTCCTGCTCCAATGTAGGGCATTCTCCAAGCAAGCAACCTTTTTTAAGTGGCCAGCATGTAGGATCTCACCAAACTACCTGTAGTTCTTGAAGGAAGAATGCCATGCAGACATTCAACAAAGGTCAAGCAACCATTGAGTAAGTGTTCTCCAATGTGCAATTCTTGTTTGTCAACTTAGAGTTGCTTGTGGAAGCTTTTGATGTAGATTGTTGGTGCATTTCTTGTACAATTTTATCATCCTAGTTGTCTTCATGATTGACATCCAACCAATAATGCTCTGGCGATTGGATTACTTGAAGAGCTAAAAGCTAATCCTTTCACTTACTGCTGATGCTATAGCTTAATTGAAGAACTGTGCATATTGCCATATTCGTTATGCAATGAAACTGAGATACAAATTTGCTTATTCTATCAGCCAGAGAACCTCTTTGTCTTGCCCCGTCTTCCATTTCTTTGTGCATTGAATTTGAATTTATTATTTTCCCTCCAAGTTTTCAAGTCAACCTCAAATTGTCTTAAGTCCGCTGGCCCTGAGAGGCACCCAATCGACCCCCACAAAAGTCTATATAAAGAGATACTTCTCCATCATTTTTGATACATCGATATATCTTCTCTGTGAAAAATTATGCTGCAGTGATTGATTTATTTCTCCTACTTATTTACAATAATAAGTTATTTACCAATGCTTTAGTAAATATCAAAATAAATTCAGCTGCAGACTTCACAAATTATGAACTGAGAAAAGCAAGAGAAACACTAGCACATGAACAATCACATTGACACACTTGTTTTTGGACAATAGTCCCCGAAAAAACCCAATACGGGAAAATCGGTGCAGCAAATCAGAGGGTTTCTATTATTGGCAGTAAATTTCTGAATACAATCTGGATGCCCCAGAGAAATGGCAATCCATTCAGAGAAGATAACTGATAAAAAAATAGTGAGAATTTTCTCACACTGAATCTGGAGATTTTGCACTGGCCCCAGATCCTAGATGACCCACTGCGCGGTCTCTACGTGAGCCTACGCAATTACTATGTGGCTTCTGTGGGGAGACTCCCTCTGACTGCGTCACCCTTGCTACTGCTGCGTTTGTTGTTGAGAAATCGAGATTTCATCTGTCAATCACCCACACTGATTCTTGACACTGGTCTTTGCTATCCCCCAATAGTTTTGCGTCAACCTCCTCCAGTCGCTGCGCTGTCCCTCCTTGGCACTGCGCTGCCTCTCTGATTCTTCACTGTCTTCTCTGAAGTATATTCACTAGAACTGGAAATCACTTCCTTCTAGTACTGCCTTTGATCCTCGCTACTTGATCACTTGTTCGAATTCCTTAGCAAACCCTGCCCTAGGAATATCGAACTGATTGATCAACCCTTTGTTTGTTTTCAAATGAACCCCAAGCCTCCTTCTTATACTTTTCTCATTGAGACTTCAGTGGCTGAGATTAAGTCTCTAATCAACAACTAAGATTAAAACTTGACTTGATCCGTCTTCTAGAACATTTTCACCCATATTTTGATTAATACTCATTCATATTTTATTTTTTCCAAGTTTATACTTAGGAACCCCATGAAAAATATTAATTATCTTAATAAAATACAATCTAGGTGGGATTTCACCAGATGGTTTCTGGGTTCTTTAGAACTCACGTGCCTTAGCCTCTCCACCAATTTTCATGGCTAGAGCACATCTGATGCTACCAAAAACTAACATTCTCATGAGCTTTGCTCCATCAAAGTAGAGGAGGAAGAAGAGGGCTGAAATTGTAGGAAGAAGACTTGGCTTGGCATATCTCTTATTCTTTGGTACTTGTTGGGTTATTATCTTGATGATGGTGTTTCTGATGTATTGATGCATATTGATCTCTCTCTCTCTCATACACATAAGGAAGAATTTCGGGGCTTTCCCCTTGTGGGTTTTTCCCGGGCCTCAGGCCTAATTTTTGTCTCTTGTCTCATGGTTTCTTGGTGTTTCCACTGTGATTTTCTTCTACTCTATCATGTTCATGAATGGATTTTCTTATTACTGCTTCATGATGAAAAATGCTACATAAAACCTAGTGTGAATGATGATTATTTGAAGCTATTAAATTGTGCAAGAAAATTGTTCTAGCTTGTGCCCTAGTAAAAACTAACATGATATCAAAGCCAGGGGGCACTTAAGAGCAGGAGAATCAAACTTCTATGATCTCTAAGAGGGCCAAAGATTTATTGATTAAGGGTCCGAAGTCCTATACCTTGTGGTACAAATGTTTGCTCCACAACCTTTTACCTGAGCAGTCAAAGGATGACAAAAGTAGGTCGAAGTTCAGTGGTATCTCAAGAGGAAGGATGAAGGTATGGGTTTTTGTTTCATTGCAATCTGAGCATCTTGTTTTGTGATCGAAGCACTCCAAAGAGTGATATCTAGGCCGAGCCCTAAAGAGACAATGTAGGTCAAATATTCATTGATCCGAGTTTTTGTTGCATTAGGCCGAGCCCCAATACATCGATCTAAATGATTTGAGGTCTAATCTACATGATTTGAGGTCTAATCAGTGGTATGATCCACTTAATCCGAACATTGTTCTACTATAGGAGATTTGAAGTAATAAGGTCCAATCCAGTGATTGATAAATGGCCAGATATTATCTAAGGTCTATATCTCTTTGTCTTATCTCTCATGCGAAGGGTCTACTGATGGTTAGGTCTAGGGCATCTTCCTCTGTGATTGATTTAAGGCCAACTACTTTGAAGTTCGATCTTCTGAGGTTAGTTGCTCTACATGGCACCTTGTTGATATCTCTACTAGCTTCTTGTATCATGAATACGAACATCTCTGTTCGTTGTAGAGTGCTTGTGGCAAGCGAGGTTCTGTTGTGCAAGCGACCTATGACAACTGATTTCAAGATCTCTGTGGAAGGAAAAGGGCATTTTGGTCAAGGCTCATTGTACTATAAATAATTGTGAACCTATGTAAGTCTGAACTATGGAACTATTCAAGTCTGTGTGGCATCTGTGCTTCTATCCTAAGTAGTCCGAACCTTGAGAAATATGGTATATCTCTGGTTGACAAAGGTCTGAAGGTTTGAAGGTTCGAGGTAAGCTACAATAGTGATCCGAGTTTGCTATGGAATGATCCATCTAAGCTGTTACAGTGGATCGGTGACAACTATGCATATCTTTGAGGTATGTGTCTTTATATAGGCACAGTTAATGCAAGCCAGAGCCAACCTATCTAACTAGATGATAAAATTACAAACCTTAGCTCTTCTATTGATGTTCCTTACATATGATTCATCATAATGTTGCTTCTGGAGAACAATTCATTTTGTATGATGATCTAACCGTTGCATTGATATTAAATTGTGAGATATGTTTTTGAGCACGCTAGTGATTTAAGGCTTATTTCATATATGGACTACATCTTGGCATAGTTGTTACTTCATTTTGATTCATCTTTGTTATAACTCTTGCATATCTATGGAAGCACCAAATTCGAGTTTTTTGAAATTGATATCAAGATTGCAATATTGTGAAGGATTGAAAGATATTCATCAGGCCAAGAAAGCTTAAAATTTTGTCATACCTTTGTAGACCTAGAAATCTTGATATCTCTCAATTGCTATAAGAAGTTTGAGGAATCACTGAATTCTCCAATTTTTTAGATTTCATGGACTATCTCTCCTAGTGGAATGCTACTCTTGTGCAACCTAGCCCTAACCTGAATATGACACTTGATCTATTTTGTCAGCGTCTCAGTGGTAAGCTCTAGAACATATCTAGAGGAGAATTCTTTGGTAGCAAGGGTTTGAAAGGAGACTTAAAATTTGCCTCTGATATTCAGATAAGCCCTAGCCACATGATTATGGTCTGTCAATAGTAAATGTGTAAATTATATGTCTGATCTAATATCTATGCATAAGTGTTTGCTAATGTGTAGGTCATTGTCTTGAGAAACAAAAGTACTATATGGCAGATCGAGAATCTTGATAGCTAAAGAAGGTTTGAAAATTAAGGGTATTGTTGTATTTGTCTCTTGAGATTTTCTTGTTCTAATCCATTGTTGAGCAAGAGATACTCTTGATGTTTTGTATTGTTGTGATATATTCTGATGGGTCCTGATGACCAAGCAAAGTTGCACTTGATTTCATTCACCAAGGATAGTGGATGTTTGCTACGGTTATAAGAATTGATGCCTTGTATAGCTGTTGGTGCTAATATATGAGTGTAGAACAGTGTAGAGGATAGTATTGCTATTGGGTTTGTACTAACATATTGATGAGGATAGAATGTTATTGTTCTAATACTTTTTTGATGATCAAAGTTGCAAGTCTCGTATATCTTAAAATGAAAAGCCTTCACTATCATCTGTTGACATGGAATATGCCATATTACCTCAAAATAAAGATTGAAGATCATTGATGCCATCTATTGTTGTCTATGACATTATAAGATTGAAAGTCTTGGATTGCTTTGAAAACCCTAGAAAGGATTTAACTCTAGGGCTTGAGGACAAAACCCTAGGATTGTTGGATACAAAATGAATGTCTAGTATTTGTACACTCTAGACCAATCTTGAAGAATTTGTTAGAAACACTGAGAGGGAGGGTGAATCAGTATTCCTTTTTCCGACTATTGTTTTACCAGTTAAAACATATATATTCAGAACACAAGATGAACAACAAGAATAAATGCTTTTATAAATATAATCTTTGCAGTAAAATAGCTACAATATATAGATGGTTGTAATCAGTTGCCAAGCACCAACTTGGACTTTTGTGAGGCTCCAACTTCCAGAGCTCTAACTCTATTTCGCCAAGGCACCAATCTTGGACTTAGGAGCACCAACTCCCAAGGACTTCAATCCTTCCAGTTCCTGAGATACCAGTCCCAAGGACACCTATCCTTCTTACTTCTAAGGCACCAATCCAAGGACTCCAATCCCTCTTACTTCTGAGGCATCAACCCCAAGGACTCCTATCCTTCTTACTTCTGAGGCACTAGCCCCAAGGACTCCAATCCTACTTACTTCTGAGGCACCAGCCCTAAGGGTTCCGACCCAATCTTGTCAAGGCACATTTGATCGTAATGTTCTGCTCTCAGGACTCTTCATTACTAAGTTCTGTCTGTTTATGGCTTCACTGTAGTCTCCATGCTACAACATCAATGACAACCAGTCTTCTTATGAAGGAGTCTTTACAACTCCTCATACTGCCCCACACAGAGTCTCCAATAGCCTTCATGACCTCTGATAATGTCTTCACACAACTTTAGTCAGTCTACTATTAGCTGCACTAAGCTCTACATAAAGAACAACTTTCTGTTCAAGCATCTGTTCTAATGTCACAGTGAATGCTTCAGCATGACTGTTTCTCTGCTGGCTACTTCTCCCCTTCGACTATCTACTGTCCTGTTGGTCCTTCGACCCTCTTTCTGTTCTGCTGGACCCTCTTTCTGTTCTGCTGGACCCTCACTCTGTTCTGTTGGACCCTCTAACTTCTTTCAACAACGTTCAACAACACCTGTTCTCTGTTTTTTTGTTTTTATACATTCCTAATCCTTTGACTATTGGTTTCCTCTTTTTCGCTGGCTCTTTGGCTTCCTCACCGCTCACTTCAGCTCCCTCTGCGTTGGCTTACCCTTCGGCTTCCTGGCTTCTCGGTCGCTGTAGCTTCCTCTGTCTCTTCGTGCTCACAGGACACGTTCATTCATAAGAGAGGACCGAATAGCACATGGGGAACACATATTCCAAGTTAAACTGTAACAACATTCCTTTTTTTTTCAATCATCATGGACATACTCAGGACTTTACAATGTAATGGACATTCCACATCCCAATCGCAATCGCCATCGACTTTAGTTCAGCCTCCTGAACTATCGGAACCGTTATCATATGCATTTTTGCCTGCACACTGCGTGCAAGGCCAACATTCAAATACACAGAAAATATGAGAAAAACCATGAGTGAAGCGCTAAGGGCGGACTTCAAAAATATTACTCTCGCCTCTATCACTGCTTCGGGTCCGCCTTGTAATCGCAATCAGTAGTGGCCAATGGTCGATGGCCGATGGCCGATGGACACGATATGACATTAAGCCAAATTGCAATGTTCCATCGGGTCCGGTCTTGCAATTGCAATTGGCACTTTGCGAAGGACAGCCCTTTGGGCATTATGCGATGGGCGGATGTGATATCCATTAAACCAGAGCACAATGTTGCAGCGGGTCCGCATATATATATATATATATATATATATATATATATATATATATATATATACATAACAATATATATGAAATATTACCCAGACTTCACCTGTTTATATACCCGGACATATATGTCATTGGGTCGCATATATGTATCGCAATCGGGGGTTTGGGGTGATGGCACATAGCCGAACCGCCGATTTCCACTGTCGCCGATATTTATGCCCGCTCCGATACTGTATTCCGCGCACACATATATAAACCTGCCTTTCTGCTCCGATAGTGTATGTAGCCCTATCTATATATGTTTTTGCCGCCGATAGTGCATATAGCCCTATATATATGAGTTTTGCCGCCGATAGTGTTATATATATATATATATATATATATGGGTTTTGGCCTCTGATAGCTCCGTTATGCTCTTTGCTCCTCCGATAGCGTCCGATTGCTCTGTTTTGGCTCTGTTTGCTTCGTTTGCTCTGTTCTTCTTTGGCATATATATGGCATATATATATGGCTCCTCCTGTAGCTCTGATAGCTCTGTTTTGGCATATATATATATATATGGCTCCTCCTGTAGCTCCTCTTGGTTCTTCTTGGGCATGTATTACATGCAACGCTCCTTCGATATGGCTCCTCTTGCTCCAATGTGGCTCCTCTGGCTTGGCAGTGTCTTTCAAAGACCTCCTCTTATACCTTCATACCTTGATGGCTTCTGCCTTTTCCGATATGCCTCTCTTGCTCTGATATGCCTCCTTGCTCTGATATGCCTCCTTTGTTAACTCCTCTAGCTTATGGCTTAGCTACCCTAATGGCCTTGCTCCTGTCTCTTCATGGATCTGTTTTGCTTCCCCTTGGCTCCATATCATCATCTAGTATCTAGAATATTGCCATATTGACATCAATGACAACCTAGGTCAACAGAATTATCAAGACAAAAGGGATTGATTGCTTCCGTTTGAAAGAAGAAACCATAGCTTCTAGAAGATCTGACATCTTGATGATGAGTATTGTTGTCGCACAGAATGTCTAGGCACCGCGACAACGACTCAAATCGGGGGCTGTCACCCTGATCCCCAATCTCTCCGTTTAAGTTGTCTCCCTACAGTAGACTAAGGGGGTAGACCCTACAAAAATGAAATGAAGAAGGACCAGTTGGGAACCAACCAATCTGGGAGACACAATTGAGCGACCAAATACTTGTTTAGATCTAGCAAGACTTAAATGATTCGATTTAGACAATTGATACCAGTGCCTTGTGGAGTCAACTATCTTGTAAAAAATTTAGGACCAAGTATAGGATGGACAACTGCTGCTAAGGAAAATGTTATTATGATGAAAAGAGATGCAAGATGCGATTAGCAAAGGGATGAGTGAGTAGTCTTGAGGTAAGATCGTTTAAGGCTCAAGTACTTAGTATTGATTAACTTTATGACAAGAGTACTTAATGAAATAAAGAGACAATCTTATACAAGACAAAGTGCCAAATATCTCAAGTGCCAATAAGATACACAAGATAACCAAGATGACCACAAGATATATGCTCTTAAAGAAAGATCACTAATATGCCAAAAATTTATAATAACCACAAGCCAATAATGATATTAATGTCAAGAAAGAGAACTAGAGCATTTATCCAATTTATGCTTCAACGACAATTCTTCAATAAGATTATCAACGCTCCCTTTAGACAATTAGGATTCTTCCAAGATAATGCCAATGACAATTAGATTCAAACCATTCAATTATCTTCAGATTACTCAATATTATGCAAATGGAGTAAATCACCTTCAATGCTACTTAGCTCAAAGAGAATTATATTTCAATGCAATTACCATTCACAAGTCAAGGCACGAGAAATGCTTTAGAAAGATAAATATCGACTATTCCCAACTTAAATGTTCTTTAGGGCAGCAAGCTTATATATGTGATTTTGAAGTAGGAAATCAAAAGACAACAAACACTTAGACTTGAAATCCAAAATCCAAAAAACCACTAAAATTTGCTGATGTAATCTATGCAAACAACTACCCTTACAAATGAAACAAAAACACTTATTTTCAGAGATGATATCTATGACAACAGTTATGTTTTCAGAGACAATAAGAGCACCAAAAAAGAAAAAGATTTATGACTGTTAGTGTCAGTGTCTTTACATTACCATCAGTGATCAAAATCTGCTCTTTTGCATTTCATAGTAGGAGTCTCATTCTGATGAGGTTGCATTCCATTAGGTCATGGATCCACTGATGGTAGGGTTTGCCTCAGTTTTTTCCTCATAGTATGTACTTGTTGATCTACTTCCATACTTTTCAGTCATGATTCATGTTCATTTTGCAGTTCATTCCATCAATTACATAGGGTTTGGTGTCATTAGGTTTTAGGGTTCCACCATGGTTAAAATTTGATGATTACATGCCAATAATGATGAACAAGGACATGAGGTGGCCAATAATGACTGCTGCTCCTAAGCATCTAATGATGTTGCCAAACACTTGCGACTGCAAAAAAATCAAGTCGTCATGAGCACCAATTCACCTGCAAAAGCAAAGGAGAAACAAGCACTAAAACCTTAAATTCCTCTCCCACTGAGCTAGGGTTGGCTATGGGATCAGAGATATCTGAGCAAAGAAGGCATAAGGGATATTAGAAGGTATGAGGCCATCTCATATCATCAAACATCAGGTCTCCATCATTTGTTGCGAAATCATTCCAAGGAACAAGCCATTCACCACACATAAGGGACAATTTTTCTTCAAACTATGTTTCTGAGCAAGAAAAGATGAATTTGACAAAAGTGAGAGAGGTTTTTTGTCCATCATTGACCCAAGAAGAAAAACCTCTTTCAATTTTTACACAGGTTTCATGGTTTGGGAGAAATGTCGAAAACATCATTTGCCTCAGGAGGGTTACTGCACCTCTAGAGTGACCTTGGTAAAATCAATTTTTCTCCTAGATGGAATGACCAAATGACTTGCTTGATGAGTCAACTGATAAGTAGACACAAATAGCTTTCCAATGAGCTATCATGAGCTCAATTTGGAGTTGAGGAAGACCTTCAAAAGTTGACTGCAATAGCACTCTGCATTTAGGCAACTTCATTCTGTACATTTTGACCAGTCTTGAGAGATTTGACTTTTGGCAGGGCAAATGAACTCTAAATTGAAAAATTCAAGATGTTCTGGAAAGTAGACTCGACAAGCTTTCCAACGAGCTATCACACGCCCAATTTGGACATCGGGAAGGCTTTCAAAAGTGTCTTGCAAAAAGGTGCTACGCCTCTGGCAGACTTCCTCAGTGTTAATTTGAACGGGCGCTACGCACCTGGCAGCCAAGCCCCAAAACGCTCCAAAATCACTCAATTTGCTTCAAATCTCTCAAGTTACCTCGTGGCAAGTAAGTAAATCAATCCTTCTTGTTGAAAAGGGTTTTGCATCAAGTGTTTGGTGATGTTTTCAATGATAAATTTAAAACCCTAGTTTTGGCTCAAAACTGTCCCATAAAATTCACAAACTGTCTTATAAATTTGACAAGCTCACTCCCTCATTTGTTTTCCTATCTCATCCATTTCCTATTGTTCCCTAAACCCTACTACCTCATATATTTTCCCTAAATCCCATTCTCACATACAAATTTCCCAAACCCTATACATTCTCCCCAAACCCTACAAGCCCTACTCACATCACCAAACCCTACCCACTCTCCCTAAAACCCTACTCATCCCTAAACTCTATTCAACATACATTTTCACACTCCCTCTTTCATACCCTCTGCCCATTTCATTCCTTCACCTTATTTCCACACTATTATCCATAAAACATCCATATACAACCACATTTTGTAAAACCAAAGGAGAACAATGGAAAGAGACACTCAGTGATAGTTCCATGGAGAGACATAAGCAGGAAAGCAAAGGCAAAGAGAAGATGCACAAGGATGATATAGATGATGAACAAGAAAGAGAACAAACAATTGGAGGATGAGCAAAGCCTAATGGAACTTGAAATGTTGAAACTGAAGAGGCAAAATGACAAAGAGGACCTTGTCTCTTTGACTCCCATTGAGCAAGAGATTTGAACATGACCGGGAAACTCGGCTTGAGAGGGTAAACTTGCATCTTGAAGGACTAATCAACAAGGCCAATAGAGACAATAGAATGCTCCGGCACATGTCATATCATTTTATGACTCGAAACGAAATATGCAACATAAAGATGAGGAAGCTTAAGGCTAGGTTGAGGAAGGCCTTAAGGAGCAAAAAGGAGCAAGACAAATTGAAGATCTTGGCTGAAGCCTCACTAGCCCATCAAAGCAACTAATGATGGTGCCTTGTGCCAAATCTGGGCAAGTTTTGACAAATTTTGGTCATTTTCAATCTTTGAAATTGTAAACACAAAAAATTGCCCTAGGCGGTGGCGCTATGCTTTTTACTGGAGGACTTTTTGAAGAAATGGTTTACATATCTGGATTCAGCGTGATGAGAACACCAAACCCAGAAAATCTCAGCAATTTTGGAGCAAAACTTGGTCACCAAAAGGTAAAAAAACTATCAAAAAATGACTTCTCTGCCTTTTTCTAGACACACAGAAGCAGCCTTGGGAGATTTCACTTTTGAGGGGGCAAATGACATCCAAATGCAAAAATTCAAGATGTTCCAGAAACTAGACAGGAAGACCTTTCAAATGAGCTATCTTGGGCTTAATTTGGCTAAGGGGAAGGCCTCCAAAAGTGGCTGTGAAGCGGCGCTAGGCCCCTGGCTAGTGGCGCTACGCATAGAGCCAGTTTGCCCAAAATTCCAGTTTTCGCCTAGTTTCTTTGCAAATTGACTTTTTCTCTCTTCATGGATGAATTTATGATTGTAAATGATGCTATGCTATGTAAATGTAATTGTAAAATGACCTTAGAGGGTAGATTCATCATTTTGAGGTGGTTTGAGGGTCAATGAATCAGTTTCCATGCTTATAGAGGCAAGCTGTTCCATTGACTATATTCTAGTTCTTAGTTGGGAAATAGTTGAAACAACCCCTTTTCTCATGAATTCGACCCCTGAAGGTCAGGATGAGTTGTTTGATGTCTATATTATGTGTTTTCTTGGTCATTTGGTGAGGTTGGACTCTCTTGGATGCTCTGAGCTACATTGTACATCTTTACAGCAGTTTGGCAAGGAAATAAACCAGGATTTGCAGCTATTTTTGTGGGATACTTGTGATAAAGTGTTTTTGCATAGTTTCTTCTTCTGTTACTAGTTTTTCTTATGTGTTAGTGTGCCACAATCTTATTCATTCTTCTAACTAAATGAAATCAAGATAGATAGGTATAATACATTGGTTACAGTGCTCTGCCTTGGAAATCCATTTAGTTTTTGATGTTTTCTACTGTTTGAAGAGGGCTCATGATCTTTGCATGCTCTCCTTAGATCCTCACCAGTCTTAGACCTACCATCTCACTCAATTTCAAGTGCTAAAACACCTACCTACCTCGCCCCATAGAACACCCTGCATTCCTGACTTGATTTTCCGGACCCAAAGTTGCATGCTCCATTTGATCCAACAACAAAACCATCAAAATCAACCAAAAACCCTAGAGCTACTATACCTAGTCTAAAATCCATATTTGCAGTCATCTCGACTGAGATTGACAAGGAGAGAGCCCTCTCCCGACCTAGTAGGGCTAGCTACCAGGTTAAGCTTGGTTTGTGGTTATTCTAGGATTGTCTCCCTTCAGCCTGAGGTCGATCTAGGCTCTAACAATGACAACAAAGAAATGTTTGCTGCAAACAAATATATCAGTCCTCTGAAAACTTGTGACAGTCACCTTCACAATGATGTTAGAGCACTTAATTTTCAGAAATTGTTTTTTAGGACAGCAGTAAGAAAAACTTTAGGACAACAACAAACAAATGTTATGACAACAACAATATGACAATGAAAACAGTAAGTTATCAATGCTATCTTTATGCCAAAAATTTACCGAAATTTTTTCAAACTTGCCCACATGAACTATCAATTTTTTCAGCGTGTTATGATGTGATTTCCAGAATTATATCAGATCTGATATACTTATTACAGTCAGCAATTAAAATATGAAATAGGCTTAATGATGGATGCCCAACTCAAGAAATTAATTCCTTAATGTATTAGACAACTTAGGAACTGATTTTAGGCTAACCCACATGAAATTTTGCCACTGTTATATTTCAGACTTCAGAAATAGAATTATTCAGAGATAATAGTCACCCAAAAATGTAGATCTAGGCCAAATTTTTGATACCCATCAAACATAAGTGACTTATTAATATATTAGCAATATATATATATATATATATATATATATTTTTTTTTAATTAATTTTTTTTTTGTTTTGTTTTGTTAATTTCAAACCACTTATATATGTTTTTCACCATTATTAGAAAGGTATATGATTGACGTAGCAAACAGTGAGGAAAAAAGGGTTTAGAGATCAAACCCTTAGGCACTAGGCCTTGAAGATCACTTGCCCAAGTTGCCAAAAAAATTTCAATATTTTAAACACAATTTTTTACCAATTTTTTCTGCAAAAAACTACCAACAATCAACATCAAAAAATTTAAATACTCAGATCATAAATGGAGCAAGGGGAATCTAGGGCCAATGAGGGCTAACACTAGGCCTAATAGGGCTAGCATTAGGCTAAGAAATGACAGATTTGGGCTTAGGAGCCCCAAAACTTGAAACTCTTGTTTTGAAAAAAATTATTTTGCTTCAGATGCAAAATCTTCAATGGCTGGCCCTGTAAAAATTTTGGAAACTAGATCTTGCTCTCTAGGACCTAGATTTATCTTGAAAGCCAAAACTTCCTCAAATAATCTCAGATCTGAAGCCTTTAATGAAAGATATTATCGTTTCTTCCCTACAAACAAAAGTTTGAGGCTAGATCTTGCCCTCCAAGGTCTAGATCTAGCTCAAATCTGAAGATCTCCTTGGTTGATTTCTCAGATCTATTCCTACAAACAATCTTTGAGCCAAGATCTTATCCTCCAGGGTCTAGATCTAGCTCAGATTTGAAGATTTTTTTGGCTAATTTCTCAGATCTATTCCTACACAAGTGAAAAGAGAAAAACCCGATACCCAATATGTACAAAAATAGAGAAAATCCCAAAAACCCAAGTGTTAAAATTCAAAATTATGTTACAAAATTTCAGATCTACACAAGTAAATAACAAATCTATACAAATAATTTACATATCTATACAAAGAAGATAAATAATTTTTTATATTTTAGGTACCAGCCCAGAAAATCCCTGCAAAATATATTTCATTAGATAATCTCGAAGTTTTAATCTGAAAGGCTCTCCAGATCTTAAGTTTCAGGAGTTGGCTGGTCCAACCGAGGACTTCCCCAAACACCCAAAATCTTTGAATAAAGATGACTTTTGCACACTTAAAATATAAGCAGTCAAATTAATAGAGGTATAAAATAACAATTAAATCTTCAAAGATTGGAGATACCTGCCAATCAAATAAAAATCTTAATGCTATCTTAAAACCCAACAATTTAAGCAAGATACCTGTGCAATAAATTGATTTACAAGAGCTATTAACCAACAACTTATAAATAAGATCAACAAAAAATTAAACACACGTTACCATAAGATACCAGAGAGGAACATTGCCATCAAGTAAAACCCCAAAGACTTTGCGTTGTATTATTCCATAAAAGTTTACAAGAGCTTCAAGAGCTAGTACACGATCAAAAGATTGGATGATTTCAAATGACAAATGACCTCTAATTTATAGATTAATTCTCCAACGACTAGTTGACTTGATCCCAAATAAAGTAATATCGACCGTTAAAAAATATTTAATTATCTTGTAATCTTTTTTGTCGAAATTATTTTATTTTTCGAGGAAATTCGACTTTTTTATTTAATTGAATTTTAATCAACTCAAAATTAATTATTTTGGGTTGATTTTCTCAAAAAATTGACTTTGACTTAACTACCAGGCTCAAGGGTCTAAAATCTCTTGAAATTTTCAATATTCCCTTGGCCGGGGACCTCCAAAAATTAATTTATCTGGGACCCACGAATTTTTTAATTTGGAGAATTAATTTTTCCTAGGACACAAAATTAATTAAATTTTTGGCTTAGGATTTTAATTTATTTTTGCCAGAAAATTTAATTAATTAACTTAAATTTGACTCTAATTAATTAAATTTCTGGCTTAGGATTTTTTTAATTTATTTTTGCTAGAAAATTAATTAATTGACACATGAGGGGATTAATAATTTTTCCAACCTTCTAATATTTAGCCATGGTGTCTAATTATGAGGGACCATGCACTAAATATTTTTTACATGAAGATTTTACATTTTAATACGTGAAGAGGGAAAACCTGCTCGTTATAGACCCTCAACGTTTACCTATTTTTGCGACACAAAAAATGTAATCTAGTAGATCAAGTGACTTGTAATAAAATAATTTAGCCAATTAGCTAAAATTATTCCCAAGTCTCTTTTACGAAGACTCGATCTAAAACGCTAGGACTCACTTAAAATCTTGACGACAAAATCCACCCTAGCTTGGGGGCTAGGGTGGAGGGAAAATCTCTGGTGATCATTTGTGTCTAGAAACAGATGAATCAGTGAGACAAAAAACCTCCTAGAATGGAAACCTAGGCTGCTACATACAGACGTGGTCATACTAGCATTATTTACGTTATACATATGCAAATTGGGTTGACATCTTTACAAAATTGCTGACTAATGATGAAATTTGAAAGGCATGAACACTTAAACACGATAGATCCCTTTTGCGAAAAAAGGGGTGTACTGCTATGGGGTCGTTGACATAGAGTGGTCAACAAGAGGCTGAATTCAAGAAGGCTAAAGATTAAGAGGGAGCTGCTATGTTCTCAAAGATAAGTATCTTGATATTATTTTCTTAGATATCATCATTGATGATGTGAATTTTTGAAGTCCTTGATGATATGGATTTATGATGTGGACTCTTGATAATGATATGGACTCCATGATGATGCACAATTTCTTGAAGATGTGAATTTCATGATGATAAGAGGGAGTTGCTATGTTCTCAAAGATAAGTATCTTGATATTATTTTCTTAGATATCATCATTGATGATGTGAATTTTTGAAGTCCTTGATGATATGGATTTATGATGTGGACTCTTGATAATGATATGGACTCCATGATGATGCACAATTTCTTGAAGATGTGAATTTCATGATGATAATGTAGGCTCATTGATGATATGAATGATGATGTGGACTTATAATTCATTGATGATCTAAACTTTTTAATGTTGATGTGGATGACATTGACTCATTGATGAGTTGAACGAGATTGACTAGTCCCATAAAGACTAAGGTCAAGAGGGAGTTGACACACTCTAAAGAGATAAGTACCTTTTCTATTATTTCTATTATTATCTCTTGTCTTTGTATATCGTGCTTGGCAGTATCTCTTCCTCCATGGCTTCCTAGTGAGGATTGCAGGTGCATATTGAAGACTGCCAAGGTTGTGGCAGCAGATGAAGAAGGATGGAAGAACAAAGACAAGAAGACTCGTGATTGGATGAGTTTTTAGACTCAGAGAGAGTAGATAAGATCAACCCTTGTTCATGAAAAAATGAAGTCTGTCGTGACTTCCAAGATGTAGATGGCTAAAAGTTTGAAGAGCGACGCTGATCTGAATCAGCTAGAGATAAGCATGCCATGTGCTCATGACATGTTTTCGACAAAAGCATTCGTAAGATTGAAAGTATGGCATGAACTTGATCCTGGCATAATGGACTATGAGTCCATGAACACTTGATAAAATTTGCAGAAACTGCGAGACACTATCGCTGACTTGATTGATTCTCTCATTGCTGAATCTATCTGGATCAGATGAATCCTCGGCGCTGTATTGGTACGAATGACATGGATGGTCCTGATGCATGTAGCTCGTTTGAAGCTTGAGATGTAGCTGATTTGTTAAGTTAGTCGCTGATCTATTTGATCTTTCGTTGATGAGATGGTCTGTGTTATTTGCTTCTGTGAGAAACTTCTTATTGTTTGCTGGATCCAACCATGGTTGTTGATGTTTGCTCTTGGATTCGTCTATGACACACTTTTCTGCTGATAAGCAGGGAGCTGATACTTGCTTCTATGAGAAGCCACTTGTTATCTGTTGGATTGTTTGCTTCTATGAGAAGCCCCAATTGAAGCCGAATAGATGGATGTTGATTTTGCTGACTCTTCTGAGTGCCATGATAGCCAAGATGACATAGATGTTTCTGTTACATAGCTGATTTGTGATCATGATACAGATGCAGATTGATTGTTACCGGTAGGAGGAACACGTCAGGATGCTGCTTTAGCTTGGGATCTGCCATGGTTTCCTAGATAAGCAGGAAGCTAAGATCTGTATAGCTGACGTAGAGTATATTGCAACTAATATGGTTAGCTGCGAGGCAGAGCGGCTGTTATCACAATTTTAGTCAATAATTTTAAAGCGCTGACAGTTTCAGTGTCAATGCTGATTTGTAATAAATAGGGTTAAAACACTGACAGATAGAATATTAACGTTATTTTAAGTTCTAAAAAATAAAAATGCGTTGACATTCAAAGTAGTTGTGCATATTTTTAAAAATGGTCAGTGAAAACTCTGATAGCTGGAGTATCAACGGTAAAGGAAAAATTCAAATTTTGTTTTATGTCCAAATAATGTGCTGATGGAGCACACGTCAGCAGATGAATAATCATTTATCAAGCGAGCACTGACAAGTTAGATGGTGATGTGATGTGATCGGTATCCGGGTATTGCCGTTGAGAGGTAATGTTCGATTAAAAAGTCATGATTGCATGTTAAGATTTTTTGTAATTGCCTATCAACTTCGTTATATGATGTACCAGTTGCCACACTGTGAAATAATTTACTTCATGGTAAAACCCATATAACGCATGATTACGCTGTTGTATATTTTACGCCAAAAGAGGAAACCCCAGATCAAATCACAATCCCGCTTCTGGTGCTATTGTTTGACAGTGAGAGCTATGGCAAAGGGCGGAAAACTACACAAAAGCGAGCGCAAAGTACTCGACCTGCTTGAAGTCTATCCATAGATTCAACAATGTTTTCGAGAAGCAGGGTGGGAATAATTCTTCTCCCTCTGTACGGGTTATCATGATGGAGTTGCCAGAGCTTTCGTGGAGGGTTTCGATGGTTAGCAGGTTAGTGTTGGGGGAATCTTGTTTCCTGTCACTAAGGAGATAATTGGAAAAGTCATGGGCCTACTTGCAGATGGAGAAAGAGCCTTCAAGGGTCATGTTTTGGCCGAAATTGATGTGTCATTTTTCTTGAAGGATGAGTTTAAGGAGAGGAGTTGGCGCTCAGAAATTCAGAGGTCCTGGTTGAAGGACAAGTGGCATTGTCTCTTGCGCATTACTCATTCTTACTTTACATGCGAATGACACTACAATTGGGTGAACCTCTACCATTTCTGGTTCCTAGCTCACATAGCAGGTCAGTTAAGGATGAACACTCCCTATTTTCTGTTAGAGAGTTTGAAGCATATGTCTACTAGGGTTAGGGCAAGACCAAATGCATCTACTCATTTCATATATCATAAAGGTCTGATTAAACTATTGATTGAAAGCCACTTGAGAAAGGTAGGGAGGACTTGGGAACATTTTCTATTTTGGGGAGGGTTTGAACTTCAAACTGTAAAACCAAAAAGGGGTAGAAAGAAAGGAAGCAAAAAGAAAGCTAAACAACCCCAAAACCTAGAATAGGGGACCTCATCTATGCAAACAAGGAGTCAACAAAAAGTAGAACCGGTTCCTCCTTTAGTTCCCGAATTACCAAAGGTTTATACTAGAAAGAGTGATAGGCTGAGAAAAACAAAAGATGCCCCTTCTCCCACTGTACCTCTACCTGTAGAAACAAAAGTGAGCAAACAAACAGAGAAGGGCAAGGGCAAAATGATTGAGCCTGAAACAAAGCAAACACAAGTTGACAAAGAACCCACCTTAGCAGAAATGTTCAAAGGTGGTGTTGCACAATTTTTGTCAAAGTTCTAAGGAAGTGGAAGTACTAATTTTTTCAACAGGATCGAATCATCTATCAACAATTTATGTGTCATTGTAAACCCATTCTGCAAGTTATGTAATGTAAATGATGCTAGTAAGACCGTGAATATATGTAACAACTTAGGTAAGCTTATTATTTTGGCGAGAGTTTCATCCTAGGAGGTTTTTCATCTCACTGATTCATTTGTGTTTCTAAACACGGATGGTCGGCAAAGTTTTTCCTTTCAACCTCACCCCAAAGGTAGGGTGGAATTCTTCGTCAAAGTCATATGTGAGTCCTAGTATTCTAGTCGAATCTTATGAAAAAGTCATTTGGCAATAATGTAAGCTAATTGGCTAAATTATTTTATTACAAATCACTTGGTCTACTAGATCATATTGTGTCGCAGATTGGGTATATATTTTGAGGGTTTAGGTCGAATGGGTATTCCCCCTTTGTGGGTTGAATTGTAAAATATCTTATGTAAACAATATTTTAATGCATGGTTCCTCATACTTAGACACCATGGTTAAAATATTAGAGGGTGGAAAAAACATTAAATCTCCTCAAGTGACAATTAATTAATTTTTCTGGCAAAATTAGTTAAATCCGAAGCCAAAAAATCAATTCATTAGAGTCAAATTAAAATGACTTAGGAAAATTAAATTCTCCAAGTGGAAAATTCTTACGTATCAAAATAATTAATTTTTGGAGGTCCTCCACCAAGAGAATATTGGATATTTCAAAAAATATTGGACCCTTGGACTTTGGTGGTTAAGTCAAAGTCAATTTTTTGAGGAAATTAACTCGAAATAATTAATTAATTTTGAGCTAATAAAAATGGAATTAAATGAGAAATTCGAAAATTCCTCAAAATAACAATTCAACATGTAAGATTAAAAGATGATCAAGTTTTTTTCGACGACCAAGATTATTTTGACAAGGATCAAGCAAACTAGTCGTTATTTTTCCACTTGGAGCATTTATCTATAAATTAGAGAGTCATTTGAGTCTTTAGGCATTTGATTTCTGGCTAAGAAATTGCTGCTAAAACATTGATGTAACACTATTGTCCTGTTGAGAACTTTTATTTCTATGATAACAAAGACTTTGGGTGTAGTTCAAGGTGTTCATTGTTCATTGATTTGGGGTATGTGTTGGCTACGGGTTTTCCTATGTTGTGCTGGTAAATGATAATTTTTGTTTTTCACTAGATGGAGATAAAGTCATTCTATTGATAGATTTGGGTTAATCTTAGATGATTTGATTCGCCATATGATTAACATATTTTCTTGAGATATATACATAGTGTTTACATGTACCTTAGTCCTGGGTTTCAAAGTTCACAAACTGTGGGCGTGAACTGACTTTGTTTGGATCCCAAATATTTATGTGGTTGATTTAATCTTCGCTAAGGCTATAGTGTGCATTGGGTTTCTAAAGTATTTTTAGCCATTTATCAAAGAAAAAGCTCCATGATTTTTTTTGCAATTTTTTTTAAAACCATTGTATATTTGTAAAATAATTTTGTAAATTATTTTTTGCTAATTGGGGTTTTGAACCTTTTGTATATATTTGGGGATTTGGGTATTTTATCTCCATTGTTTGTTGGTGAAATCAAGAAAAGAATTTAGAATAGAGCTAGATCTAGGCCCTTGAGGGTATGATATAGTCTCTAGAATTTTTGCAGGCCCAATCATTGGAAAATTTGCAACAAAATTCAGATCTGGAAGAGAATTTTTTTTTTTTTTTTTGTTTGAAGCAAGGGTTTCATTTTTTAGGTCTCTCGAGCCTGAATCTAGCCCTCTTAGGGCCAGCGTCTTCGTCATCTTGGCCTCATGTCAGCCTCCCAACCCTCTGCGTCATCCTTTCAGCCCTTTTTAGGGCAGGTCGTACCCTCTAGGGGCCTCAACCTCCTTTTCTAGGCCCTACGTTGGAGTCTTTAGGCCTTAGGCCAAGAAGGTCTCAGCTGCGTTCCTTTTCCCCAAATGGCTGCCTCAAAGGCTAACTGTAGCCTTTAGGGCCCTCTTTGGCCCTCAAACCCTAGCCGTCCAACCCTTTAGGGCTTTCTCCCTCCAACGTTAGCCTTTCTCTGCCTCCTCTTCCTTCCTTTGGCTTCCTAGCCTCTTTTTCCCTCAATGCTAGCCCTGTTGGGCCTAGCGTTGGCTTCTTTTTTGGCCTTAGTTTGCCCTAAATCTATCTCTGAACTTTTTGGACTGAATACTTGGTGGTTTTGCAGGTTTTTGGCCTCTAAAACTTTGATTTTTAGTTGGCAATTTCATCCTAAAGTTTCAACAAATTTGGACCAAGGGATCTTCAAGGCCTTGGGCCTAAGGTTTGCTCTCTAAACCCTAGCTTTTCACTATTTTATTACTGCTGTAAATTCTCATTCATAATAGTGATATGTAAGGCCCTAAGATCACATTAAATTGGTCAAAATACTCTTAAATTGCAAATTTTAAATTTTCCTAAAATTTGGCCACTTGGGCATTGGTTATCTAACCTAAATCTGATTTTTTGGTTGTTGGAATTTTATTGCATAATTGAGTATATCAGATCTGAAATTTTCTGAGGAACATACCTAAAAATGCTCAAAAACTAAATTTTTTCAGTTTTGGCAATTTTTTTCCTAGTTTTGGGCATATTAAGCACATGTTGTAGCATCACTAACTCACTGATTTGCTGATTCGTTTACTACTGTAATAAGCTACTTCAGATCTGATATGTCACTGAATACTGCATCCTAAAGTGGGCTAAATTCATAAATTTACATCTGCTAATCATTGGAAAACATTTTGTTTCATATGCTTGGTAAATTTCATGACCTAGAGTTATTTTCTAATTGTTGTCATAAGACTAATAAGTGATGGAATTTTTGAAGTTTTACTCTTGATTTGGATATTTGAGATCTAACATTTGTTGGTCTTGTTTTAAGTTACAAGAATTTTTGAATGATGAACACTTGCCTAAACTGAGAGGGAGGGGAGGTGAATCGGTTTAGGATACTCATGGACAAGAATTTTCTTTCCTTCAAACTCATAATTGAAACTTTACATGAACAACTTAACAAATAATGACCAACATATTGAATATGTGAACAACAAGTAATAAGCAAACCAAACCATCACATAAACACATAATAACACCAGATATCTTGTGGAAACCCATAAAGGGAGAAAACCATGGTTTTATTATGTTAAGATTAGGTATGTTCTATGCTAGAGCAATTTATTTAAATTTTCACAGTTAGCAATCACATCAGCATTACGATAAACTGCAGATAGAACATAAATATAAAACGCAGAAGACAAGCCAAGACAAGAGGACACAAGATGTGGCGCGAGCCAGGGACAAACCCCACAATGTGTGGGGAAACCCTTTGATCAAATCTTCTTTTATCTTCAAAGTTCAGCAGAGAAAGAGAGAGAGAGATAGTACAATTACAATAGAAGTCAACACTTTGACTTGTCTAGATCTAAGCATAGATCATCTCCTATAACGACGAGATCAGTTGAAGACATTCTGCTTCAACTGATACCTATCATTGCGCTGCATCTCGTCCTCTAGTTGCACTACTGCATATGCTGCACTAATCATCATCATACTGCCCATGATCATGATCTCATGTTGCCCTTTATGTCCATGATCTCATACATCATCAAGCTGCCCATGCTTCATGCATCATGTCGCCCATATATCATGCTGCCCATGATCTACATCATGCTTCATTATGTTACTCATGCTAATGATCTCATCTCTGCTCTGATGAGTGATTACACACCATGATTGTTCCTAGAGGCTGAGATGATCTTTGAACCTTGAGATCATAACTGCATCTTACTGTACTGTAAGATTATGATCCTTGTCTCTTACCTTCTTCAGAGGTGATCACTACAGCATATAGAAACATCATCTAATACTTCAGGCTGCTGTATGTCAATGAGATCTTCTTTATCCAACTAAAATTGAGATCATTGTTCAACGTTTATGGCTGTTGCGATCTTAGCCCATCAAGACTAGATGTGCCCAGATCACATACATCCAGCTTTTCTGCTTTCTTCATACTAAGAATATCACCTTCAGATATTATATATGCTGAGACTTATTGTGGTGACATCATACAGGGTTTCATTTGTTGCTTCATGTATCGAGATTGTGACTGCACTTAAAACAACCAGGTGCAGTCAAACCTTACTGCGGCTTGCCCTAACATGGGAAGATCTTCAGAGGTATTGTCCCTTCTTGTTAGCAGATCTTTGCACCCATATTCTCATGAAATTTCAGAGATGAAACCCGAGTTCTGTTCCTCTCTTTGTAGCCCATACATGAGTCCAAAATATGCGAAGTTCTGTGTCTCCTTTTGACAGCGAGAACAGGTCTCCTCGCTGTGCTATGAAGTCTGCGTTGTAGGAGTTTCCATTGGCCAGCGTATATGTCTCCTTGTTCTGTGTATATGTCTCCTCATGCTGACTGCGTATTGTCTCCTTATGCTGCGTATATGTCTCCTCATGCTGACAGCGTTGAGACTTCTTCCATTGGCTGCGGTTATGTGACTCCATGATCTGTGTGATAGGTCTTCATGACTGCGTGGATATAGTCACCATCTGCTGTGTGGATAGATGTCCCTTCTTGTTAGCGTATTAGAGTCTCAACAGCTGCATCGAATATGTATATATATCATTTACAGCGTATCTATACTTCTCATATGCGTTGCGGCTTCATGAACTGCGTATTAGGCTATAGATCAACCCTTTTGACTGCGTGTTTATCATTAAGATCATAGCTAGGTCCTGCGGCTAGGTCTCAATGAACAACGTATATATTGAACAGCGTATTGATCGTGTGGTTCCATATGCTTTAACTGCGGTCTAGGTCTATCCCATTGTCTGCGTGAACAGGACTGCCTTTAGGCTGCTACAGGCAGCGTATGAAGGCTTCTTGGATAGCGTATCAATGTCACCCTTGACCGCATTTAGGGATGCTCCATTACTGCGGCCAGATCTCCTCTAACTGTGGCTCCATGCCTTGACTGCGTTTCCCTTTTATGACAGCGTATAACTGCATCTAGGCCATCACTTAACTGTTTCCATTGTTGTGCGTATAATTTCTCCATTAACGGATTAGGGCATCGTACTGTAGCTAGGGCATCATCTTGCAGCTGGGGCTCCTTTTAGGCCAGCGTATTCTTTTGGTTCTCTCCTTCTCCAAAAACCCAGACGTGGAGAGGAGATCACCTCAAGAATACGTGTGTGCAAATGATATCAAATCCTCATCTATTTATACCAAAATGAGGATGATGAATAGACACGTCGGATGGGCTTCTAGAGCCTACATAAGAGCTGGTCGGCTTGACTATAATTACATAAACAAAATAAATTCATATCTCCATAAATACTTATCGGAATCGGATGATCTTTGGATCAATCCTACACCTCTCGACGAGAGGGATCCAATAAAAATATCAGCTGCCAGAAATAAGCTAACCCACATGGAGTTTGGCCCTAGTTGCCAATTTAACATATTATTGTTTTGATTTCAAGGCAAGCTCCTACTCCTTATTAAATCTGATTTTTTGTAGGCCCCAACCTACAAGGGGATGTTACCTCAATTTTTTGCAAGCTGCAACATGCAAGGAAGCTCCAACTCCCATATGATTTCTGTAGGCTACAACGCACAGGAGGCTCCTACCTCAACCAACTCCAACTGGATATTTATCAAGCTTCAACTTGAAAGGAGACTCCTATTCCTTTATGCAAACACGAAATAACAATGTACCGGTTTACCTGGTCATAAACTTTGCATATCTACATCTTCATTTCTGCATCTTCTTCCCTTCAAATATTCTTCACATCAGCTTCATAAGTGCTAGGTAACTAATGCATAATAGTTCAATCAGCTCCCACACCTTCATCCATTCTCTAACTAGCATTTTTGCCTTCCAAATTCACATCTTTTATAAAGATAGTTTTCTGGCTGTTTGTATCCCACATAGGAATATGAAGTGAATAGGCTTGACTCTTTGCCTTCCACTTCATTCGTTTCCAAACTCTTCATATCTTGAATATTTAGAGAAAAAGTGAATAATCCATCCAATATTAATTTCAGCCACATGTAATGATTAAATGTATTAAACTAATGTCAGCATCAAATAACAATATTTGTCCTTAATGCATCACAACAATCTTTGCAACATTTTTGCCTTTGCCTTGGAGTCTTGCCTTTGCATCACAACAATTAAGCTTAATCAACATTTTCACATTATACATTCTTCAATATAGAAATTTTTGCAACGTTATCAAAACATTTTAATGTATCACAACTCCCTCTCCTTCTTCTTCTCCTTTGCCTTCTTTTGTTGCTTGCTGCTCCTTTGTTGCTTCCTCTGCTTCTTTAACATTGATCGCAACCATGCATGCTTGTTGTTGCTCTTTGCCTACTGCTGCTCCTGCATCCCTTGGTGCTCCTTGTGCTGCTCATTTGCCATCAATGACAATATTGCCAACACTGAATTTTACACTTAAAGCACTCATACACTTACTCTAAATTTATGATCTTGTTGATGGTATAAGCTGCTTCAGCATTTGAAATTTAATCGACATTGTGATAAGAACATTTTGAACAATTTTTATTGGTCATTGGCTAATTTGTTGAAGTATCTTGTGGATTCATTTCTTAATAACACTCGTATTCTTAAACACTTGTCTTGTTTTAAGATTGTCCTCTAATTGTTGTTAAGTACTATTGTCATAAAGAATAATCATAACTTAAGTACTTAAACACTTAAAAAGTCTTAACTCAAGTGACTTCACTCATAGTCATTGCATAAGCATTCTAGTCTTGGCTTTGCACTTAATAACTTACCTCCAAGCATAAGCTTGGTTGATAGACTCCTAGGACAACCCTTTCTCATCTAGCTTGAGGGATTCAACCCTTCTTAGTGGTTAACATAAAGACCTTGCAGTCGTCAGAGCCACAATCTCTGTTGTTGAAAAATCTAGGGCATTCAGAATTAAGGTGATTCTTCTTAACATGATAACAAATTTGAGAAGTTCTTTTACAATTCTTCTTAGCTTGATCTTCTTATTATTATTAGTGTGTATAATTACTTCATCAAACTGCTATCAAAGCAAAGAGACAAGAACACAAGATATTTGGCTCTCTGCCAGGTTTAAAATCTCTCCCTCTTGGAGAGGAAAACCTGCACAAAAATTATTCTTATAGAGATTCCAATTGACGAATACCAAGACCATGACCCTTGACACATTCCGCCACTCCAAGACCAAGCCATCAGTCCTCTTCTCTGTCACTGCTGAGATCATCATGATCGCTGCACCATTGAAACTATCACTGTTGCATCACTGAGATCTTCATTGATGTTTCTTCATCATGACACTCAGATCTCTTGTCTTCATTAAGATCATGAGCTTCAAGACCGGGATCATAACTGAGATAGGATCATGACTGTACGTGAGTCACTATGAGATCCTTTTCATCATCATCATGTTGAAACTATGATGATCCTTGTCATTCCTTCTCATTATGATGAGACTGATCTTCCTTGTCATTGCTTCTTCTAATTATGCTGAGACTATGGTATTGCACCTTCTCATTACACTGAAATTGTGATGGTCACTGAGATTAGGACTGCGTCTTCACCTTTGCCAATACTATAACCAAGTTTAGTATTGCATTTGAGATTTGTTGAGGATCTGCGAGGAGGTAGGAGCATAGATACACATATATATATGTTGAGACTATTAACAATGTTGTTGTAATAACACAGAGATGCGTATTAAGATTGCTAGGAAACAAATCCGTAACCTATGATCAAGACGGTAAGACTTCTTGTTGATATTGTCATGACTATGCCGAGAATATCTAGAACGCATGTCAATATTGTGTCTTCATCCGAAGTCCTCTCTGCTCCATCCATCCGAGATTTGCACCTTCAATTCATAGGTATGCCGAAATGAGATTAGCTCGGGTTCGTCTGCTCCTTATACCCCTCCGAGGTAGCAGTTAAACCCTAGATGTATCCCTCCTTTGATGCGGAGCTCTGCTCCTTTAATCACACGAAATTTCAGAGAGAAATGCGAGTTTTCCTTGTATGTTTTGCGCTGACCCTAGGCGGGTATTTATAGTGGTTCATGCTCCTATTTTGAGCTGACGTTACCAAGTGAAACGTTGTGACTATTTCTTCTAGCGGACATGTCTTCCTTTTATCTACGTAATTTTATTTTGGAGCCGACATGATGGATTCCTTCTTGTTTTTGCTTGCAAACTTCTTGGAGGATTATGCTTGGTCTTTGGAGGGCTTCTACACATTTTGTATACTACAGTACATTACACATAGGCTCATAAAGAGCTTTTTAATACATGACATGACTCTTAGACATATAAATAAAATCCTAAAGACATCAAGAAGGAGTCTTTGACCTAATGACACTTCTTGCTCATGAAACCCATGTAGCAAGATATACAAAAATAATTTATTGTCTTTATTACATCATTTACAAATATCATGTCATTATGAAGACCAAACCTAGTTACACTTTCTTCGACACTCCTTCTTAACTAGGGAGGTATTCATAATGGTACTTGGTCATTCTCAATCTAAAGAATTTCTCATAAGAAGAATCGGATTTGCAATCCTTTTGTTATAGCATCATTTCAACCAAACATTGTTTTCATTTAGCAAGGCCTTGACTAACAGCTCTATCTCTCACTTAGATCAGAGCACACAATGTTGGCGAGACCAATGACTGATAGACACACATCATCATTTTCTCTCTTAGGGTCATACCCACCTGGGTGTTCTCTGAGTATGCCCTACTAGGACTATTCTCATCTTGGGTTCCCAACCCTCAAGAATATCAGTCTTCTTGCCCACTCTTGTCTTGGATGCCCTACCACATCTGCAAAGAGTGTTGGATGCCAGATGATTACACAATCCTCCATTCTTTCTTCCAACCCGAAGATAAGAATGTCGTGTCTAACTCTCCCTGTTAACTAGGGATGAGTTTCGAGTTTCTCTTTACTTAGAAACTTACTCGGGTTCCTTTACTCATAGGAACCTCCCAAAGTTCCCTCTTACCTAGGGACTCTATCATCAATACTTTATAGGGTCTTCTAGTTGACTGATGATCCAAAACCTCGATGTCATCAATTTCTTCACATGTAGGGTTCATCCATCCATCACTTTCCTTCATAATGTCATTCCTTCTTTCCCAGAAAGTATCCTCCTTGGCTTCACATTTGAGGCTTCCTTCATAGGGCAATCTATCTTCACCTTTTCTTCAACGGTGATTGCTCTCGATCACAAGGTACATAGTTATGACATCCTTCACAACTCTTCTTACCATGGCCCTGTACACATACCCAAACTTTCTCCAAGAGGTCAGACACCAAAGACAAATCACATATTACCTTTTTGGTGATGGCCTTTTCTAGTGACATCTTCTTGTAGGTATCAACATCCTGCATACATGTTGACACATCTCCCAAAGATATTGGTTGTGAAGGGTCTTCATCTTTTCAGACTTCCATCAGAGTCTTCATATCTTTCCAGGAGATTTCCTAGTCAAATCTTCCTGTTCCTTTGGATGTTGATTGCCTTCATCATGGTTGCATATTTCACGATCTCTTCCATCCTCACATCTTTCATTCCCAGGAGCTCTCAGTCAGAGTTCTTCAATTGTAGTCAACCACTTCATACTTCATATGAGGACATATTATGTTGATTTCATCTAATTTGACTTATATCTTTCTGCATCCTTTCAGAGGAGGAGATCCTTTTTCTCTTGATCATGCTCGATCCATATTACCTGCAACCATATGTCATGACATTACAATATTAAATACAAATACAAGCATACATACCTCATTTTTCCTTCAGGCTTCTTCCAACTGCTTTCTTGATTGAAAAGATCTTCAATCCCTTGATCTACTTTATTTCTCAAGTCGTTAGTCCTTCATCTCATGAATTCCATAAGTTGGATTTCTTGATGCAACAATTGCTGCCTTCCCAGACTAGGAGATCCTTCGCTGAGGTTTCTATAAGAGAATCTACAAGATCTTGCATATCTCCATCTGGCAAATGTTTCCTTTGGCCTGGATGACTTCTTCCTTTCCTTTAATGTCCAATGAGATTCCCAAGAGCTATGTCCTTCATGTTTCTCATGGTGATATCACGAGCTCTTGTTCCTAATGCTTCCATGATGCCATGGTGCATCTTATTATCACGGTCATATCTGCAAAGACTTATGATAGGACCCTTTTGTGAGAGAGATACCATCTCATTCATAGTAAAGATCTGCTACTCCCTCTTTCCTTGGTCCTTTTCTTCAGCTTCCTCCACCCTTCCGGCGACGTGAGCTCCTCTCCATAATCTTTCCATAATACTATTCTGTCTTGTCAACCTTCCCTTTCCTTTCTGCAGATTTTTGAGTCCTTTCAACTTGTCTTTCTCTATCTGGCATAGAGACCACAAGCTGTTGATTGAAGTAGCCTTCTTGTTCATGGACAATTGTTACTTTGCTTATCAATATCAATATCAATGATGATTATCCTTTCATCATTTTTCCCAGATCTCAGAATTGAGATCTCATGAAGATATTCCTTGACACCTTGAATCTGTCTAATTGATATGGCCTACATCATTGTATTTCAGAAAGTATATCTTCTATATATTTCTTATTTGTCTCCTTTCTTGCTACATAGAGATGAATTCAAAGGAGACCCCTTTTATTGACTTCTTTTCTCCATAAGGATTTTGTCAATCCTTCTTATTCTATGCAAGGACCATAGATAACCCATCTATCTATAGATCTCCTTGCAATCATGAAGTCATTGAACTAAACTTGATTATAGAATGAAAAGATACTTACTTGATATGTGAAGATGAGATCTTCACCCTGATCATGATGACTGTTGATGAGGCAGATGTATTGATGTTTCCACCGGATGAGATCCTTGATAGGAAGATTGCATTCCTTGCCTTCAAGCTATCTTGATATACAAACTGTTGATATGTATCCAGAGATTTGAAGGCTTCATCTTTTGACTGTAGATCTCCTTGCTATTGTAGGCTGCCTTTTGGACTTCGACCTTTTTCGAGGTGATGTAATCTTTGATTGCTTTGTGGACATCTTGATGAGAGTCTTGGTGGTCTTTTAGTGATGACTGTGGAGACAAAAGGTTTTGTTGTTGTAAATTATCTCCTTGATCGAACAAACAACAACCCTTGTTACTATATACTGCTGTTGTAGGCTGATCCTTTGATCTAGAGTTTGATCAAGATGTAGATCTTGATATTCTTGAACTTGCTGAGATGTTTTGCTTTGATCTTTGCATGTCTCTTTTCTACCCTCTCTTTGACTTCTGAAACCATCGCTCTGATACCATGTTGAAAAATCTAGGGCATTCAGAATTAAGGTGATTCTTCTTAGCATGATAATAAATTTGAGAAGTTCTTTTACAATTCTTCTTAGCTAGATCTTCTTATTATTATTAGTGTGTGTAATTACTTCATCAAACTGCTATCAAAACAAAGAGACAAGAACACAAGATATTTGGCTCTCTGCCAAGTCTAAAACCTCTCCCTCTTGGAGAGGAAAACCTGCACAAAAATTCTACTTATAGAGATTCCAATTGACGAATACCAAGACCATGACCCTTGACACATTCTGCCACTCCAAGACCATGCCATCAATCCTCTTCTCTGTCATTGCTGAGATCATCATGATTGCTGCACCATTGAAACTATTACTGTTGCATCACTGAGATCTTCATTGTTGTTTCTTCATCATGACACTCAGATATCTTGTCTTCATTAAGATCATGACCTTCAAGACCGAGATCATAACTGAGATAGGATCATGACTGTACGTGAGTCACTATGAGACCCTTTTCATCATCATCATGTTGAAACTGTGATGATCCTTGTCATTCCTTCTCATTATGATGAGACTGATCTTCCTTGTCATTGCTTCTTCTAAGTATGCTGAGACTATGGTATTGCACCTTCTCATTACACCGAAATTGTGATGGTCACGAAGATCAGGGTTGCGTCTTCACCTTTGCCAATACTGTAACCAAGTTGAGTATTGCATTTTTGAGATTTGCTGAGGATCTGCGAGGAGGTAGGGGCATATATACACATATATATATGTTGAGACTATTAACAATGTTGTTGTAATAACACAGAGATGCGTATTAATATTGCTAGGAAACAGATCCGTATATTGTGATCAAGATGGTAAGATTTCATGCCGATATTGTCATGACTATGCCGAGAGTATCTAGAACGTATGTCAATACTGTGTCTTCATCCGAAGTCCTCTCTGCTCCATCCATTCGAGATTTGCACCTTCAATTCACAGGCTCCTTATACCCATCCGAAATATGCGAGTTTTCCTTGTCTGTTTTGCGCTGACCCTAGGCGGGTGTTTATAGTGGTTCTTGCTCTTATTTTGAGCAGACGTTACCAAGTGAAATGTTGTGACTATTTCTTCTAGCCGACATGTCTTCCTTTTATCCATTTAATTTTATTTTGGAGCCGACATGATGGATTCCTTCTTGTTTTTGCTTGCAGACTTCTTAGAGGATTATGCTTGGTCTTTGGAGGGCTTCTACACATTTTGTAGACTAGAGTACATTACACATAGGCTCATAAAGAGCTTCTTAATACATGACATGACTCTTTGACATATAAATAAAATCCTAAACACATCAAGAAGAAGTCTTTGACCTAATGACACTTCTTGCTCATGAAACCCATGTAGCAAGATATACAAAATAATTTATTCTCTTTATTACATCATTTACAAAGATCATGTCATTATGAAAACCGAACCTAGTTACACTTTCTTCAACATTTGCAGTGCTGGAGGCTCTAGGTGGTTGGAACACAGGGGGAGGTATCGTTAATCCGGCAACTGCCTGCTTCTCGTTGGCTTCCATCGCACAACCTACTCTGAAGATTGTTTCTCAAAACAGTTAAGGGAGAGGTTCAACTTAGATTAGGCATTTAATCTAAAATTAACCAAGATCCTTGCATGACACCTAGTTCTTAGGAGTTGCATCTTCATATAGGTTAGTTCATCATATAAGCGATAGTTGTCCATCTGTTACTTGGATATAATTCATAATAAGCAAGAGATTTTGACTCCATCAGGCACTGGTCTTAATATTAAATCTAATCAAATCTTTAATCTTGCTAAATTCTACAAAGTAGCTAGGCCACTCAACTGTGTCTCTCGAACAAGTTGATTCCCAACTTGTTTTCCTACACCTCATTTCCATAGAGACTACCCCCCATAGCCTGCTGTTGGGAGACAACTAGAACGGAGTGGGCAGGGATCAAAGTGACAAACCCCGCCCTGAGCAGTTGTCGCAGTGCTTTTACAATCCGAGCGACAATAGGCGGAAAGAGACCATGCACAAGACCGTAGAATAAGTTGAGATTGAACATCAAACTGAAGCAAAACCCTGAGTTGGCAAAAGAAGTCATTGATGTAGACAAAACCACTCAGAAGGACTTAATTATAAACAGGGAGGAGTCCACAAGCTCAAAGAAACCCAAGAAGACCAAAGGCTCAAGAAAACGGGTTGCTACAAAGGCCCAGAGGACTAAGAAACCAAGAAAATCTAATGTAGACATTCCACTGGAGGCAACTAGCACACTCAACTAGTTATTTTCATAGCTCAGTTTTGATTACCAACTTTTCAGATGGAATTTTGACTGAAGGTTGATAACTAGCATGTCAACAATTTGCATTGTGAAATTTCGATAAGCGCTAATTGTTTCATTGTCAACGCAATTTTGTATCGATTTTTTAAAGTGCTGACAACTAGCCTGTCAGAGATCCGACCATTATTTGGTTTTGAAAGAGTATCAGTGGATTGGTCAGCGTTGACAGATCAAGAAATCTCGAAAGGAGGAGCAACATAACGAATTCCATTTTTAGCATGGGGACGAGGCACAAATTCTAGGAAACTAGACAAAATATCAGTCAACGATTTTGACCACAGTTCCTTGTCGATATTTTAGCAGGCTGGTTTATCTTTAGATACAAATATTTTTGAGTTTATGTAGTATATTCATGTATTAGATATGCATGCTTTATGTTTAGCAATTTGTAATTAAGAACATATGAGAAACCTGGTTTTTAGTTTGTAATTTTTCCTATAAAGACAAGCTCTTTAGAATGAAGAAGGGTTGGTTTTTGATCATAAGACTTATTGTGCACTGTATATTTCTGAAATTTTAATGAAGGAAACCTGATTTTGCAATGGAGATTCTTGTGATGGGAAATTTGGATATGTGTTTTCTTGTTTATGTTTTCCTTTCTACATTGTCATATGTATGCTCTTCTATGACTGATAAGAGTGAATGAACAAAATTCATATGTACTATGCTTTGTTATGTTTTTAGTCATTTGTATCTTTCTGACTTATGTTTTGTTGAATTCATCCTTGCAACGCTCTTATAAGTATATTGTTACCCTCATAATCTTCATTCCATCTCATCAATTTAAAATCTTAAAGTATCTCAGCTACCCTGCCTCTGTGAGTCTTTTGGTTTCTTTTCTTGTTAAGCCAAATATTTGACTCCATGCCCAATGGAATTCTATCAAACCCTACCACATTTTTGAAAGCCTTGTTACAATAGATCTAGTCATTGTTTTAAGTACATAACTAGTCATATTGATTGAGTTATAGAAGGGATCCCCCTTCGAAATTGAAAGGGCTATCTTTCAATTCAAAAGTAGTTAGAGGTTACCTAGAGTTTTTTCCCACAGCCAGGGTTTTCTCTAAGTGATGATAGTGGCTATGGTAGCTCCTTGCAGAGTTGTTGGATCATTTGCCATATACGACCATGATATATTGTGACAATCCATGTAGGATCAATCCTTCAGAGAATCCAGGTCGAAGCACATCGAGATCAGAGATATGGTACAAAGAGGAGCAATGAGGTTCCGACAGTGACTCGTTGTAGAATTGAGGCAATAAGGCTTCAACAGTTGAGAAAGTTGTAGACATTCTCACCAAGCTTTTGTCGAAAGTGAGCTTCTTATTCTTCAGAGAGCAGCTTAGAGTGCAGGAGAATGTATCCCTCCTTGGGAGGGAACATTGCTGGTCCAAAACACTGAGCATACGCTCTCCCCCAGTCTTTCGACTAGCCATGGACTTGGTGGGGGGGGGGGGGGTGAGTAGCGAGGCTCCTGGGTGTGGGGGTACTCCTTAAAGCCATAGAATTGATTGAGTACATGCCCCAGTATACATCCTACCCGCAAGTCACCTTGTGTCCTTATTGACCAAGGGCCATGGACTTGGTTAGGCTTGCCAGGATTGCCACCCATTTGGCCAGTGGGTGAGGAGACTTAGCTGTGTGTCATATTTACCGAAGTCGGACGTGACTGCCATGGACTTGGTTAAGGTAAATTGATCTCCCCTACGTATTGGATGCAGGTGTTCTACTACTTAATCGCTGAGGATCAAGTTAGGTAAGGATCAGTCAGTGGACATAGGGTGTGTAATCTTTACCAAGGTCATTTATGACTGCCATGGACTTGGTTGTGGTAAGTCGATCTCCCCTATTGTCATTACGATCATTCTTCCGAGATGAGATGAGATGCAACTATCAGTTTTCCTTATGTTGACACATGCACATCTGAGATGAGATCTATGATATACTGTTTTAGGTCATGGAGCTTGACCTAGAGATCAGTAGAGTGTGTGCGATCTTTACCAAGGTTAAATGTGACTGCAATGGACTTGGTTGTGGTAAATTGATCTCCCCTATCATTTGTTGAGGATCAAGACATCATTGTTCAACCTAGATGAGATCTATAGAGCAGCCGGCAGAATACCTCCCTAGCTGAGAGGGAGCGTTGAAATTGGATTGTGATGCTATGATGAAAGGATAAAAATACCCCCTTGGCTAAGAGGGAGTGTTGAAATTGTAGCCATGGTTGGCATTTCCATCAATAAAAATTAAAGGAAGAAAAAGAAAATTAAATTTGTAAATTTGAATTTATTATTTTCCTTCCTACTTTTCAAAGTCAGCCTCAAATTGTCTTAGGTCGGCTGGGCCCAAAGAGGCACCCATTTGACCCCCACCAAAGTCTATATAAGGAGAGGCTTCCTGCATCATTTTGGATACATCGATCTATCTTTTCATGAGCTCTGTTCCAGTGAAGTAGAGGAGGTAGAAGAGGGCTGAAATTGCAGGAAGAATACTTGGCTTGGCATATCTCCTATTCTTGGGTACTTGTTGGGTTATTATCTTGATGATGGTGTTTCTGATGTACTGATGTATATTGAACTCTCTTTCTCTCTCTCACATAAGGGACAATTTCTGGGTTTTTCCCTTTTATGGGTTTTGCCCTGGCCTCAGGCCTAATTTCTGTGTCTCTTGTCTCATGGTTTCTTGGTGTTTCTACTGTGATTTTTTTCTGCTCTATCATGCTCATGAAAGGATTTTTTTATTACTGCTTCATGATGAAAAATGCTACATGAAACCTAATGTGAATGATGATTATTTGGAGCTGTTAAATTGTGCAAGAAAATTGTTCTAGGGTGCCCTAGTAAAAATTAACAATTGATAAACAAATCTTGCCTGTCTTTGTATTTATATGCATATTGGATAAATTCATAGTGGTGCCATATTTAGTTCTTTATCAATATAATTTATGACGTCGGCATAGTAGAAACTCAAAGAACATCGACAATATATTTATTACTGGTTGGTTGGTGCAGGAATATTTGGGCTTGCTTGTGTTCATTATCTTGAAGTATTTATTTTCATTTCCAAGAGTGCACTGCTAGTGATTTGCTGTCATGTTGGGAGACAAGGTGAAGACTCAGCCTATGGACACGATGGAGAAAAATGGCAGAGAGGCAGATGATGTTGGCTCTGGTTGGCTGGAAGTAAAAAAAGTAGATTATGCTTACACGCTCCTTTCTTTGGTGTCTTCATGTCTCCAGTTTTTTATATTGATTATCTCACAATCTTAGTTATTGATTAGACATTACGGATATAGTCTTGTCTGGCTTTCTTATTGTGTTCTATTTAGTTTTGGTTGCTGTGGACAGGTGTGCTGTGCTATCTATGAAGAAATGTGAGTTCTCACCAAAATTCCTTTCCTTGGTTGAATAATGTTGCAGAAACACAGATCAAACACAAAACTTGCCATGCCCAAGAATGTTGGAGCTAGCAGAGTCCGTCCTGACACTTTGAGAAAAGCACAGTCTGATGTTAGGAAGGGACATACTTCAGTACCTGGGCCAGCAAGGCAAAGCCCCTCCAACATACCTGTATGTCCAAGTGATCCACAAAAGATTGAAGATGGAGATAAAGATGTCTGTGATACAAAGCTTATGCCTGATAACAAGCACTCAGAAAATAAGGTGCATGAACAGAGTTATGAAGTCCCAGAGGAGAACCAATCACTTGAGCATTTGCTTCAGTTTGGTAAAATTGAGCATTCTGTTAAGTCAGCAGGTAATTCTTTGGAGAAAGCACAACTAAAGGATACGACAGCTTTAAGACACCATGTTTCAGACAGTTGTATGGGAGGCTCCTCCATTGTTAACCACGAATCAGAGGTTTTAAATCAGTCAATTTTAGGTTCACCCTTCACTCAGGTTCCAAAAATTAAATGGGGGAATCTGGATGAATATGAGCTGGAACAAACTCAGACCATGGGAACAGACAGTCAACCACTTAAGCCTCAAAATTCAGATGATAGGCCTATAACTGAGGATAATATGCCTTTAGCTAGGAGTGCTGTCTGTGTTATTAACAAGGATAATAGTTCAGTTATGCAGGGCAATTCAAGAGTTAGTGAAGATAAGCAAGAATTTGAGATTAGTGATGCACCTTCTAACAATTCAGAAATATCTAAAAAAGATTCAATGGAAGATGATTTTACGGTATGTTCAGCCAACATAATTGGAGGATCTGAAAGTTGTGTACAACAGCTCGATCATAAATCTAGTAATGTTGAAGATTTTTGTAAGGCACAAGAGGAGGGCTCTATTGATAATGCATTGGTAAAACGTGAGGGGTGTGGAAACCAATTATTGATCCTGGATGAAGCTGAAGGAACACCTATTCAAGAGACCTCTCTTAGTTGCATACAAAATCATCATAATTCTTTGGAAACAACTATGCCAAACAAGGTGTTTGTTGCAGGTGAATATATTCAAGAATCTGTTTCTTCTATAGATAACTGTGAAGGTAGGGAATATTCTTCTGAAAAATCATGTAGAACAGAGTTGATTACTGTTACAAGAGATACTGCACAATCAAAGGGGGATCTAGAAGTGATTGAAAGTATAAATGGTGAGAAGTTTAATAAGGATATGAGGATGGCTGCAAACATGTTGATAAATGCATATGAGAAAGAAGAGACAGGAGAAAGCAAAGAAAGATTCAGGCAACGGCTTTGGTGTTTTCTTTTTGAAAATTTGAATAGAGCCATCGATGAACTTTATCTTCTATGTGAACTGGAATGTGATGTAGAGCAGATGAAAGAGGCAGGTGTTGTGCTTGAGGAAGCACTCTCTGACTTCAAAGAATTAAAATCTAGAGTAGAAGGATTTGACAAAGTGGAAAATTTATCTTCTGCCTCCAAAACTTTCTCAAGCGCAACACCTTTGAATGCAAAGATTGAATGTCGTCGCCCTCATGCTCTTTCTTGGGAGGTGAATATTTGAAGTAACAATTTGGTTTTTGTTTGGTAGGCATTGCATTTGAATTCTATTCTGAAAGCATTTTGCAGTAGGAGAGATACTTTTAATACCTTGTTTGAATTGTTTGGGTGGAATCTCTTTCAGATTTAGTGTGATTTGAGTGGTTGTGGTTGTTTTCCATGCCTCAATAATCTAGTTTGGAGTGGATTAGTTGATCTGTTTTGAAGGAAATATATCTCTAGTTCTTGCAACTTGTAGGTTTGAAATTCTATCTAGAGGTTTCTATGAGCAAAGTGGATGTTGTCTAGATTCCCAAATAGAATTTATGCAGACAGACTTGACTCCTTTCCAACAATAAAAACCCTGGTAAGCTTGTGTAGAATATTTGAAGAAAGTAAATGTAGTGAGTAGATAGCTATAATAAATTGCCGTGTTTAGATTAAAGATAGGTTGTTGTGTTGTTGGACTAAGCTGTTGTTGAAATTGTAACTAGGTTTGGTCTTCATAATTATTGTACTTGTATCAGTATGTATTTCATGTAAAAACAAAAACAAAAATTACTATTATTATTATTATTATTTTATCAAGCACGTTCTTCACGCTTTATTTTTGGTCAAAAGAAAAAGTCAAGGGCATGTTCTTCGTGACCCTGTTAAAAAAAAGGAGAAGCAAAATTTGAATTTTGTAAATATCATTTGTTCCTCCAAGTTGCCAAGTTGGCCCTCCAGGATGACAAGTCGGCTTGCTTACGAGTTGTGTCTTTTGCATGTGGAAACAACTATATATTGGCACCTATCCTCCATCATTTGGCAACCATTTGGTGATCCTCTGAGGCAAAACAGTTCAGGTTTGTGGCATGGGTTCCTGAGGCATACATGACCGAGTTTCTGAGACACATCAACGAAGGTTCTGAGGATAAAATTGTCTGTAATATACAAATATCTAAAGGCTTTCTGTGATATATTTCTCTTTGTAATGTGATGATACTATGACATATCTCTCTATGAATGATGTGAGTTCCTATAGCACAATTCTCTGGGCTCATGTGAATTTCAGAAATACATTGTATTATGGTGATGCGAGTTTCTAGAAACACATTCTCTGTGTGATGCGAGCTGTCTGAAGCATCTTTTCTCTATGTGATGTGAGCTACAAGAAGACATCTTTGTTCTGTGAAATGTGAGCTACCTTCTTCTGTGTGATGTGGCATCTAAGAACAAACATGTGGCAGACTGATTGACTATATTATGGACAGAACATAGAAGAGGTTGGAGGGCTAACTTGGCACTTGGATCACTGGTTTGTTTGACTTGGATTTCTCCTGTTCATGAATGATCTATAAGGAAAGGATTGACGGGTTTTCCCCTTGTAGGTTTTTCCCTGTCCTCTAGCCTAATTGCTGGTGTTTCTTGTCTCTTGTGCACTATGATTTCTATTTTCTTGTATTTGAATGGTAATTGCTTGCTGAATAATAAAGGAAAAACTAAAGAACACTAAATAAATTCGCAAGTAATTGTCATGTTAAGAAATTCCCCCTTGCATTGGAATTTCAACCGCTGTAGCCACTTGCCTTTCTTTAAAGAATTTATTACATGATTGCTTGAGATGAAATTATATTATTTTTCACTAAAATGACCAAAATAGGTTAATGGGATTGGGAGGTGCATCTTGACAAAATTGGTGATAGGGGTAGTGAAAAGGTGATCTCCCAAACAAAAGAAAACCTATGTTGAGTGGAATTAGAGGAGGAAGGGTTCAGCTAAATTTAGAGCTGCACTAAATTTAGCGAGGGGGCCTGCGTGTGGGCCAAAGGCGTAGTTTATACTTTATCTCATTATTTTGACATAGGAAAAATTTAATTTTCCTATAGTAAAAAATTGAAGTGATCTCAACCATCCATTGAGATCTAATCTCAGCCATTCCTAGAGATGGTGGGCCCAAGTCGACTTCAAAGAAACAAAAGGGCACAAAATTGGCTCATTATGCACTAGACAACTTGTGTGTTCAGCTCAGCGGAAAAATGGTGTTCAGTTCAACGCCTAGATTTTTCAGTTCAGTGTAGCTAGGGCAAGAAAGAGAGGCCAAACAACCTCGGAATCTTCTAGCCAATGTTCATCTTCTGCCAGGCTGATTTCAGCTGCGTAGAGGGGCCATACTTAGAAATAGCGCAGATTAACTTTTGTTGAGAGATATGCAGAGTGAATGGAAGTCTTCCTTCCTTGTAATCATTTTTTGAATATTGTAAATCACTGAAGCATAATAAGAACAAACAAGTTTGTAGGTTTTCCCTGGAGTTGGGGTTTCTTGGGTAAATTTCTGGTGTACTTTTTTTATGGTATGTTTGTCTTCAATTTTTCTACTGTGCATGCAAGTTAGGAAACTCAGCATAACATTGAATTTAAATTAAAGTTCAGTTTCAGTTACTTTGTTTTAGATATTCAGTGTTTAGGTTCTGGGTTTCAAGAAAACTAACAACTTCAAGCTAGAAGAAGTAGAAGAAAAACTCCTTTCACTATAGGGAACCAACTATGAATACAATTTGGAAATGGTAGTGGAATAGATTTTAAGTAAGAAGAAGAGGTCGTTATCATCCTTACATTTAGGATGACAATGTTAACACTAGATCTTGCAAGTTAGGAAACTCAGCATAACATTGGATTTAAGTTAAAGTTTCAGTTTCAGTTACTTTGTTTTAGATATTCAATGTTTAGGTTCTGGGTTTCAAGAAAACTAACAACTTCAAGCTAGAAGAAGTAGAAGAAAAACTCCTTTCATTATAGGGAACCAACTATGAATACAATTTGGAAGTGGTAGTGGAATAGATTTTAAGTAAGAAGAGGAGGTCATTATCATCCTTACATTAAGGATGACAATGTTAACACTAGATCTTGCTTCATAATGTTACCAGGGATTGGTCTGGACTAATAGGCCCTTAAGTAGTGGTGCACGTTGCACGGTGGTCTTAAAAATTTCCCATTAGGTCAAGGAGAAGCAATAAGAGTTATGGTGGAAGCCAGGGTGGAAACTCTCCTAGTAGTTGAGGATGAGGAACACTTGGTGGTAGAGTGGAGAATGGTGATTTGTCATTAAGTTAGAGTATTGTGCTGGTTGTGTTGTCGAGAAACTCTAGTCCTCTTCCCAACAGTAAATATAGCCTAACTTGGAGGTTGGGTGGAGCTTATTAAGGGACAATGCTTGAGAACAACAAGACTTTGCTTACACGATCAAATTATAATGGAATGATTTGATCATCTCTAGGCATTTTTCAAGATATTAATAAAATATGTAACTTGGTTCTAGTAATTGGGATAGAGGAGAGCCCTAGAAAGATCTTCCATAGATAGGTGTGTACACCTAAGAGAGAAGGATGAAACACTAGAGGTGTTAGAGGCTTAAGAGGAAAGGCATTCATTATTCATGTGTTAGGTCAAAGTGAGAGGATGATAATTTTTTTTTTGTAGATCTCCATTGATAGGTTCCCTCCTTTACAAATGCTTTATGTCATTGTTTGCCAATTTTTTACATCATGAAGATTTGCCACCGATGCAAACAATATCTAATTAGTAAATGCATCAATTCATAGGCAAACTTATTTTTGGAGTACTCTATTAAGAGGTGGGTTCTCCAGTCTCTCATGAGCGTGCATATGTCAAGGCCAACGTTCTTTTTGCATTCCTACTCATAAGCTTGTAAAAGTGACGTTCTCCTTTATCTTTCATTTTCACCCTTTTACTTAAATTTTTAACATTACCTTGAAATGAATCAAGATGTTTGAGAGTGGTTAGTACCTCATCGGACTTCATATGGAGAAAATATAATTTCATATCCCATTCAAAATTCAATAGACTTAATAGTTTTCGGGATTTCAAGATCAATGGGATTGTGACATTTCATTAGATTATATCATGTATGAGGGTATGTGATTGGCATTTAATCAAGAGCACCAAGCCCTATATGTACCCTAGTGTTGGTGGTGTTGATTGTTGAAATCCTTTGTCATGGCCTTGGCAATCATGTTATTATAAGAAACTCGATGAGTTATTATCAAACAATCAAGTTAATGTGGAAGCCTGAGTTTGACAAGTGGTCATATTGATCAATGATTTGTAGTAGACTAGTGGCCTAGTAGCATGAGTTGTAGCATTGTTTTTGGACTCTAGAGGCCATTTAGATCCTCATTGCTTATGTAATTTGTTGATGATATGTAGTGCACTCGGTGCCATTTTGATATATGCACCCTTACATGGTATTTAGATGAGCAGACTTGTTTCTAATGGCTTGGAGTCATAGTTTGTAATCTTAAAATAATTTTTTCATTAAAAATTAATTATTTTATGTATTTTTTTCAATTCCAGTTTATTGAATCCGGTTCAATCTAGTTTGTTCCGAATTTGGTTCAAATCATAGTTAGATAGGCGGTCGGTTTGAAACCCAATTCCGATTTTTAAAACTATGGCCATGCATATGAACAAGGTAACGATGACAACATGATGTTGAAATCACCATGAGGAGAAGGGATTAACACCTTATAAACCAAAGAAAGTAATGAGAGGAATATGAGGAAACCTACTGAGGGAGAGCATTGATGAGTGTCAGAAATCACTCAGCCATTGATTGCTTTGGCTATGATGGATATAGTCGCGATGATGATCAAATGGTGAGTGGCGGAGAAACTTTAGCCTGTTCTGGGTATAATCATTGATGACTTCATGTCCTTTCAATTTTTGTAAGATAATCAATGTTGTATCTGCTTCACACTCTTCTTCTAGCACATATTTCTTTTCCTCTTCCTTTGGAGTAGTTGTAGCAGGCACAACTTCAAGTTTTAATTGCTATGTCGGGCATAGGCTATGAGACTACACTGAGCAAAGGATACAAGATAGATGTGAGGAATATGGTTGCTCTAGTGAAAAACTGGAATGGAAGAGATAACATGCATAGTATAAAACTTGCCCAGCAATAATAAATTGCTCAGTTGCATAAAGAGTAAAGAAGAGCACGCAAGTTGAGCAAGGCTGATCTCTATGTGGAAGAAGTGCCTAGCTCCAAAGCCACAAGCATGTAGCTCTGATGCAATAAAGTAGAGCAGGAAAACACTTGCTCTGATACCAATGTTAGACACATGAAAATGCAAGAGAGATTGATAAGGCATGTGTTCCATTATTCATTTATATGATACTAAAAAATACATTAGTTTAGGACCCTTGGTTTCATCTTCTAAGAGGTCTCTTGGACTCCTCACGACTATTCAAGTTCACTTGTGGCTTTTCGCCTTCCTCTTAAGTGAATAGTACAAATTTACATAATCCCTAAGGATTACGTATCCAATGGCTACTTTGTTATAACCCCAAAATATTTTGGTGTTGGTCTTTTCCCAAGAAACACAAGTTTCCTAAGTCACCAAATTCTTCCTCCCCCCCACATGTGATGAATCCATCATCTCGGATACTATTCACTGTTGACATGTTTGATTTGTTGCTGGTGCATGTTCGAATTTCGGGATTCGTTTTAGGAGTCTAATTCGTGTCCAGAAAGAATCACGATTTTCAGACACGTGTTCACCAAAAAGTGACTTTCAGGCTTAATAAAAGCCGGAATTAGGCTGCATTTGTCCAGTTGAATTTGTTGTTTGGGTGTTGTGGGACTGTGGGAGCGACCAATTGTTGAGAAATCAATACAAGTAGATTAGGGTTTGATTCCTCTTTCTTGATAATTACTTGTGAGTTATGTGGTTTCTTTTACTTCTTTATGTTGAAATTTGATAACTAAAAAAAAGTTTTCTGCAATCCCAACCCGGTTTTAATTTCACCTTATCACTCCCATTCAGTTAAATGCCCTTTCCCATAAACATACATTCAACATATAGAATTATGGAAATGAAATTTTCAGATTAAAACACATGGGATTGTCAACACATGATGAAAATAAATATGAACATAACCAGACCAGCAACACACATAAAAATACACACAGATTTTTGGTCAACTTAGACCCAAGCAAAACCCCTTCCATCTTCTCCGGGGAAAACTTGTTAGAGAGCTATTCAAATTTATTTATCTTTCAAGTTTAGGAAAAATACATTTGCAGACAAAACAAAACAATGAAATACAACTTATTTATTTAGCCCAAAACTCCTTGAAAATTGTGCCCACTTTGCCTCGATTTCCATGCCCACTTGAAGCTGAAAATATGTACTGTATGGATTTCCATATCGCTATACGAACTTAATTTTTTAATTTTTTGTTTGTTTGTTTGTTTATTTTATAACTTTTCTCAAATAGCGTGCAACTCATAACAATCAATGTTGTTCGTACTATACCTTCTGCGGTCTTCTATGCCTTGATTTCCATGCCCAACTTTGCCCAGAAATCACTCCTTCAACTTGCTGCAACAAATTTCTCCTTCAAAACGTTTCTCCAGTTCTCAGCCTCCTTTCTCCAATCTGCTCATGAAGAATGAATGCAGTCTCTCTTTTCTTTCCCCCTTTTGTTTTCTTAAATGACTTTTGGGCAACCCTAAGATCTAATGGCTCAGACTCATATAGATCAAGGGATGAGAATAAATGTGCATTTAATTTTCACTTTCTATTTTTTAACTCACCCATTAAATAAAGTACCCGCATTGTACTTTATGTCTAAAGTCACTTTTCGCTTTATAGTTTAACATTGACTTTACCACTTATAAAGTCACTTTCACTTTATAAATTCACACTTAGGAAAATAATTATTTTGGACACTTTTCCCTAGGCAGAGACTAACCCATGGGAAACCACTTGTCCAAGGTACATTAAAAATCAACACTCCCTCCTACTGAGGAAAGTGTTTCTCACCACACCCATTTTGTCCCTGAAATGGACATGCTTGCCTCTTGGTAAGGTCTTCCTGAGAACATCGACCACCTGCTCATTTGTTGATACATACTCCAGCTTCACTGCCCCCTTCTGAACATAGTCCCTGATGAAATGATATTTGATGTCAATGTGTTTTGACCTATCATGAAACACTGGATTCTCCGTGAGTTTAATGCAACTCTGATTATTACAGTGAATAATTGTTAGTCTCAACTCCTGATCAAATAGGCCATACAACAACTTGCGAAGCCAAATGGCCTCACAACTAGCTTGACTAGCAGCCATATACTCAGCCTCAGAAGAGCTCAAAGCAACTGACTTTTGCTTTCGATTGAACCATGACACAACTACCAAACCCAATCCGAAGCAACACCCTGAAGTGCTTTTCCTGTCAGAAGCACAACTTGCCCAATCTGAATCTGTGTAACCTGCCAACCTCACTCCATTTCCCTGCCTATAATCCAAACCATAATCAACAGTCCCCTGCACGTAGCGAAGAATGTGCTTTGCAGCTACCCAGTGCACCCTCCTGGGCTCAACCATGAATTGGCTAAGTGTGTTCACTGCAAAGCATATATCTGGCCTAGTGTTGACCAGATACATCAAGGACCCAATAAGCTGCCTATACAATGTGGGATCCACCAAACTAGAATATGAAGCATGAAGCTTCTTCCAGTTGGTGATCATAGGTGTAGACATGGGTCTATAGTTTGCCATGTGAAATTTGCTCAACACATCCACAACATACTGCTCTTGCCCCAGAAAGATATGCCCCTCTTCTTGCCACACCTCAAGCCCCAAAAAGTAATGCATTAGCCCAATGTCCTCCATCTCGAACTCCATAGCAAGATCCTCCTTGCAACCACTAATCAGTTTCTCTGCCCTAGTAATGAACAAGTCATCAACATACAACACAAGAATGAGTGGATCATCCCCTACAACAATGTAGTATAGGTTCGGATCTGCATCACTCTTTGTGAAACCCATTTGCTGCAAGTAAGTATCAATCCTCGAATACCAAGATCTCGGAGCTTGCTTAAGTACGTAGAGTGCTTGCCTCATCCGACATACATGGGTCTCCTGCCCAAGTACCTCAAAGCCCTGTGGCTACTCAACATACACCTCCTCCTCTATAACTCCGTTCAGAAATGCGGTCTTCACATCCATTTGATGGATTTGCCAACCCATTTCTGCAACAATAGAAATAAGGGACCAGATAGAAGTGTACCGAGCTATGGGAGCAAAGGTCTCATCATAGTCAACTCCCTTTATCTGTGAGAGCCCTCTAGCCACAAACCTCGCCTTGAACTTCTCAATGCTGCCATCCGCAACATGCTTGATCTTGTAGAGCCACCTGGAAGTTACAACTCACTTGCCCTCAGGCCTAGGCACCACTTCCCAGACATTGTTCTTAATGATAGAGGCATACTCCTCCACCATAGCCTCTCTCCATACCTCTTGGCTGGCAACCTCCTCATAGCTAGTAGGCTCAGAGTCAACAATGCTGGTAGCCTTGGCTACATAACTGCAAAACTACTCAGGTGGCACACTCTCCCTGTTCAACCTCTTTAGAGGACCAACAGACTCCGCTTCCTTCAAGGTGTCTTGAAGCCACTTGGGCCTCCTCCTCCCTGAAGAAGCTTCCCATAGGGAACCTCATCCTCTGCCCCCCAGTCTGGTGAACCTGAAGGTCTGCCAACTGACCCTAGTGTGCCTATACTAGCACCTGTCCTCAAATAACCTGTACTGGGACCTGTGCCTGTGTCAGCTAAAGTGCCATGTGAAGTCTGTACCAGTGGACTCCTTAAAGAAGTGCTCGGTGAACTCGCCACTGGTGCCCCAGATGTCATTGACATTGAAGTACCTCTTGTACCAGTCGATCCAGAGCCTTGAGGTCCTGCTCCCTGTACCTGATCTCCCTGCTGAGGAGAAGTCTATGACTCTCTCTCATCATACTCCCATGATCTCCGATAGGCCCTTTCCTCCTCGAACTTCATATCCCTCCTAATAAGCACTCTCTGTTTAGAAGGAATGAAGATCCGATAGGCCTTCAAAGTCTCGCTGTAACCCATAAAGATACCCTTCTTTGCCATGGGTTCCAGTTTCGTCCTCTGCTCCTTGGGGATATAAGAATATGTGAGACATCCAAAGATACGAAGATGTCCCACATGAGGCTTCTCTCCAGTGAAAGCCTCCTCCAGAGTCATATTCCCCAATACTCTGTGAGGACTCCTGTTCTGAAGATAAACAACAGTATTGCAAGCCTCAACCCACAAAAACAAAGGCAACCCCTGATCATGAATCATCGCTCTAGCAGCCCCAACAATAGCTTTGTTCTTCCTTTCAGACACCCCATTCTGCTGGGGGTTGTAAGGAACCATGAACTCTCTCCTAATGCCCTCCTGTGCATAGAAGTCAGAAAACCCACCATCGGTGTACTCACCACCATTGTCTGACCTCAAGACCCAAATCTTCCTACCTGTCTGCTTTTCCACAAGAGCTTTGAAATCTTTAAAGCGACTGAAGACCTCACCCTTGGTCTTCAGGAAATATATCCAAGTCCTCCTAGAGTAGTCATCAATGAATATAACATAATACTCATAACCACCCAAAGACACATGAGACATACGACCACTAACATCAATATGAATCAAGTCTAGTATACCTGTAGATCTGCTGTCGCTCGCTGGGAACAAGAACTTGGTGTACTTGCCCAAAGCACACCTTTTGCAGACCTCATAATGCTCGACACTGAAATCAGGAACTCCAGTAGTGATCTCCCTCAGTACTCACAAAGCTCCATGATGCATATGTGCCATCCTCCGGTGCCATAACTCGTACAAATCTTTGCTGCTAGTGGTACTAGCGTGAGTGCTACCAGATGTGCTACTCACCAATGCTCCCGCCGACTGAAAACTGAACCTGTATAGTTTCCCAGAGCGGATTCCAATCACTTTGGCTGAAGTGATGGAAGCTCCCCTGGGATGCATCAATACCTGCCCTCCTGAGAAAGTGACGTCAAACCCCTTCTCCTCCATAGCAGACACTGAAATCAAGTTCTTCTTCATCCCCGGAACATACAAAACATCCATGACCTTCAAAGGAGGCAAAGACTCCCTCTCAAAGGTCACAGTCCCCACACCAACAACTCTCATAGTGCGGTCATCTCCCAGTACAATCTCAATATCAAATGCCCTCCTTGCAAGCTCTGAAAAGAACTCTCATGCACCTGTCATATAGCGTGAAGCCCCGCTGTCTATATACGACACTTCGGATGATGTACTCCTACTAGATGTAGAAGCAATAAATGCAAAGTCCTGGTCAAACTATGAAGCAAACTGCTCTACCTCTGCTGAAGTTGCAGTACCCTTCTTCTCCTTGTTCTTCCTCTCATGACATGTAGCAACATAGTGTCCCATCTTCTGACATGCCCAACATTTGACTTTGGACATATCCGTATCTTTCTTCTTCTTCTTCTCCTTTCCCTTAGCCCAATCTGATGAGGCCCCTTTCTTGGCCTTCCCTTTGTTCTTCCCCCTGGCTGTCAAGGCTACATCCTCCTCATCCTCTATCTTCACCCCACCACTAAAAGTCTTCCATATCTCATGCTGCACACCACTGAAAGTCTTCCATATCTCATGCTGCACACAATCATCCCAGAAGTTGTCCCAATTGGGAAGATTCTCCCTAGATGTAACAACATCTCCAAAGACCTCCCAAGACTTAGGAAGTCCTGCTACAACTATTCTGACTAATTTTGTGGGTGCAACTGCCTCATCAATAGCAGTCAAATCATCATGTACCTGTTTGACCCTACCAAGATAATGAACTATACTTTCAACCTTTGTCATCCTGATGTTCTTCAATTGTTCTTTGAGTACCATCTTCTTGCTCTCATTGGTACTCTGATAGAGAGTGGTTAGAGTTGTCCACATCTGATATGCGTATGTGTTTCCTCTCACCTAAGGAACCACATGATCTTTCAAAATGTCCATCAAAATCCTTTTTGCCTTTGCATTATTTTTTGTGAATTCAACAAGTTCATCTGCAGCAGTAGGAGGTACAACCACTTGCCGCACTATGTCCCAAACTGCTGCCTCCTCAAACATTGTCTAAATTCTGTCCTTCCAAACGACATAGTTGAATATCCGATCCTGTTTGTCCTTTATCCTTAAAAACATGGCCATGACTGCTGTCCAAAGTTTACAAAACCAAGAAAATGGAGAAATGAACTTTCCAGCACACCTTGCTGTCCCAAAAGTTCAATCTGTGTGAAATTTCACCTTGCTGTCCCAAAAGTTCAATCTGTGTGAAATTTCACCTTGCTGTCCCAAAATATCAGTTTTCTGTCCAAACTGAGTTTGCTGTCCAAAAATTCAGTTTGTTGTCCAAATCACTATTTGCTACCCCAAACCACTGTTTGCTGTTCAAACTGCAATTTTCAGCCTGTACCTCTGATACCATTTTGAAATTTGATGACTAAAAAAAAGTTTCCTGCAATCCCAACCTGGTTTTAATTTCACCTTATCACTACCATTTAGTTAAATGCCTTTTCCCATAAACATACATTCAACATATAGAATTCTGGATACGAAAATTTCAGATTAAAACACATAGGGTTGTCAACACATGCTGAAAATAAATATGGACATAACTAGACCAACAACACACATAAAAATACGCAGATTTTTGGTCAACTTAGACCCAGGCAAAACTCCTTCAATCTTCTCCGGGGAAAACTTGTTAGAGAGCTCTTTAAATTTATTTATCTTTCAAGTTCAGGAAAAATATATTTGCAGACAAAAAAAAAACAACAAAATACAACTTATCTCTTCAGCCCAAAACTCCTTGAAAATTGTGGCCACTTTACCTCGATTTCCGTGCCCACTTGAAGTTGAAAATATGTATTGTACAAATTTGATTGTATGCACTGTATGGATTTCCATACCGCTATACGGATTTTTTTAAAAACTTCTCTCAAATGGCGTGTAGCTCACAACATTCAATGTTGTTTGTACTGTACCTTCTGTTGTCTTCTATGCCTTGATTTCCATGCCCAACTTTGCTCAGAAATCACTCCTTCAACTTGCTGCAACAAATTTCTCCTTCAGAACTTCTCTCCAGCTCTAAGCCTCCTTTTTCCAATCTGCTCATGAAGAATGAATGCAGTCTCTATTTTCTTTTCCCTCTTTTGCTTCCCTAAATGACTTTTGGGCAACCTTAATATCTAATGGCTCATATTCATTTAGATCAAGGGATGAGAATAAATGTGCATTTAATTCTCACTTTCAATTTTTTAACTCATCCATTAAATAAAGTACCCACATTGTACTTTATGTCTAAAGTCACTTTTCACTTTATAATTTAACATTGACTTTCACTTTACAAAGTCACTTTCACTTTATAAAGTCACTTTTAGGAAAATAATTATTTTGGACACTTTTCCCTAGGTAGAGACAAATCCATGGGAAACCACTTGTCCATGGTACATTAAAAATCAACACTTTATTATCTTATCTTTCATTAAGCAATTACCATATTATGTGTGTATGAAGATAACAAAACAAAAGACACAAGATGTAGGCCAGGGAAAAACCCCCCTCAAGGGGAAAACCCAGTTAAAAATTCTCTTCTTTCAATAGTATTCTGTGAGGCTCTTCAACTTGGACAAAGACCAAACCTTCCCTCCACACCAAGTCAACTTTCCAGATCTTCGACCCCAACAACACTTCCACCCTAAAAACTTTGACTATGCAGCAACTTACGACATCAGGCAACAACTGGTAGCAACAACACTTGGAAGACTTTGATCCCCCAAACTAGGACATGAAACAGAGAGAGAGTAGCTCCAAAACTTCGATTTCTTCCTTCTCCTTAGACTTGAACCAACTCACACTTCCTTTAGACAGAGAGAGAGTAGCTCCAAAACTTCGATTTCTTCCTTCTCCTTAGACTTGAACCAACTCAGACTTCCTTTAGACTTCTTTGACCCACTTCGCACTTCTCCAGCTTCCTTAGAGATATCAAACTTGCTTGAAATGAGATGCTCCAAATGAATTTGACTTCATTCTATTTATAGGTTCCAAGTGAGGTCGAATTGGTGTCCTTATGCCGACTTGATCTTCTTTAGGCCCACTTGGTGTGGAGGTTACATAAATTACATTTGACTCAATAATAAACCTTTATACATGATTCAAAAGCCCAAGAAGGGTCTTTTTAAATGTACAATGACTCTATTGACTCAATATTAATCCTAGGAGTCCACAATGGGGAATTTGACTAATATAATGATGACCCAAGCATGAAACCCATGCTTTAATAAGCCATTGATACAATAATAAAAATATTATCTTTATTCTTTTGACAAGTACATTTTTTGATGACTCAAATACATTAATGAAGACTGAATCTAATTACATTTTCCAACAGTCCCTCTTAACTAGGGAGGTATTCATAATATACAAATACAATGGAAGATCTCAAACTATATGAACAATGAAGAGTTTAGGCACAACAATGCCATTGGTTAAATTCCTGACTAGGGCAATCTATCCAAGTTGGAATAAGGTGGACTCAAGCTTTTAGCCTCTGTAGGTACCTTCAAGCTTACTTGCTAAGCACCAACCCAAGGACCTAGGTGCATATCCACGGTCAGAGCTCTATGACCCACGCCACCCTCCCTACTTTGGGACCTAGACATCAACACAAAGTGCCGGCCAGATGTCCTCCCAGACAATGCTTCACTCGCAAAGCCTCAACAAATCTCTTCCAATCTCTTATCATCAATATAATTGGCAATATCTATTAAACCAAGCATGTTCCTTAGATATTCAAACTGTTGAGAAATCTAGGGCATTCAACGTTAACAATTTCTCTGCTTGATAACTGCATGTGATATGCTTGTTCTTCTTTTACTTATGATCTTTCATTTTGTTAGCTTATTAGTGTGTTCTTTTTCATCAAGACAATTATCAAAATAAAGACAAGTGACACAAAATATAGGCTTCTCCAGCCAGGGCCCAAAACCTCTCACCTCTTGAGAGGAAAACTCGATAAAATTCTTCTTCTAGGTACCAAGACCATGACACTGAAACCCTGACTATAGTATCCTTCCAAGAAACTTGTCACCCACCTTGATCTTCTTCTCCCTTCTTCATCTTTCCTCCTAGAGAGACTCGGTCTCTATCTCTTTGTACTGCACCTCCATAGTTTCCTTAGAGAATCTTGGTCTCTAGTTCTTCCAGAGAGAACCTCGGCCTCTACTTTGATCACTTAGTAGAGTTTCTCTCTTGCTTCCCTAGAAGAATCTGTTGTCCAAACTTCGCACTGCCTAGACTTCGCACTTCCCAGAAGATTCTTCACTGTACCCAATAGATGATGACCCAAAAGAATCTTTGTCCTTCCCTTTTGTTGTTGCTTCGTCGTCCTCCTTCTAACCCTCTTTCTTTTGCCTTCTCCTTTGCACTTTTCCAGTGAATGCTTGTCTGAATTGTGTATCTCCAAATGAGGCCAAGTAGGGCTATGCCCTTTAGGCCGACTTAACAGCTAGAGTTTAGGCCGACTTCATCTTGCAGCTTCCTCATAGTTTGTAGGCTGACTTGAAGGGGTTTGGTGACAAGTTCTTGGAGGATACTTTATATAGACAATATTGACCTTTTGCTAAGTGTAACATGACTTCATTTACATGACAATGACTCTTTTATGACTAGATGAATAAACCCTAAAGACTCTCAATGGGAGTGTTGACTCATAAACAAAATCCCTGTTAATCAAGGTTGTCATTTATGTCAATATGGCATTATTGGGATGACAAATATTCTTGTGATGCGTGATGTTGCCCTAACTCTAGGGAAATCCTAGCTTTACATAATGCTCTAACCCTAGTAGAAGCAAACACTAATCCTATCATATCCCAACTATTGAAAAAGTTCCAAGTGTGAAGACCTTTCATATAAAGCCCTAACCTAATCCCAATCCTAATCCTTTTACATATCCTAATGAAACCCTAGTTCTACTATGTATTTTCAAATGAATAAAACTCTACATAGATGAATCTTTAGGCATTAAAATATTAATGCAAGTCTCATATAATATCCTAGCCTTATTGAAGCATTCACACCATATACATGAAATGACTTTGCTTAATTCCTAAAACAACTACACAAACATCATATACCCTATCCACTTTACCATTACCATATACATAAAATTGTTGAAAATAAGTGTAATTGGGTTCGGTCTTCATAATGATAAATCTTGTAATAATGTAATTTCTTTGTATCAAGAAAATTTTATATTGATTGCTTGAGTCATGGGTTTCATGCTCAAGAAGTTTCTTGATCTAGTTGTGGCTCCCATTGAGAGCCTTAGGTTAGGTCATTTAAGGTGAAGACAATCATGTATTGTTACACTTGAAAAATGTAATTTTTATAAGTCAAAAGTCCTTCAAGATCATGGTTGAAATACTCCAAAATGTACCCTTCGAAATGTTATCAAGAAGCTGCTCGAAATGATTTGTTTGGACAGTCTAGAAGCCTCTCATCAAGTCAGCCTGATCAAGGGTTCATGTCGGCCCAAAGGATGAGGACTAAGGCCTATATATAGGCAGCCAAGATACCTCCTCAAGGACACATTCGAACTCGGTCTCTAAGAGAAGAATAGTCGAAGTGAAAGGTCGAAGAAAGGAGCCGCAGTCCAGCAAAGAAGTCTGTCCTCTTATCCGAAATACCAAGAAGTCTGTTCACACGTGCGACAACAGATCCAAGACTAGGGCATCATCTTGTATGGTCATTTTGTGAAGTAAAGGGTTCGATCTTGAAGCATTTTGAAGGAGAAAAACACCAAGAAGAAGTCTACAAGAGAGCGAAGGCATAGGAGGGCTAGAAGAGCCCTAACACCTCTCTCATGTGTAACTGCTTCTGGAGAAATTGCAGGCTTGTCCTCGCTGTTCTAGTACAGTGATCCTCTCGACCTCAAAAAGCGTTGTTCCAAGGATAAGGTTAGGGGCATTGGTATAGGAAACCAATCTCCAAGGACAACGAAGGAATAGGAAGGCTAGGTGAGCCTCTCCTTAAGCTAAAGAGCAGTATATTACAGTAAAATTGCAGATAGAAGTTGCAGGAAGAAGAACTTGATTGGGTACATTTTGGAGGTATTGTCATCTTGATCTTTGAAGGTGTTCTTGAGTCAAAGTTTGGGTCTTGGAATTCGTCAATAAAGATTCTATAAGAAAGAGTTCAAAGGGTTTTTCCTCTCACAATTTGGAGAGGTTTTTGCCCTGGCTTGAAGCCTACATCTTGTGTACTTGTGCTTTGATGATCTTCTTGTTTTGATAGTTGGTTGATGATAACACATCATAATAATAAGCAAAACATAAGTAAGTGAAGAAAAGATATCACAAGCAGTTATCATAGTTAAGAGAAATCAAATTTTTAAATTGCCCTAGATTTCTCAACATGGTATCAGAGGGTGGTTTTACAAAGGGCATGAAGAAGAAGATCACCTCCCTCATGAAGAAGTTGGCAAGCATTAGATCATTCATCAATCAAAAGATCAAGCAAGTATGGGTTAATCTTATCTCCAAAATCGATAGATCTACAAAAGTTGATGGCTTATTCTCCGCACTCTCTGGCACGTTTCAAGATGAGAATATTTGGGTAATAGATAGTGGAGCTTCAAGGCATATGACGGGACACCATCACCAACTCAAGACTCTCTCCAAAGGAAAGTCTTCCTATTCTGTGGAACTTGGTGACAACAAAAACTATCTGGTAAAAGGTATTGGATCTACTTCCATCAAGCTTGAAGATGGAAGTAACATTCATCTCAACAACATCCTATATGTTCCAGGTCTGTGCAAAAATCTTATTTCTATTTCATCTTTAGAAGAAAAGGGTGATAGAGTTGCTTTTATAGATGGAAGGGTAGTTGTTTGGGCTAAAGATTCAAGCATTGAAAAAGCTAGAACCATTGGTGTCCGAGAAGGAAGATTATATAGATTGGCTTCTCCTGTCAATCAAGCACTTGTTCACATTGAAATTAGTCCATGTGAACTATGGCATAGAAGATTGGGCCACCTTCACTACAAAATTCTTCCAACCCTAAATTCCATAGTAAATGGAATCCAAAATCTTAAAGAAGAACATGAAGGTGTATGCAAGGGCTGTGCCTTAGGCAAGATTGCAAAGAAACCTTTTGGACTTAGCACATCTCGTGCCCAAGAGATACTTGATCTCATACACTCTGATGTTTGTGGTCTCATGACCAAATCTCTTGGAGGACATCTATACTATTTCACCCTCATAGATGATCACTCCAGGAAAACGTGGGTTTACCTTCTTAAATCCAAGGATGAAGTCTTTTCAAAATTTCAAGAATTCAAAGCTAAAGTGGAAAATCTCACAGAAAGAAAGATCAAGACTTTAAGATCTGACAACGGTGGAGAATACACTTCTAAAGAACTTATAGCCTTCTGCAAGGAGGCTGGGATTAAGAGGGAGCTCATAGTTCCATATAATCCCGAGCAAAATGGAGTAGCTAAACGGAAGAACAGGGCCATAGAAGAAAGTGTCAAGGCAATGCTTCATGACCAAGATCTACCAAAATTCCTATGGGAAGAAGCAACCAAGACTGCTGTTTATATTCAAAATAGAAGTTCCCACATGTCTCTGAATAATCAAACTACCGAAGAAGCTTTCATTGGAAAGAAACCTAATGTGGACCATCTCCGAATATTTGGATGTCCGGTATATATTCACATTCCCAAGGAAAAAAGGAAGAAGCTAGATCTGGCAAGCAAGAAGGGAATATTTGTGGGATATAGTAATTCATCTAAGGCTTACAAAATCTACATCAAGGAAGGACATCAAATAGAGGTAAGCCGAGATGTAATCTTTGATGAGAATATTGCATTCAAGAAGTCAAAAGATATCTCATCCGATTCTGATGAAAAGGGTCTTCTTATATTTGAGGAAGAAGTCAATAAAGAAGAAGAAGACGCTCATCAAGAAGAAGAAGTTCCAAGCGAACCTATCACTATCCCTGAAAAGAGGAAGAGACATAATTGGTTGATCTCTACACTTCAAGATGCTGAAAGACACCAGGCAAGTGGAAAATTTAGAGAAAGAAAGAAACCTAAAAGGTATTTTGGGTATGTAGCCTACATGTCAAAATTGATAGAAGATGAGCAATCCACATTTGAAGAAGCTTCCAAGCAATCTAAATGGAAGTCTGCCATGAATGAGGAATACCAATCTATAAATGAAGAATGGTGTTTGGGAAATCGTTCCTAGACCGGAAAACAAATCTGTGGTAACCTCGAAGTGGGTTTACAAGATCAAGCATGCTGCGGATGGGAGCATAGACAAATACAAAGCCAGATTTGTGGCTAGAGTTTTCTCTCATGAAGAAGGAATTGACTATGAAGAAACCTTTGCTCCTACAGTGAGATATACAATCATTCGTTCACTGATTTCTCTGGCAACATCCATGAAGTGGAAGGTTCATCAAATGGACGTAAAAACAACATTTCTGAATGGCACCATAGATGAAGAAGTCTACATTGAGCAACCTTTGGGATTCGAAGTCAAGGATAAAGAAGGCTATGTTTGCAGGTTGAAAAAGGCTTTGTATGGCCTCAAGCAAGCACCTAGGGCATGGTATGCCAGGATGGATGCTTATCTGCAAAGACTGGGCTTTATCAAAAGTTCGGCTGATCCCAACCTCTACATCAAAGTGGTAAAGGATGAACTTGTCATCATCCTATTGTATGTAGATGATCTTCTGCTAACAGGTGTAGAAGAACGTATTCAGGAATGCAAGAATCAATTGACTGCAGAATTCGATATGAAGGATCTGGGATCCATGCACTACTATCTGGGACTGGAAGTATGGCAAGAACCCAATGAGATTTACTTGGGTCAAGGGAAGTATGTAATTGAAATTCTCAAGAGGTTTGACATGATGGAGTGCAAGCCTATGACGACTCCTATGATAACAAACTTGAGACTGTTAAGAAACTCTGAATCCAATCTGGTGGATCCCACAAGGTACAAGCAATTGATTGGATCCCTAATGTACTTGGTAAATACTCAGCCAGATATATGTTTTGCAGTAAATGTTCTCAGTCAGTTCTAGATGGAGCCTCGTCATGATCATTGGGTGGCAGCCAAGCATATACTGAGATACTTGCGAGGAACCATATATCACTGCCTAAAATATGAGAAAGGAAAAGATGTACTTCTGACAGGATTTACTGATTCCGATTGGGGAGGCAGCGAGAAGGATGGAAGAAGCACTACTGGAGGATGCTTCAGTCTAGGATCCTCGATGGTCTCTTGGATGAGCAGGAAGCAAGAGACAATTGCCTTAAGTAGTGTTGAAGCCGAGTATGTAGCAGCATGTGAAGTCAGCCGGGAAGCGGTCTGGTTGAGGAAATTGTTATCTGACTTGTTTGCAGGACCGTTGGCCCCTACAACTATCTATTGTGATAATACCAACTGTATAAGACTATCTGAGGACCCAGTGTTCCATGGGAAGACAAAGCACATAAATAACAAGTATCATTATATTCGGAAGCTGGTGCAAGATGGTGTGCTGAAGCTGGAGTATGTTCCCACCGATGAGTAGACTGCCGACATATTAACGAAATTGCTTTCGAACAAGAAGCTTGTGTATTTTAGAGACAAGCTTGGTTTGGTTGATATGTCGTCCCTATTTGAGCAGGAAAGATAGACACTACATTTTTGTCTTCCGAGAATGAAGAAGAAATGGAGGATTGAGTTATCATTTGGCATTTGACACTCTTTGAGGATGTGGTAGGGCATCCAAGATAAGAGTGGGCAAGAGGACCAATATTCTTTGAGGGTTGGGAACCCAAGATAAGAATAGTCCTAGTAGGGCATACTCGGAAGAACACCCGGGTGGGTATGACCCTAAGAGAGACAATGACGAGTGTGTCTATAAGTCATTGGTCTCGCCAACATTGTGCTCTAATCTATTTGAGAGATAGAGCTGTTAGTCAAGGCCTTGCTATATGGAAACAATGTTGGTTGAAATGATGCTATAATAGATGGATAACTAATCCGACTCTTTGCTTATGAGAACTCTTGTATTGAGAATGTCCATGTACCATGTATGTATGAATACCTCCCTAGTTAAGAGGGAGTGTTGAAAATAAGTGTAACTAGGTTCGGTCTTCATAATGACAAATCTTGTAATAATGTAATTTCTTTGTATCAAGAAAAATCTATATTGATTGCTTGAGTCATGGGTTTCATGCTCAAGAAGTTTCTTGATCTAGTTGTGGCTCCCATTGAGAGACTTAGGTTAGGTCATTTAAGGTGAAGACAATCATGTATTCTTACTCTTGAAAAATGTAATTTTTACAATTCAAAAGTCCTTCAAGGTCATGGTTGAAATACTCCAAAATGTACCCTTCGAAATGTTATCAAGAAGCTGCTCAAAATGATTTGTTTGGACAGTGTAGAAGCCTCTCATCAAGTCGGCCTAATCAAGGGTTCTGTTGTAGTGGTTACAACCACCCTCCAAAATTTTTCCTTAGCTTTGTTTTGGAGTCTCCCTACCAACCTTTCACAGCAGCAGGTCTTGCTTTGTCAAGTACACAAGCTTCAATGATTTTCTTGCAGAAAGACAGCCTGTCCATCAGAATTTGTTGCACTCCCCTCACAAGCTGTTCTCCCGCACTTGGTCCAGCTGCAGGCTGAACAACTCCCTCAAAAATTTGCGCTATTTTGGAGGACAATCAACCTTCCCTCCAGAATTTGCGCAATTCTGTTTGGCAGCCTGCTGGGCTCCAGAATTGCGCAATTCTGCCAGTCAAGCTTCATCTAGAAAATTGCGCAATTCTTCCCAGCAGGGCTGCTCAGCCCAGGAATTGCACAATTCTTCCCAGCAGGGCTACTCAACCTAGGAATTGCGCAATCCTGGGCAGCAGTCAGTTGCTCTGCCCAGAAATTGCGTAAATCTCCTGGGTAGCCAACCCAACTCCGTTCCAAAAATGTGCATTTTCTCCCATCAGTTGAGCAGACTGTTGCATGTGCAGCTGAGTTGACCGGTTCCCTCCGGGACCAAGCAAAACTGATTTGCATGCATGAGTTGCTCCTCCCAAGGCAGCATGCAAAGGCATCCCTTGTTTCAGGGATCTATTTTTAGCAGTTGGAGGTTACATGCAAGGATCATTTTAGAAACCTCCCACCAAGTGTCGCCTTCCCTAGATTTGTGGCATGCACGTCCCAACCTTGATTTTATCAAAACTCACGAGCCGGACGCTGCAGAGCTCTTTCCTCATGTCGACCTTGTAGCTCTGACATCCCACATTGCATCTAGGAGTTGCTGACACGTTGAACTCAGCTGTTTTGGGGTAAGCCTGCTTTTCATGTCTTATGTTGCATTTCTAGTGCTTTTTGTGTTTCGCTTCATATGAATGCTGCGTGCTTGATTTCAGTGAGCGCTTGATACATACTAGCTTGTACTAGCACTATTTCAGTTTTCGTCAACATCTCATTGATGTCGCATGCATGAAAATGTTTTTCACGATTGGTAGCCGATTCAGCGACTCGCCTCACCCACATGCATGTTGTTCCGTTTTTTGAATCTTTCATTCATTGTTTGCATGCACGATCATTCACTTATGCTTACACTTAGTATTGCCATGCATTCGCATTCACATTCGCTTTCAGTTGCCTGTCGGCGAGTCTGGGCAGCCTTCACCCGGACTCTGCCTCAACAAGACAACATTGCACAATCTTGAGAGGGAAGGCTCTGTCTTCCTCTCAAGAAATGCACATTTTTGCCCAGTGACTGTCCTCCAGTCTTGCATTGCACAATTTTGAGGGACAGTTATTGCTGGCCTAGAAAATTGCGCAATGCAGTCACTGAGCCTGCACCCATTGCTAGATGAGATTGTGCATTGCGCAATTCCAGCAGTCAACAGTTAGACTGGACTGTGCATTGCGTAGTTCCAATAGTCAGTCATCCTCCCAGCAGCCCAAACTGTGCCTTGTGCAGTTTTGGCACTCAGTCTCTCGACCTCCCAGCCGAAATTGCGTGACCTTCATGATCAGTTACACAGGTATGTTGCAAGTCAGTTCTCAAGTTCATTTTGGTTTTCGACTGACAGATTGCTTGCCATGAGTGTTGCCATGTCTCCAGGTATCGCAGGTGTTCATCTGCCTCTCAGCAATACAGGTACAATGGTTTCCAAGAGAGTAGAGTCGAAGACACCATTTAGAGCACACTTGGGGATGTAGTCGATCAAGTGTCTATGAACTTGCCTACCCATGAAGACATCAAGTTGTTCGTAGACAAGGACATCAAGATATGACGATAGCAACATCATAGCAAGCAACACCATGAACAACAGCTGAAGGCAGCATGTCGGATGCAACGAACGCAATGGGAAGGTTGTTAACAACATAGAGGCGGAACAAAGTTGCAAGCTCAAGCAGATCCACTTGTGATGAAAGCAACTTTGGAGACTCAGGCTATGAGGTGACGACGTGACATGAAGATCACATGAGGGCAGAGAACAGAACAAGTTGCATGTGTTAAAGCAGCAACTCAAGAAAGAACATGAGCTACACAGACGAGCGAATGAGTTGCAAGGAACAGGTACAACAGGGGGCGCAACATGCATAGATGAATGAAATTGCGCTCGTACAAGTTAAAGATCCATCCCAGCAGCTGGCATGGAGTAGACATGGTGAGCAGTGTTGTTGATCGCATGCAAGGGAACTCAACAACATGCATGTCATTGTGCGCAGGCATGCAATCCCACCCATTTGGCACACTCACCAAGGCAAAGACAATAAGCAAGTCCGACTGGAGCTGAACATGTAGTTGACAGTTGATGCACATGACCACCGGCACACACTGGAAGATCAACACAGACACTATGCATCAGTGTGTTGCCGGTTCAGCTGCACCCAAGAAGACCATGCGCATGTTAGTAGATGAGTTGGATGGAGGAGCCACACCAATGCACTGGGATGTAATGAAGGCAAGAGTTCACTTTATCAAGATGTCACGATAGAGCGCATGCACACCATCACGGACGACCAAGCTTGGCATCAACTCACCAATTTCACCATCACAAGTATGTTAAGGAGTTGGTCTCACCACAACGGACCAAGTGTCAGTGATGTCTTACGTGGCTTGCTCAAGCCATTTTGTCTCACATGAGCACATGTGCATTGTAGTGTAACGTCTTGTCAAGTGGAAGTTCAAGTGTCGATAGTTAGATGTAATAGTCATAGAGTAGATGAAGAGTCATGAGGGTAGATGAATTGTCACAAAGGGGAATGTCAAGGGTCACCCCACCCTTTGCTATAAATAGAACCTCATAATTCGTTGTAAAGGCTTTTGGTCAGCCAAGCTTCCGATAAGACTATCTTAGAGAGAGCTTGGACAGTATTGTAATGAGCCTTAGCTTGTCCACTGCGCAAAGCTAGTACATCTCTTTGGAGGAGCAGGCGGTTGTGCTGTAACGTTCCACTATTGGAACTAGTGGTTGGAAATGGATGTATTGTATGACTGGAGCTTACACTTCTTAATATAACAAGAGCAACCATGTTTCATGCATATGTTGTATTGTATTCTTTGTATCTGGTTTACTCTAAATGATATATGTATTGTTTGCTTACGCATGCATGTATGGACTATTCTGTATAAGTATGCATGAATCTTTCTAAAATGTGATGTTGGTTTAACCATCACTTTGGATTGCTCGCTAACTTGCTTTCCAGCTTGTGATGCATCCTCGCTCATGTGTTCCCTTCCAAGCTGAGTACTATTACAGGTTTCTAAGGGGCGCACTCACCTCACCCTCAGTGTGTTAGAACCTCTCACACACCTTCCTCGTCTTACTGTAGCTGTCACACCCTTGCTAGCAACAAAGTTATCTTACTTGCCTCTGTGCGAAGTCGCAGTCAAGGCATTACCGTACGACCCACTGCTGGGACTCCTACACCAAAAGGTCTAAGGTCTAATTGGGACTTCTTACTGGGGAGATCCCTTTACATGTTGGCGGGTCCAGCACCGTCAACATTTCTAGCGCTAGAAGGAAGGCCAAATGACAAGCTGTGTCCTCTCATCCTGTTTTGAAGCTTTGCATATCTATCATGGATTCTTGCACTCTCCTCCCTCCACGATGTTTTTCCAATCACAAAGATGTCACCATCACGAGGGAGTTTTTCGATCACTTGTCCACTTACACGTATGATGGTGAAGGCGAAGTGGCTTGGTCGGAGTTTTTACATGACTTTCTTTCCATGGTTCATGAGGAAGATGGTTGTTCTGGCGAACATGCCAGCTTGCTGCTTGCATACACACTTCGCGAATCTCCACTTTGGTGGCTGTACAACCTACCGGCTGACAACGTGCACTCACTTGAGCACTTCTGTGATCTTATTAAAGACACTTTCTACCATTTTGATCCAGACCATCTTGACCAAAAACTGTTACAACAATGGAAGGCTCCGCATGAATCGATTATGGATTTTTGGTAGTGCTTCTATGACTTGCAGTTTTAAGCTTCGAAGAGCCAAATGAAATTTTTCTATCTTTGTGACTGATTCGAGTACTGTCTTAAGAAATTTGCTCGTTCCAAGAAGAAGTTTGAAATCAAGTCTCGCTCAACGTTCTTCACTAATGGGGCGGCGCAATCTCAGACGGAGGCTATTGCTGTCCCAAGTGACTGTCCGCCATCCCCTCATCAAACAACTCCACCCCTGCAGAGTGATGTTGAGGATCATGCTCACACACCTGTTCAACTATCACATCCTCCCAACATCACTTTGCTTAATTTTTGCTCAGATTTGGTTGTGAGTCCATCGAGTTGTCATATGCATCTTTTTCCACGACCTCTGTCTTCACACTCGGCTGTTCCTCCGGAAGATATTTTCGTGTGTTCTTCCATTTCGGACTTTACACTTGTTGTGAACGAGGAACAAGCCACTGACGGAGTTGGTGTTGCACAACCAACATGCGCTGTCATTCATGAAGAGTATGAGTGGGAGCTTGAGTATCAACACTTGGCGAAGGATGACTCCCTTCCGTCCGAGCCTCCTCCGTTCCTTCCTGACATCTTTGGTGAACTTGCCATCCATGATTTCGCATGTGTATCTTCATCCACAGATGCACCCATTGTTGATCACTCGCAGGACACACCGGATGTCAGTCCATCATCCAACAACGGAGAGGATAAGTTATTCATTAAAATTCCACTTGATCTTTCATTTGCCTTTTCTAGAAACACTAGGATAAATTTGTTCGCTTTTCATCTACCCCTTTGTTTGATTCATCTGATCATGAGGATGCCAATGAAATCATTGATTTTTCTGATCGTGGCTGTCGTGATCCATTTACTTCCATATTCGATCACGATCATGATTCTATCGCAGTTGATTTTTCGAAGCCACCGATTTATGATGATCTATCTAACGATGAAGTTGAAACACCTTAGACTGTCGAGCCACTTCAGCGCGAGCTAATGGTTATGTTAGGCCCTCGCTGTCCTGAGGTTGGTTTCACTTCCGGTCAGGAAATTGTTCAATCATCCGAGGCTCCTCATCACTCATCTGTATGCATTGAAGATCAATTTCACACACAGATCATACTTCCTCCACTTGAACTACATGATCCCATCGCTCATGCATTGGAGGAATCTTACATTGCAAGCATGTGTGCACGACACAAGTTGTCTTTGTTTCTTTCATTTGCTTGCATGTCACAGTGAAGAGTGTGCATATGCTTCAAAGCTGCACACGATGTCACACAACATTGTGATAAATCCACAGACTGCTAGTCATACACTCGCACTCACTTATGTCCTGTGGGCTCTTTGAAACACGAAGTATGGTTGTCTTCATTGTTGTATCTTTTTTGCTTGCTGGTTCGCACAATTGGGTTGCTCGCGGACCAAGCCTTCACCAACATGGGTCAACCAATGCAACGATGGCTGCATTGGAAATATGCTTTCACGTGATCATGCCCATGCGCCGTTAGGTTAGGAGTAGGAGAAGTGTTTTCTTTCAGTTAGTCTGCTTGCATGTTTGTTTGCTTACTTGCTTTGTTTGTTTGTTCATTTGCTTGCTTGTTTGCTTACTCGCTTGGCTTTCGCTTTCGCTTCTGCTTCTGCTTTGCTTTGTTGTTTGTTTGTTTATTTGTTTTGTTTGTAGGTTAGTTTTGCATGAAACCATGTATGGCTCTTGAAGCAAGCTGGGTAAAGTATAAGAGGCCTTGTACAACTATCACTACTTGGTTATTTGTCATCTTGCCTCTCTATGAAGAACTTGTTACTTTTAGTCCATGATACTTTGAAGGAAAATACGTACTCTTCGAGGTGAACCTTGGTAAAAACGCAACGCTTGCGCGCTAACTAGTGTCACCTACTCTAGTCGGTTGTTTTTGGGTTAACCCTTGTCAGCACAGTCAAGTAGAGTAAGGTGAGGGGGAAAAACTTAACAGGCACGTTAGAGGTATATGTCAGAGGTATAATAAACTACTTCTCTATTGGAACAACCTCTTCTGCTCTCAATAAGTCGGAATCCCTCTTTCGCCTCTGAAATGAATAAGTGTTATGCATAGTTATGAAAATGAAAAAATGAAAAAGTAAAAAAATTCAAAATGAAAATGAATAAGGCGAAAGAAAAGAAAGGCTTCCTACACAGAGAGGTGATGCAAGTAACTCCGCCGGGGTACTGATCAGGCTCGTTGGCAGCGAAGCCATGCTTGTGTTCCTATGTGACTCCGTCGAGGTACTGTCCAGGCCTGCTGGCAGCGGAGCAACACCAGAGATGAAACTAAGACTTTGACGACTATACTGCTTGTGCACCAATATACCCCTCAACCCCAATTGAAACAACTGTGTTGCCTTGGCTTGGAATGTGTGTCAATCGACCAAGAGCTTGGTAGATGCTACATCTTACAATCAAGCTAGTGTGAAACCAAGATGAGCTGAGAACTGAACAATACATCCAGAGGTGTTAGATTTGCTTTTCACGAACAAAGTCCATTCAGAGAGCTGGAGTTCTACTAGTGTGTCGCTAAGTGTTGTAGCGGCTACAACCACCCTCCAAAATTTTGCCTTAGCTTTTTTTTGGAGCCTCCCTACCAACCTTTCACAGCAGCATGTCTTGCTTCGTCAAGTACACAAGCTTCAGTGATTTTCTTGCAGAAAGACAACCTGTCCATTAGAACTTGTTGCACTCCCCTCACACGTTGTTCTCCCGGACTTGGTCCATCTGCATGCTGAGCAACTCCCTCAAAAATTTGTGTAATTATGGAGGGAAATCAGCCTTCCCTCCAGAATTTGCGCAATTCTGTCTGGCAGCTAGCTGGGCTCCAGAATTGTGCAATTCTACTAGTCAGGCTTCATCCTGGGCAGCAATTTGCTGCTCTGCCCAGAAATTGCGCAAATCTCCTGGGTAGCTAGCCCAGATCCCTTCCAAAAATGCGCATTTTCTCCCAGCAGTTGAGCAGATTGTTGCATGTACAGCTGAGTTGATCGGTTCCCTATGGGATCGAGAAAAACTGATTTGCATGCATGGGTTGCTCCTCCCAAGGCAACATGCAAAGGCATCCTTTGTTTCAGGGATCTATTTTTAGCAATTGGAGGTTACATGCAAGGATCATTGCAGAAACTTCCCACCAAGTGTTGCTTTCCCTAGATTTGTGGCATGAGCGTTGCAACCTCAATTTTATCAAAACTCATGAACCAGACACTGTAGAGCTCTTTCTTCACGTCGACCTTGCAGCTCTGACATCCCACATTGCATCTAGGAGTCGTCGGCACGTTCAGCTCAGCTGTTTTGGGGTAAGCCCGCTTTTCATGTCTTATGTTGCATTTCTGGCGCTTTTTGTGTTTCGCTTCATATGAATGCTACTTGCTTGATTTCAGTGAGTGCTTGCTGTCGTTTTGATACATACTAGCTTGTATTAGCACCGCTTTAGTTTTCGTCAACATCTCACTGCTATCGCATGCATGAAACTGTTTTTCACGAACAGTCACCGATTCAGCGACTCGCCTCACCCACATGCATGTTGTTCCGTTTTCTGAATCTTTCATTCACTGTTTGCATGCACGATCATTCACTTATGCTTACACTCAGTATCGCCATGCATTCGCATTCACATTCGATTTTAGTTGCCCGTCGACGAGTCTGGATATCCTTTACCTGGGCTTTGCCTCACCAAGACAACGTTGTGCAATCCTGAGAGGGAAGGCTTTGTTTTCCTCTCAGGAAATGCGCATTTATGCCCAATTACTATCCTCTAGTCTTGCATTGCGCAATTCTGAGGGACAGTGACTGCTGGCCTAGAAAATTGCGCAATGTAGTCACTGAGCCTGCACCCATTGCCATCTGAGATTGCGCATTGCGCAATTCCAGCAGTCAGCAACCAGAGTGGACTATGCATTGCGCAGTTCTAGCAGTCAGTGAACCTCCCAGCAGCCCAGACTGTGCCTTGCGCAATTTTGGCACTCAGTCTCCTAACCTCCCGGCCGAAATTGCTTGACCTTTATGAATAGTCACACAAGTATGTTGCAAGTCAGTTCTCAAGTTCATTTTGGTTTTCGATTGATAGATTGCTTGCCATGAGTGTTGCCATGTCTCCAGGTATTGTAGGTGTTCATCTGCCTCTCAGCAGTATAGGTACAATGGTTTTTAGGAGAGCAGAGTCGAAGACACCGTTTAGAGCACACTTGGGGATGTAGTCGATCAAGTGTCTATGAACTTGCCTACCCACGAAGACATCAAGTTGTTCGTAGGCAAGGACATGAAGATATAAGGACAACAACTTCATAACAAGCAACACCATGAAAATCACCTAAAGGCAGCATGTTGGATGCAACGAACGCAAGAGGAAGGTTGTTGACAACACAGAGGCGGAACAAAGTTGCAAGCTCAAGCAGATCCGCTTGTGATGAAAGCAACTTTGGAGACTCAGGCTATGAGGTGACGGTGCGACATGAAGATCACACGAGGGTAGAGAATGGAACAGAGGAGTTGCATGTGTTGAAGCAACAACTAAAGAAAGAACATGAGCTGCACAGACGAGCGAATGAGTTGCAGTAGGAACAGGTACAACAGGGGGCACAACATGCATAGATGAATGACACTGCGCTCGTACAAGTTAAAGATCCATCCCAACAGCTGGCATGGAGCAGACATGGTGAGCGGTGTTGTTGATCGCATGCAAGGGAACTCAAAAACATGCATGTCATTGTGCGCACGCATGCAATCCCACCCATTTGGCACACGCGAAGACAAAAAGCAAGTCCGACGATGTGCATGACCACCAACACACATTGGAAGATCAACACAGACACTATGCATCAGTGTGTTGCCGGTTCAGCCGCACCCAAGAAGACCATGTGCATGTTAGCAGACGAGTTGGACAGAGGAGCCACACCAATGCACTGGGATGCAACAGAGGCAAGAGTTCGCTTCATCAAGATGTCACGATGGAACACATGCACACCATCACGGACGACCAAGCTTGGCATCAACTCACCAACTTCACCATCACAAGCATGTCAAGGAGTTGGTCTCACCACAACGGACCAAGTGTCAGTGATGTCTTGTGTGGCTTGCTCAAGCCATTTTGTCTCACATGAGCACATGTGCATTGTAATGTAACGTCTTGTCAAGTGGAAGTTCAAGTGTCGATAGTTGGATGTAATAGTCATAGAGTAGATGAAGAGTCATGAGGGTAGATGAATTGTCACAAAGGGGAATGTCAAGGGTCACCCCGCCCTTTGCTATAAATAGAACCTCATAACTCGTTGTAAAGGCTTTTGGTCAGTGAAGCTTTCGATAAGACTATCTTAGAGAGAGCTTGGACAGTATTGTAACCAGCCTTGGCTTCTCCACTGCGCAAAGCTAGTACATCTCTTTGGTGGAGCAAGCGGTTGTGGCTGTAACGTTCCACTATTGGAACTAGTGGTTGGACATGGATGTATTGTATGACTGGAGCTTACACTTCTTAATATAACAAGAGCCAACATGTTTCATGCATATGTTGTATTGTTTGCTTACGCATGCATGTATGGACTATTCTGTATAAGTATGTATGAATCTTTTTGAATTGTGTTGTTGGTTTAACCATCACTTTGGATTGCTCGCTAACTTGCTTTCCAACACGTGATGCATCTTCGCTCGTGTGTTCCCTTTCAAGTCGAGTACTATTACAGGTTTACAAGGGGCGCACTCACCTCACCCTCAGTGTGTTACAAGTTAGAACCTCTCATGCATCTTCCTTGTTTTACTGTAGCTGTTACACCCTTGCTACCAACAAAGTTATCTTACTTGCCTCTATGCGAAATCGCGGTCAAGGCATTACTGTACGGCCCACTGTTGGGACTCCTACACCAAATGGTCTGAGGTCAAATTGGGACTTCTTGCCGGGAAGATCCCCTAACATGTTGGTGGGTCCAGCACCATCAACAGGTTTATGTTGGCCCAAAGGATGAGGACTAAGGCCTATATATAGGCAGCCAAGATACCTCCTCAAGGACACATTCGAACTCAGTCTCTAAGAGAAGAATAGTCGAAGTGAAAGGTCAAAGAAAGGAGCTGCAATCCAGCAAAGTAGTCTTCTTATCCAAAATACCAAGAAGTCTGTTCACACGTGCGGCAACAAATCCAAGATTAGGGCATCATCTTGTATGGTCATTTTGTGAAGTAAAGGGTTCGATCTTGAAGCATTTTGAAGGAGAAAAACACCAAGAAGAAGTCTACAAGAGAGCGAAGGCATAGGAGGGCTAGAAGAGCCCTAACACCTCTCTCACGTGTAACTGTTTCCTGAGAAATTGCAGACTTGTCCTCGCTGTTCTAGGACAGTCATCCTCTCAGCCTCAAAAAGCTTCGTTCCAAGGATAAGGTTAGGGGTATTGGTATAGGAAACCAATCTCCAAGGACAGCGAAGGAATAGGAAGGCTAGGTGAGCCTCTCCTTGAGCTAATGAGCAACCTATTACAGTAAAATTGCAGATCTACATTGTAGACAGAAGTTGTAGGAAGAAGAACTTGATTGGGTACATTTTGGAGGTATTGTCATCTTGATCTTTGAAGGTGTTCTTGAGTCAAAGTTTGGGTCTTGGAATTCGTCAATAAAGATTCTATAAGAAAGAGTTCAAAGGGTTTTTCCTCTCACGATTTGGAGAGGTTTTTTCCCTGGCTTGGAGCCTACATCTTGTGTACTTGTGCTTTGATGATCTTCTTGTTTTGATAGCTGGTTGATGATAACATATCATAATAATAAGCAGAACATAAGTAAGTGAAGAAAATATATCAGAAGCAGTTATCATAGTTAAGAGAAATCAAATTTTTTAAATTGCCCTAGATTTCTCAACAAAAATGACTTTGTTTAATAACAGACAAACATGTATAGACTTTGTTTAATGACAGATAAACATGGCATACATGTTCCCTATGATCATACATGGCAGACTTAATGTATAATGCAACATGGTGTACAAACATGGCATACATGTTCTTACATGGAAGGCATAATGTATAATGCAGGCAGCATGGTGATACATTACTCACATGGCATACACGTGCCTACATGGCAGACATAATGTATAATGCAGGCAGCATGGTGTAATACATTACTCACATGGCATACATGTTCCTACATGGCAGACATACTGTATAATACAGGCAACATGTTGTAATACATTACTCACATGGTAGACAAGGTCATTTGCATAGTTTTTTATATATATGATCCATCTTTCGCAGGGCAGATAGAGGTAATGCATGTGTGATATATCACATGGAAGACCAATATTTGACATGTCCTCTTCAAGTTGTTGTGCTGCGAATAAAGGATACTATGAGACTACTGATCATTAAGAAAAAAAAGGGGGACACTAAGTTTACGTATTTAAATATATTTATCTTCACATGTCGCCTTCCTCCCAAATAATCTTTGTCAGTTCCTTAAAACAAACTGCCATGTCCCTTACTAAAATGACTATATAAATAATGTGAAGCTCAGACCTTAAAAGTAGATGTATACACAACAGTCTCTGTGGCATAACTCGCGTACAATACAGGTATCGGTAGCATAACTCAGATATACAACATTTCTCTATGGCATAACTCGCATACACAACTGTCTCGGTGGCATACTTGGATGAAACTCGCATTTTAGCAAAAAATATTGCAGACCTGTAACAGTTGAGATCAAATCGATGTTTGTCATGAGCATGCTTTTGGAGGCCAGATCCGTGCGAGAAACTCTTAGCACGGACATGAAAACTGAAGACAATAAAATTGGGAAAGTTCCAGTGTTCAATGGCAACTTTGATGTATGGAAGGTAAGAATGAAAAATTTCTTAATGGCTCTGTTAGCGCTTGAGATTTCACCTCAGGCTGAGGAAGGTAAACCTTCAAGGCTACATCAAACCATTTCACCTCGTAGCTAGCCCTACGAGGTATGAGAAGGCTCTCTCGGGTCAGATTTGATAGATCTTATAATATAATTAGGCTGACCAAATAGAAATAAAGATTTTAGGCTAGTAAATTGATAGGGGGTTTGGATTTGATGATTTTTGGGGTTTTTTAATGGAATGACGGGGCTTTTCTGGGCTACATGGGCAAAATCACAGCTTCAAACAGAAAAATATAATGACTACACAGGTTATCAACTGAGGCAAGGTAGGCATGCAATTTAACACCAAATCTGGTTTCAAATGGGATGGCAAGACTGGTGAGGAGCTAAGGAGGGCAGACAATAACTCTGAATCCTCCTTAAACAGTAGAAAACATCGAATGCGAACAAACTTATAGGAGGAGCATATAATACTATGAATTCCTACCTAATCACTTCATTTGTTCAGCTTGAAAGGGTCATGAAATGAAATGGAACATACTGATTACATATGAGACAAAGGGAAAAACTTATGCTAAATCAACATACCACATGAATCTCAGCAAACAGAGCTGTGAAATTCCATTAAATTCTCTGCAGAAAACTGTACAATACAAAGCTCTCTGCTTCTCCAGCAGCTCCCAGCGCTCAGAAAAACTCCCTCTCTACCTCTCTTCTACTTTACAAAATTATTTTTTATACATTAAATCAACTAAAACAAAAAACCACAGATCGACCCCCAAAAGCAGGGGCGCTGTTTCAACTAAATCCATGAAAATAGAAAAGGATCCTCCATCTGCTCCCAAAGATAGAACAGTCTTCCATTATTCCAGCGTGAAGATTTCGAATGGCCCATGAAAACTGGCTGATGATAGAAATAAGTAATCGCACCTTTGAACGCCACTTTGCAACGATTGCCACGTTACTGATATATTTAATTCATATGCAGAAGGTTCTATAAAACAACGACTTATGTATAAACAACTCAATGCTGTTTAAAATCCTCTGATGGCCACTTAAAGATATCAATTGGGGCGTAGATCCACTTGGAGATTTAACTGAAGCTATTAATAGAAGATCGAATCTTATTTTTCTATTATGTAGGCTCTCATTGATGACACAATCCTCCCATGTTGACAACTGGCCAGCCACGCGGTCTTCACATCGCATACCACTCTGGAAGATGGCTTCTGCCAAAATGACCATTGAAAAGATGTTTGCCACTTTGAGGAAATTGCCATATTGGGAACGGTAATATTGAATTTTATTATGCTATAAAATTTCTATTAGTTGCTGCGTTTTGAATTTTTTCTATAACTTCATTGATGTTCATGGTCTCGAGTTCTCTTTTATCTTTGCCACTACCTTTCGACGATATTGAACCTGAGTGCCTGTTACAGGTTACAATACAGGCTTGCACTGGAGAAAGCCACAAAGAAACGTCACCAGCATAACGCTCTATCAATATGCCAAAGAACCTTTCAAGAGATCCTAGGATGGCCCTGTGAATCATGATGGGCCGTTTTTTTCTCTGAATTTGAATCAATATAGAATAGATCAAATCGCTGAGGCAAATTGAAATCAACCTGAACTGTAGGCAAACTAGGAAATACAAACCCACTGGTACTATACACTCTTTAGATTTTGACAAAATTAATGTACTGCTTGCTTTAGAGAACTAAACTGCCGCATTTTGGTGGAGGAACGGGATATCTGTTTTTGTCTCCGCAGTCGTCATAGATCATGTAATTTTTGCGCACCCACTTGGAGATGTGTCTATTTGATCTGACTTGGCACGCCCCCTCAACGCGGAAGTTTGTATAAGAAGCAGCAAAGGGAGCGTTGCTCCAATTGGTATTCACTTGCCCTCCTTGAGTAGCCCAATCATCCGCATTCCACCAGCTGGAGAAAACTCCCATGGCTTGGCTGTTCAGGAACGGCACCCACATTGCTTGATTGTTCTTGTATACTCTGATGGGAGTGGCGTCCACATAGAATATGATGTGATGCGGGTTCCACTCAATGGAATATGTGTGAAAGTCCGCAGTGGGGTCGAACCACAAATAAATGCGTTGCTCTCTCTTCCCAATTCCATGGGCGTATATGTTCGTCTGCACGATGTAAGGCTTCCCAGACACATTCTCCAGAAATTCAAAATCCATTTCATCATGCTTTGCCCCTGCATTCGAAGAGAGCTGCAACATATATATTCCATATCCAATGTCAATCAACCATAAAATGCACCATTTCCTTCATCAACAGAATAGTCCCACCCCTTGTCTTCAAGAGCATCTTTTAAAGCACGGGTTGCTTTCTCCCGAATAACATCACTGTCCACTGCCTTTTTAGGTTTTGTCGATAGGTTTATTTCATAATTTTTAAAATCAAACTGAGACAATATTGCTTCTGTCGGATCTAAAACACTTCTTATTTCTTCCTTGATCTGGCTGGGCAAACAGAAGACATGTGCATTATCCTGGATGAAACCCCTTACACGGAAAAGACCATGTAACCTTCCTGACATCTCATTTCTATATACAGTACCCAATTTCGAAACTTTAAAGGGTAAGTCCCTATAGGAGCGCAGGCTATGCTTGTACACATATCTCTCCAAAATATCAAAGCTGTCAGCTTTGTCTTCATCCTTGGTCATTAAAATCCCAGGTTCAATAGCTGGCTCGGTTTCATGGTTCTTCATAAGACTACGATTCTTTCCTGTTAACCCCATTAATGAGAGTCTTCCTGATTTCCTCTGTTTCGTCCCAGCATCACTGTTTCTTGATATATCATTTCTTAGGCTCGTTTGGGAAGTATGCTGACTAGAAGCATCAGAATTAATCTTCTCAACTTTTGTGTCTGCTATAGATTCAAGATGCAGTGGTGATAGAGTTCCCTCAGAATGGCATGCACTCATTTGAGTTGTAGACTGTGCAGCTGAATGGGGATACTTTACAGCCTGCAGAACCTCTGTGGCACGGCCATGTCTTTCTGAACCCCACTTTCTGTATACTTGCTCACCTCAACTTGCATTCCTATGTATTTAATAACTTTGCCTCTGATTGATGCTTTGAATTGTGCTTGTGCAGGAATAGGAGTTTGAAGTTGCTGCTAATTTTTGAAAAGCTGGAACATAAATTACATAATTTAAAACAATACATTATGATTTCTTCTTCAAAACAGGGTTTTGAAGAAGAATCAATCTCTGACGTGAGACGGAGTCTAACAGGCTCAAGGCATTGGAGTATGGGAATCAATGATTACTGATAGCATGATGGACGATGAATCCAAGGAATACAATACAAGAGCAATGAAGGCAATTTTGAATGGGCTACCAAATTCTGTAAAGGTGACCATGACCTCTAGGCAAGAAGATGATGGAAAGCAAGAAGGATATCCGGAACCCATCAAGGAAGCTGAAAGTAGGAATGATGACATCAAGGCCAAAGAAGACCTAGAAGAAGAAGAAAGCAAAGAAGACTTTGAAGAAGATCTCTTGACTAAACTTATAGTTGCCATGGAAGAGATTAACAGTTTGAAAAAGGAGAGAAACACCATAATATGCCAACTAGAAGAAAAGGAAGATGACATCACCAAGTTAAGATCGGAAATCACTTCTCTTAAGGCCATATCATGTGAAGCAACCAAGATGAAGGAAAAAATGGAGATCATTCTATCAAAGAAGGATGAAGAATGCAAGGAAATGAAGGAAAAAATTGTCTTTCTTAAAAAGGAAGTTGACTTGCTGAATAAGAACTTGAAAAGTTCTCAAACCCTAGATGACATCCTAAGTCATCAAAGGTCTCCCCTTGATAAATCAGGTCTTGGCTATGCAGGTGAATCCTCAAGCAAGAATGATAATGCTTCAAACATCAAGGATGTGAGGAAGCCTGGAAGAAATGTTGATGCTCCTAGTTCCAACAAAGGCAAGGAGAAGAATCAAGACAACATTAGAAGAAATCCTACTCCAAGAAGACTTGCAGATGGTGTCAAGAATACAAAAGGCAATGAATATCATCAAAGAATCCCAAGGCAAAAAGACTTCAGAAGTACATCAAGGAAATCTTCATCTCCCAGGTACCAAAGTATATTTCTTGGTTATTGCTATTCTTGTACAAAATTTGGGCACATGGCAAAAGATTGTAGGGCATATCACAAAGACAAATATAATGGTCCCCGTCAATCTCCTAGAAGCAATTTTGCAAGAAGTCATGATTCCTCATTCATGAACAAGATGGAGTGCTTCAATTGCCATAAAATTGGACATATGGCTCGTGATTGTAACTTGACTTGGGTCCCTAAACAAGCTAAAACCATAACATCCAAGCCAGAGAAGAAAGTTACACAAGTATGGAGAAGGAAGCAAATTGGATCTGAAAATCTCTTGATCACTCCAGACAACAACACATGTTGTTGATCTGATGAAGTCATCCTTGATATTCCAAGTGTTTGATAATGAGACTCTGCCAAAGGAGACCATGCATACTGTTAGGGGGAGCTTATGATTCTTAATCATTCTTGCAGAAGCTATTCGTGAATGGGCCCTATGAAATTCTTGATGAGTCACACATGGACAATCATTTTTTGATAGATCATCTCTTGGGAGCAACTCCATTGAAGAACATGATTCCTTACTTATCCGATGGACTATTGTTGAAGATTTCTCCCACTTGATCACAAGACATAAATCTTTCTTATCTAAAGAAGCTATGGGAGTTTATGCAGGCAGGGGGAGTGATGAGGTTCATCATTGGTAATTATATGGGCCTTAATTGGCCTTAATTCACCTCCTAGTTTAGTCAAACCAACTATTCTCACAACTTATTGCGTACTTTTGATTATATTTTGTTTATGAGATGAGTTAGAGTTGGATATTTTGCCTTGTGGTCTAATGTGCATGTAATGCAGGAATAAAGGATAAAAGCAAGGAAAAATGCAGTAGTAAAGGATAAAAGCAAGGAACTGTGGCAAAGACCTTGGTAAAAACTCGAATGGGACAAGGGAAAGGAATGAGGAGGTAAATCCTCCTCCTTTACTACTCCTCCATTCGAATATTCCTTCATCAGCTCGGAGTGCAAACAACCATCACTTTTTAACTAGAAGACAACCGAGCAAGTGAAAGTGACAGAAACCAATTTATTTTGAGTGGGGAGCCAAACCTCCCTAAGGGAAGGAAGTCGTTGGAGACTTCAAATGTATAAGTAGAGAGGCTTAGGACCTCAGTAGGATTCAGATTTTTATTGTAAAACTCTGCTTTATCTCTGAGCTGCAAGACTTGTGACAGTTTGTTATGTAATCCATGGTTTTGATAATGAGAATGAGTTTCGTTTTGAGCCAGCTTTGAGTTAACTCAAAGGGCTAAAGCTCTTGGGTTAGGGCCCAACCCGAGTAGCCAAAGCTCCTCTTTACTGTACATGTATGCTAGCATAGATTCCTGGTTTTCTGTTCATTTGCTTAAGTAGTTGCACTTTCATTACAACAATATAGCATAGATTTATGGTTTAACTGTTCATTTGCTTAAGTAGCTGCATTCCGCTTACAGTGGTGGAGAGTAGATCAGTTGTGCTTTCGTTTACTTCCATTTGTGCCTTCTTTCAGTTCACAGGTTAGCTAGGAGGAAAAGATCACCACAAGGTTGTCCACAGGTGTCTCGACCTCACCTCCTCTGTCTGGGACCATGACTTGAGGAAGAGACCCTTCAACAACCCCAAAAACACAGGTTTCTAGTTCTCGCATGATCTATGGAGTTTGTTGTTTGATGTAGTTACTTGTTCGCCCTCACTGGTTTTTTGTCGTTTTCATTGAAACCTCCTTTAGCACGTTCTTCATGCATAATCTCCTTACTGTCCGATCCACAACAAACCTGCCCAATCACTGTCCGATTCATTAGTTTATCTAACTGCCACCTTGCGTGAAGTCTTCCACTTACTTTATGTGCTTTAAATCCCCACCATCGATCTGCCTTGCCTGATCTGACGGTTGTCGCGTCACCTCAACACTTTATGCGCTTTAAATGCCCACTGTCGATCTGCCTCGTCTGATCCGACGGCTATCGCAAAACCCGATCGCCAACTAGCTTGGCCGATCTCCACCATTGATCAGCGCCGCCTGATCTGACGGCTATCACGCAATCTCGCGCGGATTCTTGCATGACCGTTATCTGCCCGAGAGCACGCGAGAAAAGTGGTTTTCTCGTGCTATGTGTCGTGCAGTTAGGCTAATCGCATGAAATTTCAAAATACAGCTCATACCTTTAAGGGCGCGCGAGAAACTACCTACCACCTTCGAAACCCGCTCCATCATTTCCACACGTTTTCTTCTCGCGATACGATCTCCGCCTTCCATTCTCCGATTAATCCTTTCCGTCCTTCTCTTGACTTAATCTCCGCGATAAGATCTTTGCCATTCATCTCTTGTTATCCTTGTTCGTCCATCCATTCACCTAATTCCTTGCGATAAGTTCTCCGCCGTTCATTTGGTTCATTACCCTTTTCGTCCATTTGTTCACTTAATTCCTCGCGATACGATTTTCGTCGTTCATCTACTTCGTTACCCTGTTCGTTCATCCATTCACTTAATTCCTTGCGATAAGATCTCCGCCGTTCATCCTGTTCGTTAACCCTGTTCATCCATCTATTCGCTTTAGTCCCTGCGATAAGATCTCCACTGTCCATCTTCTAGTCGTTGATCGATCCAACGGTCCTTATTCAGTATTGCGTCCTTACGTCCTCCTTTCACCAATTTCAATCTCCGACTGCTCTTCCACTTGAAAACAGATTTAGTTTAGTTCCTTTGCTTACACCGTAGTATAGTTTAATGCTCTTTACCTCTGCAGCTTAGATAGCAGCATTAGGTTAGTGTTGATTTAGCAATTCTCTTTAGTACAACTATTTAGATGGTTAGTTAGGTTATGGTATGGTTTAGCATTACATGCTATTTTCTTCATTACTGCAGTAGAGTAGCTTTCTCTTAGAATAGATTTGCTCTTCTTTCATCAAAGAACTAAGCTTCTTCTGACCCTATAGAAGCCTAGCTTGGAACCCTTGGGGTCTCTTGCCAGATGAGCAATGACAACAGGCAGGACCTTCACTTTTACTTGTGCATATAGCATTGTCACCTCCAAGTTTGTACGAACCCCGGGTTGATAAGTAAAGCTGGTAGCCTTGGGAGTTGTAGCATTCTTGTTGCAATACCTAGGCTCATCACTTTTTGGCGTCGTTGCCGAGGAGGTGTCAAAGTAGAATGTGATTACTGCTTTCTTCTATTTCTAGTCTCCAACTTTTTTTTCTTCTACTTCTTATCCTCAATTTTCTTCCATTAGTTTATTTCTGCAAAAGTAATCTAGTAGCTTCCTTTCTTTCATTTGTCATTATCTGCTTTTCTTTTCATTTTGCAAGTAGAATTTCAATTCAGCAAGTAGTTTTTCTTGTTAGTGGTTTTGCATTCAATCAACAATTTCCTTTCTCCAGAGTACTTTCCAGCTTAAAATTATCTTACAAAAACCAACCCAAAAACATTTCCTTTCATGTCTCGTAGGAATAGGGACAATTCTGGGAAATTCTTGTGAAATACCCCCACTACATCCAACAATCAACCTTCTCTCTTCTTCGATGACTATGATTTGGAGGAACCTTTAGGTGAACAACCTTACATATTTGAAGAACCTACAGGGGAAGAAGAAGAGGAAGAACCCATTCCTACTGAACCAATGGCTGAAAACCGAAATGACAGAGGAGATAGAGAGAGAATTGAGAGTGCCTTCCCCATTAGGGAGACCAATGGGGACACTAAGATGAAGAATATAAGCCCCTCTGCTCTAGCTCATTTCCATGGCCTGACCACAGAGGACCCTGACACTTTCCTATTTGAGTCTGCTGTTATATGTCGAACCTATGACTATACAGATGATGAGCAAAAGTTAAAACTGTTTCCATCTACCCTCAAAGACGCAGCATTACGCTGGTTCATGGGTTTACCTGGAGATGGCATCACAACTTGGGCTCAGATGCAACAGGTTTTTAACAACAAATATAGGGACTACTGCAGGTCAAAGGATACTAAAGGAGATTTTTAGGATGACCATAGGCCAAGATGAATCTCTGGAAGACTATGAAGAAAGATTCCAGCTTAATTACAAAAGGGCCAGGTGCACACTTGACCCTGAGTCACTAAAGCTAGTCCTGCTTAGAGGATTAAGGGAAGATCTTCTGGATACCTTACACATGCTAGCAGGAAGAGATATCTACCAATTACCCTATGAGGATATCAAGACTGTCTTTAGAAACCATTCTAGGGCAGCTAGGAAAAAGGGCAGGGGTAGTCAACCTATGGCCAGTACATCATCCTCCAACTTATCCATCAAGGGTGAAATTGGAAATATGCTGGAAGATTTCAAAAGTGATATGTTGCAAACCCTTGCCTTGCAGTTGGACACCATGAACATCAAAAGGAAGCAAAAGGAAGTAGAGAGAGCCTTGGCCATCTCGTCCTAGATGCACCAGGAGGCATCCTAGGAACGAATGTCTATTGCATTGTATTAAGATTTGCTCAGTCTGTGAAGAAAATCACTCCACAGACAAGTGCCCTTCTTTACCTGGACTCAAAGCTGTATATCAAGGAGCTGAAGGGGTCACTGAGCAACTTTTCTACATCAACCAAAGGAGACCTCTTGGGCCTAGACCATACGAGCAGGGTATGCAAGGGTCATCCCATGCATATTACGAACCCAACCAAACCACAATTATACCTTCTTGGGGACCCCCTGCTCATCCTTCCTGGTCCACACCCCCTCCTTGGTCCTATACATCTCGGTAGCATTCTCAGCTAGCCAATTAGTCATTTCAAACTTATGTTCAGCCACAACATCAGTGGAATACCCCACTCCAGGGGTGGAGGCCCCAATTCAACAATGTTCCAGCCCTATTGCCTCCACCACCTACCCAACCACAACTCCTGCACTTTGCTCCACCTAAGCAACCCCAGATGCTTGCCCAGCCAAATCCAGATTTCGAACCCAAACAATAGGTAGGCTCAACAAGTACACAGTGGAGAGACATCATACCCAACTTATGCTGTAGAAATCCAGGAGATCAACCTAAGATCTAGGAGAACTCTCCCAGACAACCAACCTCCCTCTCCACATAGGGGAGGTTGAGGAAGAGAGAGGAAAGCAACCTTAAAGCAAATCCACCCTTTCCTGAGAGATTAACCCAACCACTCCAGCCTACCCCAGAAGAAACTGAACTTCTGGGAGAATTGAAAAATCTGTGTAAAGATTCCTCTTCTCCAGGCAATCAAAGATGTTCCCATTTACAATAAGTTGATTAAGGAGAAGTGCTTCAAGCATCCAGGAAGAAGAAAAAGGGATGCCCCTACCATTAATGTCATTGGGCAGTTGTCTGACTTAATGCTGGGGCAGATAATATGTCCAAAATATTTAGACCCTGGAAGCCCTGTAGTAGATGCACACATCAATGACACCATTGTTCCACACACTCTGATTGATCTTGGGGCTGCCATTAATGTGATGACCAAGGACACCATGCTCAAGCTCAACCTCCAAGGGTCATTGAGGAAGACCACAACAGTTTTTCAACTTGCAGATCATTCCACAGTCACCCCTGAGGGAATTGTGGAGGATGTGATGGTCTCCATTGACTCTTAGGAGTACCCTACAGATTTCCTAGTTCTCCAGCCTAAGGCTAAGCTTACTGGTTACCCTCTCATCCTTGGGAGGCCATGGTTGGCCACAACTGATGCTTACATTAGCTGCAGAGCTGGGAATATGACCATCAAGAATGGGCATATGTCCAAACAGTTAGTCCTATACCCTCCTGCTCAACCTACCCTAGAGCATGATTTACCTTTATGGTTAGAGGAGGAGGAAGAAGATGAGGTTTATTCTGCCCAACTTTATGCTTTGGAAGCAACCATAGGAGGAGGACAACAAGATGAAGATGACTTAATTGAACACTTGCTCCAAAGTCCAACTCTTAGTTCACTACCATTAGAAGAAAAAGTAAGGGAAACCCAAAACAATCATCCAATTGACTTATGCTTGGTCAATTCCAACCCACTCTGTGTCAAAACCATAGAATTTGGCCCAGAGAAAACTTTGAAAATTAATCCATCTCTTTTTGCTTTAGAAGAGGAAAAGCCATGCAACATGTTGAGAGAAAACTTAGAAGCCTTCGCTTGAAGTTATAAGGAAATGAAGGGAGGACGCCCCTCAGTGTGTACTCACCACATATACATCAAAGAAGTTTGCAAGCCAGTCAGCAACCACAAAGGAGGATGAATCCAGCTCTTAAAGACATAGTCAAAGAAGAACTGCAAAAACTGCTAGATGCAAGATTCATTTACCCTATCTCAGACAGTGAGTGGGTCTCTCCTTTAGTGTTAGTTCCCAAGAAAAATGGTAAGTGGAGGATTTGTGTTGATTATAGGGAGTTGAACAAAGCCACAAAGAAGGATCATTTTCCCCTACCCTTCATTGACCAAGTGCTAGATGGCCTGGCAGGGAAGAAGTTTTTTTTCCTTCCTAGATGGATTCAGTGGGTACAACCAAATCCAAATTTGCCCAGAAGACCAGGATAAGACCACATTCACCTGTCCTTGGGGTACTTTTGCCTATAGGGTCCTTCCTTTTGGCCTATGCAATGCTCCTGCCACTTTCCAGAGAGCAGTCTTGAGTATTTTTGCTGAATTAGTACATGATGCTGTGGAAATCTATATGGATGACTTTACACCTTATGGCTGTGATTTTCAAGAAGCCCTGACTAACCTAGGCAAAGTATTGCACAAATGCATTGAAATGAACCTGTCTCTCAGTCCAGAAAAATATGAATTCTTAATGACTGAAGGGACCATGCTAGGTCATTCAATATCTCAGCAAGGACTGTAGGTGGACCCAAACAAAATAGCAATCATCCAAAGGGTCCCACCTCCACAAAAGCAGAGAGATGTCAGGAGTTTCTTAGGGTTAGTTGGATACTACCGAAGGTTCATAAAGGACTTCAACAAGTTGGCCTCTCCTTTGTTTGGGTTGTTGGCAAAAAATTCTGAGTTTATATGGTCAAAGAGCTGTCAAGAGGCCTTAGACATTCTAAAGGGTAAGTTAATCACTGCACCAATCCTTAAAGGCCCAAACTGGGCCCTCCCTTTTCATATTCATGCTGATGCCTCACACAAAGCCATAGGAGCACCCTTAGATCAGGAAGAAGAGAAATTGTCCTATGCCATCTATTTTATCAGTAAGAACCTGTCAAAGGCTGAGCTAAATTATACTGTGACCGAAAAGGAACTCTTGGCTGTTGTGCATTCATTAAACAAATTTAGGCATTACATTACAGGCTATCAAACATTTGTGCATACTGACCATGCTGCAATCAAATATTTAATGAACAAACCAGATGTGAATGCTAGAATTATAAGATGGTTGCTTTTATTACAGCAGTTTGATCTAACTATTGTTGATAAGCCTGGTAAGGAAAATGTTGTTGCAGACTTTCTATCTAGGATGAATCTGCCTGCAGGTGAAGAAGGAATGGTGGATGACCAATTACCAGATGAGCATTTGTTTGCTATTTTAGTTCTCTCCCCATGGTTTGCTGATATAGAAAACTATTTGGTATCAACACAGTTCCCACCAAACTTGCCCTCCAAAGAAAAGAGCAAGATAGTCAAGAAAAGCGCCCCCTTCACCTGGATTGGGGGCAATCTGTTCAAACTTGGCCCAGATCAAATCTTGAGAAGGTGTGTAAGGGAAGAGGAAGCTTTTGACATCCTTCTGACTTGTCATGATGGGCCTTGTGGAGGTCACTTTGCAGCAAAGAGGACATCATTCAAAGTGTTGCAAGCAGGCTATTATTGGCCTAGTCCTCATCAGGATGTGAAAAAGTACATTAGTTAGTGTGATCGGTGCTAGAGGATGGTAAAGCCTACTCCAAGAGATGAAATGCCCCTACAACCTCAAGTGACTTTCGAGCCATTTGACAAGTGGGGCATGGACTTCATTGGGCTTATCAACCCTCCTTCAAAGCAAAAACAGTACATCATTGTGTGCACTTATTATTTGACTAAGTGGGTTGAAACCAAGGCAATTAAGGTAGCAATAGAGGAGAAGGTGGCTGAGTTCCTAAGTGAGAATATATTCTACAAATTTGGGTACCCTAGAGAGCTAATCACAGACCAAGGCAACCAGTTTACCTCCAACATGATTGAAGAACTGCTCAGCCATCACAAAATCAAGCATAGGACCTCCACTCCTTATCATCCACAAGCTAATGGGCAAGTGGAGGTGACCAACAGGGCACTGGAGAACATCTTAACCAAGGTAGTGAGCAGCAGCAGGAAGGATTGGGTAGAGAGACTAGTTGAGGTCACCTGGGCCTATAATACAACATGGAAGACCACCACTGGATTTACACCCTATGAGCTGGTCTATGGGAAAAAGGATTTGCTGTCAATTGAGTTTGAATATAACACATTGAGGATGGCAGCCCAACTAGATTTGGATCTTAGTCATGCACAAAAGGAAATATTGTTCCATTTGAATGGCTTGGATGAATTCAAAATGCAGGCCCTCCTACATATAGAGATAGTTCAGCTTCAGAGGAAGATCTGGCATGACAAACATATTAAGGAGAAGCAATTTCAAGAGGGAGACTGGGCATTGTTATATGATTCTAGGTATAAAGACTTCAAGGGCAAGCTAAGGATAAGATGGCTCGGACCTTATGTGGTGGAAAGATGCCATGATAATGGTTCAGTGCAAATCAGAACTATAGATGAAGAAGCCATTCCATTGCTTGTTAATGGACACCAATTGAAAATGTACAAGAGGCCTTTATCAAAACAAGAGTTCATTGACAATATCAATAAGATAGTGATGATGGTGGAGCAAGTTCTAGCTCCTCCCTCATTAGGGCATTAAAAAAGAGAAAAAAGAATAAGGATTCAGGTGAAAACCTCCATGAGGCGCCTGAGTCCCATCTTTGGGTTGAAAACCTCGTGAGGCGGCCCAAGGATGAGAAAAAATGAAAAAGAGTAAGAAGATCCCTGGGTGAAAACCTTCCTTGAGGCGCCCAGGGCAGATATGTAAGGGGAAAACCTCTCTGAGGCACCCTAGGTGTTTTTCAAAAAAATAATATGTAATAATAAAAGAAAAAAGAAAAAAGACATAATTTTTATTTGCAGGTGGGTGAGAAAGACAATCAAGGAGCAAAGAGAAGATCCAAAGGGAACCCTGCCTCACATATATTCATCTCCTCCACTCCTTACCATGCATCCCTCCATCAATTCCATTGTTTTTCACTTCATTGCTTCAATTCAGAATATCAATCATCAGCTACAAAGTCTTCACTAGGATGATCCAGGAGCTCCACAGCAGTAGCAGCATTAGATCTTCAGTAATAGACACTTGCAAAAATCAATAAACTATCAGCAGGTAGCAGAGGAAGAAGAAGAATGACCATGCAGCAAATGAACAATGCAGCGCCTTTGATCCTCGACAAACTGCAGCATGACATCAAGACCATAGATAAGTATCCCACTCACTCACTCATATGCATCATTTGATCAAAAGCTGTAAAGGTTAAGAGGTAATTGGTTTGTAAGTGAAAAGGTGGCCAGTTAACTTGGCCACCTTCGTTTAGTCATCACATACAAAGCAGGGTGTCCTCTCACACGTGGCTGCAGCAAACTCAAAGAACAGAGGAGTAGGACAAGAAGTGGTTAACTATGGATTTAACAACTGTGGGAGCTAATTACAAGGAGTGGGAATGATGAGGTGGTATAAAGAGAAACAAAACATCGTTTGCATGCATTCATGCATTCCACCTCCTTGAAACTCGCTCACTCAAGTAACTCTCATAACTTTGGCCACCCATTGGAAGCAAGGATCCATCGTTCTACAAGAGAATTCCTACAAGAACAGTCTACAGGAGCAGTCTACAGGATACACAGAGGCAATCTACAAGATAGGCAAGGAGGGGTTCAAGAGGGAATATCAAGAGAATTGTCCACTGCCACCATTCTAGAGTGGTAGGATCTAAAAATCCATTCCCATTTACAAACAAATGAACTAGAAGTGCTCTAAAAGCTAGTGGATTACATACACAGGAAACTCTGTTTTCTTGTGAATTTAAAATTCTTGTGTCACACCTCTCATTTCCTCCTCAAGCCCCACAAGCAAGATGACAGGAGGGTTTAATAGGAGAGAACCCACAAACACTGTGAGGGTAGATACAGTGTTGTTTATGGCTACCATTTTAGGATGCTTGAAGAATTAAGATTTGGGGTAGAAACACCAACTCACCAACGGCTCAGCATACCATATTTCTTGATGCAATCACTCGTAGACTCTAGCAACAAAGTAAAGGAAGGGAATTCCCAACAGTTGGCTCACTATGGGTTGATCAGGATCCTCATTGAGGATGCCCTCCAAAACCTCAGGATCCCTATAACATGGTCAATCTTCAGAGACTTACCAGCAGAGGATGACATCAAAACCCTCACCTATAATGTTAGTCCTTCTGTCAGTGAAGAGGAGGCAAAACAAGAAGAAGAAGATACAAAACTAGATGGGGATGAGATGGATGAAGAAGAAACTAATACAGAGGAACATGATGAAAGAGAACACAAGGAGGATGATGCTGAAACAAAGGAGGAAATGAAGGAAGAAACTGACGGAGATGAGAAAGAACAACAAAAGGAAGAAGATAAGAAAAACAGAGAGGAAAACTGCAGGAAAAGGAAAACCAACTAGCATATATGGCTAGCCTCTCCTTGGAGGCCATCCAGTGTAGGATGCTAGCTAAATCCTATGCTCCTTACCTTAGAGAACAATGGCTGGAATTTTAGATTAAAACACTAGCATAGAGGGGTGCCATGCCATTTTAGGACTATAGGCAGTTTATTGATCTTTGTGATCAAACTTATCAAAGTACACTAGAGGATAGGGCCAAAATGGCTGAGTTTTACTTGCACAACATGGCCCTCATAGACATGAATATTTGGGATCCTATTGCCAAGCTAGGAGATCTACAATTAATGGCTTTGGCATCATCGATGAACCATGAGAAGTCAAGGGCTGTAGAGATGAAAAGAATATTGGCTAGAGAGCAAAATAAACTTCTTTTCATCAGAGTTGAACAATCAAATCCCATGGCCCTAATCAACACCCATAATCTAATTGCAAATGATCCTCAGCTGGCACCTAGATATCTTGCTACCCAAGAGCAAGCAATTTCACATTTTGAGGATATGTTTAGGCTGCTAAGAGATGATAATATACATGCCTGCTAAAGGAGATGGAAAACACTGCCACACAACTTGAAGATCAGAGAATATCACTCCCCTCAAAGGTTGAGAGAGGCACTCAACAAGACACCTATGTATAAGCAATCAATGCAAAGGTTGAAGGTCAATTGGATAGGCCTAAAACTCAGTCCACCACTACTCCTAGGGATGCTAGAAGGGAGAAAAGAAGAAGAGGAAAAGAGGTAGTGGGAAGAAGTAGAAAGGAAAGCAGGCTTCTATAAACAAGAAGAAGAGACCACAACAGAAGCATGGGATGTCAGAGAGGCTACCAGAGCCATGAAGGACATGGACATTGACTAAGTTGCTCAGAGGATGAGCAACACTTTCAGTAGGGGGTGATGATGAACCTCATCATTGGGTAATTATATGGGCCTTAATTGGCCTTAATTCACCTCCTAGTTTAGTCAAACCAATTATTCTCACAACTTATTGCATACTTTTGATTATATTTTGTTTATGAAATGAGTTAGAGTTGGATATTTTTCTTTGTGGTCTAATGTACATGTAATGCAGGAATAAAGGATAAAAGCAATGAAAAATGCAGGAGTAAAGGATAAAAGCAAGGAACTGTGGCAAAGACCTTGGTAAAAACTCGAATAGGACAAGGGAGAGGAATGAGGAGGCAAATCCTCTTCATTTACTACCCCTCCATTCGAATATTCCTCCATCAGCTTGGAGTGGAAACAACCATCACTTTTTAACTAGAAGACAGCCGAGCAAGTGAAAGTGAAAGAAACCAGTTTATCTTGAGTGGGGAGCCAAGCCTCCCTAAGGGGAAGGAAGTCGTTGGAGACTTCAGATGTATAAGTAGAGAGGCTTAGGACCTCAGTAGGATTTGGATTTTTATTGTAAAACTCTGATTTATCTCTGAGCTGCAAGACTTGTGACAGTTTGTTATGTAATCCATGGTTTTGATAATGAGAATGAGTTTCGTTTTGAGCCAGCTCTGAGTTAACTCTGACGGCTGCTGAGGCTCTTGGGTTAGGGCCCAACCCGAGCAACCAAAGCTCCTCTTTACTGTACATGTATGCTAGCATAGATTCTTGGTTTTCTGTTCATTTGCTTAAGTAGCTGCACTTTCATTACAGCAGTATAGCATAGATTTATGGTTTAATTGCTCATTTGCTTAAGTAGCTGCATTTCGCTTACAATAGTGTAGAGTAGATCGGTTGTGCTTTCGTTTACTTCCATTTGTGCCTTCTTTCAGTTCATAGGTTAGCTAGGAGGAAAAGATCACCACAAGGTTGTCCGCAGGTGTCTCGGCCTCACCTCCTCCCTTTGGGACCATGACTTGAGGAAGAGACCCTTCAACAACCCCAAAAACACAGGTTTCTGGTTCTCGCATGAGCTATGGAGTTTGTTGTTTGATGCAGTTACTTGTTCGCCTTCAGTGTTTTTTTTGTCGTTTTCATTGAAACCTCCTTCAACACATTCTTCATGCATAATCCCCTTATCCTCCGATCCACAAAAAACCTGCCCAATCACCATCCGATTCATTAGTTGATCCAACTGCCACCTCGTGTGAAGTCTTCCACCTACTTTATGCGCATTAAATCCCCACCGTCGATCTGCCTCGCCTGATCTGACGGCTATCGTGTCACCTCAACACTTTATGTGCTTTAAATCCCCACCGTCGATTTGCCTCACCTGATTCGACGGCTGTCGCGTCAACCGATTGCCAACTAGCTTGGCCGATCTCCATCGTTGATCAGCCTCGCCTGATCCGACGGTTATCGCGCAATCTTGCACGGATTCTTGCACGACCATTATCCATCTGAGAGGACGCGAGAAAAGTGATTTTCTCGTGCTACATGTCGCGCAGTTAGGCAAATCACATGAAATTTCAAAATACAGCTTATAGTTTTAATGGCGTGCGAGAAACGACTTACTGCCTTCAAAACCCGCTCCATCATTTCCACACGTTTTCTTCCCGCGATACGATCTTCGCCGTCCATCCTCCGATTAATCCTGTCCGTCGATCTCTTGACTTAATTGTCGCGATAAGAACTCTGCCATTCATCTCCTGTTAACCCTGTTCGTCCATCCATTCACCTAATTCCTCGCGATAAGATCTTCGCTGTTCATCTGCTTCATTACCCTTTTGGTCCATCCATTCACTTAATTCCTCGCGATACGATCTCCGCCGTTCATCTGCTTCGTTACCGTGTTTGTCCATCCATTCACTTAATTCCTCGCGATAAGATCTCTGCCATTCATCCTCTTCGTTAACCCTGTTCATCCATCTATTCACTTAAGTCCCCGCGTTAAGATCTCCACCATCCATCTTCTGGTCGTTGATCGATCCAACGGTCCCTATGCACTACTGCATCCTTACGTCCTTTCACCAATTTCGATCTCCGACTGCTCTTTCGCTTGAAAACAGATTTAGTTTAGTTCCTTTGCTTACACCTTAGTATAGTTTAATGCTCTTTACCTCTGCAACTTAGATAGCAGCATTAGGTTAGTGTTGATTTAGCAATTCTGTTTAGCATAGCTGTTTAGATGGTTAGTTAGGTTATGGTGTGGTTTAGCATTACATGTTGTTTTCTTCATTACTGCAGTAGAGTAGCTCTCTCTTAGAATAGATTTGTTCTTCTTCCATCAAAGAATTAAGCTTCTTCTGACCCTATAGAAGTCTGGCTTGGAACCCTTGGGGTCTCTTGCCAGATGAGCAGTGACAACAAGCAGGACCTTCACTTTTACTTGTGCATATAGCACTGTCACCTCCAAGTTTGTATGAACCCCGGGTTGATAAGTAAAGCTGGTAGCCCTGGGAGTTGTAGTATTCTTGTTGTAATACCTAGGCTCATCAGGGAGTTGGTTCATTACATGAAGAAATATAAACACATCTATCATGCACCACATTGCTAAAAGGAAGAGCACCATGACAGGGGGAGTAACATACCTATGAAGAACTACTATTGATGAAGAAAAGAAGTAGCTTGATAGGGGAAGTACTTGGGCACCCCGTTTGCCATTGATGTCAAAGGTGGAGAGAATGTTGGAAGGGCAAGAATATTGCCATCAATGACAAAGGGGAAGATTGTTAATCAAGATTTTCATTGATGTCAATATGGCATTATTGGGATGGCAAATATTCTTGTGATGCGTGATGTTGCCCTAACCCTAGGGAAATCTTAGCTTTATATAATGCTCTAACCCTAGTTGAAGCAAACACTAATCCTAATCATATCCAAACTATTGAAGAAGTTCCAAGTGTGAAACCCTTTCATATAAAACCCTAACCTAATCCCAATCTTAATCCTTTTACATATCCTAATGAAACCCTTGTTCTACTATGTATTTTCAAATGAATAAAACCCTACATAGATGAATCTTTAGGCATTAAAATATTAATGCAAGTCTCATATAATATCCTAGCCTTATTAAAGCATTCACACCATATACATGAAATGACTTTGCTTAAATCCTAACACAACGACGCAAACATCATATACCTATGCACTTTACCATTACCATATACATAAAATGACTTTGTTTAATGGCAGACAAACATATATAGACTTTGTTTAATGACAGACAAACATGGCATACATGTTCCCTATGATCATACATGGCAAACTTAATGTATAATGTAGGCAACATGGTGTACAAACATGGCATACATGTTCTTACATGGTAGACATAATTTATAATGCAGGTAGCATGGTGTAATACGTTACTCACATGGCATACATGTTCCTACATGGCAGACAATGTATAATGCAGGCAAGATGGTGTAATACATTACTCACATGGCGGACAAGGTCTTTTGCATAGTTTTTTATATATGTGATCCATGTTTCACAGGGCAGACAAAGGTAAGGCATGTGTGATACATCACATGGTAGACCAATATTTGACATGTCCTCTTCAAGTTGTCGTGCTGCCAATAAAGGATACTATGAGACTATAGATCATTAAAAAAAAAGGGGGACACCAAGTTTACGTATTAAATATATTTCTCTTCACATGTCAGTTTCCTCCTTCCAAATGCTCCTTGTCGGCTCCCTAAAACAAACTGCAACGTCCCTTATTAAAATGACTATATAAATAATGTGAAGCTCAGACCTTAAAAGTAGATGTATACACAACAGTCTCTGTGGCATAACTCGAATACATTACATGTATCGTTAGCATAAATTGAATATACAACAGGTCTCTATGGCATAACTCGCATACACAACAATCTCGGTGACATAACTCGCATGTACAACAGGTCTCGGTGGCATACTTGGACAAAACTCATATTTTAACAAAAAATATTATAGACTTGTAACATTTGAGATCAAATCGGTGTTTGACATGAGCATGCTTTTGGAGGCACAAACATGTGATAAAAGGCACACATCTAAGCTCGGATCTATAACACCTTATAGGGACAAAATTCAGACTGTTGTTTGGGTAAAAATCTGAAGAAGTGTTGAAGAGGACTTGTGAAAGAACAAACCTTGGATAACAAATCCTCTTTTGTTAAAAGGAATTGACCTCAAACTAGTTGAAAAGCAAGTAGTTGATTTCTTATATCTGTGCATCTATACTCTTGGGCATGTGAAGTTGCAACGAAACTTTGAGCATTGGATTTTTGTGATAGAGGTACTCTCCAAGAGAAGTAACTTGTGACAGTACCTGAAGAATATATAGGTATTCTTGGAGTATTCTTTGGACCAAACGTTGAAGGAGCATTGAAGACCATGTGTGAAACTTCTTGGAAGCCTTTCGTTGGAAACCTTAAAAAAGAAATCACTGAAGCATCTCTTAACATTGTTTAAGAACCTTTGAAGGTCAGATTTGAGTATGCCTTGAGAAATATTGATTGGATCTTTTTGGAGCAACCTATTGAAGACATCTTGTTTGAAGCTTTGTTAGAAGCAGATCTTGCAGTCATTTTTGGAGACCTTGATCATGATTGAAGCCCTCATGGAGTAACCTTGAAGATCTTTGCTTGGGTACGATGAAGAGCAATGATGACACCTTCTAAGAAATCAAGGTTGTCAGTGATGACGTGTCGTGGAGACTAAGTGAAGGGATAGCTGAAGATAGACAGGGCTTATTGAAGAAGACATTGGGAGCTATGAAGTTTAACCAAATATATCTTGAGCTAAGGTTTGGAGCCCAAGAGGTTGGAGCCTCGAAAAGACAAGGTTGGTGCCTTGGAAGATAGGGTTGGAGCCCTAGAGGATTAGAGTCCTCAAGAAACTAGGTTGGAGCCTGAACCGAATATAGGGTTGGAGCCCTTGGGGTTGGTGCCTCAAAATTGACAAGGTTGGATCCTCGGAAGACCAAGTTGGTGCGTGGCAAATATAGGTTGGAGCCTGGGAGACCGAAGATCAATGTCTTAATTTGGGGTTGGAACCCTACATATGTTGTACTTGATTTATTGTAAAGAAGAAATTAATAAAAACATTTATTCCTATTGTTCTTTTTGTGTTCTAAATATAAGTGATCTAATTGGTAAAAGTAACAATTGAAAAGAAACACTGATTCACCCCCCCTCAGTATTTCCAACAATCGCTTGCTCATGAAACCTATGAAGCAAGTCAATATAATAATTTCATTTTTCTTATTTATATCTCTTTACATAAAATGATAATTACATGTCATAATGAAGACCGATCCTAGTTACACTTTTCAACACAAACGTCTTATTAGGAAGAGCCTTTATAAGTATTTCTGCTACTTGTTCCTCTGTCGAGACATCCTCCAACTTCACGATCCCATTCTTCACCAGGTTCCTAATAAAGTGGAACTTATTGTTGATATGCTTCCTTCTAGCATGAAATACAGAATCTCCAGACATCTTGATACAACTTTGATTTTCACAATTAATCGCAGTAGGACCCAGAGACTCGGGACTCAGTACCTATGTGATACATTTTGATTTTGATGACTTAGTGAGAAAATTGCAATTTATGGTAATGTTCCACTGAGCTTCTGGGATAGGGAAGCACGCAGCGGGGATACACACAAGGGGGACGTATATAAGCAACCCCAAAATTTAGGGAAATTTTGGAGAAATGGGGGGACGTCAGAGTCCTAAAAATTATTATTATAAAAAATTTAATATATAAAAATAAAAAATAAAATCCCAACAATATGTCAATATCTAAATAGAAAATCTTAATAATTATGAAATGTACATCTAAAGGCTAAATATGATCATCATTTCGTATTAGACTATTATTATTTATGAATTATCATTTGACATTTCTACATTGTAAATATAAAAGTAAATTACTACGTTGAATCCATCATTTGACATTATGCAACGTTCCATCTAAATTCATAATTTTTCATTGAAATTATGCAATGCACATCGAAAACGATGAAAAGTAAATTCATCAGATGACAATGACAATGACATTATGTTGAAGTCTAAAATAGCCATAGAATACTAAACTAAAAGTAAACATAGAAAGCAGTGAAATACTAGTAAATTTCTCAAAACCTACTAAATAATATTAATAAATACTAAAAGAGTCAAGGACCCAGTCATCAACATCTAGAGTCAAAAGTTCAAAACTAGAACAATGAAAAGTTGCAAAAAGAAATGAACACTATGATCAACTTTTATCTTTTAAAGTTTAAAGTTTTAACATAATTTTTGTTGTTGTTGTTGTTGTTGTTGTAAGTTTTAAGTTTCAATATATTTATTTTTGTTTGTTTGTTTTATTTTATTTTTATATTTAAATTTGTATTTTTTAAAATTTTTAATGTTTATAGAAGTGATTAGACCCCCCTACAAACGAGTCACATTTCGTCGCCAAAAAAGGCCCCCCCCCAGAGTTTCCCCAAAAAGGAGACGGGGGGGAAATGTTTCCACAGGAGTTACTTCGTCTCGGGAGCATGGGGGCGCGTCCCTGTGGAACACTGGTTTTATTAATTTCTTGTGTTTATCTATTGTCAATTTATCCTATTCATCATTGATGTAGTAGTAAGTGCTTGTTGGAAATTTGTATCATTGATGAATCATGATTGTCTGCATAATGTTATAATGTACATGTATGATTGAATTTGTATCATTATGAGAATGAATATATATATATATATATAAAACATGTCCTATGTGTCATGTTCCAAGGGGGTCTCCATGTCCCATGTCAGACTCGTATTTGTGTTGCCTGCATGGCCTGTGTCCTTGTGTCAAGTGACTTAGCAAGTTTCCTTTTCAGATAGTCAAAGTTGGATAGCGTAAGCTGAATAACGATTTTTAATAATAATGTTATGTCATAATGAGTTATTTAATACAATGATTAATGTAATAGTTAAATGGTTAGGTATGTGGGAGTAATGTAATGTGTGAAAATTTGGCTAACCCCGAATCCTATCGTAGCAACTAATGTTAATTCTTCTAATTGTTAATTTAATTAAGCAATTTACTACCTGTGTGCTACGACAAATATCAAATTAAATACATTGCAACCTTCACAAATAAAATACCGCGGAAGAAATAAAAACACTAGAAGAATAGATGCACACAAACAATATGTCACCGTTATTTTTGGACTAAGTCCTTGGAAAAACCCAACTTGGGAAAACCGGTGCAACAATTGAGGCTTTTGATATTATGCAGTAGTGAAAATCTGAGTACAATCTATGGATTCTTAAACTAACAATCCAAACAGAGAAATAACTGGCAATAATAACTAATGAGAAAAAATTCTCACTCCACAGGCGATCCAACATTGACCTCAGCTTGAATTGAGTTGCTCCTTGCTCCCTTTGCGCAGTCACTGCATTAGCCTATGCAGTTACTATGTCCCACAAACTAGGAATTATGTCTCCTCTCACTGTCTTGTCAGCTGTTGTTTGGGAAATTGATACTCTTTGCCTCCAGATCCTCTGCCCAACTTCTAGCTCAAAATTTCTCCTTCTCCCCAACAAAACGAAAATCTCCCCAAGAGGGCTCTGTGTTGCCTCTGCGCTACCTATCGACAATGTACTTGCCAGAACTGGAAAAGCTTCCTCCAGCCTCACTATCTCTGCCCCTCTCTCACTGCTTCGCTCCCGCTAAATCACCTCTGACAACTGAATGCTGCTACTGTGGAGATCGATTTCCTAGCAAAATTGAATACTCCAATGATTTGGTGTGTCTTCTCCAAGCCCCATCGACTTCTTCTTATAATCCTTTGTTCAGACGTCAATGACCACGATTAAATCTTAATCGATGGCTAGGATTAAATAGAAATTGATCCATGTACTTTTCTAGAACGTTCTCACCATGAATTAATTAATTATGATTAATTAAACTGACTAATAAATCTAATTAAGTTGTCTCTAGGTGGAATTTCCAGAAACGATTTTTGGGTATTGGAGAATACATGTATTCTAGCCTCTCCACCAAATCTCGTATATAGAACACATCCGATGCTACAAAAACTAACACTCCCTCTTAGCAATGAATGTGTTCTAGCGCTGCAACCCACTGAAACAACACCCTGTCTTTGCATCATCTCCTGTCACATTGTTGATCTCTGGTTGCTGTTGCCCACCAACCTCTTTGAGTGTGAAGCACAGGTGGAATGCCAACATGTGAAGCTTTATCACGATCGGTTTAGTGCTCAGCCAACAGTACCATACCATATATGGAATAGATTTTAGAAAGGACAGAAAATGTTATTCGTGCATTAATGGATCGGGGTATGGAACGAGTAGAAGTTATGATAAGTGGCCCTGGTTGAGGGAGAGATACAACATTACGAACCATTCGTCATCTTGACACAACGACGACCCTTCCACTCGGCACCGTCGGATCACTAAGGCCGACTTTCGTCCTTGCTCTGCGAACATAGTAGCGCAATAATCCCATTGTGTTACATAGGGGAGATATTGTTCGGCCACCGGGAGAGGACCGGCAACGGGGCTCGACCACCACCCCCCCACCCAATAAGTAAATTGAAACTTTAGTTGCTCTTTAGTTACTTATTTGAGAGGGGAATAAAAAAGAATTGAGCAGGAGAGCCAAATGAATCGAAAGATTCGTGTTCGGTTAACACAACTTTGATATGTGCTGCATCTGTGCTGTTGTTGACTGAACTGCTGCCAACAATGCATCTACATTGCAACTCCCTCTCCATTTGCTACTGCTGCAACTGAAAAGCATCCTAAATACTGAATCAATTGTGATTAGTATGATACATCTGTCACCCCTATTTTTGAGTGCTGCTAGTATCTGTGCTGTCATTGAGGCATCTACGCTGCTACTGACTCTACACTGTTGCCAACTCTGCACTGTGCTCCTCAACATTTGACATGCAACTAGACTCTGCATCTGTCACTCTTGCATTTGACTGCATCTACTACGACTGATCCATCCTGCTACTGAAATATTGTGGGCTCCCGTAGCAAGGTTCTGATTCAAGAGGTGGACCTCCTCAAGAAGCTTGCCCATCTTTAGCACTCTAAGGCTACAATACCAATTCACCCCACTTTACTCCTGGGGGTATGTTAGCAAACATGGCGAAGTCTTCCTCCAGGCTATCAATCTCAGCATGAGCTGCCGCCTGGTCTTGACGTTTGACAGGTTCTTCTTCTTCTTTCGCTGCTCCCCCTGTCCTTGACTAGGACCCTTTGATGCGAGGGCCACATTCTCCTCCTGCTTCACCTGCTTCGACCCGCTGCTGCTGCCATTGATGGAGCTCTTTACTAAGTCTCGCCTCATCTCCTTTTCCTGCAAATTGGCCTACATCCTGTCCTACCTTGGCGAGGTTTCTCTGCCCAAAATTCTTTGGACAAATACCTACCACTCCTCGGAGACACTTTTGAGTGCCAATCGCACTAGCTCTGTGGCCTAAGGTGTTGCTCCAACAGCTGATCGCTGATCCCGGATCACCTGAATCTTGGTGAGGTAGGGGTTTTTGCGTTACCCTTTCTGCATCTTGGTGCATCTCAGCTTCTCCTCCAAGTACATCTTCCGCTGCTCGGAAGTGCACTGGTATAGCATGGAAAGTGTATCCCACATCTCTTTGGCTATTACCTGGATTGCTATGTGTGATACAATGTGATCTCGAACACTGTCAAGGGTCAACCTCTTTGCCCTCGTTATCTCCTTTCGGTATTCCTTCAACCGATCTGCATCTGTGGGGATAACTACCACTGCATCTATAAATGGCAAATGGCTTCAGGCCATATTCATCCAGAAGGAAGGACATCCTTGCCTTCCAGATGACATAGTTGGAAGCACCGTCCAACTTGTCCTCATCTCATAGTCCAACAGTGGTCATCTCAACAAAATAAGTCGAAATCCTCCTCTTCTTTTCTGTTCACCTGCTGCTAGGCTCTACGCACTCCCTGCAGGAATGAGTAATTTTGCTCACAACGACTGCTGATCTGCAAGAGAAAAAGGAACTTCTGAAGCTAGAATTCCCCTTAGGAAAATTTCCCTCAGTGTGTGCTCTTTCTTCCTTGTGACACTATTTTGCACTAGCAACTGCTGCAAAATACTGTGTCCATCTAGAGATCTTCTCGGCAAAGAAAATACCGATTGCTCCCTCTACCTTTGGTAATCCTCGAACTGGAGAAATCCGATTTCGTTCTCTCTGAGAAATCGATTTTTCCTCAAGAAATTGGCCCTCCTGGCCAAGAAACTGCACTGCCTCTAAGGGTTTCGAACTGCTACTTACGTAGAGCTACGAAATTCCTCCTCCCTTCTACTACTGAGCTCTCCGGCTTACAATCTGTGCTTTGATACTATGTGAAAATTCTGCTAACCCTGAATCCTATTGCAACAACTGATGTTAATTCTTCTAATTCTTAATTTAATTAAACAATTTACTTGCTATGTGCTACGACAAATATCAAATTAAATACACTACAACCTTCACAAATAAAATACAGCGAAAGTAATAAAAATGCTGGAAGAAATAGATGCACATACACACTATGACAACGTTATTTTTGGACTAAGTCCTTGGAAAAGCCCAACTTAGGAAAACCGGTGCAGCAGCTGAGGGTTTTGATATTATGCAGTAGTGAAAATTTGAGTGCAATCTATGGATGCTTAAACTAGGAATCCAAACAGAGAAATAACTAGCAATAATAACTAGTGAGAAAAATTCCTTAGTCCGCAGGTGATCCAACACTAACCTCAGCTCGAATTGAGTTGCTCCTTGCTCCCTCCAGTAGTCACTTTGTTAGCCTATGCAGTGACTGCGTCCCACAAGCTCAGAATTGCTCCTTGTGAAAATTCCTAAACCGGAATCCTTATTGCAGCAACTGATGATATTTATCCTATTTGTTAAATTCCTTTAAACAAATTACTTGTAGTTTACTACAGAAAATATCGAAATACATACACTGCAGCCTTCACTTAATTAATTTATATGCAGAAACAAGAGCCTGAGCAAGAAAGAAAATACAACACAATAACATCGTTATTTTTGGACAAATGTCCTCAGAAAAACCCAATGCGGGAAAATTGGTGTAACAGTTCTGAGGGTTTATTATTATTAAGCAGTAGCAAATTCTAAATACATCTCTGAATACCTCAAGGGTTATTCAGTTACAGAGAGAGAAATACTGGCAGAAAGATTTGTGAGATTACCTCACATAATCATTGAGAAAAATCTTGGCTGATCTGGTCATTGGATGAGGTGCCTCCGGTAGGCCCTGCGCTGCCTCTGCGCAGTCCTCACGCAGTCCCTACGTCAACCCCTCTAAGCATTGTGTCACCGAGCCAGTTGATTGATTTGCTGCCCGGAGTCACTGCTCTTAGCCTCTCGGTTTCACACCCCGGCTTCTGGCTTCTGAAACTTACTCTGATGCAAAATTTTAGACTCTCTCTCATCCTATGCGCTTCCTTTGTGTGGACCTGTGTCAGCCTCTGTGTGAGAGCTGTTGGATCACTCTTTGCCTCTTTCTGCTGATGATTCTCCGACTGAGAAAATCGCTCTCTCCGGATGTTATCCCCGCCCCTCAACTGCAAGAAAACTACTCGATCAGAATTTCCTCCTGAGAACTTCGCACTTCAGAAATTCGACCTCTTGATCTCTTAGTGTGTTCTCCAAGTGCCCATCAAGCTTCCTCTTATAATCCTCTCGTTGGTCAATCAACGACCCAGATTAGATTCTAATCAATGGCTAGGATCATATTGACTTGATCTCCACCTTCTTCTAGAAGTTTCACCCACAATTTATATTAGTATCTTATAACTATTTTAATTTTCTAAGTTTAGACTTAGGGTCCCATTAAAAATAATTAATTATTCTACTAAAATTGTTTCCGGGTGGAATTTCCCAAAACGATTTCTGGGTATTGGAGAATTCATGCGTCTAAGCCTCCCTGCAAAATTTGAGGCCTAGAGCACATCCGGTGCTACCCCAAATTAACATTCCTCTAACTCTCTTGTCAGCTGCTGTATGGGAAACTGATACTCTTTGTCTCTGGATCCTCTGCCCAACTTTTGGCTTAGAATTTCTCCTTCTCCCTAGCAAAACAGAAATCTCCCCAAGAGGGCTCTGTGCTGCCTCTCTGTGGCAAGCACCACCTCTCTACATTGTACTCGTCGGAATTGGAAAAGCTTCCTCCGGCCTCACTGTCTTTGCCCCTCTCACTACTTCGATCTCACTGAATCACCTCTGGCAATTGAATGCTGTTACTCTAGAGATCGATTTGCTAGCAGAATCGAATGCTCAACTAATTTGGTGTGTCTTGTCCAAGCCCCATCGACTTCTTTTTATAATCCTCCATTGAGACTTCAACGACCACGATTAAATTTTAATCAATGGCTAGGATTAACTAGAAATCAATCCATATATTTTTGTAGAACATTCTCAACATGACTTAATTAATTCTGATTAATTAATCATATTTCTTAAGTTTAGACTTAGGAAATATTAAAAACTGACTAATAAATCTAATTAAGTCGTCTCTAGGTGGAATTTCCAGAAATGATTTTTGGTTATTGGAGAATACATGTATTCTAGCATCTCCACTAAATCTCGTGGTTAGAACGCATATGATGCTACATAAACTAACATAATGTACCCCTCTTCTCTTACTATGTAGTATGTAATGAGACATTGCATAACCTAATTATGAATAAATCAATCCACTCTTTATCTTTCTTATGTGTGTGCCTGGCTACACTTGTGTGTAAATGTCACATAATTGAAGGAGCATAGACTTGAAGTATCTCTTTTAGAGTTTCCTTGTAACATATTGCAAGGCTTCCATAACTTCTTGATCCTCTGTTAAACTTTAAGTGGCCAATCACATATTCTAAAAATGGTGAACAGTCATCACGAGCAGGTTCTGCAAGGTTTCTGTCTAATACTGATTGTAGCCACAGACATGTTGATCTTCCCAATGTGCTAAGCATTTGATGTGTAAGGTTGCTGTCTTCCCTTCAAAAGCTAGTTTAAGGTTTTACCATAACTGAGAACTGCTTTCCATTTAAAAATTTCCACTATCAAGCATTTTAGATAAATATTGAACTATAAACTTAAATCCAATATGGCTTGTTTTCACGACACTCCACTTCTCTATACACTCAATAGACCTTCATACCTATTTTAAGTCGAGACGATATTTCAGGATTGATTAAGATAAACCTATGTACAGCTAATTGCTTTCAGGTGACAAGCTGCTTCTCATAAACTTAGTACCTCTCATTGTCCCGTTGGCCAATAATGGCCACCAGCAGACATTAATATTCAAAATACATAGGAATAAAATACCGTCTTTTCTTTTATCTTGAAATAATGATTCTTATTCTCTTTCTGTATCTTAAGCACCTTTCTTGTGTTGAGGCTTCTATCACAATGGTTTCTTAGCTAATCTTGTTTTCTGTTATAGACTAGTCAGAAGCATGGCATGAAAAGGTCATACTAGATCCTATGATTTGTTTATTCTGGTCATGCATTTTTGTGTTTGACATGTAATGACGATGGATATCTTTGTGATTTTTAACTCTTCCACTTCTTGAGAGGTGTATTTTTGTAGAATAAGCCTGTACATTTTTACTTTTAGTACAATAGTGTGAATCTTGTAATGGTATTGTATACCTTACTATATCTATGCCTTGATTTTGGTCTAATGGTTAGCATAAAATGTGATGCATTTTTATTCTGAAAGTGAAAACATATACGCCTTTGAATCATACCTGGTTCTTTGGCTAATTTGCAGGTGAGACGAATGACAAGTTCACCCCACAGGGCAGAAATACTTTCTTCATCTCTTGAGGTCTTCAAAAAAATTCAAGAAGAAAGTGCTGGTAAAAATGTGGCTCATCAGGGGAAGAGAAGAGACACTGTTTATCCTTCATTGACACAAAGTCATAGGGAGAATCTTCCAGCCAAATCACCTGGTGGGCGTGATTTTGGGTCTGCTTCTAAAGAACTTGGTGCGAAGGTGAAGGGAAAGCATGCGTACAGCTCTGAGTCTGCAAATCAGGGCTCCATGGGTGGAAAAAAACATATTGAAGTGACAAAGTCGAGTAGAGAAAATTCTTCTGAATTGAAAATGGCACAAAAAGGTTCACATTTGACACATCCTCAATTAACTGGTAAGAAGGAAGGAAATATCCAAACTTATGCTGCATCTAGTTCCAAAGTTGAAAGTTGTGGGCTGAATTCTGAAGCGAATTTTGGCAATGCTAGGAGATCCAAGTTGCCTTCATCTGAAATCTTGGTTGATAAAAATAATAAAGCTGGGGATCCCTTTACTCGTCAGGTTTCTATTGTGGACAAAGAGAAGGAGAAGAAGCCATTGCTGACAAAAACATCGTTGGATGCTTGGAAGGAGAAGAGGAATTGGGGGGATGTACTTGCATCGCCTCTGCGAAGTTCTTCTAGGACTATTCATTCTCCAATTGTTAACAGAAAAAGTACTGAACGTGTACGTGTTTTGCATGATAAATTAATGTCTCCCGAACGGAGGAGAAAGAGCCCACTAGACATGAAAAAAGATGTTGATGAAAAGCATGCAAGGGCAACAAGGATAAGAAGAGAATTGGAGAATGAACGTACACAGCGCTTGCAACGGGTATCCGAAAAATTGAACCGTGTAAGTGAGTGGCAGGCTGTAAGAAGCTCCAAGCTTCGAGAGGGCATGCATGCTCGGCAACAACGTGGTGAATCACGCCATGAGGCTTATCTAGCACAAATTGCAAGAAGAGCAAGCGACGAAAGCAGTAAAGTAAGTGAGGTTCGATTTATTACTTCATTGAATGAAGAGAATAAAAAGCTGTCATTACAGCAAAAACTCCATGATTCAGAATTAAGGAGAGCTGAGCGTCTGCAAATTATCAAGATCAAACAAAAAGAGGATATAGCAAGGGAAGAAGCAGTAGTGGAGCGTAGAAAATTACTTGAGGCAGAGAAACTACAGCGCCTTGCTGAGACCCAACGTAAAAAGGAGGAGGCTCAGGCTAGAAGAGAAGAGGAGCGAAAAGCAGCCAGTGCAGCACGTGAAGCAAAAGCTGTTGAGCAAGTCAGGAAAAAGGAAGTTAGAGCCAAAGCTCAAAGGGAAGAAGCTGAATTTCAAGCCCAAAAATTAGCTGAGAGGTTGAGGGAAAGTGAGTTTCGCCGGAAACTTTACTTGGAGCAAATACGTGAAAGAGCTGCAATGGATTTTCGAGACCAAGCATCTCCTTCATCTCGGCGCCCTCCAAGTAGAGATGGACAGCCAAGGTCTGTTGTGAATCAAATTGTTGATGGGTATTTAGGAAATGCCATCACAGGATTGACAGGTTTTGCGCCAAGTTCTTCTAGTAATCTTTCACAACAACAGTCTTTGAAGAAGAGAGTTAAAAAAATACGACAAAGACTGATGGCACTGAAGTATGAATTTGTTGAGCCACCAATGGGAGCCGAGAGCACTGGGCGTGGCTCAATGGCAACAGCAGCAGCTTCTAGGTCGAAAATAGGAAGATGGCTTCAGGATCTTCAAAGATTGCAGCAAACTAGGAAGGCAGGGGCTACAAGCATAGGTTTAATCATTGGAGAAATGATCAAGGTAAGGAGATACGCCTCTAGAAGTTTTGAAACTACTGCAGAATTTCCATTCTCATACATATTGTACCATAATTGATGTTTTATATGAATTCTGTGAAGGAGTTTAGCTTGGTTACTGCTTTTGGATTGGAATTTTTCTCATCTGTGGCTCTTCTTGTTACTTTGAATTTCCAGCATAAGGAAAGGAAAAGATTCTTTTAGTACCTGCCATTATTTTCCATCAACTTTATTTCTTCAACTATTTTCTTACTTCTCATTAGGCAGCTTCCTATTCAAAACATAATACTCATCATGGCAACGCTAAGTGGTAGAATATAAACACATTAAATTTGAAATCAAATTTTATATCAATATATAAAGCAAGCGTTATTTTGTTTCTCACTTTTACTAAAACTGTTTGTCCTAGCTTATTAGATTAGATAGATTTTCCAACCCTAAGGTTAATTTGGCTGGAGCTATTAAAAAGAATTATACTTCCTTGGTATTTTAGAAGTTGTGTCAAGCATCTGCATCTACTTGACGGATAAATTGAAAATATTTGAAGGTTACCAGCTTTTCTTCCTTTGAGTCTTACTAAGCCACACAGGCCATATATTGAAAAGCTGTCTGCTTTATTCCCCTTGACTCTTACTAGCCACACAATGTAGAATTCTTCTTCCCTTATTATCTTCAGATACTTGGTCTATTTCTTTTCAAATTGATCTTTAAAAAGGGGCCCATGTTTGTGCTTTTCATCTCACAACAGTTTCCTACGAAACATGCTTTTGTGGCTGATTTAGCCAAATTGCTAACCTTTTTAAGTATTTGAATCAGCACGATTGGCATCATCTTCATGCTTATCTTTATGCTTGCAAGCCTTGCCTATGCCCTTGAACTTAGTTGCTAAGGCCATCTTTGAAGCGTCGTTATCACTATTGCTACCAAACCACTTTTTCTCATGTCTTCAAAGGTTATATTCAAAATTTAAAAAAAAATTATTTTTTGAAGGAAGTAGGGTTCTCAACATAATTATCTCTAGATGTTCTTCATTTTATCTATCAATGGTGACAGAAACCAATTGAGGATCCCCTTGAGCTCCAAAAAGAAATTCTGAACATTAAAAATTAATAGGAACAAATGAAATCACAACAGACCATTTTTCAACAAGAGACAGAAATACAACAGAAAACCCTTAATTCTTGGGTTTAAATAGTCTGGAAAAGGGAGCAACGCCTTCCACTTACGATGGTTTAAGGGGTGGTAGGGGAAAAGCTAAACAAAGAATGCCTCCGGTGAGCCCGAGAGCTCAATATGAGAGCACATGGGTTGCCCCCACTCGTGGCCCCTTTGGGTCCCCTACAGCTAGGCACCTCTTTCCTCATGACACTTTAGCTCTGAAGGACCTCACCCTCTAGCACGCATGCGTGGGCTCCAACTCCACACTCATCCTTCATTTCTGGACACTCAAAGATTGACTCTGATTCTTTTGGGCTTGTTGCCTCAAAATCTAGGAGGTCTTGTAATGTGTAACCTACAAGGAAAAAACTAGACTAAGGGACAACAATCAGGCGTGGCCCATTGTCACCACAACCACTACCTTGTATACTCGGTGGACTTTCACCACTGGGAGGCTTCCCTTTAGATATGTCATCTAAGGATACATCAAATTCAAGGATCAAGGCGATGAGGGAGGCTTATAGAGGACAACTCTTCTTAAGTGCAAGACTCAATAAGCTAGAAAAGGAAATTCACATCCTCTAATAAGGCCTCTATTGGGCACAAATAATCTAGGGTTTGAGAGATAGCAAGCCAAATGGACTAACCTAGAATGAAGAGACCAAGAATAGGTTTTCCAACAATGTGTTGAAATTTGGTACCAGAGGACAAGTGGTTCCCTAAGGCTTTGATTTTTGGCCTAGGGAAAAGTGTCCAAAAGAATTTAATTTTTCTCCTAAAGTGACTTTGTAATTTTTTTTATAAAGTTAAATCTAATTTAAAAGTGACTTTAAGTGATAAAGTTACTAAGTCTAATTTTAAAGCGACTTTTATAAAGTCAATGAAAAATTGGAAAGGAAAAGTGACTTTGGAAATAAATGACTAAGTGGGTCTTTATTAAAGTGGGGTGAATTAAAAAATAAAAAGTGAGATTTAAATGAGCATTTAATCTCAGCCTTAGATCTCAATCTATTTCAGCCATTGGATTTAGGGATTATCCAAAAGTCCTTTGGATCACCCAAAAGTCACTTGGGGTTAGATTAAAGGAGGAAAAGGAGGAAAAGGTTATTCATTCTTTCATGAACAGATTGGGAGAAGGAGAGCAAGTGAGCAAGAGAGATTTCTGAGCAGGGAGGAGAATGAGACAGCAGCTTGGCACACATTCCAAGGCAGCAGTTGAGCAGATTTGTACAGCTGATTTCGCACACAGTGGAAGGCAGATTTTGGCATGATTTTCGAGGAGTGGTTTGCACAAAAATCGAGGAGCAGTTTGCTAGTTTTTCTGCACGCAAAACGAGGGCTGTACAATGCATTTATTGCAGGCTGTACAATGCATTTAATGCTGTCCGTACAACTACATTTAATGCTGAAAGTGGGCACGAAAATCGAGGAGGCTGTACAACATTTATTGCTGTCCTGTTTGCTGTAATTTCCAGTTTGCTGTGAGGCATGGGAAAAGAGATAAGTTGTAAATTTGCTTGCTGATTTTTTGCTGAATATTTCTCATTGTGAAAAAGGCAATTTTCAGAAATAAAGAAGAGCTCTCAAACTGGTTTTCCCCAAGAGTTGTAGGGGGTTTTTCCAGGGTCAAGTTGACCAAAAATCTCAGTGTTTAAATGTGTTTTAATGGTTGTTTATTACTGCTGATTTTTATTTCTGCAATTTCCAGCATTCTGTAAAATTTCCAGAATTTGTGTTTTCAGCAATATTTATTTTTTCAGCTTGTTAAATGTATGGTTATGGGAAAGGGCATTTAACTACATGGAAGAAATAAGGTGAAACTGAAAACCGGGGTGGGAAAACAGAAATTTCTACACAATGAATATTAGCAATCAGATGGAACAAGAAACCTTCAACAAGCCCCCATGTTGATGCCTAGGGCAAACTAGGGTTTCCTAGGGAAAAATCTACCTAGGGCAAGATAATTTAGCCTTAGAATGGATAGATTGGCCACTGAAGGGAGTTGATCTTGAGGAAACAAATACTCCTTTAAATTTTGATTCCATCCACAAGGCTTAATTCCCACTCCAGGTCAACTCACACCCTAGCCCTAGCTAGTGTCTTGAACTTAAGAGGCTTGAAAATCAGAAAAAAGGAGAGCGAAAGTGAGTTTAGGGTTAAATTTGTGAGTGATCAACCAAGTGACAAGGCCAATGCCTAACCCTTGGGATGATGGATTCTATGGGAGTGAAAGATTTGCTAAAACTTGGTGAGGATTAAGGGAATTTGAAGCCCTAGCTCAAAACCCTAACTATTACTTTGTGAGGGATCAAGGTCACTTGGGAGAGTTAGTTTAAAGATACGCCAAGGGGATTGCCATCCACACCTTATACATGAGTAATGCGTACGATGTCATTATCTAGATTCTATACAATTGATCTTAAATAATAAATGGCACAATGGAAAAATCCCAGATAACAATTCATTCCACACATTAGACATAAGAACAATTTTTTCTCAAATTCTAGGCTTACTCACAAGATAAAATGCATGAACAATCCTTTATTGATCCAAAGTAACATATCGAATGCCAAGAAATAGCTCCAATATATGCCAAAATACACCATAGAGTCACTTCTCCACAAGAATAGAAGAAGGACGAAATCTCTAAGAGGGCTGAAATATGTCACAAGAGATGATGATCTAACACAATGAACCTTACCTCCATTTGTATGAGGAGTAGGACTAATAATTAGCCTAATGAAATCTCCTGCCACAAGTTTGATGCTAAAACATGCTTGGATTACAAGCCAACGCATTAAATTCATGAAACATGCTCTAATTAACCCACATCTGTGAGCTGAAAGCTCTTTAGGATTGACGTCATCCAATGAAGTTGCTCCAAATGGCATGTCCAAGGGTGATGAGGTCTCCAAGGTGATGTAGAAGCATGCCAAGTCCACGATTTGAGGGTTGGCCCTCAAATCTACCTCATTGCTTCCTGTGGGGTCCCGAGATCCAGTCGGGGCACCAAAAAGTGGTCTCCATGGGTCTCCAACTGCTAAAAGTGGCCTCCTTTGCTCTAACATTGAGGGATTTTAAGGTGCAACAAGCCCTACCTAGTCTCTCATGATGAGACCATCCTCCTCTAGGCTCTAAATTAGTTCCCATCCATCAATTGGTGTCAAGGATGACCTCGGGCCATCTTGGGTCCTGTTGGAAATTGTAACTAGTTTTTGTCTTCATAATTGTCATTTGTCTCATGTCATGATGTAACTTTTATGTATTAAAGAAAATTATTTTGTAAAGCATGGGTTTCATGCTTTTTGTCATTTGGTCAATGGGTCAAGCATCCATTGTATGCTTTTAGGTTTTTGTCATGTGTCATGGTCATTATCACATTGTAAAAGTCGTTATTGGGCATTTGTAGCAAAGAAAGAAAATATATTTATAATTGTAAGTGTCTAGTATTGCTCCCAAGGACAAGTCGGCCAACCTAGATTGAAGTCGGCCTAGAGAAGGGTTATGAACTCACTTGGAAGGCTATGTTGAAGAATGTAACTAGGTTTGGTCTTCATATTTGTATTTGAGTCATTATGAAATGTACTTATTAAAGAATGAAAAATAAAATTTTATTATTATTACAATGACTTATTAAAGCATGGGTTTCATGCTTGGGTCATCATTTTATAGGTCAAAGTCCCCATTGAGGACTTCTAGGTTTTATATTGAGTCATTAGAGTCATTGTCCATTTAATGAGACCCTTCTTGGGCTTTTGAATCATGTAAAAAGAATTATTATTGAGTCAAATATGTAATTTGTCCCCTCCACACCAAGTCGACCCTTGCCTGATGTTGTCGGGCTCCATGAGGACAATTCGACCCACATAAGAGGCTATATATACAAGTGCACTTCAATCCATTTGCTCATCAACTCAACAAGTTCGATACACAAGAAGGAAGTGCAGAAAAGTGCGAAGTTCAAAGAAAGTGTAATATTCCTAATTAGCCATGGCTAATTGGAATATTTGATTTTGCTCAATTTTGCCTTGTATAGCTGTTTATAAATAAAAAGGTGAGGAGAGGGGGACATACTCACTTCATGAATAAAGACACTCCTTAGTAGCACAACATTGTAACTTAAAGGGTGAGCTAAGGGGGGCCAAAGAACCACGTAGAGGAGGGGCCCACGTAGACACATGGAGTGACTGCGCAGATGGTGAGAAACAAGTGGCAAGAGGAAAGCTACGTTGGAGGAGGTGAGCCTTGGGATTGAGAGAGGCCAATGCTATAAAGGAGAGAGGAGCCTCCTCATTTTGGCATTTGATTATGAGCATTTGAGCTAGTCACTTTGACTTAGAGCAAGCTGGCTGTTTAGCTAGTTTGCAGCATTGTTTAGTGCATTGAGTGTCTCCGTTCGGAGATCTCACCCTTAGCCCCAGGGAACTTCGAGTGCCTGCTCGGGCAAGGTATTTCCATCAGTGTTTTTGCATTAGTTTCATCAGCATTTTGGTTGGAGGATTGAGCATCTTGGATGACTGCGCAGTCTTGAGAGGGATGATGCAGTTCTTTCTGGCAGGAGTTTTGGATTGAGGTTTTGCAGGGGGATTTGTGCCAGGGGGTTGAGCAGGGGATCAACCCTTGCATATTGGAGGATTTTGGCTGAGTTTCAGGCAGAGTTGTGGTGGGTTTATTTCAGTGGCAGCGCAGAGCCTTGAGGGATTGCGTGGGTCCTCAAGGGGGCGATTTTCAGGGGTCAGCCATTTCAGAAAAGCTTTCTGGGTTTCTTAAGTAGAATCCGATACCAGAGTTTCAACATTTTCTGAGGAGGGGAATATCCCCAAATCCTCATTTGATTTCCAGTAGCAGCAGCACGATTGTTCTCCAGTAGCTTGGATGCAGTTCAGAGAGAGGCCATTCCTTTGCTATTCTGAGGGTATTTCTTCACTTGCCTTGTGCAAGTCGAGGTGCCATCCTTCTGATCACCTCCTGTACTCATTCCATTACTCAGTATAATAAAATGGCTTAGCATTTCTCGAGTATCTGCCTATATTTCATGCTTATATAATTATATGTTACACCACTGTTATTTTTATCGTTTTGAGTTTCTCGGTTATTATATTATTTGTGCGTATTTGGTTGGAGTTTACTGGGGTTTTGGGGAAAATCTCTGAAACGGGATATTACAGAAAGGAATGAGAATTGCAGAAGAAGAACAAGTTGAAGTTTTGGGCTATCTCTCTCTCTCTTTCATGCAAAGTTACTGGGCTATCGCTGGGGTTGAAGATTTGCTGCTGGGTAGGTCGAAGTTCTGGAGTTGCTGGGGTCAAAGTTCCGCTGCTGCATAGGTTGAAGTTTTGCTGCTGCAAAGGTCGAGGTTCTGCCGCTGCATAGGTCAAAGCTCTGTTGCTGCATAGGTCAAAATTCTGTTGCTGGATAGGTCAAAGTTCTGCGACTGCAAAGGTCGAAGTTCTGTTGCTGGATAGGTTGAAGTTCTATTGCTGTAGGGTCGAAGATCTAGTCGCTGGAAGGAAGGGTTGACTTGGTGATTGGAGGAAGTCTGTGTATAGGTCGAAGAGTCTTGGATTATCTCGTCTTGTCTTGAGAAAACTACTGAAGTAAGAACTTTTACTTGGTTTTCCCTTAGATAGGGGTTTTGCCCTGGCTGAGTGCCTACATCTTGTGTCTCTTGTTCTTGTGATCTTCATACGCACATAATTTGGTAATTGCTTGATGAAAGATAATATAATAAAGAAGTGAAAGAAGCCAACATAATTCAAAAGTAATTATCAAGAAAGAGAAATCAAAACCTAATACTACTAGCATTGATCTCTCAAAATGGTTTCAAAGCTATGGTGGAAGAAGGTTGATGTTCACCTTGTTGGAAAAAAGGAAAAACAATCTTGGAAGAAAAAGGTTACTCCCTGATCTATACAAAAAGGATCGAAGACATAAAACTTGTGTTTGAAGGATTGAATGGTTAATTAAGGAGTCCATGAAAAATCGAGTTGTTTGGAAAGTAAAGCGAAGGTGTAAGGCTCCTTTAAATAGTCTGAAATCATCATATTTTCTGTGCCACAAAACGTGTGAATATATCATCATCAGTCATCAAAGAAGCAAGCTATACAATGATATATTGGGTGATAGAAGATCCTCTGTTAAAAAAAAATATGAACCTCGAGAATGATATAGAAAGCTGACCTTGGAAGATGAGTATATATCTTATAAAGACTGTCATATAGATATATATTCAAAGGCAGAAATCCAAATGAAAGAGATTGATCTTGGTAACCAAAAGGGATAGTCATCCTAGGCACATTCAAAATATGGACAGTATCCAATCTTGAAGTCTCCTCAAACAAAGGACATTCAACGAACCAACTCAAAGAAATCAAGTAAGTGTTGTCACTGTTCCTTACTTAACAAATGCATATGCAACAAGTCTAATGGACTATCAAATCAAAGGTATGTAAACATGAGGTACATATATTTATTTTATTTAAATGAGTTTCTAAGATTTCAATATATCTAATATTATAAAATCCTAGATGGTCCATATAAAACTCCTTGTTTATAATTAGTCTAGGATAAAGACTGTAATCTGTAGGTGACATACAAAAAACTCTTATAAGAACCTTAATCCTTATCTTCTAGGGTTTGTAGGTAATCTAGGATGTCAAGTAAAACCCTAGTGTTGATTGAAAGAAAAGATAACTTGATTTTTGATATATATAGGGTTTATCCTAGGATTCCATCCTCCATTGTTGCATAGAAAATCTAGATTGAAAATTAACATCATGTTCTTGGTATCACATATTTTGCTTGGAAGTATTTGTTACAGGTATAAAAGATCATGGCTGAATTCAAAGAGAGCACTTCAAGGAATCCCTACAAGGTTTGTTAAGGAACATCTCTAGGTACGTCTTAGACTATACACTTTATTCTCTTAATATAAAAGGTATGTTCATTATCTTTTGAAATTTGCGTTACATTACTAACATTGTTATGTCAAAGGTCTTTTGAATCTTAAAAGATTCTTATTTGGGTGATTAATCATTAGATTGAATCTACCCCCATTAAAATCATTCATCTTTTTGTGGAACCCTAAAAAGGTTCTCTGTAAAACCCTAACCTAAGGGTATGTCAATGCTAATGTGAAAACCCTAGCCTACTTAGGGTTATTGATGAAATCTAGAAAATACTATTCTTTTGATGTTTGGGGTTTTGATGATGTCATGTTTAGAGTTTTGGTATAGAAACCCTTGTCCTCTAGGGTTGGATGGTAATCTTAGACCTTTAGGTTTTTTTGGTAATTTAAGGTTTATGAGCAAAACCCTTATGATATTTATAATAAGATCCTAGGAATGAAACCCTAGGTGTATGTTTGTCCATTTGATCGAAACCCTAGCCTGATCAAAATTGTTATATGTCTAACTTTAATGTATTGATATTTGTGTCATGGGTTTGTTTGATAAACATTGCTATGATGTGTGCATGATTATGAAATCCTAGATATGTATATGTGCTAACCTAATTATTAATGATCATAGTTCTAGGGTTTGTAACTAAGCCCTAGTCGAAGTGTGATATTCTAAGATATGATGTTTAGCCTTGATGATGAATCTAGGGTTTACAACAAACCCTAGTAGAAGTTGGTCATATTGTTGAAACCTTAGATTGTGCTATAATTGGTTTTGACTATTGATACCTAAGGCTTATTATCTCAAAGATGGAATCTAGGGTTTGCATTGCTTCTAAGGTTTGAAATATATCATTGAAGAGTCTGTCATATCTCTGAAAGAAATATTGAGGCCCTAGATATAATGAGATTGATATCTTGATTAAGTTACTAATGTGATCTAGGGTTTGTAACAAAAACCTGAGCAAGAAGCAAGTATAAAAGTATGTCTCGTGTTGACTATGAATCTAAGTTTAGGTATTTGATGTCTAAAGTCTAATGCTTCCATTATTGTATGATTTTGATATGGTTAACTTCATTCTTATATATATGCATTTTGTTGTACTCGCTGTCCAAGGTGTGCAAGTACATAATCTTCAAGATGTTGAAGATATTCGTAAGAAAAGTTGACTTGATTGGCAAGCATGATGAAGGAAGTTATATGAATGATGATGATCAAGATGACTCTGATAAGAAGGATGGAAGCCATAAAAGATTCTCTGATGTCATAGAAAGTAGTTGATCTCCCTAAGTTAAGAGGGAGCCTGGATAAAAGAAAGGGTATATCTCCCAAGTTGAGAGGGAGGGCATATTATAGTCATGATGGATACCTTGAAGAAGAAATTGGAGAATGTATATTGAGGTGCTGCTGAAAGAAGGAAAGCAGGATCCGGTTGTAGAATATGTTGCTGCATGTGAAGTAGGAAAGGAAGCTGTATGGTTGAGGAAACTTCTGTCAAGATAGATTTGTTTGGGAAGCCTTTAAGCCTTGCTGTGATAAATTGTGAAGCAACATCAAGATGTTTGAAGAGGCTGAAGGTTTGTGTTTACTTATGTATTTGAAAGGTTGTTACTGATTGGGGTTGTGGTTGTACAGGTAATCTCTCGGAGCTTTGGAAGCATGTTTTACATGCCTGATGTTACTGATTTTTCTGATCAGGAGAGATTTGTTACCAATTTGAATAATTAGGAGTGTTGAGGCTTTGTGTGTAATACACATTGCCTGGGAGGACATGGTGTTGGTGTTGGTCATAGAGCTATGACCTTGCATTACGCACCTAGTTCCTTGGGTTGATGGTTAGCAAGAAAGCCTGATGGTACCTAGAGAGGCTGAAAGCTTGAGTCCATCTTAGTCCCACTCGGATAGATTGCCTTAGTCAGGAATCTAGTCCATGGCACCGCGTGTGCCTAAACTATTCCTAGTTTTTGTGTTTTGAGATATTCCTTGTACTTGTATATACATGTGTAAATTATGAATACCTCCCTAATTAAGAGGGAGTGTTGAAGAATGTAATTAGGTTTAGTCTTCATATTTGTATTTGAGTCATTATAAAATGTATTTATCAAAGAATGAAAAATAAAATTTTATTATTATTACAATGACTTATTAAAGCATGGGTTTCATGCTTGGGTCATCACAATGTTTTTAAAACCGTTTTGAAAAACTGGTAACCGGTCAAACCGGCCGGTTAGCTAGCTGGCCGGTCCGAACCGGCCAAAAAACCCGGTCAGACCCTTCATTTCTCCGTTTTTGGGCCCTAACCGGTGAAAACCGGCCGGTTTAGGACGGAACCGGCCGGTTTGTATCAAACCGGCCGGTTCCGTCCTAAACCGGCCGGTTTATGGCATGCCCACCGAATCTTGGAAAAAGGCGGATTTGGTTTGTGGTTTAGGGGTTTTGGGGGGGAGGTAAAGGTATTTTCCCTCCAAAAACACCCTCTCCAAGCTATAAGAGACCCCTCTCACTCTCATTTGTCTCACACAACTGATTTGGAGTGTTTGTGAGTTTGTTTGTGAGCTTGGAGAGTGTGGAGTTTTTGCTGAAGTAGTCATCTTGGAGTTGGAGTTGGAGCTATTTTGGAGATAGTGTGTAGCTGTCAATGGAGTTGCCATCTTCAAGAGGAGGCTAAGGGAGCTAGTTTGCATTTCCAGGTAAGGATTTGCACTTGATAATTCCTCATTTGAGTCTGCTGTCCATGAATTTTTTTTTAATGTGTTATACTTATAAACTTCTCACTTCTATGATCTATCATGTATGCTATAAACTCTCTAGCTCTATGCTATCAAATTTTGTAGCTTGAGCCTTGCATGTGCATTTGTTTTCCTACATTTATCTTTGGTTTTCCATTTTGCTTAGCGGCAATTTTTTTTTTTTTAAATGGCAGATTTCTTTGCAAATTGTTATTATTTCAAGCAAACATGGCTCCAAAAGGAAAGGACAGTGCATGGGCTCATTGTGATGTAATTGATGGAAAAATGATATGCAAATTATGCCATAAATCTATTGGAGGTGGGGGTATTCTTAGGTTGAAACAACACTTGGCTGGGATAAGAGGCCAAGTAAAGCCATGTGATGCACCAAATGCACTGTTAGGTCCTATTAGGGCAGAATACATTTCCAAGCTTGAAAAATTTTATGAGGATAAGGCTAGGGAGAAGGCCATCCAAGATGACATTGCAAGGAAGAGGGAATTATTAGAAGCCATGAAAGAGAGTGGGTATGATGATTATGAGATTCAAGACTCCACTTCTATCCCTTCCACCAATGACCCCTTTCACTATGTTCATCCTTCTGTTGGACTTGGCCAACCATCAAAAGGAACAAAGAGAACAAACATCCAAAGTTATTTCTCATCTTCTGCCAACATTGCCTCTTCTAAATCTAATCCCACTTCCTCCCAGCCAAGTTCTCAACCCACTTTGGATCAACATTGGAAAAGACAATGCAAAGAAACTTCTCACCAATACATTGCTAGATGGTGGTATGATTCAGATATCCCATTTAATGCTGCTCGCTCACCTTATTACCAAGCTATGTGGGACTCTGTTATAGCTGCAAGAAAGGGCTTCAAAGGCCCTAGTATGCATGACTTGAGGGGAGCTCTTTTGCAAAAAGAGATATATTCCATTGATGAGTATTTGGTTGATTTTAAAGAGTCATGGCTCAAAACAGGTTGTTCCATTATGTCAGATGGATGGTCCGATGGAAAGAACCGCACTATCATTAATTTCCTTGTTTCTTGCCCTCAAGGAACCATGTTTTTGAAATCAGTTGATGCATCTGATAAGGTAAAGGATGCAATCCTTCTATTTGAGCTTTTGGATAACGTTATTCAGGAAGTTGGGGAGCAGCATGTTGTGCAGGTCATCATTGATAATGCCTCAAACTATGTTCTTGCTGGAAAGATGGTTGAGGCCAAATATAAGACCATATTTTGGACTCCATGTGCTGCACATTGCATAGACCTCATGCTTGAGGATATAGGCAAAGTGGAGTGGGTAAAAAACACTGTAGAGCATGCCAAGTGCATTACAAAATACATTTACAACCACTCATGGGTATTGAACCTAATGAGGAAACACACTGGAGGCAAAGAGCTTGTTAGGCCTGCAATTACGAGATTTGCAACTCACTTCCTCACGTTGCAATGTCTCAATGGTCAACATAAAAACTTGCAGAAAATGTTTTCCTCTGAAGAATGGTCTGAATCTCGGTGGGCTCGTAGACCAGATGGAAAAGACACCAAAAAGAAAGTGTTAGACACTTATTTTTGGAAAAGGTCTGTAGAGCTTGTGAAAATTACCGAGCCCCTTGTTAAGGTGCTAAGGTTGGTGGATGGGGAAAGATTGGCCATGGGCTACATTTATGAAGCTATGGATCAGGCAAAGGAGCAGATACGGGCAGCTTACAAGGACAGGTTAGCTAAATATGGCCGTATATGGGAGATCATTGATAACAGATGGAACAATCAACTCCATCGTCCTATACATACAGCCGGGTATTTTTTGAACCCAAGGTATCACTATAAAAATCGGCTAGGAGATCAGCATGATGGGGAGGTCAGAGCTGGATTGATTGATTGCTTGGAGCGCATGGTCCCTAACCATGTAGACCAGTTGGAAATACATAGACAGCTTACTATTTTCAATATGGCAAGTGGTACTTTTGGCAAAAACTTGGCAAAGATGGCAAGAGATGTGGACCAACCAGGTAAGCAATTCCAATTTCCATTTTGTTTTTCATTTCAAGTTAAAATTGTTTACGTTCTTTACAATTCAAATTATAAACTAAGTTACTAATTATTGTCTTTTTCTTTGCAGCACATTGGTGGGAGTCATTTGGTGGCCAGTGTTCTCAATTGCAAAGGTTTGCAATTAGAGTCCTCAGTCAAACTTGCAGTACTTCAGGTTGTGAGTGCAATTGGTCTGTTTTTGAGCGCATACACACGAAGAAGAGAAACCGTTTGGAACAAAAACGGTTAAATGATCTTGTTTTTGTGCAATACAACCTTCGACTGAGGAGGAACCAAATGATGAGCAAATCACCTGATCTAGATCCCATTGTGTTGGACGACATTGATCCAACATCAGAATGGGTGGAGGAGACTGAAGATCCTGTGTTTGAGGCTGATTTTGATATTGACATGGCTTTAGCGGGGGATGAGGCAGATTATGTGGCGGCATCAGAACCAGGATCAGTAGCGGCATCAAGGAAAGGCAAGGAACCAATGGAAGGCACTAGTCGTGCAGGTCGACAAACTCGTGCTTCCATTAGGTCCACTTCTATTGTCATTGGTGGCATTGATACTGAGGTTGCAGATCAGGCTGAGGCATCCTCAGACTCTGAACCAGATGATGTGTATGTAGCTCCTGATGATGATCCTGTGTCTAGTAGTGGTGATGGACTTGATGATTGATCATGTGTACACTGTAGACTTGTAGTAGGCCAATGGCCTCATAGCTTGCAGCATTGTTTTTGGACTTTATAGGCCATTTAGAGCCTCATTTCTTATGTATTTTGCTATTTTGTCGATGATGTGTATTGCACTCGGTGCCATTTTGATATATTCACCTTTGCATGGTATATAAATGAGCAAACTTTGCATATTTTGTCTCTATTGGCTTGGAATCATGGTTTCACATCTTAAAAATAGTTTTGTTTCATTAAAAATTAATTATTTAATGTATTTTTTTAAAACCGGTTCGTTTAGACCAAACCAGTCCCGGTTAGACCGGTTCCGGTCGGTAAACCGGTTCATTAGGTGGACCGGTCCGGTCACCGGTTCCAGTTTTAAAAACATTGGGTCATCATTTTATAGGTCAAAGTCCCCGTTGAGGACTTCTAGGTTTTATATTGAGTCATTAAAGTCATTGTCCATTTAATGAGACCCTTCTCGGGCTTTTGAATCATGTCAAAAGAATTATTATTGAGTCAAATATGTAATTTGTCACCTCCACACCAAGTCGGCCCTTGCTTGATGAAGTCGGGATACATGAGGACAATTTGACCCACAAAAGAGGCTATATATACAAGTGCAGTTTGATCCATTTGCTCATCAACTCAACAAGTTCGATACACAAGAAGAAAGTGCAGAAAAGTGCAAAGTTCAAAGAAAGGAAGGAGAATTGTAGAAGAAGAACAAGTTGAAGTTTTGGGCTATCTCTCTCTCTCTTTCATGCAATGTTACTTGGCTGTTGTTGGGGTCGAAGATTTGTCACTGGGTTGGTCGAAGTTTTGGAGTTGCTGGGGTCAAAGTTCTGTTGTTGCATAGGTCAAAGTTTTGTTGCTGCAAAGGTTGAAGTTCTGTTGCTGCATAGGTCAAAGTTCTGTTGTTGGATAGGTCGAAGTTTCGCTGCTGCAAAGGTCGACGTTCTGTTGCTGGATAGGTTGAAGTTCTACTGCTGCAGGGTCAAGGATCTAGTTGCTAGAAGGAAGGGCTGACTTGGTGATTGGAGGAAGTCTGTGTCTAGGTTGAAGAGTCTTGGATTATCTTGTTCTGTCTTGAGAAAACTACTGAAGGAAGAAGCTTGACTGGGTTTTCCCCTAGATAGGGCTTTTCCCCTGCCTGAGTGCCTACATCTTGTGTCTCTTGTTCTTTTGATCTTCATACACATAATTTGGTAATTGCTTGTTGAAAGATAATTTAATAAAGAAGTAAAAGAAGGCAACATAATTCACAAGTAATTATCAAGAAAGAGAAATCAAACCCTAATACTACTAGCATTGATTTCTCAACGGGCGATATATAAAGATGGAATTCGTCCTCCTTTGAGACTCAAGCAAGCTTGCATATCCTAAAGTCTAGTCTGTGGTTTGAAGAAGGAATAAAAGATACACAAAAGGAAGAAAAAGTCCAACATCGAAGGAGAAAGTTCAGATCCATGTCAGAGATAATTAGAAGTACTTTCTATTGAAGAAAATTTGACCTCACTGTCCTTAAAGATCTTGAAGAAAGTTTGGTTGGTTGACTTGTGTCATGGGGAAGAGCAAGAGGTCTTTTTTGGTCTTGGAAGTCTCCTTTGAAGTTGATAAGAAGAGTTTTGATGGGTTTTCCCCTTCGAGGGGTTTTGCCTTGGCGTGGAGCCTATATCTTGTGTTCATGTGATCTTTATTTGTTTTTGGCATTTATTTGATGATGAAGAACATAATCATAATTAAGAAAGAAAAACACTAATATCATAGGTAAATGTCATGAAATGAAAACATTAAATTCGAGAAGCTGCCCTAATCTGTTTTCCAACATGGTATCAGATAAGATAAGATAAGATAATTTTATTAATGTCCAAAAAATGACCATAAAAGGTCAATGGGACTGTCAGTTACAAATGATTACATTATGCAAGTCGGTGGACCAAACGGTCCCCTTTAACATTTCTATTTAAAAGCAAGAAATACATCTAAAAGTAAATGAAGAGTCAAGAAGCTTTGGAACAAAGCGCTACGATGAAGCAACGAAGGAGAAGAGGAAGAAGAAGAGGGGGGGGGGGCCGGGGGCCCTGTCTAACCCCTACTCCTAACATCTGAGGTCGAGAGAAGAAAACTGAGAGAAGCTCGTCAAAGTTTGCTGTCTTGTGGGCATACTTGGCTGTCGTTGATGTCTCCTAGAAGTTCTGAAACGCCTCACAGGGGTGGAACTGATCCTGGAGCGCTGGCGTAGTTTGGTGGGTCGGCCCCCCTGGGACCGCACTGATCTGGTTTCAGTGTCTATGGGTCGGTCTATGATTCTTTTGGTGCCTCGCGCTGAGGGTAGTGCTCTAAAGAAGTCCGTGATCTTTTGTGTGGTGTCCGGTCTGGCTGGTGGCTGAAGAAAGCGGGCCCGGAATCTGAAGGCCTCCTGGAGATAAAGTGCTAGGCATCTCTGGTCAACATATCTGAGGAAGCTGGACAGGGTCTGAGAAGACCTGAAGAGACAATGGAAACGGCCCCGGATCTCGTAGTATGCAGGGCATCCGAAGATGAAATGTGTCTCTGTCTCTATCTCCTGTAAGTGACAAAGCTGGCAGATCCTATCTGCTCTATCAGTGTGGTGGTCTGTTTCCACCCGGAGTCTGTGAGATCCGACTCTGAGCTGCCCGAGGGGGATTCTAAGGGCATGCATCCAATGTTGGAACGTGTATTGGGGTCTGATGATGAGCCCATCCTTGATCTCCAAGCAATGTTCCGCGTAAAAGGCCATTTTAGGGCACAACCCATTGGGAGGGTTGGTCCATGTAATCTGAATGTAACGTTTGTAAATATCTTCCTTAATGATTTTATTCAGCTCTTGCTGATTGGGAAGGAGGTGGCCTGGAGCATTCAGAGAGTATTGAAAAGGAGGGAGACGCTCAATCTGGATTCCTGAAGCCTCCAGAATCTCTGTCACATCGGTGTACCAACATTTGGATCGGCCTGTCTGTAAACGGGCGATGTTCTCTGAGGAGCAATATGCTAAATATGGGTATCTGTCACGACCCTCCCTCACTTCTGCCAGGCCACGGAGTCTGTGCAGGAGTGACACTAGCCTGAATATCACCTCTAGGCGGAAAGGTTGAGCCCCGAACTCGGCTAGAAGGATGTGCTGGGGAACTGTCTGCTTGCACCTAATAAAACGGCGTAGAAGGAGAGTCTGGACACGTTCCACTGAAGCCCAATCTGATTCTAGGAGAGAGGGGCCCCAAATTTCTGAGCCATAAAGCACTGTGGGCCGAACCAAAGTATCCATGATGCACATTTTGGACGAGATGTCCTGGAAATGGTGCCGGAAACACTGTCTCTCCAGAAGGGCTAGGGAGCCATACCCTTTGTTGATCCGAGGCTGAAGGGCTGGCCGCAGGCTGAATCGAGGTCCTGAAAACTGAACTCCCAAATATGTATAGGCGCTGACAATCTCGATCTCTTCTCCTTTAAATAGGAAATGTAAATCAGAGGTTTTCTTGACTCCATTGAAGATAATCACTTTGGTTTTGCCCAAGTTTACAGTGAGATGCCTCCGGTCACAAAAGGCTGCGAGCGCATCCAGCTGTCTCTGAAGGCCTTCATGGGAGGAGGCAATGAGGACAATATCGTCTGCGAAGAGAAGGATGGAAATTAGGACCTGGTTAAGAAGACATCCATCCGTATCCTGAGTATGCTCCCGGAGAAAGGACTCAAGTTCATCGATATAGATCCCGAACAGAGTAGGAGAAAGGGGGCATCCTTGCTTGACTCCAATGGTGCTTCGGATAAAATCCGACATTCCTCTGACTGTGCGGAGATGACCAAGGACGACCTCATATAGGCGCATGATAACATTTAGGAGAGTAGAGGAAATGCCAATCTCTCTTAGCCTTTGAAAAAGATCTTCCCTCGGGATTGAGTCAAAAGATTTCCGGAAGTCTACAAAATAGCAGTACACTTTAGAAGACCGATGCCTGGCCTCCTCAATTACCGCACAGAGAGTAAGGATGTGGTCGATCGTCTGGTGACTTGGGCAGAATCCTGCTTGGCCCTTGGCCCTGAGTTGTCTTTGCTCAAGGAAGTGGGAGAGTTTCCTGTGGAGTGCTGTGGCATATAACTTGGAGAATGTGTGCCCAACCATGATTGTCCTGTAGTTGTTGGGGTCGGAAGTGGGCCCTGACTTGTGGATCGGGTAGATAATGTGGTGTGACCAACTGTCTGGAAATCCATCTCGAACCACCTGGTTGAAAAGGTCCACCAGATATCCTACTAGGGGGCGAAGTCCATGTTTGAAGAACTCTGCCTGGAAACCTTCTTCGTCTGCTGCCCTGCTGTTATTCATTGTCCATATTGCTTCTCTGATATCTTTGTCGGAGAAAAGATGGCAGGAGGTGGGAGGGGAAGTAACTTGAATCAGAGGCTGCCCAGGGATGTCATACAGCTGGGAGGTGTGAGAAAACATTGAGGCAGGATCAAGGTCGATAGGGGTAGGTGAGCGCCGGGAAAGGATGGTTCCCCAGAAATCTTTAGGTGAGCGAAGGAGGAGAGTAGAAAGAACTTGTCTCCTATGGGCAATGAAAAGGCGCTTCTTGCGGCGAAGGAGGCGACGATAAGCAGAACAAAGGTCTGGGTATGTTGGCAAAGAGTTCCGAAAGGCGTGACGGAGGTCTTGATGCAAAGACTTGCAATCTTGGTCATACCAGTTGTTCATAGGGCATTTTCCCGACTTGCGGGAGGTGGTGGCTGAGCGAGTGGAGAAGGGGAAGGATTGGGGCGCAACTTCCCAGATAGCATAAGAGAGACACTGATATTTGTCCTTGGCGGAGTTGAGAGAGGTGAATTGGGACATCGATGGGAGTGTCTGTCTAACGATAGAGGAGAAGAGATCAGGGTCACCCTCTTCAAATCGGAAGGTGGTTCTGGGGGGGCTTCGGGGAAGAGTAGGGGGTGGATTCGGGAAATCAAACTGCAGTGAGAGTGAGAGGAGTGCGTGGTCCGCAAGGGGGATGGGGGTGATCGAGAATTTTTTGATGTAAGGGAGGAGATTTGGATTTGCAATAGCGTAGTCGACCACACTTGCCCTGCTTTCAAAAGGTCTGCAGGTAAAGAAGTGCGAGGAAGGGAAACAAGGTAGGCCATTCAAAATTATCAGTTCATCAGATTCTCCCAACTGTAACAGATATCTCCTGTAAGTTGTGGTGGGTCCCAAGTGATCCTCAGAGGTCCAGTGCATGCCAATCGTGGTCGAGATCCCCCGAGTGCAAAAATATATCTTCTGCCCTGTCGTGTATAGGGGTCTGGAGATCTTTGGTCCGGGCGTTGAAGTCTCCCATGAGAATGACGTCCCCTACTGTCGAAAACCTGGTGATGTCAGAGTACAGGTCTATAAAAGGGTCTCCATTTGAGCTATTGTGAATAGCATAGGAGGATGAGATAGGTGGGAAGTAACAGACTGCGACATAAATGTCTCTCGGTGGTGATGTTCTGGCTCTGATCTGGATCCACAGGAATCTGGCATGCTCATCTGTCGCAGCTACTGAAACTCTGCTCCTGAGGCTATCATGGACAAGGCAAGCAACACCCCCTGATCCTCTAACACCTCCTGAACTCCGTGTCTCTTGTCTGCTAACTGCGGTCCACTGGTATCTTGTAATGTCAGGGAGAGGACGAACTGGGCTCGCATGAGTCTTGGTAACTAGGAGGATGTCTGCTGAGCTAAGGGCTTCATAAAGTAGGCCTGGTGAGGACCAGAAGGAGCCATTGCCATTCCAGCAGTTAACCGAGAGATCCGTGCCCTGTCTCCTCTCCGCTCGGGCCCGTCATTTGGAGTTACCTGAGCGGGATACCCATCCTGGGGGGAAGGTGTCCCGAATAACTGCTCGAAGATTTCTAATCACTGCCCATTTCCCTGCCTGTCTTGCCGTTGCAACCTGCATCCTAGCTTGTTTCAGTTCAACTACTTGAGTTCTTGTGAGGTCTTCATCCAAAAACACTTTATTCGGGAGAGAAAATAGCTTTCGCTTGGCATGGAGTGCCCGAAGTCTATCCGAGGAGTTACGGAATCTGAGGAAGAGGGTAGAGTCCTGCCCGATCCAGGCTTTGTCCAAATTTATGTCTGGTATGTCAAGAGTGTCGCATAGAAATCTGTTCCCCAGTTCCATGGGGTCTGCAGAGGGGGGAGGTGTAGGGAGTCCTCTTACTTTAAGATTTAATTCTTTTGCTCTTCGAGTTCTTTCCTCCACTAGTTTTGCCTGTACTACTTCCTCCACTGCTATGAGCGGAGGGGCCTTATCCTTTCCTTTGACCACCTGTGCCCATGTGTTGATATGCGAATCCGTTTCCCTTTTAAGGGACATTTGTTGGGACTTGATTTCCTCCTGTTTACTTTTAAGATCTCTGATCTCTGCTTGTAAGGCCTCGTCAGAGTTCTTTCCTGCACATTGTTCTCGGTATTCCTGCAGTGTTTTTCTGATAAATGCATTGTCTTCCTCTACTGACAAAACTCTGTTCAATAAGGTGCCGATTTCAGCGCGCAGTTCGCGATTTTCTGTCTCTAGGTGTTCCATTTTCCTCATTAGGAGTTTAATTTGGGATGTCCAGAAAGTAAAATCTGTTTCTAATGCAATATCGGTGGGGCTGTATATGTTCTCATCTTTATTGTGGCACTGCTGTAAATACTTCAGCGGACCTCTGTTGTTGAAATCTGGCGTTTCAACTTCCCCGGGGTCCTTTTTGTGTTGCTGTTCTGTCATGGTGGCAGCCTGTACTTTACAATGGCACCCTACTGCATTCAGTACAAAATCGAAATCACCAAAATTTGTCAAAAACCGGGACAATGGACAGGTTGCGGGCTGTTAACGGGACTATGGAGCAACGGGACGGAGGTCCGTGGCTGCAGGAAGGCTGCGGGAGGCTTATCGGAAAGAAACAGGTTGCGGGAGCCAGCAAACGGGTGAGTAGGGAGGGTTACGGGAGTTACAGGAGACGGGTTGAGGATGGGACGAGACGGAAGAGGCAGACGGCTGCGGGGAGAGTCGAGACGGGACGGGGAAGGGTTACGAGATTCTCACAAGAATATCACAAGTAATTATCAGAGCTAAGGTCAAAACCATTGGCAGCTAGAAGATCACAAGAAGGTGAAGTCTGAGCCTTCTAGAGTTGGATCCGAACTATTATGAAGAGAAGACAAAAATTCTGTGCATCAGTCCACAATCTTAAAGGAAGAAAAAGAAACTACAGTCAAAGCCTTGTCCTAGATCGTAGACCTGGGCTTGAAACATCCAAACTCTGTTTGAAGTCTTATCTATGCTTGGTATATTAAACTTTGAATTGAAGCTACAAGGATGACATTTGAATCCAATTATAAGAAGATTGGAGAAAGAAATATCCCTGTGGAAAGGCCACACTTCTATTCGTAGAAGGTCAAAGACCTAAAGAAAACCCAGAGCACTGAAGGCCTTGTTGAAATATGTAACTAGGTTTTGTCTTCATAGTGACACGTAATCATGATTTTATGTATTTGATGTAAAGAAGAAAAATAAATTTATTATTGTCATTCTTGATGCATGGGTTTCATGCTCAAGGTTATTTTATTTAGGTCAAGCAGCCATTGAGTGCTTCTAGGGCTTGTCATTAAGTCAACAAGTCAATTGAGTCATTGTCATGTATGGAAGACCCTTTTGGGCATGTTGTATATTGTAAAGAAAATTTGTAAGTGTCAAATAGACCCTCAAAGACCTTGTTAACAAGCAAAGATCAAGTCAGCCTTCATGAAAGGACAAGTCAACCTCCAAGCAACAATTCGACCTAGAAGAGAAGTCTATATATTAGAGACTTTGACCTCACTTGAAGGACACTCACAAATCACACAAGAGATTCGATCAAGCAAGAGAAAGAGACCCAAAAGGGTGCGAAGAAGTGGAGGCAGTAGGACTGTTTCTGGGCTATTTCCTTCACGCGTGCGAGAAAGCTGGGGCTCCTACTACATTAGCTAAACCAAAATTGCAGAAGTCGAGTTTGGGCACCAATTGGCATGCCTTGCAAGCCGTGTTTCCAAGAAGAAAGGATCAATTCAAGCAAAGAAGAAAAGTGGAAGAAATCACCATCTTTCCCACATGTGCAAGAGCTAGGGTTTCTGTCGAAAAAACTGCTGGGGGTCGAAGAAACTGTTAGGGATTGAAGTTGTATAAGAAACTGTGTGGTCGAAGTTGCAGAAGTTGTTGGGGTCGAAGTTGCTAGAGAAGTTGCTGGAAGGAAAAACTCATCAAGGAGGGAGGATTGACTTGGCCTTGGAAGCGACTTTGACAATATTCTTAGGTCTTGGAATTCGTCATTTGAAGGTCTATAAGAAGAGAAGAGTTCTTGTGGGTTCTCCTCTCAAGATGAGAGGTTTTGGCCTTGGATTGTAGCCTATATCTTGTGTCCTCTTGTCTTATGTGTTTGGTAGTTGTTTGATGATAAAGAACACTAATATTAATCAAGTGAAAGAAGAAGCTAATCAAATTAAGTAACAATACATCACAAGCACTTATCAAAGTAAGAGAAATCATCTATTTAGCTGCCCCCAAGATTTCTCAACGGGCCCTTTACTTCATCCTTTCAGAGCACTAAGAAGCCTAAATTAAGTGAAAGTCTTGTGATAGAAAGTTGAACCCTAACAATTCTATGCATAAATAAGACCAAGACCTAACAATGTTTAAAGTCAGTGAAAAAGTTATCTTAAAGGAGAGAAGTCCACATGCCTTATATTACTGAAGGAAGAAGACCACATCAACTTCGCTATGATGAGAAAGAGAGGTCGAGACCTTTGTGACTATGAACAAAACTACAAATAAAAGGGCTACAGGATCTATCTCCTTAAGAAATTCATAAGGCATATTAAGAGGCCTGGTTTGGAAAATTCTGTAGGAGAAAACATCTTGTGGTTGCATTATGAACATGAGCCTTGATATAGTCCTTCAGGTCAGCATAAGAAATGCCTAGTAAAGGTATCAAGGCCGACTTACATGGAAGACCTTTTGGGCTTATTTTAAAAGGTATATACATTTATGTGGAACCCTAGTCTGAGGGCCTATGTTACAAATATTCTTATTTAAGAAGTTCACATTGAAGGCAATCATTGGTGAAAAAGATTCAAATCCTTGTTACTACAGTGATTGTGTTAAGTGCTGGAAAATGATTAGTACTACATATACTTCAACAAAGGTTTAAAGAAGTCCTATAGTTTGACAAAATTATGTCATCTCCAAGAAGAAATAGGTACTAGACCTATTGTCATTGATTTGAGAAGAAGGGATTTCTGAAGCTAAAAGAAACATAGAAGAGACTTTCGTGGAAGTCTTGGAGCTGGTAGAAGTGTAGAAGCCGAGAAGAGCATCTTGAGTTGGCAGTACCATTGGAAGCATCATGACATAAATGGAAGTTGTAGTAACTTTGAAGTCAATCCTTAACTTTGGCATTTTGGAAGGTTTTTGTAGCAGCTTCTGATCTTGGAAGACTAAGGTATGTGGTCTTGTTGTCGTTCAAATTGTACTCGAGAATGCGACAATGCTTAGGGTAGGGGTTGTCACTCTGATCCCAACGCTCTCTGTTTAAGCTATCTCCCTAAAGCAGGCTAAGGGGGCTAGTCCCTATGGATGAGATGATGAGTTCGGGTGACACATCTGAATGGCCGAGCAACTTTGTTAAGGATGATTGGAAAGTTTTAATTATTTAGCACAACTAGATTAGGTTTACTAAGATTATCAATTAGAGACTAGTGCCTTAAGAGTCAATTTACTTGCACAATGGAGATTAAGATCCAAGTTACCAGATGAACAATTGTTGCTAGGATGAAGAACTATGCTATATGAGATGCAATACCTAAACTAATTGAGATGCAAGCTCTTGGTTAATTTTAGTTAGAATGCCTATTTTAGATGAATCCTTTCTCCCAACTGTTTTGAAGTTAGTCTTGAATGTAGGTTGTAGGGAAAAATCCAGAGGAAGGAGGCTAAAGCCTCATTAACGATACCTCTCGTGGAGTTCTAATTGCTGGTGTACTCTTACCAAAAAATAAAGATAATACACAACAACTCGTTGCTTTTATGAGTAAAATTCACAGGGATGTCAAATCGATGTATACTATTACTGAAAATCAAACTTATGGCCTTCTGTAATCATTGAAACATTTCAAAAGTTATGTTGGGTATTCCGAAATTATAGCCTTTGCTCTTATGCAATTATTAAAGATGTCTCTTAGCACAAGAAGATTGTCTAGGAGTCAGAGGGAAATGGGTGTAAAAAATTCAAGAGTATCACCTAGACATTAAACCAATCAAAATCATAAGGGGACAAGGCTTAACTAAAATGTTGGTCAAAGGAAATGAGAGTTTTAGGGATGGATAATGTTGATCAACTGAGCGCTGTCCTAAATGAATTGGAAAATATTGAGTAGTATTCAAATATTTTTTATTGCTTTGAAAAATATTTCATGTCTTGACTTCTTAGCTGATCATAAAGAGGTCTCTAAAATTGGAAGCCATGAGATATTATTTGATTCAAGGCAGTCTTGCTTGGAAAAATCCCGATGGAATTATTGTTAGGGGTGTCGATAAAGATGAAGCCAATAGCACAGTTTAATAATTCCATTCCAGATACTATGGGGGCATTTTTTTAGCTCGAACTACTACAAACAAAGTCTTTGAGAGCAGGGTAATTTTTGCCTTCATTATTTATGGCTGTCTGTCAATATGTTAGATCTTGTCAACCATGCCAATTTTTTGTAAGGAAACAATGTTTGCCTTCCTTACCTTTCAAACTTGTTGTAGTAGGATCTCTTTTCAATAACGAGTTTTATATTTTATTGGTGAAGTTAAAGGTAACTTTAATAACAGTTACCACATATCACTTCACCAGGTGGGTAGAGGCCATACCTACAAAGAAGGCAATTGAAGAGGTTATGAGTTTCTTTGAAGATAAGATAATCACAATATTTGGTGCCCTAACCAAAATCACCACTAATAATGCAGAATTTTTCAGTTCATTAGGTCTATCTAAACGTTTGCTTCAGCTTCTTACTCGACACACATAGTTCTTGAGATTGGGTTCATTTGTTGTGTAACTTCTTACCAATCACAATTCTTTCTACTGGAAATGACAAAAGACAGAGTTATTGTTTACCAGTGTTGACAATGTTTGGATATCTTGAATTATTGAAACCAGACTTGTGGTAATATACCTAAGGAGTATAATGAATATATTGTTAGGTACTTCAGGAGGTCCATGGTACCTAAGTAGATAACTAATGTATCATGGCCATATTCATGGAGTAAGGCTTGTTACCCAACCCCCTGTGGGTATTGTATATAGGAGATTTTTTTTTCCTAGATGGTACTCAGCCAACAACCAATAGCCCCTTGCAGCCCCTAGATAGCTCGATGTGCCATTTTCTCTGCCACTTGAGCCAACCATGTGGTCCCTCACCCATCTATTATGAATGTATGTTTGAAGGTGGGCCTCTAGACCCCAAATATATGACTTTTCATTAGTTTGGTTGAGCAATTTTGTTTACTTTCATGGGCACTTTTGGGCATGGATTGGTGGGGGGATTCGGGGAAAAGAGTGGGTTAGGTCTATATTCTTATCTCCACTACCCAATTCCGTGGTTACCCTTGTATCCTAGTCCCATGGGATGTCCTTTACTGGACATTGGCTTTAGGGTTGGCATTACATGGGAAATTGATGCCGGGTTACCCCACACATATACCCACAGTATGCAAGAATCTGCATAAAAGCTTCTGTCCTAGGTCTTTGACTCTTCAAAGGATTCAAACTTCACTCCCTAAATGGTTAAGGCCCTCTATAATAGTTCCTTTGTATCGGAACACAATCACCCTGCCAAATCTCCTATCGGGATTAAATCCACCCTCAAGACTTTGTATAAGACTTAGATTAAGTCTTTTCATTAATCCTTCGTATCGGCACTTAAAACACCCTTCATAACCTTCAATAACCCTTTATGACCATATATAACCTTTACCTTCCTTAACTTTGCAATACATAAGGTTTTAACACATAAAACCCTTTATCGACGCTTTATTTCTGTTCTTTATAGAAATATACCCAAACACGCATAAACTTACCTTTCTCCGCTTTTATACGGACTTTTGCACAGTCCCCGAGGTTAAACCTCATCGCAATCGCTATCGGCTATCGGGACTTCCACAGGCCACATTACATATGTGCCTCATCACCCCTTCGATTTCGATATGTGACTATCGGAGTCATTAAACACCGCTTAAGCCTTAAAAGACTTGCCGTAGTTCTTTAACATAATACAAAGGAGACATGTTAAACTTCCACCCCGAACCATATATGGCAGACTTCAAAGTTTGTGTACCGTAGCTCTACGTAACGTCAGGTCCGTTCATCCATCGGTCCTTTGTATTATCGCAAGCCTCTTTCCATACGCCGATTCTCGATCTCCTGATACCTCCGATCTCTACTTCCCCGATAAGCGATGGCCGATTTAATCGTGACCGTCGATTAGGATCGCGATCCGACGATCGACGATTAATCGCGCGATCGCAATCGCTCTATTCCAAAGGCTCATTCTAGTCCTTGTTGCAATGGTTTTCGCTGATGCGACTTAATCTCGACCGTTAGTCTTTCAGATCTAATGGCTGTTGAGCATTACCACTCCATTCCTCCGCTCTTCACTTTACTTGTGTTTTTACGCCTTTTCTTCAGTTTTCTCCATGGTTTGGTTCTTCTGAAGGTTCTGATCCTTCACTATATCTGCTGCGCCACTCAAATCTGAGCTTAAGTCTTCGAACTCTCAGCTTCGCTGTCTCTCCAGAGCTTCGCTCTGCTGCTTCAATTGGACTTGATGGTCCATTACGATTCTTCTGAATCGATGTCCTTTCTCTGTGTGTTCTTCACTAGAATTCTGCCTGCAATCATAGTTATAGAACCTACGAGTTCACCATTTTTATGTAATTCAATCATTCAAGATAATTTCACGCATTCACATAGTCGGAATAGACTTCTGTGTATATATAAATATGAACAATTGATACATGTTGAGACTCTCTGTCTCTCATGGGCCTGTTCTTCAATATCAGTGGCCTCTCCGCCTCTGACTCTGCCCGTAGGCTTACATATATGCCAAGAGTTCTGTTGAACTGTCCTGGTTCGAATCCTATATCTGCTGAACCAACTCCTAAATCCTCTGTCCACTATGTTCACTTCAATTAATTCCTAAAAGCTCTCTCTCGTCCTCGAATCATGCAACTGTTTAAGAGTTATAGTTGACTTTCGATTCCTTTGGCATTATTGACCACTCATGTTCTCATTTATTCAAGAGCATTCACAATTTCCTCCCATTATCTAATTAAATCACTAAAAGGCCTAAGTTACATTAACTTGTCACTAGGAATCCAACTTCCTAAAAATACATGACCCCCTATGTCTACTATTTACAATGATTTTCCCTTGGGTGAATGTTCCTGCATCAGAAATCTCGATTTTGGTTGCGTGGTCCCGCTTCCTGATACCACCTACATCACTCCCTTTCCACTCATTTTAGACCCGCTCATCTATTTTCCTATCTGTGTTCATGTCTTTGTTGGGTCCACATGGGGTTAGCCTCCCCTTCCCCTTGTCCACACCTTGGGTCGAGCCTGAAACGATGCCTCGGAGGTTGATGCAGCTAAAAAGAAAAGAAAAAGCATAATTTGGCCAGTCTCAACAGGAAATGTACCACAAAATTCAAAACATGGCTAGGACATACAAATTTAGCACATGGGCAAAACCCAAAACATGAGCTCTACCCCTTATGCATGGCCATCACCCTGTTGGAATTTCTAAGTTTGACACGTTAGAAACCCTTCATGCACTTTTTTGATTTATTCCTACCTACTTGTTCTATTAATTAACAAGTCATTTACCATGTAAATACTGGAAATAAATACAAGTACATGCTCAACACATTATAGATCATTAATTGAAGGAAATAGAAACAAGCACACAAGTGACACCGTTGTTTTTGGACTAATGTCCCTGGAAAAACCCAATGCGGGGAAACCGGTGCAACTTTTTGACGGTTTGATTTATTAAGCAGTTTCAGAATACAATCTGGGTGCCAAATCCGGCTCACCCAACATCGAAAAATCTCGACAGTAGTACCTCTCTACTCGGAAGCAGATATTCCGACTGAAACCCCGGATAAACACTTCGACAGCTCCATAGCTCTAATCTGTCCCACGAAACCCCAGCGTTAGCCTCTCTCTGGCCCAGCGTTAGCCCAACGTCACTCTGGCTTGGCCTGCGTCAGCGTCTGGAGGCACTGCATCAGTCCTCTGGCCCCTTTGCATCACCCTTGCTGGCCCTCTGAGGCACTGCATAGCTCTTGGCTGGCTCTGCATGAGCCCTGGCTGGCTCTGCATGAACCTTTGGCTGCTTCTGCGTCCCTCTCTCCGGCTACTGCGCTGATCCTCCTAATGTTATCTTTGCCTCTCTGCTTCTGTATTCACTACCCCTCAGCCGCAACTTTGATCACTCTCTCAACTTTCTCAGCAAACTCAGCCCTAGAAAGTCAAAATCTTGATCTCTTTGGTGTATTCTCCAAGTGACCCTCAAGCCTCCTCTTATACTTTTCTTGTTGACAAATCAACGGTCGAGATTAAGTCCATAATCAACGGCTAAGATTAGATCTGGCTTGATCCATGACTTTTGGACCATTCTAACACAATTTTATATTAATTCACACTAATATTTTAATTTCCCTAAGTTTAGACTTAGGGACTCCATTAAAAATATTAATTATTTTAATATTCCCAATTTGTTTATAATTTGCCCAAACCCTTTCTGGGTATTGGAGATCTCATGTGCCTTAGCCTCTCCACCAATTTTCGTGGCTAGAGCACATCTGAAGCTACCCCAAATCAACACTTCCTCTTAGCGAGGATTGTGCTCTAGTAATATTCCTCACTAAGCATCACTATGATCATCAGGGATCGGTCCCTGTGCTGATGTTAGACCTACTGCCCAACATCCTCTGCACTGCTACATCCTGTATTGCTACCCATGGCCCTGCCACTGCCATTGTTGCATCCGTACTACAACTCCCTCTGCATCTGTGTTGCTACCCATGGCTCGGCCACTGCCACTGCTGCATCTGCACTGCAACCCCTCTCATCATGCTGCATCGTGCTGCCCATAGCACTACCATTGCTAACTGCTGCACTGCAACCCAGTTACTGAGCAGTAAGTAACTGATCTCCCAACTCTGACATTTCCGTCAGGCTAGAAACATTCTTGATGTTGAAGCTTCCTCTGTCACTGACAAGTGCTCCCTCTTTGACCTCTACGTTGCTGCAACAACTTTGTGCATCTCGCACTGTTGCACACCTCTCTGTGCCATCTTGCACTGGTGCAACACTCCCGTGCCTGTCGCACTGCTGCCTCACGCTGTCCTGGGAATCCTGCACTGTAGCTCCCTCTCTCGCTCCATCCGCATCTGTTTCTATTGACATCCGCCAACACTGCCACTCCTCTTCGGGGCTCCCATAGCCAGGTATAATCCGAGAGTTTGGGTACCTCAAGGATCCTGCCCCTCATCGCCTGTAGTCCGTCTGACTACCGCTCGATGCCTCCCCACATCCGCTCAAGTGGCGTGTGTGCACTCATGGCACAGTCATCGTCTGTCTCCACTTCCTTCTCTGCGCTTGCTGGCGCAACCTTGGTCTCGGAGGCCTCTCCCTTGATCTTCTTCCTTGGACACCGGGTCGCATAATGACCCATCTCCTCGCAGTGGAAGCATTTGACCTTGGAGAGGTCCTTCTTCTTCCGTTTCTCCTGCTTTCCTTCAGATGCTAGGGCAACATCCACCTCCTCCTCCTTCTTGATTATGATCCCCTTGCCACTGCTTCCCGCCTTGCTCAACCTTCTAATCTCTTCTTGGCGAAGAGCAGTCCACATTTCCTCCCAATCTGGAAGAGTCACCCTGTCCAGTATGCTCTGGACAAACACCTCCCAGTCTTCTGAGACTGCGTTCAGGGTTGTTCTCACCATCAATTCTTGATCTGGCGTGGCCCCTATGGAAGTCAGCTGATCCCGGATCTCCTTCAATCGATCGAGGAAGGGGTCGATCTGTTCTCCCTTTTGCATCTGGTATGATCGCAACTGATTTTCCAGTAACATCCTTCTCTGCACGGAAGTATGCTAGTACAATTTCTTTAGGGCCTCCCACATCTCATTTGCCGTTTCCTTTTTGGCAATATGTGGTACTACATGGTCCTTGACCCCATCAAGGATGATGCTCTTGGCCCCCGCCATTGCCTCCTCGTACTTGTCGTTATTAGCTGGGTCAATTGGGATAGCTATCGTCCTCAAGGCGAAGTGCTTGACATGATTCCTGTCTAGAATGGATAGGATTCTGGCCTTCCAGAGTACGAAGTTTGAGGCTCCGTCCAGTTTGTCCTGGTCTCTTACCCCGTTCAGCGTCATCTCGCTGCTCCTCTACTTCCCTCTTGGAAGTTCTCGGTATGACTCCCTTTGAGCCTCGATTTCACTCCTGGAAACCCTTCTGCCAATGTCGAGATGCCCCCACTCCGATCCTTAGTGCCGTGCACCACTGATCCGGATTTCTTGGCTTGAAACCCTCGGTAGCAACTCCCTCCTCCTTGGTTTTGCCCTGTTAGGCACTGTTCTGACTACAGTACCCCACCAGCTCCACTCTGCAACTTACCCATAGCCTCCTAAACCCCAGCAAACTGAAGGTTAGAGCTCCTAGCCTCTGCGCAATCCTGGTACTGGCAAATCAGCCTCCTTAGCCAACTGCGTCAGCCCTCCTGACGTCTACGTGGCTATGCGTGACCTTGGCTCTGCCTCCCTTAGCCTCTGCGCTGCCTCTTCCTGGCTCAATCTTGATGACGCAGGCACTGCATCACCCCTTCCTTGCTGCTACTCTGCTAGGAACAACTTCTGTCACTCAAGACAGCTGTTTTTTGCTGCTGCTGCTCTGCTCCGCTGATGTCCTCAGTTTTCCTGTGATTTGCAACCATGCTCTGATACCATGTTGGAATTTCTAAGTCTGACACGTTAGAAACTCTTCATGCACTTTACTGATTTATTCCTACCTACTTGTTTTGTTAATTAACAAGTTATTTACCGTGTAAACACTGGAAATAAATACAAGTATATGCTCAAGAAATTACAGATCCTCAATTGAAGGAAATAGAAACAAGCACACAAGTGACACCGTTGTTTTTGGACTAATGTCCCCGGAAAAACCCAATGCGGGAAAACCGATGAAGCTATCTGAGGGTTTGATTTATTAAGCAGTTTCAGAATACAATTTGGGTGCCAAATCCGGCTCACCCAACAGAGAAAAATATCGGCAGTAGTACCTCTCTACTGGGAAGCAGATATTCTGGCTGAAACCCCAGATAAACACTTCGGCAACTCCACAACTCCAATTTGCCCCACGAAACCCCAACCGCATCATTGTCTCTTTGGCCCAGCGTTAGCAACTTAACCCAATGTCACTCTGGCTTGGCCTGCGTCAGCTTTTGGAGGCACTGCGTCAGTCCTCTGGCCCCTCTGCGTCACCCACACTAGCCCTCTGAGGCGTTGCGTAGCTCTTGGCTGGCTCTACGTGAGCCCTCGCTGGCTCTGCGTGAACCCTTGGTTGCTTCTGTGTCCCTCTGTCAGGCTGCTGCACTGATCCTCCTGGTGCTATCTTTGCCTCTCTGCTTCTGTATTCACTGCCCCTCAGCTGCAACTCTGATCACTCACAATTTTCTCAGCAAACCCTGTCCTGACTACAGTACCCCACCAACTCCACTCTGCAACTTACTCACAATCTCCTAGAGCCCAACAAACTAAAGGTTAGAGCTCCTAGGCTTTGCGCAATCAGGTATTAGCTGAAGTGCTCCCATTGCCAACTGCGTCAACCCTTCTAGTCTCTGTGTGGCTCTGCGTGAGCCTTTTATGCCCTCCTCAGTCTTTGCGCTGGCCTCTACCTGGCTCAATATTGATGACGCAGGGATTGCGTTACCCCTTCCCTGCTGCTACTCTGCTAGGAACAACTTCTGTCACTCGGGACAACTGTTTTCTGCCGCTGCTGCTCTGCTCAGCTGATGTCCCATGATGGGCCTTAGATGAGCCCCCTCCATCATTAAGGAACCCATGATTGTCCCAACCCCTGGTGGGCGATGGACTCCCTCACCTTAAGAGGGTATCCATTGGTATATATTACACATCATGCTCTCATCCCCTGGAGCCCCAAGCAATTATGAAGAAAAATCAATAAAATGCAAAAGGCATATGAAGAAGGGTGGAAAAACAAAGGCCAGGGTAATGCATGTACCACGATTTGCCCCTCCTACACTCACATACCAAGGTGTGGGTTTCCTTCATTATAACTGCCCTTTGTCCCATCGCATGTGGTCTGGATCATTCCTTTGACCCCCACTCTGTGCCATCATTATATCGCTTGCCAGCTTCCACTTGATGGATCTACCATGGACATGCCACCCCCTCTAAAGGCTGAGACCACCTAATAAGGTCCTTGGTTAAACCCCTTATTGAGCTTGGAGACACTTGTACATGCTTAAGCCCACTATGGAAGGGCATGCCACCATGAAGTGCCCCATTGATTCCATGATTTGTAAACTCGTTTACTTGATAATTCTAATGATTTGTTGTATTGGACGGCAAGGGGACACATTGGATCTTATGCAGGATTGCAGGTGGGTCTCCATTTGGGGCTTGGTCTCTCTATACGGGGTCCTAGCCCACTAGAGGGCCACATTGACACTTGTAGGGTGAGTGTTGAGAGCCATGGGCCTCCAAAATAGAAAAGATTACTTCACGGATCCCCAACAACGCTCATGGATTGCTCATGTTCCACCTTTTGGATGAGGATGATGCCCCTGGTTCACCATGCCCAACCGACTCCACACTTGCACCATACACTTGGCAAATGTTCCAGGGTCCAAAGTATCTCTCCCGCTGCAGAGGGAGGGCTTATGTTATCATTCTAGGCTTTGCAGATGGTTCACATGCATTTTCGATCCTTTTGGAGACACATGAGGATGTCCTTGTGCCCCCACACCCACTTGGGAGCACCACAGATTCATTCTTGGAAAAAAAGGGGCCAACCCCTTGTTCACTATGTTGGGAGTCCAGTTTCGCATCAGGCACCATTTGGACCTCATTAGGCCTCCTCAAAGGCCCAACGACTTACTATGTTCATCATTCTGCCCTCTTGAGAGACTTATTCTTGTATTATTGAGCTATTAGATGGGCTTGTCACCAAAAGTATTGTTATTATGCACATTATTTTATTTTAGGGGCTCAATTAGGGAAATTTAGCTAAATCGAATTTATAAAGAGTGTATAAATAGAAGTGAGATGATTTATTTTCATCATCATCACTTGGATAGGGTTATTTTCTCTTGTGAAATTTTCACTATCCCTTTTGGAGGGCGAGTTTGGATGTTATGGATGAATTTTGATGTTTGGATATCTCTCTTGTCTTGGAGTTCCATTATTGGCATAATTTGATCATTGGATATGCTCTTTTATGCAAGTACTCTTTTAATGCTTATTCTTGTCATTTACTTTTGTCACATGAATGTTTCTGGGATTTTCGCCATACAAGTCTGAAATTTGCTGCTGCTTTATATGAAATTGTGGGAATTTTTGTTCTTTATAGCATTGCATCATGTCATGGGCCAGGTATGAATGGATAAATGTTCCTAGAGATAATTTATGTTAAATACATTTCGATAAGTCATCATTTATTTCAAACCGAAGTATAAAGTCCTTGGAGTAGTTTTTCTCATGCTCTAAATGCCATACGAAGTTGTTGAAAGCCTCCTTGATTGGGTGAATTCTTCCCAAACCATAAATTTTCCTTGACTCCATCTCTCCCAAAGGACAAGGCACTAATCCTCCATTGGTGTTCATTTTCATCACTTATTCTTTTCACCTTCCTCTTTTTCTAGGCTTAGCCTACATAGGTCACCTAGGGCATCAATTATCTCACAATATAGCGATCCAAACAGTTCGATTTTCGGTCCACAACTACCTCGATATTTTCTCTAGAGCCCTTCCAAATTTGAAGCAAATCCGACAGTGAGATCTCGAGATATAGCAAGCCCTAGCTCAAGGACCATTTTTTGCCCTAGTTTTCCCTTGGCTGGTGTCCTCATTAGGATCGTTGAATTCAAACCTTAAAGAAAATTTGTCCTTTGATCCTCTTCTCCTCTCTAATTAGGTCAAGCCCCTCATTGGGTGATCAACTCCATACCCTTGACCTAATTTTGGGTTTGCTTGGTCCCGTGTGGTCCCACAACCTATTGACACCAATTCCACAAAGATCACATAAAGACCAATTCTCCATAAGGATTTCTAGGCCTAGGAATCATCTTTGCTAGATATATTCCCAAACCCTAGCCTCGAGAATCCTCTTAGCCCTTCCTAGAGAGCATATCACCTTGCTTCCCAAGCAAGAAAGCCATATAATTTAGTCTCTCTTGTGAATAGGCCTTAGGAATCACACCTCGCCGTCTCATTGTTTCTTTCATCTAGTGAGTCCCCTTTATACTAGGTCTCCTCCCATCAGTGAAACTCTGAAAAGAGTAGGGAGCTTTAGCTGAGGTGCCAATGGGCTATTGCTCCATTGTTGCCCTTGACCTAGTAGTTGCTCTATAGGATCCCCTCCTAGGACCAATGCTAGTTTCAGCAGTAACATTTTTGGCATTGTTGCCAAGGGAATGAAATGTATGTTTTTGTTGATTTGGGGTAGCATCGGATGTGCTCTAGTCACGAAATTTGGTGGAGAGGTTGGGGCACATAAGATCTCCAATACCCAAAAAGGGTTTGGGCAGATTCTAAACACATCAGGAGATATTAAAATAATTAATATTTTTAATGGAGTCCCTAAATATAAACTTAGGGAAAATAAAATATTAATGTGTATTAATATGAATCTGTGTTAGAATAGTCCAAAATCATGGATCAAGCCAGATCTAATCTCAGCATCTCGGCCATTGAGATGTCAATAGAAAAAGTATAAGAGGAGGCTTGAGGGGCACTTGGAGAACACAGTGAGGGAGACCAGTCAGTTTAATTTCTGGAGCGAGGTTTGCTGAGAAATTGAACCAGTGGTCTGAAGAGCAATCAGGAGGCAGCAAGTACGGAACAGAGAGATGGCAGATCAACGTAGAAGAAGCAGATGCAGAGCCAGAGGAAGCCACGCAGAGGCAACAGACATTGCACAGAGAGCCAGAAGGGCCTGCATCAACCACGCAGAGGTTGCAGGAGTGACGCAGAAGCCCAGAGAGGCTGCGCAGAGCCTCAGTAGGCTGACGCAGAAGGTTTCAGACTGACACATAGGGTTTTAGGCTGACGCAGAGGGTTTCAGACTGACGCAGAGGGTTTTAGGCTGATGCAGAGGGTTTCAGGCAGTGGCAGAGGTCAGTAGGGCCTACGCTGAGTTTAGAAAATTGCTGGTAGTTTTGTCTATCGATGGGTAAGCCAGTTTGGCACCCTGTTGTACAAGAAAATTGCTGAATAATAAAATCCTCCCTTGTTGCACCAGTTTTCCCACATTGGGTTTTTTTCGGGGACATTAGTCCAAAATAACTGTGTCAATGTGTGCATATGTTCGTTTCTGTATTACGGTGTGATATCTGCAACAATATTTATTTTAATGTTTGTTGAAGTAATTTCATGAATAACTTATGATATAAGTAGGAAAAGTAAATCAGTTGCTGCAGTGATAGAATTTTCACAGTTTTGTTCCCCATACGACATTATTGATATATCATTTGGCGACTCCATTGGAAGGACGAAGCCCTAGTTCTTCATTGTACTTTAAGGTCGATGCTTGTAGGGTGAAGCAGGGATTTTTCTAGGCATCTTTTAATTCACCTGGCGACTCCTAGATAATTTACATGTATATCTCAATAGGATGTCTTTCTTTGATGATTTTCTCGCTTTAGACATCACTAGCATCCTTGGGCACCCTAATCATGTCACAAGAAGGATGGTACGGGGGGTGCCCATATTTGATGGTGATCCACTCTTCGCAATTGATCATGGGGAAAGATTTATTGCGCATGCTTCAAAGGAGAAAGTGGTGCACCAAGATGTCCTTATACTATTGTTCATGAGCTCTCTCCATGGTCATAACTCATGGTTACATAATGATGAACCTAGGAGCATCGCGTCTATTGAGGAGTTTGTTGATGGCTTTCTTAGTCATTTTCAAGTATGCCTCGCGTCAAGCATTCAAGAGGAATCCTTCATCAAGCACCATCAAAACCTTGAAAATATAAGTGATGAGCGGGAAGACAAGTCCTCCTTGGGGTCCACATGATGAAAACGACGATTTTGAGAACACATGTGTTGGGGAGGATGAGTCTATGGAAAGTCAAGTTGAGGCTGAGCTTACCTTTCTCAAGGATACTACTCCTAATGACTCTTTTTGAGAAACTTGGGGAAGGTAATCCCATTAGCCCCTTGGAAGTTGATATTGGAGATTATTTTCATATTGAAAAGGAGAAATGGGAAATTATTGGTCCTTAATTCGATTGTGCTCCCATTTATTATACTAATAGGGAGGATGAGGTTGGGATTCGTCTTCCCTTTATTTATAATGATATATCCATCGATATCCTTGGGAAGGAGGATCATTATTTTCCCTTGCATGAAAGAGGGCAGTTGGAAATAATTGATTCTCCTTTTTTGGAAAACCTTACCTTTGATACTAATGATGAGGCCGTTGCTCCTACCTGCCTTCCTTGTGTTTCTGGGAGTATATCCAAATCACCTAAGCCTTTAAAATATGATTTTCAGGAAAGGAGCACCATTGAATACAATACCTCACCGTCCCCATTGCCTTTCCTTCTTGTTCATCATTTTGTGTCATCCACAAGTGATTCCTTCACCCCCTTGTCATATGATCTCAAGTGACCATGAGCTGTTGATTTGGGGTAGCATCGGATGTGCTCTAGCCACGAAATTTGGTGGATAGGTTGGGGCACATGAGATCTCCAATACCCAGAAAGGGTTTGGGCAGATTCTAAACAGATCAGGAGATGTTAAAATAATTAATATTTTTAATGGAGTCCGTAATTCTAAACTCAGGGAAAATAAAATATTAATGTGTATTAATATGAATCTGTGTTAGAGTGGTCCAAAGGACATGGATCAAGCCAAATCTAATCTTAGCCGTTGATTAGGGACTTAATCTCGGCCGTTGAGATGTCAACAGGAAAAGTATAAGAGGAGGCTTGAGGGTCACTTGGAGAATACATCAGAGTGATCAATGATTCTATTCTCTAGAGCGGGGTTTGCTAAGAGAGATAGAATCAGTGATCAGGAGAGCAACTGAGGGGCATTGAGTACAAAGAAATAGAGAATGCAGAGATTGTGTCAGAAGAGCAACACAACAACGAAGGAGAGTGACACAGAGCTAGCAAGGGCTCACGCAGGGCCATGCAGAGGCAGCCAAGTGCTGCGCAGAGCACCAGAGAGGCCAGCGTGTCTGACGTAGAGGCCCAGAAAGCTGATGTAGGGCCTCCTAGGGCTGACGCAGGCGAGAAAAGGCTGACGCAGGGCCAGTGTGAGATAGAGAGGGGCTGACGCAGTCTAGATTGGTCAGACGCTGGGGTTGTAGAGCAGTTTTGTGATGAGGAGTTGCTGGAAGGATTTTCCGTGGTTTCAGCCAGGAGATTTCTCTCAAACTGTGAGGTATAGCTGCTAAGGAAATTCTCTGTTGGGTAGGCCAGTTTCAGCACCCAGATTTTACTCTGATACTGCTTAATAAGAAAACCCTCAGATCGCTGCATCGGTTTTCCCGCATTGGGCTTTTTCGGGGAAATTGGTCCAAAAATAATGGTGTCATGTGGTGTGTTTGTTCTTGTTTCTTTTAGTCGCTGATATGTAATATGTTGAGCATGCATTGGTGTTTATTTTCAGTGTTTACTTTGTAAATAACTTGTTAAAGAAAAATAACAAGTAGGTAGGAATAAATCAGATAAAGTGCATGGAGGGTTTCTAAGCTAAGTAAACTTAGAAACTTCAACATGGTATCAGAGCATGATTGCAGATCACAGGAGGACTAAAAGACATCAGCAGAACGGGGCAATAGCAGCAGAAAACAACTGTCCCGAGGTGACGGAAGCTGTTTCTAGCAGTGTAGAAGCCAAGAAGTGTGACGCAGAGCCAGCCAGAGCCACGCAGAAGAAGCCGGGAGCTATGCAAAGCCTTAGAGAGGCCAGCGTCGCTGACGCAGAGCGCCAGAGGGCTGACGCAGGGCATCCCAGGGTTGACGCAGACCCATTTGGGGTGACGCAGAACCAGCGTGAGGCAGAGAGTGGCTGACGCAGTTCACAGAGGGGCAATTGCTGGAGTCTAGAAGGCGACAAAAATATTGCAGAGTGGAGCTGGTGAGGTATTGTAGTCAGAACAATACCTGACAGAGCAAGGCCAGAGGAGTTGTTACTGAGGGTTTCTAGCCGAGGAACCTGGATCAGTAGTGTAGTTGCACAAGACGATCAGAGTAGGGGGCATCTCGACAAGTGGCAGGAGGATTTCCAGGAGGGAAATTAGGACTCAGAGGGAGTCTAGAAGAGAACTTCCAGACGGGAAGTAGAGACTCAGAGGAGTCGAACAGAGAACTTCCAGGAGGGAAGTAGAGGAGCATCATGGCACTACATGGGGTAAGAGACCAGGAAGGCCAGAATCTTATCAGTGCTTGACAGGAATTGTGTCAAGAACTTCTCTTTGAAGACACTAGCTATCTCAGTCGACCCAAATGATAATGACAAGTACGAAGAGGCGATGGCGAGGGCCAAGTGCATTATCCTTGACGGAGTCAAGGATCATGTGGTACCACATATAGCTGAGAAGGAAATGGCAGTTGAGATGTGGGAGGCTCATAAGAACCTGTACCAGCATACTTTTGTGCAAGGAAGAATGTTGCTCGAGAACCAGATGAGGTCGTATCAAATGAAGAAGGGTCAAACGATTGACTCCTTCCTTGGAGGACTGAATGAGATTCAAGATTAGTTGACTGTTATAGGAATGACACTGGATCAGGAGCTTATGGTGAGGACAACCTTGAATGCTGTCTCAGAAGAGTGGGAAGTGTTTGTCCGGAGCATCTTGGGCAGAGGGACTCTCCTACCTTGGGACGAGATGTGGGCAGCGCTTCGCCAGGAAGGGATTAGACGACAGTCAAAGACAGGTAGCAGCAGCAAAGAGATCAAGGTCAAGCAGGAGGAGGAGGATGTGGCCCTAGCATCTGAGGGAAAGCAGGAGAAGCGAAAGAAGAAAGATCTCTCGAAGATCAAGCGCTTCCACTGTGGGGAGATGGGTCATTATGCGACCCAGTGCCCAAGGAAGAAGAGTAAGGGAGAGTCTTCCGAGACTAAGGCTGCGCTAGCAAGGGCAAAGAAGGAAGTTTTGACAGACGATGATTGTGCCATGAGTGCACACGCATCACTTGAGCGGAAGTGGGGAGACATCGAGCTGTACTCAGGTGGACTATAGGCGATGAGGGGCAGGATCCTCGAGGTACCCAGCCTCTTGGATTAGAACTTGCTACGGGAGCCCCGACAAGGAGTAGCAGGACTAGCTGAGTGGGTAGAGACGGATGCGGATGGAGCGGCAGAGAGAGCTACAGTGCAGGAGTCCCAAGACAATGCAGAGCTAGTAGGCTGCAGCGGTGCGAGAGGCACAGGAGTGTTGCACTAGTGCAGGAAGGCACAAAGAGGTGTGCAATGGTGCGAGATGCAAGGAGGTGTTGCAGCAGCGCAGAGGTTAGAGAGAGGGAGCACTTTTAGCGGCAGAGGGAGCTTCAACATCAGTGGGTGTTTCTAGCCCAACAGAGAGGTTAGTTGGGAGATCAGTTACTTACTTCTCAGTAATTGAGTTGCAGTGCAACAGCGGGCAGCACGATGCAGCATGATGAGAGGAGGTACAGTGCAGATGCAGTGCTAGGAGAAAGGACTAACAGCAGCACGAATGCAGAGGGAACTGTTGTACAGATGCAACAGTGGCAGTGGAAAAACCATGGGCAGTAGTATAGGAGGCAGTAGTGCAGAGGATGTTGGGCAAGAAGGCCTAGCATCAGCACGGGTATTGATGCCGGATGATTAGAGTAATACTCAATGAGGGGTATTGCTAGAGCACAGTCCTCACTAAGAGGGAGTGTTGATTTGGGGTAGCATTGGATGTGCTCTAGCCACAGAATTTGGTGGAGAGGTTGGGGCACATGATATCTCCAATACCCAAAAAGGGTTTGGGCAGATTCTATACAGATCAAAACATATTAAAATAATTAATATTTTTAATGGAGTCCCTAAGTCTAAACTTAGGGAAAATAAAATATTAATGTGTATAAATATGGATCTGTGTTAGAGTGGTCCAAAAGACATGGATCAAGCCAGATCTAATCTTAGACGTTGATTAGGGACTTAATCTCGGCCGTTGAGATGTCAACAGGAAAAGTATAAGAGGAGGCTTGAGGGTCACTTGGAGAATACACCAGAGTGATCAATCATTCTATTCTCTAGAGAGGGGTTTGCTAAGAGAGATATAATCAGTGATCGAGAGAGCAACTGAGGGGCATTGAGTACAGAGAAACAAAGAAGACAGAGATTGTGCTGGGAGAGCAGCACAACAACCAAGGAGAGTGATGCAAAGTTTGGAAGGGCTCACGCAGGGCCACGCAGAGGCAGCCAAGTGCTGCGTAGAGCACCAGAGAGGCCAGCGTGTCTGACATAGAGGCCCAGAAAGTTGACGCAAGGCCTCCTAGGGCTGACGCAGGCGAAGAAAGGTTGACGCAGGGCCAGCGTGAGACAGAGAGGGACTGACGCAGTCCAGATTAGGCAGATGCTGGTGTTGCGGAGCAGTTTTGTGCTGAGGAGTTGTCGGAAGGATTTTCCGGGGTTTCAGCCAGGAGATTTCTCTCAAACTGTGAGGTATAGCTGCTGAGGAAATGTTCTGTTGGGTAGGCTAGTTTCGGCACTCAGATTGTACTCTGATATTGCTTAATAAGAAAACCCTCAGATAGCTGCACCGGTTTTCCCGCATTGGGTTTTTTCGGGGAGATTGGTGCAAAAATAATGGTGTCATTTGGTGTGTTTGTTCTTGTTTCTTTTAGTTGTTGATCTGTAATATGTTGAGCATGCACTAGTGTTTATTTTCAATATTTACTTTGTAAATAACTTGTTAAGGAAAAGTAACAAGTAGGTAGTAATAAATTAGATAAAGTGCATGGAGGGTTTCTAAGCTAAGTAAACTTAGAAACTTCAACATGAGCCCTTCCCCCTTTTGAGTATAGTGTTAAGAAAGAGCCCCTCATTGAATATACTTTATCTCCTTGGACACACCCTTAGGATTATGATCACTTCATGACCTCCCCTCTCCAATGTGATCATCACCTTGAGCAACCTATTTGTTGCACTTCTTCCTTCCCTCACCCTCCGTTCCCATCCCATCATGAACTTGTGGCATCTACAAAGCATGATATTATGAGCAATAATTGCAATAGGGAGTTCTTAAGGGCGATCATTCACTCCACCATTGTGTACTTAGAGGGGAGGCCCCACATTGTGACTTATTTTCCTTCTCCTAGGATTTCCTCTTACCTCGCATGGAAATAATATTTTCCCACCTCCCACCCGTCTCATCCTCCATGTGATTGTGTTTGCATTCATGTTGGGATTTGCTACACATGTAATCATATAGGCGGGCATGTGCATTTGATGATATGTTGGTTGCATTGGCTTTATGATTACACTTAGCATGTGCAGTACACTATATGCATGTTAGGGTAGGATGCATTGCATGCCCATTTTCTTATTAGAACTAACATCATATGATTGTTTTCATGATAGATTAGTTGCATCTAGATTAAAATTCCACTTTAGTTTCTTGTTGATTTTTGTGGCCTAATATTAAGCATGGGTGATTATAAGACACCACAAAAACACGTTGCCCCGTGTGGTTGGTCTTTGATATGTGTAGGTAGTTGGTCTACGGTACCAAGAGATTGCTGATGTTCTCATGACCTCCCGTTTGAGTAGCTTTGAGCACTTCCGAGAGATCATGTCCTAGTTGGAGCCAGATGTTACCCACCACCTATGAGTACTGTATATAGGAGAATATTTTTCTCCTAGATGGTCCTTAGCTGGGCATCCAACAGCCTTTTGCAGTGCCTAAATAGCTCGATGTGCCATTTTCTCCGCCACATGAGCCAACCATGTGGTCCTTCGCCCATTTGTTATGAATGTATGTTTGAAGGCGGGCCTCCCGACCCCAAAGGTATGACTTTTCATTAGTTTGGTTGAGTAGTTTTATTTACTTTTCATGTCTAATTTTGGGCATGGATTTGTGGGGGGATTTGACAGAAAGAGTGGTTAGGTCTGTATTCTTATCTCCATTGCCGGATTTTGTGGGATCTCCTTTATTGGCCGTTGACTTCAGGTTGGCTCTACATGGGATATCCCGATTTTGGTTGCGTGGTCCCGCTTCCTGGTACCACCTACATCACTCCCCTTCCACTCATTTTAGCTCTGTTCATCTATTTTCCCATCTGGGTCCACATGTCTCCATTGGGTCCACAAAGGGTTTAGCCTCCCCTTCCCCTTGTCGACACCTTGGGTTGGGCTTGAAAAGATGCCTTGGAGGTTGATGCAACTAAAAAGAAAAGAAAAAGCTTAATTTGGCCACTCTCAAGAGGAAATGTACCACAAAATACAAAAGATGGTCGGGACATACAAATTTAGCACGTGGGCAAAAACCAAAACATGAGCTCTACCCCTTATCCATGGCCATCACCCTAGTTCCTATGAGCCTTAGATGAGCCCCCTCCATCATTAAGGAACCCATGATTGTTCCAACCCTTGGTGGGCGATGAACTGCCTCACCTTAAGGGGGTATCCACTGCTATATATTACACATCATGCTCTCATCCCCTGGAGCTCCAAGCAATAATGAAGAAAAATCAATAAAATGCAAAAGGCATATGAAGAAGGGTGGAAAAACAAAGGCCAAGGTAAATCATATACCACGATTTGCTCCCTCCTACACTGACATACCCAAGTTTGGGTTTCCTTCATTATAACTGCCCTTTGTCCCAACGCATGTGGCTTGGATTATTCGCTTGACCCCCACTCCATTCCATCATTATATCACTTGCCACCTTCCATTTGATGGATCTACCATGGACATGCCACAACCTTTAAAGGTTGAAACGTCCTAATAGGGTCCTTGGTTAAACCCCTTATTGAGCTTGGAGACACTTGTACATGCTAAAGCACACCATGGAAGGGCATGCCACCATGAAGTGCCCCATTGATTCTATGATTTGTAAACTCTTTTACTTGATAATTCTAATGATTTGCTGTATTGGAGGGCAAGGGGACGCATTGAATCTTATGCAGGATTGCAGGTGGGTCTCCATTTGGGGCTTGGTCTCCCTATACGGGGTCTTAGCCCTCTAGAGGGCCACATTGACAATTGTAGGGTGAGCATTGAGAGCCATGGGCCTCCAAAATAGAAAAGATTACTTCATGGATCCCAAACAACGCTCATGGATTACTCGTGTTCCACCTTTTGGATGAGGATGATGCGCCTGGTTCACCATGCCTAATCGACTCCACACTTGCACCATACACTTGGCAGATGTTCCAAGGTCCAGAGTATCTCTCTCACTGCAGGGGGATGGCTTATGTCATCATTTTAGGCCTTGTAGATGGTTCATATGCATTTTCGATCTATTTGGAGACACATGAGGATGTCCTTGTGCCCCCACACCCACTTGGGAGCACCACAGATTCATTCTTGGAAAAAAAGGGGCCAACCCCTTGTTCACCATGTTGGGAGTCTAGTTTCACGTCATGGCACCATTTGGACCTCATTAGGCCTCCTCAAAGGCCCAACAACTTACTATGTTCATCATTCTGCCCTCTTAAGAGACTTATTCTTGTATTATTGAGCTATTTGGTGGGCTGGTCACCAAAAGTATTGTTATTGTTAAACACACATGGACAGCAAAGAATAGGAAAGATAAATCATGTGAGTTCAATTCTTTATTAACAGGAGATGTACATTTATAATACAATGTTGTGACTCTTGGGTTTCAGATCCCAAGGTCTCTTGGACTGCTTAGTCTTTTCGGCTTCCACACTAACTCTTTAGGATTAGGTGTCCAACATTCCCCCCCTTAATCCGAAGGGTTATGTATGAGTCCAAGAAGAGAGCTGTAATACAAAATGTGCAAAAATGCATGGCAGCACTAGGCTGAATGTGCTCTATGAAATGTTGGTAAAAAAGGGCGGTGGTTTAAGGATGACCACCAACACTGGAACGCTTAGTGCAGTTCCCGGAACTCTTCCAAAACTGGCAAGAAACTGAAGTTTTCTGCTAGAGGAAGTGTTCTCAATCTGTGATGGTTTAAGGATGACCAACAACTCTGGAATGCTTAATGCAATTCCTGGAACTCTTCCAAAACTGGCAAGAAGCTGGAGTCTTCTGCTAGAGGAAGTGTTCTTAATCTGTGATGGTTTAAGGATGACCAACAACTCTGGAATGCTTAATGCAATTCCTGGAACTCTTCCAAAACTGGCAAGAAGCTGGTGTCTTCTGCTAGAGGAAGTGTTCTCAATCTGTTCACGGGCATCTTTGTCTCTGGCTACAACTCTGAAACTGGTGTGGCAGGTTGTGGCTCAGGCTCGCTTGATGTGACTTTGAAGCTTGTAGATGACCATCATTTCCCCCCCTGTCAGGTACAAGGTGAGAAGATGGAGAAGACTCAACTGCAAGACTGTTCAATACTCTGGAACAAGTTCTAACATGTGTTTGGAATATCTTCTTGGCTGTTGATGCCCATTGCCAAGAAGCGATCCATCCAAGATGAATCTTTGTTCTTGCAGGACGTTTGTTTTTGAAGCATCTGTTTGAAGAATGACTAGTTTTATGACAGTGCTTACATGGATGAAGATCAAAACAGTGATCTTTCAAATGGCCAACTCGGTCACAGTGTTGGCATTTCACGATCTGTTGTTTTTGTTGTTGTTGTTGCTGTGGAAGAGGGGCAGAATCTGGAACAGCTGAAGCTGAACTGTCATAAATGAATCCAACACTCTGAAACTGAATGGGCTTGGCATAGTCTGGAATATGAAAGGACAAGTCCTTGTCATATCCAAGACCAGTTCTGTGCTTGTTGTGGACAAGTTGTTCCCAAGGTCTGATGATGGGCTTGGGAAGTGCAGATTGAGTTTCTGCATTTGCTTGTACACTTGCTGCTTTATAGGATTCTGGATCTGATTGAATTGTAATATTATTGTCTTGCTGTTTATGGGAGTCTGTTTCAATCTTCTGAACAGAAACAGGTTCAGAATGATGACTCCACTGCTGTAATTCTTTCTGCTGCAGTTTTGATTCAAGCTGCAAAAACTCTATCTTTTCTTGTGCATATTGCAGACATGTTTGAATGTCTGAAAGAGAGGCTTTGTTAATTTTGACTGTGTTGTTAGAAGTGGACATGATTAGAGTTCTCAATAATTCTAATATTCTTTCAAGCTTAGCCATTTTCTACACCTTAAAAATCTCCAAATCCCACAGAAAAATGTAAGCTGCTAAATATCTTCAAGTTGCACAAGAGAGCCCTATAGCTTAAAGGGAAAAATCAACCAGAGATATCTTGAAACTGTCAAAATTATACAAATATCACTAGACTTTCAGAGATTCTGTTCTTTAAATTCAGCAAATGTTAGGAAGAACAGTGGCTGTAGATAAGTGTAACCACAAAAAATACAAGTTTGTAGCCTTGGGGCTAGATCATTCTTTATGGAAGTCGCTGTAGAAAATACAAAGTTGACCTATGCAGGTCAGGAACCAACTTTAGAAAGATTGCTTTAGGTCTGGAACCAACTGTCTTCTCAAATTAAAGCCACAGAACTGAAACAAAGTTTCTGAAAATAAACAGGCAAGAACTCTTCGACTTCAATCACCAAAATCATTTTAACCAATTCAACTTGGCATCTCTAAAAGAGTCTGCTACAGCAAAGATAATATGGACTTGTGCAAAATACAAAGCATTCGACTTTCCAACAATAATTTATCAACCACCAAAGTATGCACTCGGCCTTTCTAATGGAGGAAATACATATCTTGTCAAAAAAAGTGGTGCGGTGAACAGTGTATGAATTTCAAAACCCAAACACGAGCCAGTTGATGGTTTCCTTCCCACACACGCTGCTTATCAGACTTCGGGCTTTTTTTGTTGAGACAGCAATCTTGTCAGCAACGACAGAAGTAGTATTGAATCTTGATTCTGGTAACGAGTTTCTTTCTGAAGATTTCGTGGAAAACTTGAAGCGGATGGAAACTCTGTACGGAGCAAAGGACTTCGTTTCAACTTCTCAGCTCAGTTTGCTGCGGCCTGGCGCTTTCTATTTGACTAAAGTAGATTCCGGCGTTTCTATTCCCCCAAAGTTATTAGTGCTGAACAATGCATAGACAACTCGGAAATAGATATGGACAGCGTTCAAAAACTGCACCAAACAATGTCTCAAAAACTGCGTCAACGTGCCTCTTAATACCGCTGCCTCTCTTAATACCAGTGTTCGAAAGGGAACGTGGTATGATGGTGTGTAATTGTATTCATCATAGAAGAATAAAATTACATTTAACTTATGTACAAAGTGAGTGCATTCTGGTAAGCATTCAACATCCACATTGAGGGACAATGTTTTACGTTCAAAACCTTAGGCCACGAGATTGTGAAAAAATAAAAACAGGCATGTAGACTTGCTTAAAAAACCCAAAGAAGCATCGTACAAAGGCCAAAGAAGGGCGCCCACTCATGCATTATTGGTCAACAAATCCAGCAGGAAAATAATAAGGAAAATGGGTGCAGACATTCCGTAATCAAAACCTTGAGAGGAGCAGAGGTGTGACCCACTAAGCCTCACGATGAACTGGCGGCAACCCCAGATCTAAAAGCGGTGAATGCAGTATAACCATCCCAGCATTCAAATGTTACGCGGATCCCATATTCGAAGCACTGAATCAGCCCCGCCTGCAGCAATTAGTGAAGAGCTTTCACCACCGATACATGTTCAGATAATTCTAGTATGGCTTGGTCAATTTCCGTCTCTATTATCCGGGGCGCATCGGTCATTAACAAGTTACTAAATTCTCTACCAACTTCTCCAGCAATAATCAACGCCTAGAATCAATATTTCTGGACAGATATGCGTATACCTGAATTGCAATTATTTAAATTTAACAGTTGGGAATATTTTTATACCTCCAGCCTTTATTATCACAACTGCGATACCATTATGATATTCCGCTGTTAATACAAACAGCAAAACTGCATTACATCAACACAAGACAACCAGCCTCCAATACGAATTACAACTATAACCGCGCTTATATGTAACAGCGGCCAGCAATATCATCACTATAACATATATGTTAATTGATAAGGGACCACGCCAAGCAATCGGAACCAGCTCCAATGGGAACGCATGACACGTTAATTAGATAAGGGACAGCTCCACGCGGAATAGAGAAGGGAATACATGATACCTCGGCATGTATATTTAGACTGATCGCGCCATGGGAAAACACCAACCAAGGATTCATATACAACAGTCGATTGCGCAATGGGAACAGCAACCACGGATTAATATACAGCTTCAACCTTCAAATTTAATGCCGGTTCTAACCTTCGTAAACGCCATCCAAATAAACATGATATCAACTCGACAGTTCCACAATCCCGCGCCGGTATAGGTTCAACCCATGACAGTAACATTGGCATACGAGGAGCTGGACCTTCATCAATGGTGGCATGTCAGCCTCAGCGCTAAAACTGGAAACGACACTGCTATGATTTAATATACAGCAGCGTCTTCTATGCAGAAAGCAGCATTTTGTATGTATGTGAATAATGCGTTCGCCTCAGAGCTGTCACGTTTCTGTTGCACGACCAACGCTTCTCACTCTACCTGGCCCGTGTTCACACTGGTAATTTTGTGCATGCAGCAATGCAATTCACTGAAAAAACGCAGAGGATAGAGGCGTTGATGACAGAGGCGTCAGAACAGTTAGCGCAGAGCGACCAGCGGAACCGATGGGGAGAGCGACAGGGTGAGCGTTAGACTCATTAGACTGAGAATGGCAGAAAAACGCATAGATGATAAGCGCAGAGAATTGTCAGACAGTAGAGGCGCAGGTGTAATGATGCTCTGTATTCAGAAGAACAGGCAGGCACAATTAATGGAGCGTTACAGGTAATGAAGACTAGGCCAGCACTATTCACGGGAGCTCAGACACAGAATTATGGGCAGAGGTGCAGGACTGACATGCACATAACAGGCCACAGAAAAACAAGCGGCTCTAATACCATGTTAAACACACATGGACAACAAAGAATAGGAAAGATAAATCATGTGAGTTCAATTCTTTATTAACAGGAGATGTACATTTATAATACAATGTTGTGACTCTTGGGTTTCAGATCCCAAGGTCTCTTGGACTGCTTAGTCTTTTCGGCTTCCACGCTAACCCTTTAGGATTAGGTGTCCAACAGTTATTATACACATTATTTTATTTTAGGGGCTCAATTAGGGAAATTTAGCTAAATCGAGTTTATAGTGTATAAATAGAAGTGAGATAATTTATTTTCATCATCATCACTTGGATAGGGTTATTTTCTCTTGTGAAATTTTCGCTATCCGTTTTGGAGGAAGAGTTTGGATGTTATGGATGAATTTTGATGTTTGGATATCTCTCTCTTGTCTTGGAGCTTCATTATTGGCATAATTTGATGATTGAATATCCTCATTTATACATGTAAGTACTCTTTTAATGCTTATTCTTTTCATTTACTTTTGTCACATGAATGTTGCTGGGATTTTCGCTATACAAGTCTGAAATTTACTGTTGCTCTATATGAAATTGTGGGAATTTTTTATTCTTTATTGCGTTGCATCATGTCATGGGCCAGGTATGAATATATGAATGTTCCTAGAGATAATTTATGTTAAATACATCTCGATAAGTCATCATTTATTGCAAACTGAAGTATAAAGTCCTTGTAGCAGTTTTCTCATGCTCTAAATGCCATGCGAAGTTGTTGAAAGCTTCCCTGATTGGGTGAATTCTTCCCAAACCATAAATTTTCCTTGACTCCATCTCTCCCAAAGGACAAGGCATTAATCCTCCATTGGTGATCATTTTCAACGCTTATTCTTTTCACCTCCCTCTTTTTCTAGGCCTAGCCTACATAGGTCACCTAGGGCATCAATTATCTCATAATTTAGCCATTCAAACACTTCGATTTTTGGTCCACAATTGTGTTTAGGTTTGCTCTAGAGTCCCTCTAAATTTGAAGAAAATCTGATGATGGGATCTCGAGATATAGCAAGCCCTAGCTCAAAGACCATTTCTTGCCCTAGTTTTCCCTTGGCCAGTTTCTTCATTAGGATCATTGAATTCAAACCTCAAAGAAAATTTGTCCTTTGATCCTCTTCTCCTCCCTAATTACGTCAAGCCCCCGATTGGGTGATCAACTCCATACCCTTGACCTCTTTTTGGGTACGCTTGGTACCGTGTGGTCCCACAACCTATTGATGCTAATTCCACAAAGATCACACAAAGACCAATTCTCCATAGGGATTTCCAGGCCTAGGAATCATCTTTGTTGGATTTATTCCCAAACCCTAGCCTCGAGAATCCTCTTATCCCTTCCTAGAGAGTTATCACCTTGCTTTCTGAGCAAGAAAGCCATATAATTGAGTCCCTCTTGTGAATAGGCCTTAGGAATCACTCTTTGCCCTCTCATTGTTCCATTCATCCAGTAATTCCCCTTTATACTTGGTCTCCTCCCATCGGTGAAAGTCAATAAAGAGCAAGGAGCTTTCGCTGAGGTGAGAGTGGGCTATTGCTCTATTGTTGTCCTTGACCTAGTAGTTGCTCTATAGAATCCCCTCCTAGGACCCATGCTAGTTTGAGCGGTAACAAGGCCCACTAGGGAGTTGGTGGGTAATATATGTAATAACTAGGGGTAGTGGGCATAGAACACTAGGGATACTCATGAGAGTATATATATACACAAGTATCATTGTACTGGGGATATGTTAGATATTGTATTCTAACAAGTGTAGTTTGTGGAGTGATTAGGTTTTTATCTATATTCTTTGTTTTTATTATTTGTATGGATCCACTTGTTATTTTGAGTTTAAGGGTTTTATCTTTCATCTATCAAGGTTCAAACTTTACCATTTTTTCTCCAATCTTATGCTTAGTGCTTTTGGTTGTGATGATCACTTGAATCCTACCTTCAAATGATGGGGAATGTGGTTGATTAGAATGTATGAATGTTATAGAAACTTAACTAGTCACTGAACCGGGAAAACTTCTAAAACAGGAACCTGTCAGAACCAGACCAAAACTGGTAAGAAAACCAAATAAAAAAACTGGTCAACCAAAAACACATAAAATATTCAAATTTTTGAAGAAAAACATATATATTCATGTCCATGTGAATCCAAACCATTTATTCACAAATAAGCAAAAATTCTCATTTATATAGCACGTAAAGGTGAACATAACCAAAATAGCACAGAATGCAATCCATCTCTGAACCAAAAATACATCAACAAATAGGCTTTAGATGGCCTCTAGCATCCCAATAAAAATCATGCTACAACAAATACCTACATATCATCATTTCATTGCCTATATTGGGATCTTCGTCATCAATATCACTCTCTAAGCATAAAAATAAGATAGAAAAAATGTAGCATGTCAAGACAAGATTATATTTGAGTGATGGGTGCATTTTTAATAGGTTCATGATAGAGGAGTTCGACAACCAATGCCACTAACATCAAGGTACATAGAGGGTTTGGTGCTCTTGATTAAATATTAGTTCCATACCCTCTTACATGACAAAATCCAATGGAAACGTTGCAATCCCCTGAATCCTGAAGTCCTGAAACACTGTTAAGTCTGTTGGATTTTGAGTGAGATCTAAAATTTTATTTTTTCTATATGAAATCCAATGAGGTTGGAACCACTCTTAAACATCTTGAGTCATTTTATGGTAATGTTAAAAATTTAAGTAAAAGGATGAAAATGAGAGATCAAGGAGAAAAAGGAGAATGCCAATTTTAGTAGGGCATACCAAGAATTGCATACCAATAGTAGGGCAGGTTTGACTATTAGGTTGCCCCAATGAAAATTTCTTGTTTTTTTTCAATTTTTTTTATGTTTGGAACGTCTTTGGTCACATTATATGGAACCCGCCAGTTTGGTACAAAACTAGCGGTTCAGTGAAAAAAAGGCCATTTCTGGCTCCAACCCTCGAACTGGACCAGTTTGACCCCCAAACTGGTTGGATTGGGTGGTTCCACCGGTTCTCATAACACTTGAGGATATAGAAAGAGAAAAGTCCAAGATTTTGGACTTAATGGTACATTTTGTAACATTTTAGGGTTTGTGTTGGCTTCAATTAGACCTTATTGACTTATTGTTTCCTGCCAGTTGTTGTCTATTTCTTTTCTTTATTGCACTTTAGCTGAACTTGTGAATCCTATCCAATGTGTTTTCAAGAAAACACTTGTTAACGTTAATGTTGATGGCAGCATTAACTGTATAGATACAGAAGTTGCAATAACTGCTATTTTCCAGTATCATTGAACTTTTAAGTTCTATTCAGATTTGTTGCATAGTGGTGCTTTGTGATATTTGTTGTTTGGACAATTTGAGATTGTATGCTATATAGACTGTTTATTTCTCTGAAGTGGATTTTGTGAAATTTCTATAAAAGAGCTATGTCATTTAATGTCTTTCACATTTGACTGTGTTGGCTTTTGACAGTATATTGAAGGGAAAGAAGCTGAACTTCATGCAGCTCGGCAGGCTGGTCTTATTGATTTTGTTGCTTCTGCACTTCCTGCTTCACATACATCAAAGCCAGAAGCTTGTCAGACAACAATCTCACTGCTCCGAATTCTGAAAGTGGTGTTAGCATTAGCTGCCAACCGTAGCTATTTCCTGGCCCGCAATCTTTTGCCACCTCTTATTCCTATGCTGTCTACAGCTCTTGAAAATTATTGTACAATTGCAGCATCAAATAATAGTTACAGTGGGGTTGCTGGAAACTCAGTTCCTACTTCATCGGATAAAATTTCCGATGAGAAATTAGAAACAATAGGTGAGGTGTTGCAAGGTCTTTTGTGGTCCGTTGCAGCTATAATGGCTCATGCTTGCTCTGATGAACGCCAACTACAGATGCAGGATGATATGGCTGAATTAATTGTGGCATGTAAAGTTATTCATAATTTGCGTGACTTGTTTTCTCTTTTTGACAGACCTCAGATAGAAGGAGCCCCATTCCCAGCTCCTGTATTGTTGGGATTAAATTTATTGAGGATTTTGACGTGTCCAAGAGGAAATATTTCTTCCATAGACTGGGAAGCACATTCAGCTACTATGGCCAGATTGCCAGGAGCTCAGACATTTGGAACTGCAGATTATGAGGGGAATGTGGCTTCCCTGCAGGGTTCCCATTCCAATAAATGCTCAGAAAAAGAAGCTGAATTTAGTTCCCCTCATCGCATTGTGAAGGATACCCAGATACCTGACCTCATCTATAATAAAAAAGATGAAACAACGAATGGAATGGCTAGTGTGGGGGAACATGATAGACTATGTAGTGCTGTCCGGGAAAATGATAAAGACATTACACTGATGGAGTCTGTGGTGTTAAATAAGACAATGGTTGATCTGGAAAGTGGTGTTGGTGGAGAATGCACAATATCCTGTGCCTTGCAAAAGAATGCTAATGCAAATCTTCTTGAAGAGACAACTTTTGAATCAAATAATCCTGTACCACCTAGTGCCGATGATAAGAAATTTTTGATAAGAAAGAAAAGCATAAAGGCTGGAGTAATGCCTGATCGTTCTACAGCATTTCTAGTTTCAGTTATAGCTGAAACTGGCTTAGTAGGTCTGCCATCATTGCTGACGGCTATTCTTTTACAGGCAAACCCTCGGTCAAATTCTGAGCAGGTATGCCGATAGATATTGGACCATGCACTAATGCATTTGACACTGCTCTCATGTGTGACTTGTAATTTTTTTTACAGGCTTTTCCAATTTTGTTTAATTTATGATGCTTGCCTCCTATTGTTTGTTTCCCCTTCATTCTGTAATCTTATTGACAGCATTGCAAAGTGCCATTATGACTTTGTTTCTATTTTGCTTTGCTTGTCAATGAGTTGATTACCACCCAAACTCTTACTTTTAGTGATGAAAGTGCTATAGCACAAGTAAGACCCCAGGGGTACCATAGACGAACTACTCACTATCACCATGGTCACCTCTTCACACACTTTTGGCCGGCTTTCGTCTGGTATGAGGGAGGTATCACTGAGAAAACTTAAACTTATAATATAATTGACACAAGGAATGATAATAAGACTTAGGAAGGAAAATGTGATTACTTCTTTGTTCTTGAATAAATTTCCGATTTGTTAACAGTGAAAGAGTTGAATTTATAGTTTGTAGGCTGTTTGAGTGTTTGATTTGTGCCTATTACAACAAAATGTAGTACCTAGTGCAAAGATTCATTGGGTGACCTAGACAATTGCAACACATGAGAGTGTTACCCCTGTCATCTAAGACACATGGCTATATATAATTTATCCATAATGTGAATTCTGCCCATACTGCATGGTGCTGGGTGCATAGTGGTATGCCTAGTCGACTAGACTCATTCTATGGGGTCGACAAGGCTTAGGCTTACAAGTGACGCAACAAAACTGCATCTTTACATAATTCGCGCGTGGACCTGTGGGTTATGGGCCCACGTATACATCGGAAGCATTTAAATTAGCGGACTTCACAACAAACCCTGACCAATCACCGTCGGTCCTTCTTTGACTTTTCCTTTTGTCAGGCGCTTCAATCCATGCCGTCGATTTCACTCCTCCAGATCCAACAGATATTGTGTCGTCCGCTCACCAACTAACCCGGATGATCCCCACTGTTGATGTGACCCGTCTAATCAAATGGCTGTCACGCAATCTCGTGTAGATTCTTGCATGACTGATATCAGGTTGAGAGCGCGTGAGATAAGTAGTTTTCTCGTGCTACGTGTCGGCCGCTAAGGGTAATCATGTGAAATTTTATAATACCACTTACAACTTTTAGGGCGCGCGAGATACTGCTTACCACCTACCGAATACTATCCACGTGCTTAAATCAAAACCTTTAAGAAAGACGCTTAACCAAAGGTTTAGCGCTTAATCTCAGTATTAACTCTTAAAGCTAATCAACTGTGATTTACCAATAAAATACATAAACAGAAATTAATACCCGATTAGGGTCCAGAACGTCGATACACAGTCATAAGAGAATTTCTGCACCAAAACAGTGCGTCCACACCACACTTCAATCAATTATTCAACAAACTAGAAATTACAGAAAAATTATTACATATGCCCCATGGAGTGGCGGCTTCTACCGGGTCTTACATTGATACTGGGCCTCCTCTACTACGCGCTCACACTTACAGTTAAATAGAGTAACGCAATACGGATCGGATCAAGTGAGATCTAATCAATCCCTATCTTCGCTCACATCCCTCAAAATATACGTAAAATAACAAATTGCAAACAAACTCAATCAGATTTAGAGGAAATCTCGTCCTCATGCCATGCATTCTCCTTTTGGAAGGTTCCAAAATTCAATTTTGACTTGGGTCGTTGATGCTCCTGCGTCAGACTCCCGAGGTACAAAAATTTTATGACCTCCTAGTCATATGCCTTCTTCATCCCCTAGCAATTCTACCCACATCCTCTGTGGAATTGTCTTTATGATCTTTCCGTGAGTTGCAACAAAACCTCTGCAGTAACAAGTCCTCCCTGCTACACGATACCTCACCAAGCTTCTCTCCTCTGAGCTTAGTCTTTCGGCATCTCTTTGGTTCTCTCTTCTTTGGAACCATTTGAGCACTCTTGGCTCTAGGTTGCTGCAATCTTCTCACCTTCTTCTGCCGCTATCTGTACGACAATATAAGGACCACAAACTCACCAATCTTCAACATAATTGTACCTCCTTCTTTTGCACTCGAACTCTTTCTCGCAGGAAACCTTTCCCTGCTCTGATACCACTTTGACACAACAAAACTGCATCTTTACATAATTCGCGCGTGGACCTGTGGGTTATGGGCCCACATATACATCGGAAGCATTTAAATTAGCGGACTTCACAACAAACCTTGACCAATCACCGTTGGTCCTTCTTTGACTTTTCCTTTTGTTAGGCGCTTCAATCCACGCTGTCTATTTCACTCCTCCAAATCCAACGAATATCGCGTCGTCCGCTCACCAACTAACTCGGACGATCCCCACCGTTGATGTGACTCGTCCAATCAAACGGCTGTCGCGCAATCTCGCTCAGATTCTTGCATGACCGATATAAGGTCGAGTGCGCATGAGAAAAGTAGTTTTCTCGTGCTACGTGTCGGCTGCTAAGGGTAATCGTGTGAAATTTTAGAATACCACTTACAGCTTTTAGGGCGCTCGAGATACTGCTTACCACCTACCGAATACTACCCATGTGCTTAAATCAAAACCTTTAAGAAAGACGCTTAACCAAAGGTTTAGCGATCTCAGTGTTAACTCTTAACGCTAATCGACTGTGATTTACCAATAAAATACATAAACAGAAATTAATAACTGATTAGGGTCCAAAACGTTGATACACAATCATAAGAGAATTTCTGCCCCAGAACAGTGCGTCCACACCACACTTCAATCAATTATTCAACAAACTGGAAATTACAGAAAAAATATTACATATGCCCCATGGAGTGGCGGCCCTCTACCAGGTCTTACATCGATACTGGGCCTCCTCTACTACGCACTCACACTTATAGTTAAATAGAGTAACACAATATGGATCGGATCAAGTGAGATCCGATCAATCCCTATCTTCGCTCACATCCCTCAAAATCTACGTAAAATAACAAATTACAAACAAACTCAATCAGATTTGGAGGAAATCTCGTCCTCATGCCACGCATTCTCCTTTGGAAGGTTCCAAAATTCGATTTTGACTTGGGTCGTTGATGCTCCTATATCAGATGGTGGCTCATGTCTCATGAGGGAGGCTCGAGTTGAGGATTATCAATTGCAACCATAGCCTATAGGGGTGCCAACAAGAAACATCAACTCGGGAGTCAGTGAAGATAGCGGCGAGGCTTGAGTTGAGGTAATTTTACAACAGTGCAAAGCTGCCAATAGCTAAAGGAGGATCGAGGTAGTAAGGCTGAACAAGTGTACCATGTACACTATAAACTTATAAAGAAGCAACTATAGAGAGAGTGAGGCTTAGTATATGCAGTGTTGAATGAGAGAAGTGACGGATGTGACAAATGGAGCGAGGATTTATACAGTGTTGAGTGTACACAATATAGGAGGTGGCAGACCGCCAACAGAGAACAGATTCTTGAATGGATTTGGATGCCAAAGCTTGGATAGCTAACAAACTTGTAGATTAATGATTAGAAGGGGATGAGCCAAAACTTGACGCATGCTTCATTTTTGAATTAAAAAAAAACCCTAAATTAACCTTTCTGTCGAACCTAAAATAAAAAATTCATTTAAGTTTGCCTTGGGGTTCGAATTCAGCTTGAGGTTTGAATTCATTTACGTTCGTTATTAGCTTCGACATTTAGGGTTGGCTAACCTAAACAAACCTCCAATTTTTTTCAAGTTTGCCAAATTTTGACCCTGAAGGTTTAGGTTCGGTGAAACTTGTGACTTAGACTATCACCTCAACAACTACTCCCATCCTTTTAATGAAAGACACACTCCAACATGAGGGAGGCTTCCTTGGGAGGATTTAGGGATCAGGTAAACTAAGGATCTTAATTTAAATGCCCATTAAGGACCTTACAACAAATTCCACTAGATAAGGGTATGGCAAATTAGGGTTCGCAATGGATGAAGTAACTTCAAGACTTGGGTTCAAAGGACCTATGGGGCAAATCTAAAGGCTAGGGTTATCCTAAGGAGTCTCGAGTAGGTTACTTGAACACACCATGTAATGAACAAAGTTCGTAGACACATGAATATTCAAAATATCTGGAATATAGGAATATCCATCATAAGACTAGTAATATTTATATATGAATGTTTGAATGTACAAGTGATATCTTTGGTTAGAAATGAGGGCCCTTATTTATATACCTAGGAAGGTGCCCTTCCATGAACAATCATGTCCTTTGAAACATGACTTTTCCTAATTATTAATTATTATTATTAACTATTATTCCTTATTATTTATACATATTTATGTTCATAACATTATCTTCCCCTTTAGAAAAGCTTTGTTCTTAAAGCTTATTGATGAAAAGGGTTGATGTCTTTTTCTATTTTGTAATGTCTTCTCATTTCTCAAAACTGTCATCTTTGATGATACAAAACGATATGAACTTTTGAGTGTGGTACATTGCTGTACTGTGAAATGATCTAACCATCCTAAATCAATTTTTTGTGGAATGTTGCAATTATAGGCCTTCCAAGATGAAATATTATCATGAGACTTGATGATACTGATTAATGTACATGCTCTTGGAATTAGGATGTTGATAAGGAGTTCTTGTGATGTGCTTTCCTTTTTAACATACTTTTAGCATTCTCTCGACTTATTTTTGGCATATGATATTCATCACATATTGGTGCTGTTGGTTTGATTACTGGGTTTGAGATGCTGCATTTGAGTATGTCTTCATTTAAGTTGGACTAGAATCTTTCCGAATAATGATACTATCTGGAACAATGTTTGTTACCTTTTATTCAACTTGGATTGTTACCTCTAAATAATTCGATGCTTCTTTTGTGATAAGTTCTTCTAGTATTTTCTCCAATGGTTTCTTATCATTTTTAAGTTTTAATTTGAGTGAGTAGATTTTGATTATGATTTGTGAGATGTAAGGGTTTTCGAGTTTTTGATTCAACCTTATGTTGACATTCAAACTTCTCATCTTTTAAATCTTTGATTTGTTTTGATAACCTTTGATTAAGGTATTTAAAGCACAAATTTTCTTCTTCCTTCTCCTATAAATTCTTGTTGAATTTCTTCTCGAGACATCCCTTTTCTTGTTCTAATTTTTGCTTTGTAGCTTTGGACTTCTTGACCTTCACAAGTAATTTTCAACTATGGTCCCTTAGACGGAAAATTTCCCCTTCCTTTTCTGTTGACTCCTTGTAAAACATATCTTTGAGATCTTTATGTTTCTTTTCTAATACCTCATTTTTATGTTGAAGTTTCGCGAGTTTGTTTTCTAATCCTCTTATATGCATATGTTCATTATCTTGATATTCTTCCATAATAAATATTTGTCCACATGCTGGACAACCACGTTTGTGGTTTTTGAATATCGATCGAAACATAAATTCTATTTCACTAAAAGGGCATTTAGTCCAAAATGTTGAATTATTTGTGGACCTCTTTTTCTCTTTCTTGGCTTTTTTTAACTTCTTAAATATTCACTTATATATATATATATATATATATATATATATATATATATATATAATGAAATGATATTTTAGTGTCCACGAGACTAAAAATAGTCTATGGGACCATTAGTTCCCTGCTTTTCGCCTTTTGCAATTCAATCCTTTTCTTATTCAAATTGGTGATGAACTGGCCCAACCTTCCAACAATCCCCTTGCTGAAAAGATAGTGCCAAGAAACCGATGCTAACATATTCTCTTAACTTTCTCTGATGTCTTTGAATGCATCACATTCTAAAATGACATGTTTTATCGATTCCACTGCCCCAAACGTGCAAAATGTACACACCCGTTCTTCCCAAGCTTCTTTAGGCCTTTTCCACTGCCCTATTTCACATCGAAGTTGATGCAAGTTGTTTTTTTTTTTAAGGGTGGTTCATGGACACTGGGTGGGTGCTAAACCCACGGGAAAAATCTAGGCAGATCAACCCGAAGGGATCTACCTGCCAGCCAAACAAGCAAGGCTTAACCCGAAGGGCATCGAGGAGATTTGACCTCATGACCTCCCAACTGGCGAGGTACTTACCAACAGGAACTTGACCAACTGAGCTAACCCTTGGTGCTATGCAAGTTGGTTCTTAATTGAGCAATAAGAACCTTTGCCCCCCATGGAATTCTAGCTCCAATGAACTCTTTTTGTTGTAGATCACACATAGGGTTGAATTCCTCAATGTAGTACTTCCTCTTTCTACCTAACTCTTTTCCCCATACCTGTTTATGAAACTTCTCCATAACAAAATTCCTTAGCTCCTTGCTATTTGTGGGACAAGCATTGAGGTAGATATTCCATTTTGCATCTATGTGTAGTTTTGTTTCATCCACGTTGTCTTTCTTTCACTCATGCCTTCATTGAAGATAACATTAGGCCATCTACCTACTCCCATTTGCTTAATTCTTTTTAGATATCTTATGAGCCGCACCATAGCAATTGCTTCGATGGGAGTTGCTCCTATTTCACTCAACATTATCTCATAAGGTATCGAAATTTTTATTTTTAACTTGCTCATGATCAATCGTTTTTGGATTTTCTCAATTTGTTTCCATTTTGAGATAGGGGTGCTGCTAGTCCACAATTCACACCGATATAGCATCATTGGACAAACTAGGAGTCCAAAAAGCACTTTAATCATTTTACAATCCCATAACTCTGCCTCTCTACATCTGTTTTGAAGAGCATATAACGCTTTTCACCCTCCTAAAATTCTCTTCTTTCTGCAATCCTCCCAATTAAGTTTGTTGTTGAAATCAATCCGAGGTACTTGTACTCATTTACTTCTTCAAGAATGTTGCCTTCAAAGAAGAACGTATGCTGGCTTTGCTTCCTTTTATTAGAGAAAATCATTATTTTGGTCTTGCTAGTATTGACTTGCATCCCCACTGCTCTACAAAAATGCTCAAGGGCATATAGGTGCATTTGCAATCCATGGGCTGATTTAGAAATCAATACAAGATCATCAACATATAAAAGAAGCTTTATCACAAACTCCCCAACCAAACACCATCTCCACCTTGCAGATTTAGCCACTCTTCCATTTTATCAATATATAAACCAAAAAGAGTAGGGGATAGAGGGCAACCTTGCTTGACTCCAATGTCACTTCTAAAGCTTTCTGAAATACTTGCTGAGGTTCTAATTTTGACTTTCACCTCTTCATAAAGTCTATGGACAATGACTTTATAATGAAAAGGAATTTCAAGTTCTTCCATTCTACGCCACAACTTATCTCTAGGGATTGTGTCAAATGCCTTTATGAAATGAACAAAGCAACATGATACTTCTTCTTTGTCCTCCCAAACCTTTTCAACAATGTGTCTCAACGTGATACCATGATCCACTGTAGAATGCTTCGGCCTAAAACCTGCTTGTCCTCTTGCCCTCTTTTCTTTTACTTCTACCCACTTACTGATTCTATTTTCTACCATGCTGCTGAAAAGCTTTGCAAACAAAGGATTGATCATAATGGTTCTATAGTTGGAAGGATTATTAATGTCTCCACTTTTAAAAAGGGGTATTGCTAGGCTAGTTGTCCAGTCTCTTGGGAATCCTTGTTGAATGATGTTGTTGAATATTTCCATGATGTGCGGTGCAAGAGTGTTCATTCCCCATTTTAGATACTTTGCTTGAAGTTCAACCAAGTCCTTTGCCTTTCCTATTTTCAACTTCTTAATTCCAATCTCCACCTCTTGTAACGTGAAGAGCTTTGTAGTTGTGTTGATCTTGGGGGAGGCTCTGCCTCTGATTCTTTCTCATAGAGTTGTCTTGCATATTCAAACCATTGATTGGCTGTAATATTATTTTCGATTTTCTTCTTCCTTGGTTGAAGTTCCTGCCAGAAAAGCTTTGGGTTATTCTTGCTTAGATATATTAACTCTTCTCGCCTTGTTTGCATGAACTCATCTTTTTTCCTTTTTAGTATTTGCTTATATAACTTTACATTCATCTTCTCCTTGCTTGCCTTTTTAAAGGTTCTCCTTGCCATTTTGCATTCCTCATCAAACCAAGCATTTATAGGAAAACAATTTGATTCTAATTTCCTATTTTTTGCTCTTTTGCACTTCTCAAGTGCACTTTGAATTATATTTGTTAACTCATGACTGTTGAAGCTTTTGAAACCAATTTTCTCCTTCTGAATTAATCTCTCTAACATTGTCTTGAAGATAGTGCAATTTTCTTGTGTTAGAAGAATTTTGCCCCTTGATAGTGATTGCTGAGAGCATTGGGTTTGCCTCCTATGTTGCCTTTCTTCGAACCATGATTGCTTTATATAAATTGGGTTATGGTATGATTTTAAGTCCCATATATGCTCTCTAATCTTAATTTCGTCTATCTTTTCTATCAAGCTTTATGAACACATCACATAGTCAACGACACTTGCCCCATTGTATGTGTTGCAAGTGAAGTTCCCAAACTTTTTCCATCTGTCTAGACCATTGCAAATAATTAAGTCGAAAGCCCCACACAGTGTAAGCAACTCCTCTCCAAAATGGTTGCTAACTTTGTTATCTTCTGAACACCTCACCCATTGGGGATTCTCCTCTTCAATGAGCCAAATAGGATTGTGATCCTCTTTGCAACAAAGAATACTAGCTTGATGATTTGCTGTTCTAGCATTGAAAGCACCCACTAAAAGAACTTCTCCCCGCTGAGAGTACGTGACAATATCTTGCTTTAAAGCTACATAGGGATCCTTGCTGTCTAGCCCCTTATTTTTGTAAGTTTTTTGAGACTTGAGGGGCAAAAGCATGCTGCAATTCTTATGTGATTCTCATTTTCTGATGTTTTGAACCATAAATATTGTTTATTTGCATCTTATTTAATTAACTGAATGTGATGGCCTTCTTTTTCTTTCACTAAAACTAGTATTCCCCCATACCCTTTGCCATTTTCTGCTACCTTGTTCTAAACTGCTAACTTCAAATAACCGTCAAACACAGGAGTTTTGCAACCATCATGTTCATGAGTTTTTGTGAGACAAATTATGTCTCTACCTTCCGCAATAGGCCCTAACCATGGCCCCCTCCTCCAAGGGTAACCTCTACAATTCCAACAAACTAAACTTAGGTAGACCTGGGTAGGATTTCACTGCTACGCAATTTGGCACATAAGACTCAAATTTGAGCCTTTACCCCTTTTCATCCATGCTGATCTTGTTGTTTTCTTCCCTATTAACGAATTCTCTATTTTTACTTTATTGTCAGCTTGCTGCCCTGTTTTGCCCGGAGGCCCAAACACTGCAATAACTGCTTTACCATTGTACAACCATGCCCTTTTCCCTTCATCTAATTTTCTCCACTTCTTCCCTTCTCTACTCTTGTTGTTTGCTAGTTAAATCTTCATCTAGGAAGAAGTATGAACCCTTCAAAAGTTTCTTTTTGCGCAAGAGTTGGTGTTTGTCTTGCATGCTTTCCATGGTGACTTTTATGGGTCGAGGTCTCTCTTCACATATTTTCCCCACCCTCCTTGCTTGGAAAATTTTCCCTTTCCAATCTAGTTTCTCTTTCAGAAAGTATCTTGTCAAATTGAGAGTACTTTCATTCTTCCCACAATCTCTTATTCCCCTGATAATAAAGTTTGTTTCTCTGTCCTTTCTTTCTGTGTTCTCTTCCCTGTGCTCTACGAGCACTTGCATCTTCTTCTTCCTCCGTCCTTATGTAACCATTAGCATCTTCAGCTCTAGCTTTGATTTCTTTTGGACATCTTTCCTATTGTTCTTTTTTGCCTTCTCTTTCGAAAGGTCTATTTGCTGAGATACTTGTGTATCTACTTGAGTTGCTTTAGAAATGATCACATCCTTGTTTGTTGTTATTGATTCTTTCATGCTTTGCTACGCTGTCTTCATGCTTTTCCATTCTTGTTTTCCTGTCTCTAGAGCCTCTTGTAATATTGTTACCTATTCTTCTAAAATTCCATTACCTTCTGTTAAACATCGATTTGCAATTGTGATCTCTGAAATTTTGCGAGTTCCTTTCATGTTCTTTGGCTTCCAAAATCTCCAACCTTGTCCTGGCCTTCATCAGTTCTTGAACATAGAGATCCGATGACCAAGTAAGAGGTGTAGATGTGAGACTGTAAATGGTTGATTCTTCTTTATTTTTGCTGCTCTTATTTATTTTCTTTCTCTAAAACAATTATTTTCTTCTTTGTTCCCATTTAAAGCGAGCAAGGCTAAGCCTTAAAATGGCCTGATATTGCTTTGCATTTACGCAAATCTACTTTCCTGTTTTGTCTGTTGAAGCAATTTTGACTTGACCCTGGTGATTTGTTTCCACAAAACTTGAGATTTCCTTGCCAATTTTAACATTTACTACTGATTTGCTTTCCATTTTAAGATGTAACAAAACACTGAGACTTGTCTGAAAACAAGCCGCAAGGACTCTTAGACGGATGAGTCTAAAAACCCATGAGACTGCTGCCCTTGAAATTTCAAATTTGCGATAGGTCGTGTGGGTATTAATGTATACTCTGCTGCAATACCTCTACTCTTTGTATATATAAGTGAATTTTTAGTTCCTTTTTTATTTATAAAGTTTTAAACACCTATATTTTCTCTTTTTAATTGATCCCATTTCTTTTTAAATACCTTCTGTTGTCGCGCAAACTGGCACGACAACGCTCAGACCGGGGGCTGTCACTCTGATCCCCGGTCTCTCCATTTAAGCCTATCTCCTACGGCTAAGGGGGGTAGTCCCTGGAAAAGGTGAAGGCCAACTGCCAAGCAGTTGGGCTGGGAGACGAGACGCACGATGGAAAAAAAGCACTAAAATGATTCGATGAATTGAGCAGACCAGTGCCTTAAAAGATCCAAATGACTGCTAGCTAGATGATATGAGAACATGAACCACGGACAGCAATCATCAGAGAAAAGAGAGCAATGCTTTAAATATTCAGTAAAACACAAAGTTCATCCAATAAAGATATCCAGCAAACCAAGAGAAATAAATTGCTTTTAAAAAAAAAGTGAAACCAGATATCTGCTTTGTATTCAGATCTCAGCACGAAAGATATATAATGACAAGCAACTGAAGGTGATAAAGGCAAATTCTCCACAAAGAAATTTTTTATGCTTTCCGAATTTTTTTTTTTTTTTTTTGCTTTTTATATTTTTTATGAAAATCTAAAAATTTAAATTTTAAAATTTTATTTTAAAACTGAACTATATCAAAAATAAATCTAAACATGAATAAACCTTTTTATTTTTTTATGTATTCATTGAAACCTAAGAAGTAAAACTATAGAATAAAATGAGACTACGATTTTGCATCTAAAACCCAAAGATATAACAAAAGAAATTACATAAAAAAAAAGAAAAAAAACGATTATGCGGGCTCCTCTTTTGTTTTTTCTTTATGTGAAAACATAAACAAGCTAAACCCTAACTGATGCGTAACCACAGCCCACGAGAAAGGAAAACGACTGCACTGAGAATAAACTCGGCTTCAGAAAGGCGAAAGACTATGCCTGGTGACGGGTTTCAGATATGCAACGAAGGCCGGAACAAATGCAAACGCTGAGACGGCAGATGATGCAATGACAGTCGAAATGCTGAACACGAGATCCTCAGCTACAGCAAACAAAAAAAATTTCGAAGGTTTAGGGTGATGCTGCGCAGGTGGAGGGCGGTCGATTTGCAGCCAATCCTGAAGATGCAAACGACTAAAACGCAAAAGATTTCAATGGCGTGATCAAAAGATATGAACGTAGCCTCGATAACGAACACAACTGATGCACAGACGGCGGCCAAGGAAAATACCAGGGCTCGGAAGCACACACTAGGCAAAAACGCAGTGATATCCAGGAACAATCCAAAAATGAAAACGACACTAAAGACTAAAAAAAAAAAAAAAAAAAAAATCGTGGCCCTGCTTGGATGCAAAAGACTGACGCGTAGGTGAAAATTTCAAGCAAAGGATTTCGAATGAGCGACTTAGCCCTAGCTCTGAGAAGAGAAAACGATGCATAAATGAGAGAAACCGACTGGTTCTGGAATAAAATCGATTTAATATTGCCTGGATTGATGAAATTACCCAATACGTTTCACCAGAAAACAAATCACAAACTGCCCAAATTGAAAACCAAAGTTGTGTATACAGTCACGCTTCTATTATGTTTTCAAAAAAAATTCCTGTCGTTTTTTAGTAATGTGTTTGCAGGTTAATGAAGACAGCAGGATTTTGAGGTACCTGGGATGATTTAATCATACAGAAAGCACCCTCATTCACGTTTAACTCTCACTTTGGCACAATGTGTTTTCAGCAGCAGTCGGAAATAACACGCTTAACCCACGACCTGGTCACTAAAATTGAGCTGCAACATCACCTGATGACAAGATATCCTGCAAGAAAAGAAACTCTGACAGATATACACAAAATTTTGCAATAAACCCTTGAAAATTTGCCCAAAGTCACAAAAATTTATAGCTCTGGTACAGCTAGATTTGACAATAATGACAGTAATGTTCTTGAAATATCAGAAGAAAATTCACTGTGAACTTCACTGTAAATCAGAAAAATTTCTCAATGTAAAACATGAAATGAACTTGAAATAATTAACCCAGGGCACAATCAGCTGGGCTTTGCACAGAACAGCCTGTGGGAGTCGGCTGGTTCAGCCCAGAACTTCCCCAAACGCCCACAAAATACCCTTCACCTAAAGTTTCCCTGCACACCTCAAGCAAACATCAGCAAAGACGGCGAGAAATGCTGCTAGATTTCAAGAAATGATGGAGATACCTGCCACATTTCCAGAAACCCTACAACATTCAAACCCTAGCACGTGAGCAAGATACCTATACTCACAATGCTCTGAAAAACAACTATTTTAACTGCTGAAAGCTGAAATATGCAGAAAAGAAAAAATCTCACAGCAAATCCCAGAGAGTAACACCAGCCAGTTTGAACCCCAAAGTCTTTTTATTAATCAGAAATCAGTTTACAAGAGAGCTTTCAGTACAGACTCACAGATCAGATGAACCAAAAATGACCCCCTAAGACCCTACATAAAGGAAATGATCCCAACGGCTAGTTTTGGGTGATCCACAAAAATATTATTATTTTATTGCTTAGGGTTTTTGCTTTATGCTTTTTATTTTTTATTATTTTTAATTTTTTCAAAATTTTTTAAATTTTTTATTATTATTATTATTATTATTATTTTTTTTATATATGAATTTATTATTTTTATTCATTAAAAAAAAATTTTAAATCTATTTTAAGACGGATCATCAAACCTAGCCGTTGGAATCATCACCTAGCACCTAGGACCTAGGACTCATGAGGGGATTTACAACATTTTCAACCCTCAAGACACATTTCATCATGATTTTACAATTTACATCTCAAAGGGATGAATCCACTTAATACAGACCCTCATAGACCACCCAGTTCTGCGACACAACTATAATCTAGCAGATTAACATGCTAGGGTTCTCCTAAAGTCCTAATAACAAAATGCATCCCGGCTTTGGGGTCGGGTTTGAAGGAAAACTCTGCCGATCCATGGATCGGTGAGACTAAAAACCTCCCGGGACGCAGATCATCATTAGAAAGTTAGGTCCACCTAGGCAATTTTACATACATGACTCTGATCTGCTTAGATTATTTACAATTCAAACATGCAGACTGGGTTTACAAAAAATGATCAAGCTGTCGATGACTGTAGGCTGGCACGGACATGTCGCTCAGGAGCTATCCTTCTCTGCCAATAGGAAGGAGGTGTGCTGCATGGGTAGTTGACCAGTAGTGGTCAACACCTTCAAAATTTTAATAGTAATTCTTTTTATAACCCCCTCTTCGAGCCTCAAATAATTTTTCACTTATTATAATGCCACTTTATATGTAAATGTGTGTGTACACTTTAGAAAAAGTTAAAGTATATAAATATCTGATAAGCCATCCACTTTTTAATACATCCCCACTTTTAATGGACCTAGTTTCTTTGATATACCTCTATGTGTTCTTTTTAATAGACCCCATTTCTTTTTAAATACCTTCAAAACTTTAATAGTAATTCTTTTTATAACACCCTCTCTGAGCCTCAAATATATTTTCACTTACTAATAGTTATTATAATACGACTATATATATTTGAATGATAAGCTATCCACTTTTTAATAGACCCCAATTCTTTTTAAATGCCTTCAAAACTTCACTAGTAATTTTTTTTTTTAAATTTCAAAGGAAAAAAATGTAACTTTATTTCGATAACGAAACAAAATTACATTTTGCATATCCTTAAAAGCATTCAAAAGAGGTAGCCTATACGACACTGAGCAAAAACTAGAGAGAAAATACAAATACAATGGGGAAGATCAAGTAATGCAGAAATCACTTATCTTCTCTTTCTTTCCTTTGTTTTTCTGGACTTGCTGTTATTCCCCAGATTTGGGACCAACTGGTACCAAAGCCATTTTGCTCATGGATGTCTCTAGAGGATGTCCTTTATTTGAATTTGAGCTTTTAGAGACATGGACACGCTTTGTGGCCACTATTCCATCCTCTTAATGTGTCACTTTGGTCTGATCATTTGATTCCTGGATTGCTATTGAATTTGCCCCATTTCGATTGTGGGTGGCATTGTCATGAACATCCACTTCTACTTGGACTGGTTGATGTTGATTTCTGGTAGCATCGGATGTGATCTAAGCCTCAAAATTTGCAGAGAGGCTAGGACACATGTATTCTAGAATACCCAAAAATCGTTTTCGGAAATTCCACCTGAAGACTGTTTTATTAAAATAATTAATTATTTTTAATGGATTCCTAATTCTAAACTTAGGAAATTAAAATAATTAAAGGGTTCTAATCAATCTGGGGGTGAAACTTTTAGAAGAAGATGAGGATCAAGCCAAAATGATCTAAGCCGTTGATTAGAATCTAATCTGGGCCATTGGTTATCAACGAGAAGATTATAAGAGGAAGCTTGATGGGCATTTGGAAAACACATCGGAGAGAGATCAAGAGATCGAATTTCTCAGAGAGGGCAGCGCAATAGTTGCTAGAGAGAAGATCGAAGATCGAAGTGATTTCTTGCAGTGAGGGGCAGGGATAGTTCCTTTTGGAGGGTTTCTTGATCTGGGAATACATTATAGAGGAGGTAGAGAGAGATCCAGAAGAGGCAGCGCAGAGGCCACGCCGGGCAGCTTAAGCTCACGTAGAGGCAGTGCAGAGCTTCAAAGGGAGTTTGAATTCCAACCAGGAGGGACAAGTTTCAGCGCAGGAAGCTGGGGTGTGAGATCGGAAGGCTTGAAGTTCGAATCTCCAGACAGTCGGAGATCTGGGAAGAGGTGATGCAGATCCCCAGAGAGGTTGATGCAGTAGCTGCGCAGAGCCAGTGTGGGGCCAGTAATCCAGGGCCTTGATCAGTGTTTGATCGCTAGTGATAGTGTGAGGTATTCTCACTCATCTCTCTGTCAGTCAGATTCTCTGTATTGGATAGCTAACAAGGCATCCAAAGATTGTATTCAGAAAACTATTGCTTAATAATACAAACCCTCAGCTACTGCACCAGTTTTCTCGCATTGGGTTTTTTTGGGGACATTTGTCCAAAAGTAACAGTGTAATGTGTTGTATATTTCTTTCTTGATCAGTTTCTTGTTTTCACATTTAATTTAATTGGTGAAGGCCGCAGTGTATTAGTTTCGGTATTTGCTATAGGATGCAGTAAATAATTTGTTTAGTAATTAACAAATAAAGGAACTTTATAAATTGTTGCAATAGACATTTGGGTCTACCAAATTTTCACATGGTATCAAAGCGTAGGTGAAGCAAGAGAGTAGAGTCGGAAGAGCGCAGTGGTGAAGAGAAGGAGGGTTGAAGTGCTGCGTAGGCAACAAATCGAATCCCCAGAGGGATTCGCAGTCCAAGCCAGGAGGGCAAAATTTTCGAGGAAAGTCTCTCTCTAAGTGAGTTGATAGAGAGGTAAGACTTCCAGATCAAAGTTTTTCAGTGTCAGAGGGAGCATCGTAGAAGCTTCAGCGCAGAGGAGGTTATTAGTGTAACAAAGTTTTCTATAGTAGTTGCTGAGCAAAAAACATGAGAAGGACGAAGAGAGACAATGTTGAGGGAATTTCTTACTCAGAGAATTCCTAGCCAGGGAATTTGATTTCTCATTTGCTGAGCAATAGTAGGGAGCAACAGATCTATTAACTCCAACAGGGAGTGCGTAGGCCAACCCAGCAACAATGTAGAGGAGAGAGGAGGTAGTTCGACATTTCTTTGGCAGAGATGGCAGCTAATGGGTTGTGAGATCAGGATTGGTTGGATGGTGCATCCAACTATGTGATCTAGAAGGCAAGGATCTAATGCCTTCTGAATGAGCATGATTTCAAAACCTATGTCGACAGTGTTGTAGCTGTACCCACAGATCCAGATCCGCTCAAGAAGTACAAGGGTGAGATGGAAACATCCAAGTGATTGATGCTCTACGGAGTTAGAGATCACGTAGTGTGTCACATTGCCGGCAAGGATACTGCTCGACAAATGTGGGAAGCATTGGCTACATTATACGAAGGATCTTTCGAGGAGCAGAAGATGTACTTGGAGCAGAAGATGAGATCCATGCAAGTGCAGAAGGGGGGATGCATTGATCCGTTCCTGACAAGGCTTCAAGAAATACGAGACTCGTTGACAGCCGTGGGGTCAACACCTCAGCCTACTGAGATGGTGAGGCTGGCCCTGAATTCAGTCTCAAAGGAATGGCAAGCATTTGTCCAGAGCATCTTGAGAAGAGAAATATTGTCATATTGGGAAGGGATGTGGGCCTCTCTTTAGTAGGAAGAGATGAGGAGAGACTTGGTCAAGTGCAAACTTGATAGCAACAACAATAGTGGAACGAAGCCCAAGGAGGAGGAAGAGAATGCAACCCTTTCGTCGAAGGGGCAGCAGGAGCAACGAAAGAAGAAGAAAGATGTCTCGAAGATCAAGTGCTTCCGATGTGGTGAACTTGGTCACTACGCTATGCAATGTCCTTTCAAGAAGGACAAGGACGAAAAGCATGATCCGAAGGCTGCATCTGCAAAGATCGAGGAGGAGTAGTTTGCCATTGCCTAGATACCTCCAGGGGAGATGGGGTGATCTAGTACTGTAGTTCGAAAGAACTACAGATGGACATGATCCTTGAGGAGTCCACCTCTTGGATCAACACCTTGCTACGGGAGCCTAGATCAAGAGTGGCATGATGGACCATTGTCAGTTGCTGCAAAGGAGTGCCAGAGTGATAGTTGCAGTGGCTAGGAACGCTAGAGACTGAGTAGTGCATAATAGAGTTGGCAGCAGTGCAGAGTTAGCAACAACGTAAAGGCTTCAGAGGGTCAGCGCAGAGACTAGCAATAGTTAGAACTCCAACAACAGATGCATCATACTGAACACATGTTCAGTAATTTTGGATGCTTTTTTGTTGCTGATGCAGTGGCAACAGTGAATGGAGAAGGTTGCACTACAGATGCAGTGTCGGCAGTGGCAGGGTCAGTAATAGTACAGATGCAGCATTTGTGCAGTAGTTGGTGGGCAGCAATGTTAGACATCAGCAGCGCAGAGGGAGATGTTACAGAGAAGGGTGATGCTTCAACAGGTTGCATTACTAGAGCACATTCCTCGCTAAGAGGGAGTGTTGATTTCTGGTAGCATCGGATGTGCTCTAAGCCTTAAAATTTGCAGGGAGGCTAGGACACATGTATTCCAGAATACCTAGAAATTGTTTTGGGGAATTCCACCCGGAGACAGTTTTATTAAAATAATTAATTATTTTTAATGGATCCCTAAGTCTAAACTTAGGAAATTAAAACAATTAAAGGGTATTAATCAAACTGGGGGTGAAACTTCTAGAAGAAGACGAGGATCAAGCCAAAGTGATTTAAGCCGTTGATTAGAATCTAATATGGGCTGTTGGTTCTCAACGAGAAGATTATAATTGGAGGCTTGATGGGGATTTGGAAAACACATCGCAGAGAGATCAAGAGATCAAATTTCTTAGAGAGTGCTGCGCAATAGTTGTTAGAGAGAAGATCAAAGTGATTTCTTGCAATGAGGGGCAGGGCTAGTTCCGGTTGGAGAGTTTCCTGATCTGGGAATACATTGCAGAGGAGGCAGAAAGAGATCCAGAAGAGGCAGTGCAGAGGCCACGCTGGGCAGCTTAAGCTCACGTAGAGGTAGCGCTGAGCTTCATAGGTTGTTCGAATTCCAGCCAGGAGAGATGAGTTTCAACACAGGAAGCCGGGGTGTGAGACCGGAAGGCTTGAAGTTCAAATCTCCAGACAGCAAGAGATCCAGGAAGAGGTGACGTAGATCCCCAGAGAGGCTGACGTAGAATTGCGTAGGGTGATGTAGTAGCTGCGCAGAGCCAACGTGGGGCCAACAATCTAGGGCCTGGATCAGTGTTTGATCACCTGTGATAGTGTGAGGTATTCTCACTCATCTCTCTGTCAGTCAGATTCTTTGTATTGGATAGCCAACAAGGCATCCAAAGATTGTATTCAGAAAACTACTGCTTAATAATACAAACCCTCAGCTGTTGCACCGGTTTTCCTACATTGGGTTTTTCTGGGGACATATGTCCATAAATAGCGGTGTAATGTGTTACGTATTTCTTTCTTGCTCAGTTTCTTGTTTCCGCATTTAATTTAATTGGTGAAGGTTGCAGTGTATTAGTGTCGCTATTTGTTGTAGCATGCAATAAATAATTTTTTCAGTAATTAACAAATAGAAGGAACTTAATCAGTTGTTGCAGTAGAAATTTGGGTCTACCAAATTTTCACAGTGGAATCTCCATGGTATTTTAATTTTCTTTGTTTGAGAGGTGGGGGTCTGGCCCCTGCCATCCTTTTGGCTTATGGGCTTGTCTCTTTTTCTTTTTGGGTTCTTTTTAGCCGTGGAAAAGTGTTCTGTAAGTGTTTTGTTTGGAAGTATATTTGGCATCTGAAAGTCGTGTTCTTGTAATCTAATACTTGAGTCCACTGGAATGTAATGTGGTTAGGAAGACCTTTGCTAAGGTCCATTTCAACACAAATTCTGGCAAAAGTGAATAGACGCCTGCCATCCTTTTGGCTTATGGGCTTGTCTCTTTTTCTTTTTTGGGTTCTTTTTAGCTGTGGAAAAGTGTTTTGTAAATGTTTTGTTTGGAAGCATATTTGGCATCTGAAAGTCGTGCTCTCGTAATCTAATACTTGAGTCCACTAGAAGTTTTTATGTTTAAATGTAATGTGGTCAGGAAGACCTTTGCTAAGGTCCATTTAAACACAAATTCTGTCAAAAATGAATAGACCTTTCTCTATTCTTTTAAGGTCCATCTTTTTGAATTTACACAAAGTATTTCCAATATCCTCTATGACCTTATAGTGCGACAAGGGTAGAGGGAGGTTTGGAAGTCTCACACATACCGACATTGTAGAGACCACCATATTTGTGGGATCTAAAACAGGAAACCATGGGGTAATAAAGAGCCCAACTCTATGCCAAAACCATGGCCCATCATTCAAAACATTCTCCATATCTTTCTGAGTATCGAATTGAACAATGAAAAAGCCTTTGGAACATAAGTAAATAGGAGAGTTAAGCATCCAAGAAGAAAAAACCCACTGGTGTAATACATCATATTTTTGTTAGAATCCATTAAACCTACAAATAACAACCTTGGATTGTAGGGCAAAAAATAATTAATTTACCTTTGAAAGCTTAACTTCCATGGCTGGTGCTTGTTCCAATTGTTCTACAATATAGGGTCCTAGAAAATTTTGAATCTTATCTACTGGGAGAGGAGACTTCTCTTTCACAACATCCTTAAAAGATATAGAGCTTTTGGGATTTCTAGGACTAGATGCTTCACCTCACAGTCTTAAATTCAGGGTAATGGTGGCATTCTTCGAAATACAATAGCCCTTCAATTAGAAGGAGTCTTGTAGGCTGTAGCACTTTTCTTTCAAAAAGCAAGCATTGGGAAGATGTAGGGATGCTTGTCCTAAATTGAATGCACTATTTTAAGTTTCCCACTAGGTCCGAGTTCTTGGTCCAAATTATGGGGGTCTTTCCATTTAAGTTTTTTAGAAAAATATGAGAAAAATCTTGTTTAGATTATGTCTGTCTTTTGACTTGCACAAAGAGGGAAGGAAGACATGTGCTTTTAAGGGTTGAAATGGCCTTTGTGAGTGAAAAGACTTCAAATCTGCAACCTCCGCATCAAATAGAGCAGACTGTACAAGCCTCACCTAAACCACAAACGCCAAAAAAAAAATCTGATGAACCAAGCAACTTGTTTGCAAAAAAATGGTCGCCGACCCAGCTAGGTGTTCCTGTAGTAGCATCTCACACTAGACAAACCCCGATCAAAGCATGTAACCTTAACCTTAGGAAGCTTGGAAAAACTCTGTACCAAGATTCCGAGAGAACCACGTGACTAAACAAAAAGAGAAAAAGAGTAACAACACCCTTGCTTATCGGCTGAGGCTCTTGGTACTCTGTTCTAGAATCTCATAAATTCCTTCAGCAACTGAGTCTAGGGCCAACATTCATCATTGCCTTAGGGCCAACATTCGTCATTGCCTTGGAGAGATAAGAGGGTGTCAACTGCAATGCAAGACCCTTCTCCTTTGAGAGTCACAATCTTAGAACTAGCAAAGGCGCCAATAGAGAGAATGCAAAACTTAACTCGGCTCACCGACTCCATCCTCTAAATTCAACATTCATCATATATATATATATACACACACACACACTATTACCCACCAAATTGGGTACCCCATAGGAGAAAAATTTTCAACTATATTTGATAGCCAGTCGGTCAGCCAGACTACCAACAGCCCCTGACAACCACCACTAGCTGATGATATGCTGGATATCTTTGCCACTTGCATGAGCAAGATATTCTCACCCATCCGGCATGAGCACATGGATGAAGGTGGGCTTCCACTCAAAAGGTACTTTGGTCATTTTGCAATCAGGCACTTATACTTGTTTGTTTATGGGCATTTAGTATGGATTATGGGGTGATTTGGAAGATTTATAGATTTTGACAATGATGTTGTTCTCTCACCTGAAATGGGGGGTTAATATTTGATCCTATTCTAGTGGGACCTCTCTTAATGGCCCTCTAGGTATAGGAAGGGCACTACTGGGAAGCTTCAATTGAGATAGTGTAGCTCCATCTTCCCCTACGTCATAATTAACACCTTCCATCTTACATTGCAAGCCAATATCGCACCTCCATTCTTGGGGTTCAACTTGTCATGAGTTCTTTGGGATTTGGCACCCATATGTCCACTTACCTAAGTAGGGCTCATAAACTTTGCCCCTGGGAGGTTGATGCATCTAAAAGAAACAAAAAGAGCAAATCTTGGCCACATCAAAGCTACAGAAAAGAAAATTAAAATGCAAAAGATGGTCAGGGACATAAATATTAGCACGTGGGAAAATGCCTAGCATGAGTTCTACCTCACTCATATGCCCATCACTTGGTTCTTGAGCACATTTTGCTCCATTACATCAAAATAAGGAATGCTTGCATGTCCCAACCTCGATGAGCGATGAATTGACTCATCATTAAGGGGTAATACAACTACTAAATCATTCAAAGCAAGCTCTAACCCTTGAGCTATGAGTAGTAATACAAAGAAAAATCAAGGAGAAGTAAAAGGCACACAAGAGGGGTGGAAAAAACAAAGGTTGAGTTGGTAACTCATGCATCTATGAATGCTTCCTCCTTACATCCATATACTCAGGATGTGGACACACCCATCAGCTAGTCCCTTTAAACATCGCACTTGGCCATGAAGTCTTATCCCATTTGTTATCATAATTATTATTCACTAACACCTTTCAATTAAACAGTGGACCAAGGAAATGTTACTTACCCTTAGGCGCTGGAAACACCTAATAGGGTTGACCTCTTGCGACCCCTACATAGGGAGAAAACACCATTGCAGATTAGGTTCCTGATTTTGGAAGGGGATCCTTATTTGAAGAATTCAGTAGCCCATGACACTCAAGTTTGGTTCACTTAGATGCAATAGTGACCTTTGTTCCTAATGACTGGTTGCTTTCACCAGAACCTTTGTTGTGATTGTCGGGTGGTTCAACAACCCAAGTCTTGGGCACCTTCTCCACAGGTCCCCAAGCCCTCCAAAGAAGTATACTCGTACAAACAAGTGAAGAGTTGAGACTCTTAGGCCTCGTAGTAGAAGCATCATGTGACATGTTCCTAGGCATCTCCTGCACCCAGGATGTTGGATCACTTTGTATCGGATTTGATGATTTTTCAAGATGACACACCTAGACCCAACATGCGCCTAAGCCGGCCTTGACACTCATTGATGGATGGTAGCTGATTCGAAGCCTAGATGAGGATGGTCTCACCTTGAGAGACTAGGGAGAGCTAGTTGACCTTGAGAAGCCCTCAATGTTGGAGGAGAGGAGGCCACTTTGAGCAATTAGAGACCCGTGGAGACCACTTTGTGGTGCCCCAATTGGATCTTGGGACCCCACAAGAGGCATTGAGGTGGATTTGAAGGCAAACCCTCAAATCATGGACTTGACATGCTTCTACATCATCTTGGAGACCTCATCTCACTTGGACATGCCATTTGGAGCACATCTGTAGCATGTCGTTGACCACAGAGAGTTAGAGGCTCACACATGTGGGCTAATTAAGGCATATTTATGAAAAGCTGGTGGGTTTGGCATGTAACCCAAGGTTATTTTGTCATCAAACTTGTTTTCAAGGGTTCTGTAGGCTAATTAGATGTTATCCTTCTCATATAAATAGAGGAGAGGATCATTCTATTTTGTCATAATCACTTGTGACTTGAATTCAACCTCCTTGAGAATTTTAGTCGAGCTTGTATCTTATGGAGATGTGATTATGTGGAGCATTTTTGTATAGTGGAGCTATTTCTTGGCATTGGAGATGTTATCTTGGATCAATAAAGGATTATTCATGCATTTTGTCTTGTAAGTGATGGTGAAACTTTAAACTAGCTCTCCCAAGTGACCTTGATCTTGTTGAAGAATCTAGGGTAAAGTAGTGTAGTCTGATTCTTCGTCGCTTGATAACAATTTGTGATGCACTATGACAATATATCTTCTTCTTCTTATTAGTGTGTGTGTTTCATCAAACTGCTACCAAAACAAAATAACAAGAACACAAAGTTTGGCTCTCTGCCAGGGACAAAACCTCTCCACTCTTGAGAGGAAAACCCTTGGTAAGTTTTCTCTTATTGAAGCTTCGTATTTGAACAACTGCCAAACCCTAGACACTTGACTAGGATATCCTCCAAGCATAAGTAAAATCCTTCCCCTTTCTACACTATAACTTCCGGCACATGGACCTCTGTCTTCCAGCACTTTGTTCTTCTTTCAATTGATGGTAAGTATGGGTATGCTTGCTCTAGAAGACATGGCTTTGATGAGGCCTTTCCTTATGATGATCGCTTCAGTCTCTTAGCCAACCAATGAACTTTTATGACTGTGATGGGAGGTGTGAAAAACTGCAGCAACTGATTTATTTTTCCAACTTATTCCACAATAAGTTATATACGAAATTACTTCAATAAACATTAAAATAAATACTACTGTAGATATCACACCATAATACATAAACAAATAAATGCACAAGCATTAACACATTGACACATATATTTTGGACAACAGTCCCCGGAAAACCCAATGTGGGAAAACCGGTGCAGCAAGGGAGGATTTTATTATTCAGCAATTCTTTAGTAGAACAAGGTGCCAAACTAGCTTACCCATAGAGATAAATAATTCTCCAGCACTTCTCCCAATCCCAGCGTCAGCTCGGTTGACCTCTGCGTGGCTCTCAAACCCTCTACGTCAGCCCTGGGCCTCTCTGCGTCACCCACGCAGGCCCAGCTAGTGACTGCACAGTCTTCTGCTGCCTCTGCGTTTGCCTAAAAAGCCCTGCGTCTGCCTCTCATGCCTCAGCGCTGATCTCTAGTGGCTGATCCCGCCTCTCTGCTCCATACTTGCTGCCTCCTGACTGCTCACCAAACCACTGGTTCAATTTCTCAGCTAACCCCGCTCCAAAAATTGAACTCACTGGTCTCCCTCAGTGTGTTCTCCAAGTGACGCTCAAGCCTCCTCTTATACTTTTCTCGTTGACAAATCAATGACCTAGATTAAGTCCCTAATCGATGGCTAAGATTAGATCTGGATTGATCCATGACTTCGGACCATTCTAACATAGTTTTATATTAATTCACATTAATAATTTAATTTCCCTAAGTTTAGACTTAGGGACTCCATTAAAAATATTAATTATTCTAATATCTCCCAAACTGTTTAGAATCTGCCCAAACCCTTTCTGGGTATTGGAGATCTCATGTGCCTTATCCTCTCCACCAATTTTCGTGGCTAGAGCACATTTGATGCTACCCCAAATCAACACTCCCTCTTAGCGAGAACTGTGCTCTAGTAATACTCCTCACTGAGTATCACCTTGATCATCCGGCATCGGTCCTTGTGCTAATGCTAAGCCTCCCTGCCCAACATCCTCTGCACTGCTGCATCCTGTACTACTGCCCATGCCTCTGCTACTGCCACTGCTGCATCTGTACAACAACTCCCTCTGCATCCGTGCTACTGCTTGTCCTTTCTCCCAACATTGCATCCGCACTGTAACTCCCTCTGCATACTTGTTGTTATCACTCCCATTTTTGCTACTGAAACGAGTTCTTTACCATCCCCATCTTTTCCCTGAAGTAGTCAAACTTTGTCCTTCCAAGGGCCTTGGTGAGGATGTCCGCCACCTGTTCTCCTGTAAGAGTGTAGCTCAATTGTACAGCTCCTCGTTGGACATAGTCCCTGACAAAGTGACACCAGATATCAATATGCTTCGACCTATCATGAAACACTGGATTCTTAGAGAGCTTGATGCAACTCTGATTATCACACATGATCCTGGTCGCCTCCATATTCCTTCTGAATAGGTTCACACAGTTTTCTAAGCCATATGGCCTCACACGAAGCTGTGCTTGCTGCGATATATTCTGCCTCAGACGAGCTTAGAGCCATGGACTTCTGTTTCCTACTGCACCATGGGGTCATTCCTGATCCAATGTTGAAATAGTACCCAGAGGTACTTTTCTGATCCACTAAACTTTTTGCCCAATCTACATCAGTGAATCCACCGAATCTAATATCCTTACTCTTGGTGTACAAGAGTGCATAATCGACTGCTCCCTGTAAATACCTGAGAACATGTTTGGTTGCTGCCCAGTGCGCCCTCTTCGGTTCCACCATGAACTCACTGAGGGTGTTGACAGTGTAGCAAATGTCTGGCCTGGTATTGACCAAATACATCAAGGACCCTATGAGCTGCCTGTATAGGGTGGGATCGTCATCCTTGTCTTCTGATGCATCAATATTCTTCCAGTTGGTGATCATTGTCGTAGCCATAGGTTTATAGTCCTCCATCCCGAATCTTTTCAGGATTTCTGTAGCATACCTCCCTTGCCCAAGAAAGATTTCTCCCTTCTGCTGCCAAACATCCAACCCTAGGAAGTAGTGCATTCATCCCAAATCCTTCATATCGAATTCTGTGGCTAGATTCTTCTTGCAGTCCCCAATGAGTCTGGATGATCCTGTCAGAAAGAGATCATCCACATACAATACTAAGATTAGCGGCTCGTTCTCTACAACCAGATAGTAGAGATTCGGATCCGCGTCACTCTTGACAAACCCCATCTTCTGCAAGTAGCCATCTATTCGACCATACCATGCTCTCGGTGCCTATTTCAGCCCATACAAGGCTTTCTTCAATCTGCATACATGAGACTTCTTCTCATGAGTTTCAAAGCCCTCTGGTTGTTCAATGTATACCTCCTCTTCTATTACCCCGTTTAGAAATGCCGTTTTGACATCCATCTGATGGATCTCCCATCCCATTTGGGCTGCAAGAGATATCACGGTCCTAATAGATGTATACCTGGCTACCGGGGCGGAGGTCTCAACACTGTCGTCTGCAGCGTATTTGATCTTGTAGATCCATCTTGAACCTACCACTGATTTGTCTTGAGGTCTTGGCACCACCTCCCAGACATCGTTTACCATTATGGAGTTGTATTCCTCTACCATCGCATCTAGCCAAACCTGATGTTGAGCTGCCTCTTTGAAACTGGCAGGCTCTCCATCCTGAGCTACTAATGCCTGATATATATCTGGCTGTTTTCGCTCCCTCTTATTGTTTCTTGGCGCACCGATGAAGTCCTCTGCATCTCGCCGAATCTGACGAAGTTCTCTGCTAGTTCTTCCTTTGCCAACCGGTGCTTCTGTTCGCTCCTCCTCCTCATCCTGAGAGTCTTCCTGTCCTGGGGAAGAATTCTTTACTTTTGTTGGTTGAAGAGGCTTAACCAATGGCTCCTCTTTCGACTGCTCCTCAGAAGGTATCTCGCGAGATCTTCTGAAAGCCTTGTCCTCCATGAACTTTACATCTCGTCGTACTACTACTTTCCTGCTCCCTAGAAGATAGATTCTGTATTCCTTAGCATTCTCGCTATATCCTACCACATATCCCTTTTCCGCAGTCTGATCCAACTTCTTCCTCTTTTCTTCGGGTATGCGGCAATATGCTAGACTCCCAAATATCTTGAAATGATTGACTTCAAGTGTAGTAATCTTGCCCACTGCCCGATGAGGAGTCCTGTTTTCAACATAGACTGCTATGTTGCATGCTTCTGCCCATAAGAATTTTGGCATATCCTGAACCTCTGCTTCTATAATAGTCCTGTTCTTTCTTTCTGCTACCCAATTCTGCTCTGGATTATATGGAGCTGTCCACTCTCTTCTGAGCGCAAAACTTTTATTTTCTTCCCAGTCAGATTCTCCACTAGAGCCTTAAACTCCTTGAATCGACAGAAAACCGCATCCTTGGTTTTTAGAAAATAAATCCAAATTTTCCTTGAGTGGTCATCAATGAAGGTAAGGAAATACTCGGTACCACTGAGAGCTTTGACGGACATAGGTCCGCAGATATCAGAGTGTATCAATCCTAGTACACTCTTGGCCCTGTGTTTGCTCCTAGGAAATGCTGCCGTGGCATACGTTCCTAGAGCACATCCCCTTCATACATCATCTCGTTCCGTACTCAGATTCGGAACTCTTGTTATAGTGCTCTTGAGAATTCTCAGAGCTCCATGGTGCAAGTGACTCATTCTTCTGTGCCATAGTTCGTTCAAGTCCTTGTCTCCATGACTGCCTATTAGTGCCATTGGTGATTCTAGTTGCAATCTATACAACCGATTACTTTTGATCCCGATCTGCACTTTATTTTTCCAGCGAGGGTGTTTGACGTATACCTTCTCCTTGATGAAGTAGACATCATAGCCCTTTCTTTGTAGTTGCGACATGGAAAGTAAGTTCATCCCCAATCTTGGTACATGTAGCACATTTGTAGCACATAACCGTTCTTCCGATTCTGTTTGAAAAACTATGGTACCCTTTCCTACTGGAGTACACTTTGCCTTGTTCCCCATGGTGATTTGAAAGTTCATCTTCTCTTCTCGATATTTTGAGAAACACTCCTTGATTCCCGTCATATGCCACGAAGCTCCACTGTCTGCATACCATACTTCTAATGATGCAACACTAGTCATACATGCCATTTCTTCTTCCAGCCTGGAAGCCAACATAGAGAAATCGAAATCTCTTTCTCTTATGCAATCTTCTAAAAGTCTGTGTGAGTTCCCTAACGTGCATGCCTCTGCATCGTGGTCTCGACCCATATCTGATTTTCCCTTTTTGTCCCTGATTACTCGCTCTGATACCATGTGAAAATTCTATCACTGCAACAACTAACATATTTTTCCTGCTTATTCCACAATAAGTTATTTATGAAATTACTTCAATAAACATTAAAATAAACACTGCTGCAGATATCACATCGTAATACAGAAACAAACAAATGCACAAGCATTAACACATTGACACAGATATTTTGGACAATAGTCGTCGGAAAAACCCAATGTGGGAAAACTGGTGCAGCAAGGGAGGATATTAGTATTCAGCAATTCTTCAGTACAACAGGGTGCCAAACTGGCTTACCCACAGAGAGAAATAATTCTCCAGCACTTCTCCCAATCCCAGCGTCAGCCCAACTGACCTCTGCGTGGCTCTCAAACCCTCTGTGTCAGCCCTTGCTTGACTGCGTCAGCCCTGGGCCTCTCTGCGTCACCCACACAGGCCCAGCTAGTGACTGCGCAGTCTTTTGCTGCCTTTGTGTCTGCTTGAAAAGCCTTGCGTCTGCCTCTCCTGCCTCAACGTTGGTCTCTAGTGGTTGATCTTGCATCTCCGCTCCAAACTTGCTGCTTCCTGACTGCTCACCAGACCACTGGTTCAATTTCTCAGCTAACCCCGCTCCAAAAATTGAACTGACTGGTCTCACTCAATGTTTCTCCAAGTGACCCTCAAGCCTCCGCTTATACTTTTCTCGTTGACAAATCAACGATCGAGGTTAAGTCCCTAATCGACGACTAAGATTAGATCTAGCTTGATCCATGACTTTTGGACCATACTAACACAGTTTTATATTAATTCACATTAATATTTTAATTTCCCTAAGTTTAGACTTAGGGACTCCATTAAAAATATTAATTATTTTAATATCTCCTAAACTGTTTAGAATCTGCCAAACCCTTTCTGGGTATTGGAGATCTCATGTGCCTTAGCCTCTCCACCAATTTTCATGGCTAGAGCACATCCGATGCTACCCCAAATCAACAGAAGGGCTATTATAACAATAGTGGCAACCTCCTTTTCTCGCATGTGTGACTGTAATGGGCTTTAGAACAACCCTCTTATCCCCACTTTTCTATTGATTTGGGGTAGCATCAAATGTGCTCTAGCCATGAAAATTGGTGGAGAGGCTAAAGCACATGAGATCTCCAAGACCCATAAATGGTTTGGATAGATTGTACCCGGTTTGGGAGATATTAAAATAATTAATATTTTAAATGGAGTTCCTAAGTCTAAACTTAGGAAAAATAAAATATTAATGAGTATTAATATAAAATTGGGTTAGAATGTTCCAAAGGATAAGGATCAAGCCAAATCTAATCTTAGCCATTGATTAGATATTAATCTTGGTCGTTCAAGGACCAACGAGAAAAGTATAAGAAGAGGCTTGAGGGTCAGTTGGAGAATACACCAGTGTGATTAGTCATTCATTTTGCTAGAGCGGGGTTGCTAAGCTAAGTTGAATCAGTGATCAGCAGCGAGGGGTAGTGAGTACGAGGCAGAGAGGCAAAGACAGTGCCAAGAGATCAACGTAGAAGTAGAGAGTGAGAGCAGTAGCTATATCAGGCCACACAGAGCCCAGTAGAGACAATGCAGAGGCCAGAGGGACTGCGTCATCCATGCAGAGGGCTGCAGGACTGACGCAGAGGGTCCCAAAGGCTGCGTAGTGCCTCAGAGGGCTGACGTGAGGGTCTTGGGGCTGATGCAGTGCAGCAGGAGGCTGACGCAGAGGCCAAAAGAGCCAACATTGAGCTTCAGAGTCGCTGGAGAGGGTTTCGTGGGATAGGTTTTCTGAATGTTGTTTCCGAATAGAGAGGTATTGCTGCCGTGTATTTTTTCTCTGTCGGGTGAGCCGGTTAGGCACCCAGTTGTACTCAAGGAAATACTGCATAATAATATACCCTCAGAATAGTTGCACCGGTTTTCTCGCATTGGGTTTTTCTGGGGACGAGTTGTCCAAAAATAACAGTGTTACTTGTGTGTTTGTTTTCTTTCAGCTGTTGGTCTATAGATGGTTGAGACTGTATTGTGTTTATTTTGTTATTTATAGGTTTTAAATAACTTGTTCGTAATTAACAAGTAGAAGAAATAAACCAGAAGAATACAGATTAAATTTCTAACAGCTAGACTTAGAAATTTCAACATGGTATCAGAGCATGGTTACAGATCACAGGAGAGCTGAAGGCACTAGCTGAAGCAGAGCATTTGCAGCAGAAACAGTTGTCCCGTGTGACAAAAGTTGTTCCTAGCAAAAAGCAGGAGGGTTTGCGTCATTAGTTCGAGCCAGGATGAGGGTTAGCGGAGAGGCAAAGAAGGGAAGATCAGACCTACGCAGTGCTCTGTCATCTTTCTCAACCAAGAAGGATCGACGCTATGGCCAGGAGGTACAAATTCAGCCAGTGCCGGGATTGCGCAGAGCCAAGAGGCTCAGTCCTTCAGTTGCTGGGGCATAGGAAGCTGTGGGCAGATTGCAGGGAGTGAAGCTGGTGCAGTACTGAGGGTAGAACAATACCTAACATCGCAAAACCAAGGTAGAGGGAGTCACTACTGAGGTGAATTTCTAGCCAAGGAATCTAGATCAGAGTTGCAGGTGCACACTTAGAGGCTTAGTCCTTCAGTCGCTGGGGCATAGGAGGCTGTGGGTAGATTGCGGGGAGTGACGCTGTTGGGGTATTGTGGGCAAAACAATACCTAACAGTGCAAAACCAAGGTAGAGGGAGCCGCTACCGAGGCAGATTTTTAGCCAAGGAATCCGGATCAAAGTTGCAGGTGCACAAAAGATCAGAGAGGTACAATTTGACGGTTGGCAGAAGGATTTCCAGGAGGGAAATCGAGACTCAGAGGGAGTCTAGAAGAGAACTTCTAGATGGGAAGCAGAGAGACTCGGAGGAGTCGAACTGAGAACTTCCAGACGAGAAGTAGAGAGACTCAGCAGGAGTCGAACTGAGAACTTCCAGGCGGGAAGTAGAGAGACTCGGAGGAGTCGACAGAGAAAAATAGAGAGATGGTTGTGAATGGGCTGAGGGATTAGGATAGGCTGGACGGAGCGTCCAACTTTGTGGTCTAGAAGGCCAAGATCCTGTCAATTCTAGACATGCATCGCATCATGGGCTTCACCTTGAGAGTAATGGCTATCCCAGTTGACTCGGTAGCTAATGAGAGGTACGAGGAGGCAATGGCCAAGGCAAAATGCATCATCCTTGATGGGGTCAAGGATCATGTGGTCCAACATATCGCTGAGAAGGAAACGACAAAGGAGATGTGGGACACCTTGAAGACGTTGTACCAGCATACTTTCGTGCAGAGGAAGATGCTCCTTGAGAATTAGCTAAGGTCATACCAGATGCAAAAGGGAGAGTAGATAGATCACTTCCTCAGTAGGTTGCCGGAGATTTGGGACCAACTGACTTCCATAGGGGTCACGCTTGATCAAGAGTTGATGGTAAGGACTGCACTTAACGCAGTCTTCGAGGAGTGGGAGATATTTGTCCAAATCATACTGGGTAGGGTGAGTCTTCCAGATTGGGAAGAACTGTGGGCGGCTCTTCACCAAGAGGAGATCAGACGGCTAACCAAGACGGAAGGTAGCAGCAAAGGAGTCTGGATCAAGAAGGAAGAGGAAGAGGATGCACCTCTGGCATTTGTGGGAAAGCAAGAGAAGAGGAAGAAGAAGGACCTCTCCAAGGTCAAGTGCTTCTATTGTGGGGAATTGGGTCATTAAGCAAACCAGTGTCTAAGGAAGAAGAACAAGGGAGAGGCGTTTGACTCTAAGGCAGCACCAATGAGGGTGGAGAAAGAAGTCGAGGAGGATGACGATTGTGCCATGAGTGCTCATGTGCCACTAGAGAAGAAGTGGGGAGATATCGAGTTGTAGTCAGGAAGACTACAGGCGATGAGGGGAAAAATCATTGGGGTACCCAACCTCTTGGATTATACCTTGCTACAAGAGCCTCGAAGAGAGAGTAGTAGGATTGGCGGATGTTAGTAGAGACGGATGCGGATGAAGTGGCAGAGAGTGCTACAGTGCAGAAGTCCCGGGCAGCGCAAGGCTAGCAGGTTGCAACAATGTGAGAGGCACGAGAGTGTTGCACCAGTGCAAGATGGCACAGAGAGTTGTGCAATAGTGCGAGATGCAGGGAGTTGTTGCAGCAGCGCAAAGGTCAGTAGAGGGAGCACTTGTTAACAGCAGAGGGAGCTTCAACATCAAGAGTGTTTCTAGCCTAATAGGGATGTCAGAAGTTGGGTGGATCAATTACTTACTTCTCAGTAGCTGAGTTGCAATGTAGTAGCAATATGTAGTAGCATGATGAGAGGGGGATGTAGTGCAGATGCAGTGTTGGGACTATGGACCAACAACAACACAGATGTAGAGGGAGTTGCTGTACGGATGCAACAATTGCAGTGGCAGGGCCATGGGTAGCAGTACAGGATGTAGTGGTGCAGAGAATGTGGGCGGGGAGGCCTAGCATCAACACAGGTACCGGTGCCAGATAATCAGAGTGATGCTCAGTGAGGAGTATTGCTAGAGCACATTCCTCGCTAAGAGGGAGTGTTGATTTGGGGTAGCATTAGATGTGCTCTAGCCATGAAAATTGGTGGAGAGGCTAAAGCACATGAGATCTCCAAGACCCAGAAATGGTTTGGACAGATTGTACCCGGTTTGGGAGATATTAAAATAATTAATATTTTTAATGGAGTTCCTAAGTCTAAACTTAGGAAAAATAAAATATTAATGGGTATTAATATAAAACTGGGTTAGAATGTTCCAAAGGATAAGGATCAAGCCAAATCTAATCTTAGCCGTTGATTAGAGATTTAATCTCAACCGTTGAAGGACCAACGAGAAAAGTATAAGAGGAAGCTTGAGGGTCAGTTGGAGAATACACTAGCGTGATCAGTCATTCATTTTGCGAGAGCGGGGTTGCTAAGCAAAGTTGAATCAGTGATCAACAGCGAGGGGCAGTGAGTACGAGGCAGAGAGGCAGAGACAGTGCCAAGAGATCAGTGTAGAAGCAAAGAGCGAGAGCAACAACCAGAGCAGGCCACACAGAGCCCAACAGAGACAACGCAGAGGCGAGAGGGACTGTGTCATCCACACAGAGGGCTGCAGGACTGACGTAGAGGGTCCTAGAGGTTGCATAGTGCCTCAGAGGGCTGATGCAGCGGGTCCTGGGGCTGACGCAGTGCAGCAGGAGGTTGACGCAGAGGCCAGAAGGGCGAGCGCTGAGCTTTAGAGTCACTGGAGAGGGTTTTGTGGGACAGGTTTTCGAATAGAGAGGTATTGTTGTCATGTATTTTTTCTCTATCGGGTGAGCAGGTTAGGCACCCAGTTGTACTCAAGGAAATACTGCATAATAATATACCCTCAGAATAGCTGCACCAATTTTCCCGCATTGGGTTTTTCTGGGGACGAGTTGTCCAAAAATAACGGTGTCACTTGTGTGTTTGTTTTCTTTCTGCTGTTGATCTGTAGATGGTTGAGACTGTATGGTGTTTATTTTATTATTTATATGTTTTAAATAACTTGTTCGTAATTAAAAAGTAGAAGAAATAAACCAGAAGAATACAGATTAAATTTCTAACGGCTAGACTTAGAAATTTCAACATTTTCTTCTGTGGTCCTTCGCTTGAGTGGGAGGCCTTTTAGGCCTATATTTCTAGGCCAAACAAGGTAAGTGGTGGTGCTGATATGGTGCTACTATTATGACTGCAGGGAGGCTCCCTTATCCTCGCACGTGTGGCTGTTGGTGCCCTAGAAATTGTCTCCTTACCTTTGTTGTTCTTCCTCCTTGCTTCGCTGCACCTTGGAGACCCTTTTAGACTTTCTTCCCTTCACTTTATCTCAGCTACTTCCTTCGCAAATTTTAGAGATGATTGAGTGCGTTTATAGAGGAGTGGATAGCCTCTATAAATAGAGGTTTGTCCCTCCTTTTCAGGCCAACTTGACTGTTCATTAGGCTGACTTGACTGTTTCATCATAATTCATCTTTTATTCATTATTTGGCTGCTTGGAGACTTCGTTGAAGCTAGGAGAGGATTTGACTTGACTTGGAGGTGTTCCCATGACCTTGTCCATTGACATACATGATGTAACATGCCCTCAAAGGGTCTCATCATAATTACATTTTGACTTTGACTCTCTAGAAGCACTTTAAAATGTGCTTGACCTATTTTCAATGAGCAAGAAACTCATTGACAAATAATATCAAAATAATTTCTCTTTTCTTGAATAAATACAAATATCAAAATTTCATTTATGAAGACCTAGCCTAGTTACATTTTCTTCAACAGATCTCACACAAAGATAATATCTAAGGTTTTGATCTAACGCATCAAAATTCCCTTAAAAAGATTTTGCTGATATTTAACATCCATACACCCCATCATCCCAAAAGGACTAGACACTAGCCTTGTCAATTTGGTGATCAAACACAAATTCATCCCCAAGCTAAAATTTCTCTCTTTTTCTAATTTTGACCCTCTTAAGGATAAGCAACCAATTAGGGCTTGGTGCAAATTAGTTTAGAGGAAGAGTCTTAGCTTGTGGAAGGACTCAACATTGAAGGAAGACTTGGTTTCCTCAAAATCAACCTCCCTTAGTGGCCAATCTCTCCATTTCAAGCCCTAATTCCCTTTCCCTAGGTAGATTTGCCTTAAGAAAACCGTAGTTTTCAAAGCTTCAACTTGACGGCTTATTGAAGGTTCCTTGTTCCATTTGTTTGCTAATATTCATTGCGGGAAATGTTTTCTTGGCCTATTGACTTTAGGATAATCTATTTGGCTTGCTATTCTCAAGCCCTAGGTCAATTGTTCCCGAATGTGGCCTTATTGGAGGATGTGATTTATGTTTTCCATGCTAGATGAGCCTTGTCCTTAAGAAGAGTTATCCTCTATAAGCCATTTGTCACCTTGATCCTTGAACACAACATATCTATTATAGGTGACCTATCTAACGGGAAGCCTCCCATTTGTTAAATTCCATAAAGAATAGGGCATAATGGTTGTGGTGACATTGGAACACACCTCATTGTTGGCACTTAGTCTAATGTTTTCCTTGTAGAGCACCCCTCTACAAGACCTACTAGATTTTGAGGCAATATCTCTGGCGCTGTTGCAAGGGAGGAATTGAGTCAACCTCCTCGTAACCCAAAGTATTAACTTCGTTTCCTTGATTGGGCTTATCCCATAGAGAAGGATACATATGCTCATTTGGCAACTCCATTAGAAGAATGAAACCTTAGTTCTTCATTGAGCTTCAAAGTTTCAATGCTTGTAGGGTGAAGCAAGCATCTTTTAAGGCATTTTGAATTCACCATGGCGACTCCAATGTGGCTAATATGCAAAATTCAACAAAACGATTTTTCAGGATTTTCATGTGTTATTCCTTGCTTTGGATATCATGGGCATTCCTAGATATCCAAATGATTGGGATGGAAATGCTATGATAAATCTGCCCAAATTTGTTGGTGATCCATCTTCAACAATTTATCACATAACAAGACTCATCAAGCATGCGTTAGAGGTCAATGTGATTCATCATGACACTCTCATAAAGTTATTCATTGTCTTGTTTCTCTTGGGCATAAGCATTGGGATTGGCTTGTTGATTCTTGCAAACCTAGAAGCATTCCCTCTATCATGGTATTGATTGAAAAATTTCTAAGTTATAAGGGGCCAAGGCTTGAAAATAATGATCCCTGTTGAAGTTTGGACACAACCCTTGAAAGGGAATTCCGTCCCTCTGAAGATGTTAATGCTGATAGGAAGATCATCGTCATCCAGGATAAGAATGCCATGAGCAAAGGAAAGTCTTAGATGATCTTCCTCAAGATGACCAAGAAATTAGTGAGGTCTTCAATCAGGGGAACTTTCATACCCTTCAAGAAATTGTGAATGAATACATGAAATGTTACAGGCAACTGACAAAGGATTTCCTTGATGTGAATTTGCTATCAAACTTATGCAGTGAGCGAAGGATGGAAGTTGATGAAGTGTTGCATGAGTATGACGAGAATCCTATAGATATCCTCCTTCTAGAACTTGCTTATTAGTACTATGTAGTTAACGTTTTGTGAGATGCTGTCCGATAAAAGCATTGCAATCCTCAACAGGGAAGCCAATAGTTTTGCTCCATTCGCAAGGAAAGTCTAGAGCTTGATATACTGGAGGAGGCTTGGGGTGATCTTGAAAAGGTCACAAATGTGGAAGATCATTGTCCCGTAGATAGTTAAGCAAGTGATGAATCTATGAGGGAATTTTGTGGTGTAGATTGGGGAATCGAATGTGAATCTGAAGAGAATATCATAAAATCCCTAAATAGCAATGGGCATGTTGGTCAACATGAGGCATCCTTATGTGCACCATGTTACCGCTCAATCTAGCAGGGTTCCTAAAGATCGACTACTAGGTCAAATGGAAACAATGGAGCAATAGCCCACTATCGCCTCAACTAAAGCTCCCTTCTCTTTATGGATTTTCACTGATGTGAGGAGTCTTGGTACAGGGGAATCACTAAGAATAATAGATCAATGATGGAGAGGAAGTGATTTCAAGAGCCTATTCAAATGAGAGACTCAGATGATAGGGATTGCTTGCTCAAGAGTCAAGATGGATGGCTCTCCAATAAGGGTTAGAAGGAAACCTAGACCTAGGGCTGAGGAATGTTTCTTGATATAAAGTGCCCTAGACCTAAGAATCCTAGGATGATAGGGTTTTCTAATTAATCCTTATGAAGTTGGAGTGTCAAGGTTCTGGGACCACAAAGAAATCCTAGTGGAGCCAAACAAGGTCAAAGGTTTGGGGTGAAACATCAAACAAAAGGTCTTGACCAAGTAAGGGGAAAGAAAAGGATCAAAGAGATTAAATTTGACTTGAATCTTCAATGCAATGACCCTTGCTGAAGCCACTAACTAGTGAAACCTGGGATCAAGAACGGAGTTGGAGCTAGGGCTTTGGATAATTCTAAATCTAGCCACGAGAATTCTCTCAAAATTTTGTGGAGGCCTAAAGGATACCCCAACACAACTATGGACCAACTCGCTCACTAGATGTATGGCTACAATAGATTCCTGTGATGCCCTAGCAAACACTAGGGTTAGGGCTTAGAGAAACAAAGAGAGGAAGGTGAAAAGATTTTCGTTGAAGTGATCACCAAGGATTAGACTAGTGCGAATTCTATTGGGAGAATGGAGTCAATGAGATTTCAACCTTTGGAGTATCTTGTGCCCAATCAAGGAGTTCCCTAGCAACTTCGTATGGCCCTAAGGGCAACAACTAGGTTACCAAGAAAATTTATACTTCTTAATGCTGCAATTTGATGACTTATCGAGGCAATTACATAGCTAAAATAAACCCCTAGGAACACTCATTCACCATACTAGACATGTAACATATGCAAAACCCTCACAAAATCAAATTCACACTTCAATTAGGGCAGACACATAGATTCCATGAGCGAAAATTCCATACATTATACATGTGATATTAAATAGAGAAACATACCATGAAATAACACTTACAGGTAAAGCAAATATATCCAATCATCAAAGAGAGACAAAAATCAAAGCTCCAAGGCCAAGAAAAGATTTCTAAATGTCAAAATGCATCAATGCTCATCCAATTCGTCCTCTAATAGCTATAGCGAAATTCCAGAAGAAATAAAGATCCAAGTCCAAGTGATGATGAGAGAATGAATAATCCTCTCATCTATTTATATGATCCATAAGGGGGTTCGAATAGCCTAATTAGCGTAATAATGCCCCTTAGTAATAAAATAATTTGCAAAAAATAACATAACTTGGTGACAAGCCCACCAAGATAGCTCCATAATAAAAAAATAAGGCTCCAAAGAGGGAAAAATGATAAATACAATAGGTCGAAAGGCTGTTGAAGAGGCCTAATGGAGTCCAATGCATGCCAAAGTGAAAGGATGGGCTCCAAACATAGTGATCAAGGGGTTTGCCCCTTGATATCCAAGCAAACAACCTATGGTGTCCCCAAGTGGCTATGGGGGCACAAGACATCCTCACGGGTCTCCAAATGGATCGAACAAGCACGCATCCCATTTGTAAGGGCTAGAAGAATGATGCAAACCCTCCCATTGTCTCTCGCGGTGAGACACATCCTCATCTCGGCCCTGGATCAGCTTCTAAGTGTGTGGTGCAAGAGTGGAGTCGATTGGTAAAGGTGGTCTATGTGCATCATCATTGTCCAATAGGTGGAACTCAAGCAAGCCATGAGTGAAATTGAAGGATCCCATGGAGTGGCAATCTGCTCTCTGCTATGGCGGAGACCCGTGGCTCCCAATGCTCACCCTACAAATGCCAATATGACCCTCTGTGTGTCTTGGACTCTGTATAGGGAGACCAAATCTCAAATGAAGACTGACTTGTAACCCTGTATGAGATCCAATGCGTCTCCTCACCTTCAAGTACAACCAATCGATAGTGCAATTGAGTAAATGAGCTTACAAATCATGGAACCAAGTGGACACTCCATAGTGGGCTTCAGAACGTACAAGTGTCTCCAAGTTCAAGAAGAAGGTTAACCAAGGACCCTATTAGATGATTTCTGCCTCTAAAGGGGGATGCCATGTCTTTGGTACATCTATCAAATGGTAGGTGGTATGTGAAATGATGATGGAATGGAGTGGGGCATCAATGGAAGGCTCCAAGCCACATGCCACAATACAAGAGTAGCTGAGATAAGGGAAGCACACACTTGGGTATGCGAGTATAGGAGGGAGTAATCGTGGTACATGAGTTACCCCAACAATTCTTTTTCTGTCCTTCTTCATATGCCTTTTGTATTTTACAGATTTTTCCTTTGTAACTGCTTGAGGCTTCAGGGGATGAGAGCATGATATGTAGGATATAACAATGAATACCCCCTTTAGGTAGGGCAGTTCATTGCCCATCAAGGGTTGGGACAATCATGGGTTCCCAAATGATGTAAGGGGCCAATGTGAGGGGCCCTAGGGACTAGGGTGATGGGCCATGATGATAGGGGTAGAGCTCATGTTTGGCTTTGGCCCACGTGCTAAAGTTGTATTTGAGAGCCATCTTTTGCATTTTATGGTACATTTCCTGTTGAGAGTGGCCAAATTCAAAATTTTCTTCTCTTTTAGCTGCATCAACCTCCAGTGGACAAATGTGGACCTAGATGGGAAATGCGGTGAATGGGGTTACAATGAGATGAGGGGAGTGATGTATATGGTATCGTGAAGTGGGACCTCGCTACCAAAATCGAGATTTCCCATGTTGTGCCACCCCTAAAGCTAGTAGGCAGTAAAGGAGATCCCACATGACTAGGATACCAGGTTAACCATCAAGTTGAATAAAGGAGACAATAGTACAAATCAAGCCCACTCTTTTCGCGGAATCCTTTCGCTAATCCATGCCCAAAAGTATCCATGATAAGTAAACAAAAGAATCCAACTACACAATGAAAAGGCATACCTTCAGGGTCGGAAGGCCCACCTTGAAACATATGATAATAATAGATGGGTGAGGGACCACATGGCTGGCTCAGGCGGTGAAGATAGTGGCATGTTGAGCTATCTGGTGGCTGCGAGGGGCCGCTGGCTGCCAACTGAGGACCATCTAGGAGAAACAAATTCTCCTATGAATACTACCCATAGGTGGTGGGTAACATCTAGCTCCAACTAGGACATGATCTCTCAAGAGAGTGCACGAATGTACTCGTATGGAGAGGTCATGAGAACACCAACAATCTCTTTTGACCGCATACCTGTTACTTGCACATATCAAAGACCAAGCACACGGGGCAACATGTTTTGTGGTGTCTTATGATCACCCATGCTTAGTGTTAGGCCATAAAATCAACAAGAAATAAACTAATACTTTAAATGCCATTTAATTTAGATGCAGTTATTCTAGCATGATAATATCATATGATGTTAGTTATAATGAGAAAACTCTGTATGCAATACATCCTACTCTAACATGCATGTTATATTACACAAGTGCTAAGTGTAATCATAGATTCAATGCAATCAACATGTTAATTGATCAATATGAGAACACGTGCTTCTATGATTATTCATGCAACAGATCCAAAAACACAAATGGGAAGAATAATATGAGGGATTATGAGGGTGAGAGGTGGGAAAATAAGAGACCCATATGTCATAGAAAGGAACCTTGGAAGAAGGGAAAGACACCAACTGAGATGATTGAATTTGTTCTTCTAACCAGAAGATGAAAATGTCAATGATTAAGTACATGAACCTTTGATGAAGAACTATCTCAGGCCTATCATCCTCATGGTGAGAGGCAGTGAATGGCTCAGACACATTTAGGATGATATTATCTTGGTGGCTGGGAAAACAAGAGGGGGAACTATTGAGAAATCTAGGGGCAGCTAGATTAGGTGATTTCTCTTACTTTGATAACTGCTTGTGATGTATTTTTACTTAACTTGATTAGCTTCTTCTTACACTTGATTATATTAGTGTTCTTTATCATCAAATAGCTACCAAACAATAAAATCAATGAGACATTAGGACACAAGATGTAGGCGATCAACCAGGGCCAAAACCTCTCCAATCTGAGAGGAAAACCCACAAGAATTGTTCTCCTCTTATAGAACTTCAATTGACGAATTCCAAGATCCTCCAAGACCAAGTCAAACCTTGCTTCCAACAACTTATGTGATTTCGACTTACCCAGTAGATGCTTTTGGAACTTCAACATGGCCAACAAATTCTTCTGCAACTTCGACCTGCCCAAGAAACTTTTTTGCAACTTCGACTTGCCCAACAAATTTTTCTGCACCTTCGACTTGCCCAACAAATTCTTCTGCAACTTCGACTTGCCCATCAAATTCTTCTATTCAGCAAATTCTTCTCCCCAACAAATTCTTCTGCCTAGCAAATTCTTTTGCCCAAAAAATGTAGAAACCCTAACACGAGAGAGAGAGACCCAAAAACTTCGATCTAGTTCTTCTCCTTCTTTTTCGTCCTTTTCCAACTTCTATCTTGAGAAGATCGAATTTGCTTGAATAAGTCTCCAAATGAGGTCGAGTTCCTTCTTATTTATAGGCTTGTGAGGGGTACGAATTGCTATCTTTAGGCCGACTTGTCTCTTCATGTAGGCCAACTTGATCTTTGCATCATGACGAGGTCTTGAAGTGTCTTTTGACTCTATTTTGACTCAAATAAATTCTTTTTACAATATGTAACGTGCCCAAATGAGTCTTCAGTACATGACAATGACTCAATTGACTTGTAGACTAAATAGCAATCCCTAGAAACACTCAATGGGTGCTTGACCTAAAAAATAAATTTCTAAACAAATGTCTTTCGAATTAATCACATCATTAGGATTTGGTCGATGTTTCGAACCAACTAATGTGGTTTATCCTCAGGACAAGGTGAAAAAATCAATCGATCTCATAGAATAAATAACATGGATGCATCATTGCCCATAGTTAGCCGTTAGTAAATTAGTTATTAAGGTAAATAAAATAATATTCTAAAATTGGTTGTTAGGAATTATTTATTAAAATATTATATTTTTAATTATAAAGTAGCTGTTAGGAATAATTAAATATAAAATTAATTTTTAATATAGCGAATGATGCTTAAATTAATTAAAATAATACTATATGGGTCAGGATTTGGTTACAAAATATTATTTATTTATAGAGTATTTGTTAGGAGTTAATTTATTTTAATTATATTAAATAAAATAATATATAATCTTGCAAAATTTTATAATAATAAAGTTATAGGGTTAAGAATTGGTTCCAAAAATATTATTTATCATAATTATACATAAAAATTCCTAATGTAGTAAGAATAATTCATAAATTAATTAAAATGATGTTGTAAGGGTTAAGAATTGGTTACAAATTATTATTTATATATAAAGTAGTTATTAGGAGTTTATATAGTTTAATTATATTAAATAAATAAATTATAATATTGCACAAATTAAATAATAATAAAGTTATAGGGTTAAGAATTGGTTCCAAAATCTTATATATTTATAAAATAGTTAGGAGTTTGTTTATTTATTTTAATTATAATAAATAAATGAATTTATAATATTGCAAAAATTAAATCATAATAAAGATATAGGGTTAAGAAAAGGTTACAAAATATTATTTAATTTATAAAGTAGTTGTTAGGAGATTAATTATTTTAATTTATGTTAAACAAATTAAATTAAAGTAGAATTTTAAATAGAAATAAAGTTATAGGGGGCCATAAATGGTAAAAAACAGAAGGTAAATAATATTACAAAAAAATAATATTTAGAAATAAAACTTAATAAAAAAAGAAAAAAAAGAGGGAAAGAGACAGGGGGTGGAATCACGAAGAGAAAGATGGAATCCATATCTTACTCAACTTCCAACCATCATCCCTGTTAAGATTTCTAGCATTCCTCTCTCAGCTTCCTATGGTGGAAGTGATCAACCCTAGCAATGACTCTGGAGTCCTCAATAGTCAATACATACATGGTGTTTGGATTTCTCCTGCTGCTTTTGTGATTATCAATGCACACTAGCAAATAAACAGTTCAACTTTGTCAATAGTAGTATCTGATTTGGATTTGGTTATGAACTCTCCCTTCATGATGCTAATGTGATGATTGCAGACAGAGATCACATCTTTATCAGTTGCCAATAACAAATAATCATCAAATAACATGATTTCAGACAGAGATGGTCGCATCTTTAGCAATTGCCAATAATAATGGTCATTAAATGATGGCTTCAACAAATATTTTTATCAAATAATCATTTAATACATCTATACAGCTGTTAGACTGTTTGCATAGCTGCTATATTAGTCTAGTATTGGAGGGTGTATGACATATTAATCGTTGGTAAGTCTGGTTAGGTATTTTTCATTATATCTATTGAAGCAACTAAAGTAGACACTAATGATTTTATCAGTAATTGCAGGCAGAATATGTGCTTCCACTCAATTTTGAAGAAGTGGCAACTGGTGTTTTGAAGATTATGAACAACTTGGCTCGATTGGATCTTATGCTGATCCAAAATATGCTGGTGAGTTGTAAAACATAATCTGTTAATGAGTTATTGAAGATAGTATTGAATATTCTGTATTAAGACAGCTGATTGGAAAATTAAGAATAATTGTTTTCATGTTCTTCTATATGCATGTTGTGTTCTGTTCAATCTCTTAGGTTACAAATTGTGAAGGTTATCCAGTAAAATATTTCATCAATCAAATAATATTCTGCTTTCAAGTCTTCTCTAAATTTACTAGTAACATGGGGATATCCATTGATGTTGATCTGTTTAACACTAGTTATTATTGCATCTCAAGTAACATGGACACATGTTATTGCCATGTTGCTAATTGGCATTTCTTTGGATGATGTTTTGTTTAATTATGCATAGTTGAACAAAGTTAGTATTTTTTCAATCTGCAGGCAAGGCCAGATTTACAAATGGAGTTCTTCCACTTGATGAGCTTCCTTCTTTCTCACTGTACCTGCAAATGGAAAAGCACGACTGATGAGGTACTTGCATGGTAACATCGTTTAAAGTTATATTGCATTTTTTTCATTATTTATTTGAGCCATACTGAATGTTCTGCCCCAATTTAATGTAGCTTGCTGTCATCCTTAACTATTAAAAGCAATGTTGTAAATATTGGTATCGGCAAAATATCGTCAAGGGTCTTGACAACATCTTATCGACAATATTGGCAAAATATCGAAAAATATCAGTAAACGTAAAAAATGCATAATATATTCATTTTTTTCAGATTTTTAAACATATAAAGCAATAGCAACATGAAATAAACACATTGGCACATAAATATGAAGAAAGCACTGATATATATGATGTAGTGGATGTAAAATAACAATGATACATGAAAGAGGATACCAAACCCTGCTGATCCCTGATAATTGTCCAATCAAGGACTCAAATGTGGATAAACAATACAAAATTTCACATATATAAAAGTATCTCATGATCATGAGTTATATGTAGCAAAACAAATAAAACTAGCAGCTAGCTATCTGAGAGTAGTGCCCTCTCCCCCTTTTACGGGAAAACATGATGGGCTGTTTGTCAGGCCTGCCTCTAGCAATAGAAGGCCCTGACTCTAACCTAATGTCAAATAATGACTGCTGGGTATGGAGCTGTGCTCTCCTATATCTATCGCAGATGGTGCTGACACTGATGCTCCCACAGTCTCCTCCTCCTCCTCGTGCTGCTCCTACCCCGAGTCCTCCTCTTGCTGCCCCTGTTCTAATGGTTCTTCTAACCATGTAGGTGGCTCTTCCAAGATGGGCACCTCAGACTCCACCCTCCATTGAGACAATACATCAATATTGTCTAAGGAAATGGCATCTGGATCCATTGGTGTTTCTATTTGCTTTACTCAAAGTCGGAGATTGTAATGCACATACACTAAATTATTGAGGCGTGAGAATTCCAACCTGTAAGAGTGTCAAAAAAACTGAGTCTTGATTCTTGACACTTGAGGGTCATAAATAAAAATAAAAATAAATGTTATTGCTCAACTGAAGGCTGAAGCTCAAAGTTATACCTGTTGTGCTTTTTTGAGTGTATTTTCTCAAATACACTCCAATTGTGCTCACACCCTGAAGAGCTACATGTTTGAATTTGGATTCTTATGGCCAATTTCTGCAAATTTGGTGCCCTTGCACGAAAGCTTCGCCACCAAATATCTACAACAAAATAAAGAAATAAAATACTTAAAAACTTAAAATGTAATTAAACTTTCAAATAAAATATATTGAAATTTAAAAATCTAGAATTACAAATAAGTAAATTTTAAATTGAAAATTCTAATGAGCCATGACTTGTCACTTACATGGCATGAGGAGGGTCATTTCCCTAATAGCATCATCAAAGCCAAAAAGGCTAACACAATCCCAATAAAACTGTATCGCACAATTGATTTTGCTACGAAGCTCAGGATCAGGTACCATCCTATGAATACAAAAATGGAGCCCTTCCATCAGCTTGCCATTAAAATCGAAACCATATGTGTATGAAAATGCGGAGTTGAGGAAGAGTGTTGCTACATGAATGGATCGATGAAGCATCCCTGTTCACCGACTATCAATCCTATCTCATAACATCATCTGTCTATTAAGCCTAACAGCACCCTTGTCTGCATAATAAGCACAAATGGCCTCCTTGGCCCTATCCATGGCCTCATACAAATAAGCCATTGCAAGCTTCTCCCCATCTACCAATCTCAAAACCTTTAATATAGGTTCACTAACTAAGCACACTTCTTCTACTCCTTGCCAAAATGTGTCAGTGTACACCATTTTTGCAATGGCTCTCCCACCCCGTCTCCTGCTATATCTACAATCATACCACTCATAAAAAACAAACTTTTGCTTCAACTCAAACTGGCATTGAAGCAAAGACTGAAGAGTAATAAAGTTGGTGGCAAAACACGTGATTGCAGAACGCCGCAACTCATTGTTTCTAGTGTATCTCCTCATCAGGCTAGGAGAAAAAGCACAATCATATATAAACTTGGGGATGTTCCTAGACATATCAATCACCTCCTTGATGGAGAGTTTCCCCATATCAAGTAGCAAATCGATACAATGTGCTGCAGATGGAGTTCAGAATGATGTGATGTGCCTCTCCATAAGCATCCTGCCGACAGACACATAATTAGCTGCATTATCTGTTATGACTTGCACCACATTCTGCACACCAATCTCTTGGATGAACCCATCTAACAACTCATATATCAATGCTGCATCTTTTATATGTGCTGATGCATCCACTGATTTAATGAACATGGTACTTTTAAGACAATGTACCAAGAAATTTAGAAGGGTCCTACCCTTCCTATCTGTCCAACCATCAAACATCATTGTGCATCCAGATACCTCCCATGTCTGTCTCAACTTTTCCAATATAGAGTTGATGTCTTGCTTTTCTGCTTGAAGGATTGGCCCTCGCAACTCCTCATATGTAGCACTTTTGTACCCTGGGCCCACAATAGCAATAACATCACACATTGGCTTCCAAAATGGATTAGTTTTGGTGATGTTGAGAGGTAAGTCGCTCAAGAAAAGACACCTCCCCTTAACTCTATCTACTTCTTGCTTCTCCTTTTTTCAACAATTGATTTTATGGAAGGTTGTGCTCCATGTTTGGTTCGTGGAACAGAAAAGGATGGCCTTCCACTCCCAGTGACATTAGCACTAGTAGGTGACGCTGTGGAGCCCTCCTACTACCCTCAACCTCAAAATCGAAAGAAGATATCCCAAACGATTTCCCTGCACGTTTAATCTTGTTTCTTTCTGCCTCTTCTTTGTTTCTTCCTTTTTTCTCAATTGCTTGAAGAGATTTTTGTATAAGCTCCACACTAGATTCCTTACAAAGCCCAGCTTCATGTCCAGGGAGTCTAGCTAGATGGTATTTCAATCGCGTAACCCCTCCTGTCATCTTGTCCCCACACAATTTGCATGTTAGATATGCCTGATTTGTCCCACCATCAAGTTTCCCATACTCCCAAAATGGGTCCAAGGGCTTTGGCATATTTGTAGTGGATTAATTCAAACTTAGGGCACCAAAAAAACAAAAAATTGGTATTAAACCCCCATACACAAAAAATAACAGCCACCTCATTTTAAAAAATATATTCTTTTACTACATTACTTGCAATGAAAAATGGCAATAAGAGGGTGCATAAGAAAGTTAAAAAATAAAAATGAAGCTTGCTGTCCAAATATGGAGAAAACCCTTGCATTGGCTCATGGGCATGAAAATCATAGCAAATGGAGAAAAACAAAGAAGCAATGTGTGTTTGTAAACACGCATAATTGACAGAGTTTTTCTTCTAGTTTAAACTCCAAAGCTAGGGTGGAATTTGTTGACAAGGTCTTTAGGTGAGTCCTAGTGTTATATCGAGTCTATTGTAAAAGTTTGTTTGGGAATAATTTTAGTGCATGGTCCCTTGCAGTTAGACACCATGGCTAAATTATTTTTTCACAAGCACACTTGGTTTCATACAGGATCATATTGTGTTGCATAATTGGGTAATGTCTTGAGGGTCTAGTTTAAATGTGTATTTCCCTTTCTAAGGGTTGAATTTGTAATTATTTTGATGTAAAAATATTTTAGTGCATGGTCCCTCGCAATCAGACAACATGGCTAAAATATTCGAGGGTGGAAAAATTATTAAATCCACTTTAGATGTCAAGTAATTAATTTTTATGGCTAAAATTAAATAAAAATCTTAAGCCAAAAAATTAATTAATTTTGAGTCAAAATAATTATAGAGATTTTCTTTTTTCTCTCCAAGTGGAAAATAATAAAAAATTCGCAGGTAAAAAAAAATTCAATTTTTAGAAGTCCTCCACCAAGTGAAAAATGGATAATTTAAGAAAATTTGAGCCCTTGGACTTTGGTGGTTAAGTCAAAGTCAAATTTTTGAGGAAATTAATCCAAAATATTATTTTTTGGATTAATAAAAAATAGTTTTTAAGAGAAATTTGATTTTTTCCTCAAAATAAAAAATTTGACGTTGGAGATTAAAAGATGATCAAGTTATTTTCAACGGTTGAGATTATTTTCACGAGGATCAAGCCAACTAGCCATTATTTTCCACTTAGAGGGGTTTCTCTATATGAAGAAGCTATTTAGCTTCTATTCATAATTTTATATGATGATCTTTGGATTTGAAAAATTTGTAACGTTGGTATTGAGCTGCTGTTCTGTTGGGAACATTTTTTATCATAATAGAAAGACTTTGGGGTTTAGTTCATGGTGCTCTTTTATCTACTGATCTGTGGTATGTGTCAGCTATGTGTTATCATATGCTATGCTAATAGTTTTTTAAACTGTTATTTCATTTGTTGGTGATAAGAACATCCTATTGGTATGAGTTATTTTAGGTGATCTAATTCAACATATGATCTAACAATTTTATCTTGAGAAAATTATAGAGATTTACAAGTACGCTAACCCTTGGGCCCCAAGTTCACAGACTACGGAGAAGAGCCGACCTTGTTTGGGCTCTAAGATTTTGTTGTGGTAAATTATTTTGCAGAAAGGTTTTGTCCAATCTATCTTTCGAAATTATTCATCCATTATCATTTATTTGAAAAATATTTGCAAAATTATTATTTGATCTTGGTCTAAAAGGAGTTAATATGCTAATGAGAGCTTGTAATTTTATTTTGTAAATATTGTACATTTGTAAATAATTTTTAAAATATTTTTTTGACCCTTGGTTATTTTCTAGCACTTGGATATTTGGGGTTTTATAATTTTGTATACATATCTAGGGATTGGAATTCTTCTTTTCATTTGTGCAAGTGATAGCTCAAGGGTTTGAAACAACAAATTTTTCTGGGCTACTCATCCAAGCAAGGAACACTGATCTAGGCCCTTGAGGGTAAGATCTAGCCTCTCCATCTTCCAAAAACTCAATGTCCAGTTGAAGAAGGGAAGTCGTCCAACTTTTTGAACTGATCATTGGCAATTTTGTACAATTGTAGGGGTTTCAATTTTTTTTTTAAGGCCCTTAGGCCTAGCCATCCTACTCTTTTGCCCTAGCCATGAGCCTTAGAGGGCCTTTCTAACCCTTGACCTTCCCTTTCAGCCTAGCCGCTAGCCCTTTAGGGCGAGCCATGAGCCCTAGCAGCTCCTTTGGTTGAGTTGCAACCCTTTTCAAGGCCGAGTGTTGCCTTTTAAGGCCCTTTCCTAAGGCTGCAACCCCATAAGCGGATTTCCCTTAGGCCACTAGCCTTTTAGGCTTAGTGGCAACCCTTTTTAGGGCCCTCGGCTCCCTCTTTGCCCTTGCCTCAACCCTTAGAGGGTTGCTCGCTCTAGTAGTAGGCCTTTAAGGCCTTGCCATGGGCCTAGGAAGGCCTCAAACCCTCTCGGCTCCCCTCCATTGGCTCTTTTCCCTTGGCCGTGGGCCTTTTAGGCGTTTCTCCCTCCATTGTTCCCCTTTTCCTAGCTCATAGCCTCATCTTTAGCCCTCTTCTAGCCCTAGCCTATCCTGCTATTCGTTGTTTGGCCCTCCTTTAGTCATTGATTGAGTTTTCATTAGTGTTTCATCTCTAACAATTTGTTTTGCACAGTGTTGCGGGGGAGTGCCCCCCCCTCGATCCCGCTCCCAATCCGCACTCCGGGCGGGAGCGGGTCGGGAGCGCGGTCCCGGAAAGGAAGCGATTTCTAGAGCATGCTCCCTAAAAAAAAATGCTCCCTGCCTTTTCGGGAGCGTTTTCGGGAGCATTTAGGCTTTTTTGCAAATTTTTTTTGCAGTAATGTTCCAAATGCAATTTTTTTCAAAGAAACAAATAAGTTTTGAGTGGGGCAACTTAATGATCAAGCCTATGGCCCTAGTATTGATATGCGATTCATGGTAATGTTAAATTCTTAAAGTAAAAGTGACATTCTCCTTAATCTTCATTTTCATCCTTTTACTTAAATTTTTAACATTACCATGAAATGACTCAGGATGTTTGAGAGTGGTTCCAATCTCATTGGATTTCATATGGAGAAAGTAGAATTTTAGATGTCATTCAAAATCCAACAGACTTATCAGTTTTTCAGGATTGCAATGTTTCCATTGAATTTTGTCATGTATTATGGTATGGAACTCATATTTAATCAAGAGCACCAATCCCTCTATGTATCTTGATGTTAGTGACATTGGTTGTCGAACTCCTCTATCATGACCCTCCTAAAAACGTACGCATCATTTAAACAAATTCTTGACTTGACATGCTATGCTTTTTCTATCTTATGTTAATGCTTAGAGGGTGATATTAATGACAAAGGTCCCTATACAAATACAGAGGTAATGACAAAGATACCTTTGGATATTAATGCTTAGAGGGTGATATTAATGACAAAGATCCTGATTTTCCAACAAGACAAAAAAATTAGACATTTCTCATGGTGGCAAGAGGCCCAAGCATAAGCAATAGATAATAGATTTACTTGTCTTTTCTAGTTTCTAGTAGTTTTTATAACTATTGACTCTTTCATATTTATTATGATATTTTTTTAAGCAATATATGACAATTTAAGTTTGAAGTTGGCAATTAGAACTCATTAGTAATGAATTATGAATATGATGTTTCATGAAAGTTGAAAGTTGTTTCATTTCATTTTATAACATTTCATTTCATGTTAGATATTATTTGTTGTAATGGTTACACTTAGCTTACAAGTACAACTTTGGTGATCAATGATGATAAATGTTATATATTGAATTTTGAAAGCTTGAAACTTTAAGATTGATGAATCACGAGACTCAATATGTTGTATGTTACTATGTTACTAACTTGTGGACGTGGTTGATGAAGATTATAACTTCTAGATGATTGTTGTTATATGGTTCAATCTATGTTTTTTTTATGTTTTTTATATCTAATTCATAATTCTACATGTTTTTGTTGACATATATGTATCAAAATATAAAAAATATATATTATATAAAAAACGCTTTGGGATTTGCTCCCAAACCGGGAGCTTTTGAAAATGTTGCTCCCGCACCCGTTTTCGCTCCTGCTCCCCACTTTCACTCCTGCTCCCAAGTAACACCGGTTTTGCAACGATTTTGGAGCTAACTTTGTGGTTGTAGGTGCTCAAGTCCATTGGAAGAGTAACTAGTTGCATACAAGGTCATTACGCCTCTTGGTTTGCTCTCTAATCCCTCTTTGTCATCACTATCTTCATTTATAATTTGAAGTATTTTATGACAAGAACGTATTCAGGGCCTAAACGCATCTAAGATAAGCCTAAATTCATTAATAAATGACCTAAGGCATTAAGAATATTTTGTAGTAAAATTGAATGCATATAAGTGAATTTTTGCGGACGATGGGTTAATTTCCATATCTGATATGTTTGCTACAGCCATTTAAAATCATCTACAATGGTGGTAGAATAACATAACATTGGTATAATAATCAATTTGCAAGCATATTTCTTCATTGGCATATCACTTGCATTAGTTGGTCTTGCATTTCTTGAAGGTTGTCATAGTAATTTGAGGTCTGATATATACTGCATAAGGTTTGCATATAAACATTACGGTGGTGTTAAAAGTGGTTGACAATCCTCTAATTTCACTTGGCTCTTGTTTCTTGCATCTTGTGCACACCATGAATAATCGTTTTCTAGTGGAATTGGGTGCTTTTCTTATTGCTGCAACCATTGGTCTCTTGGCTGCCCCATTTTGCATCTCTTGCATCATTGACATTCATTTGCACTCTTGCATAAGCATATCTTTGATTGCATTAACAAACACAAGTGCTCTAATTAAATTGGCAATCGTTTAATAAGATTGGCTTAAAGAGTAACATTGTGGATTAATGCTCTAGTTTCTTATTGCTGTCATTGGTTATTGGACAAGTGAATACATTGCTCTTCATTGGTATTGTGGAGATAAGTATCTTTTGTGGATTTAAAATTTTGTTAATCTAAGCCACGCTTAAAGCACTTTATCACTTGTGTAATCATATTTGTGATAAGAGAAATCTTGAAGTAAGTCAAAATTTGCTCATAAAGAATTCAATTTTTCTTGTGTATCTAATTGGCATATTGGCGTTCCATTGTTATAATTTTGAAGATTTGCTAATTGTGCATAAAGATCCTTATCTAATTGTTGAACGAAGCATTGATCCTGTCAATTTAATTGTCTATTTCATAAGCAATTGTCTATTGGTAATCTTGGCAACATTTTCTGGCACCATTTATTTTGAGAAGTTTCTCTTGTGGTGAAGTTTGCCATTATTTATTATTAAGTATTTCATTGTTCTAAATTGAGATATTATTAAGTACTTAAGAACCTTAACAATCTCACCTTAAAAATAATCACTCATATTGTGCACTTGCATTTTAGGACTAGCTTTGCACAAATTAATTTACCTCCAAGCATAAGCTTGGTTGATAGAGAGATAGGACCATCTTTCTCACCCAACTTGTGAAACCTAGACCCTCTTTAGTGGTTAACACGGTGACCTTGCAGTCATCAAAGCCACAATCTCTACAACGTCAGAGGCATCGGGTGATTAGAACCCCAAGGGAGGTATTGTTAATATAGCCTTTGCTATCTTCCCTTGAGTTTCTCTCTCACAACTCACACTAAAGACTGACTTCTAAATAGTTGAGAGGAAGGATTCACCTAGGTAGGCATCTAATTTAAAATAAACCAAGATTCTGCATTTCACCTAGATTTTAGGCATTGCATTTCATATAGGATAGTGAAGCATCCTAAAGCAACAACTATTCATTTGGTGACTTGGTAAATGATTTATCTTAAGCAAGTATTTGACTCCATTTAGGCATTGGTCTTCCATGATAATCTAATCAAATTGTTTATCTTGCTAATTTAACCAAGTTGCTAGGCCATTCAGTTGTGTCTCCCGGGCTTGTCGGTTGTCGACAAGTCTTGCATCTTCACATTTTATAGGGACTACGCCCCATAGCCTACTGTAGGGAGACAACTAGAATGGAGAGGGCAGGGATTAGAGTGACAACCCTTGCCCTAAGTGTTGTCGCATCTTTCCTGTATAATTTGAGCGACAACATGACCTAAATCTATAGTCTATAGATATCTGTTGAATGGTGTTGTCATTAATGTCAACTTCCGTTAATGAACACTCTTAATATTTGTTTGGATTACATCAAGTTGGAAGCTCCATTGGAAGGATGGTTGGAAACCCTAGTAGCCCCGCATTTATTGATGTTTTTGAAGATGAAGGGCAATGAAATTGACCTCAAGATCATTATAATTAGATCCTCCTCGTCGAGCTGTTTCCGGTTGTATGTGGCTCATCATGTGAGTCTTCATAGTTTGTAAGTTGCGCTTGATTAAATTTGAAGGACCAAATTTTTGGGCAAAAACCCTAAAGGATGGTGATGTGGCACCTGTACATTGGCCAACCCATTATACAAAGCAAGATTGAAGGGTTTTCTTCAAGGTTGTGGTTAAAATATGTTATAGAGGGCCCCAAATATTATTTAGAATTTACAAGGGGCACTAGACATTATCAAAGAACTCAAATTCTCATCCCCAAATGAGCACACGACCTATCTTTGGGCTCCAACTTTAATAAAATTCAAATTTCGAAAAGCCCCTCCAATGGCTCTTCTTTGAAGCCCCTTCCTAGGCATAAGAAATCTATAAAAGGGCATTGATTTTGCTGTCTAAGGTTTGAAATTTGAATGATTATCTCTTGAAGTATTTGAAATCTAACTCGGCCCTATGGAGACAATGATTATCTGACGAGTGGTTAGGTTTTATTTGTTTGGACTTGGGTTGAGGGATTCATTGAGTATCAATTGCAGGACAACAAAGGATAAAAGGGTTTGTTTCGCTTGGTTTTATTGGTGGTTTCGTTGGGATTGGTTTGCAGGGAATTGAAGACAATCATCTGAAGCAATCTTGTTAACTTTTTCTACAACTTCAACCCTCCTTAGGGCATTCTTCTGAATGGTACGTAACATTTTTCTGTGATCAAATTTGGGCTTCCAAATATCCCTGCGATTGTCCATTATGAGCACAAGCTAAACTTCGCTGGGTATTTGATAGCTTCTATTCAAATACAATGATATACTCTTATTCATTGACAATTGCATGTATAAGGACCTGCGTTATGATCTAAACAAACACGTATGGCTTGTCATTTGGAATTTTGAATTAGTATTTTGACAATAGTCTGTCCTAGAAAGAGGTTCTGTATTGCTCATCAAGAAATCTCTAGTGGCATTTAGGTTTACCTTGAAAGTCTCAACTTTACCCTATAAGAAGACCAAAATCTATCACTGAAAGAAGATTGAAGACTCATTATTTTGTGATTTGCGGCCTTGAAATTCCAGCTAGTATTCTGTGCTACAAGTTCTGAACTGTGTGAGGCTCTGAGCATAAAAATTGAACAAGTTACCATGCAGACTTTGCTGGAAGGAAGTGTAACCGATTATCAACAAGCCCTAGATCTGATCTTGCATCATTGTCTTTCTGAAGGACTCATTCAAATAGATATCTAGCATACACAAGGTTGGTCTTCCTTGGATCAAATGACACATATCTAAGCCCTTGTACGCAGAGGTTTGAGACATTTGAATTGGTTAGTAGATGTGAAAAGAAAGATAGTTTTGATTCACTGTGTTAGGACAAGATTTGAGCCCATCCAAAAGACAAACCTGAATTTCACATGACTGCTTGAAGTATTAATGCAAGCTGTGCACTTTTGAAGTTCTGAGCATTCTTGGATTCGCTCTAGACATCAAGGCATGTCGAACCTACTCAGTGGTGAAATATTAGTGAGCTTGCTCTAAAAGTTTATATTCACGGATTATTTGACGTTGAAGGAGAAATTGTGGTTCAAACATTTGTAGCTTAAGTTTATTAACACGTTAAATCATTGACAACTGGACTGGTGCCTGAATTGACACATACATACTTGTAGTGCTATGCTGAGTTGGCTGGAAATATTAGTTGTTCATAAATGCGTGAGCTGATAAAAAGTAACTGGACATCAAATTCAAATATAAGCGCATTATATGGTCACCAAAATTGTGGAGCCGAATTGGTTGTGGACTTCAATACGTTAGCCAAGGTCAAAGTCCAATCTTTCTCATTCTATCTAACAGTTAGTGGACAAGGTTTTACATTTTGTAGCTTCAGTGCCAGATCATTGCCATTTTGTAGAAGGGCATCTGAAAAGGGATAATTTGTCGAACATTTAATTTTACATATAGTATTTTTGATTTCTGGGAGCATTGGTTGTGCAAAATTGGAATTTGCATGAAGCACAACAATAAGGCTTTGAGGGTGCATAAACTAGGGTTTGACCAAGAGAGTGCAGGACAAATTATTGATGCCCATGCTACAACTAGGGCTTTAGCAAGATTTGTTCTACAAGTTGAGATGATGCCCATTTAGGGCTTCTTGTTGATCTACAAATTTGACATTGTTTGAAATTGATGATGTTGTTGAGAAGTGTTAGGGTCTCACAATTGTGAAGAAATCAGATTGATTACTTGTTGCAGAGATGCTGAGCAAGTGAATTGATTACTGATAGAGTTTGATGCAGAGACATGTTAAGGTTTTGGACATAACAAAGAGAAGACAAAGTTGTTCAACATCTAGGGTTTGATATGCAGTTTGAGTGGAGGTAGAATTGATTACACAATAGTTTCTTGTATTTTAGTTCCTTTGTATTGATATTGAGCACAGGTAAATCCAATCTGAAAATTGTGAAACGTGGCCTGTCGGTAGATGAGGGTGTGTTGACGGTGCTGGAAATTTGTCAACTAAGGTCTCTCCCCGATGTGAAGTCCCAATTAGACCTCACACCGTTTGGTGTGGGAGCCCCATCTGGAATATCAACCCGGTTGCCATATATCTTAAAGATATGCGTTGGCTTTAATTGTCAGCCAGAGAGGGATGCATTCTTCGAAAAAACAAGAAGGTGTGCATGGTGAGTGTTCAGTTATAAATGTGTCAAGGTTCTTCCACTGCAGAGAGGGGAGAAAAGTGAGCCTCTTCATGAGAGGTAGTAGTACCATCCAAGAAGAGACACACATGGACCAGAAGGATCTATCCGACGTCCAACGAAATAGTCCACAAAGGATGCGATGGTCATTACAACCAACAAATGAAGAAAGATTTGTCTAATATCCTGCAGAATAGTCCACAAGGATGGGACAACAATAACAACCATTACAACACATTCTCAATAAGATAAGTACTAAAATAACCGAAATAGTTCAACTATCTTAGCACATGTGAAAGCAAACATGAAATACAAATATCCACAGAATAGTCTTACAAACATTCATAATCCATGCATGAAGAACGTGTTGGCCTTGAAGGCTTCTGTTATTAAGTAAAAGTTCCAAGACACATGTTTACAATGTACATCACTATCTCTAGTAGTGGAGCATTGGAGCCACTCCTTGCTCCTCATGGACTAGGTTATCTCTCTAATGCCTTGCGGGAGGTGCCAAGGTGAAAAGTCCTTTGCTCATACAATGAGGTAATGTATATAAACAAGGGTGACTCGTTGAATACCCTCATGACTGTTTGACTTCCTATGACTTTTCAACTCACATGACCCTTTACATGCCATGTGTGTCCTTTGAACTTCCACTTTACAATACATTTTGAATACAATATACATGATCCACAATAATGATGTGGCATATGACCACTCATGAGTCATGTCATGTTATGAGTCTAAAAGGTCTAAAATATTTCCTAGAAGAAGTCTCAGCTACTTGCTTTTTAATGTCGACCATTTCATTGGACATGGTTTTAAGTACCTTTTGCAGACCTTCCAGATCGAAATGATCTTTAGGTGCTTTCTTCTTGGATTCGTCCTTGAAAGTGACCTTCTTGGATTTTCTTTCTTCTAATGCATTCTTCTTTTGTAAAGCTAAAATGCATTTTTCTATAGCTATGGCTTCTTTCATGTTTTTTTTCCAAAGTTGGTTTGGCAACTTTGTCTACAAAAATAGCTGCATTTGAGGGAAGAGCAAAAATGTACCATTCATTTTGAACTTTAGTGCTTGGCTTGGATGCCACTGGAATTTTGTTTAATAATTTGTTAAATCGGGAATTGAAGTCCTTAATTGACTCTTTAGATTCAACCTTTAGGTTGGAGAGATCATTAAGAAGAGTAGCTATTGAACGATCATCTCCAAACTTGGTTAGGAACTGTTCTTTAGAACTCATGTGCCTTAGACTCTCAACCAATTTTCATGGCTAGAGTGCATCTGATGCTACCAAAAACTAACACTCCCTCTTAGCGAGGAATGTGCTCTAGCAACAATGTCCAACTACATGCTACTCTGTCTTTGAAGCATCTCCTTTCCGCACTGTTGCTGCCACCAATAGTGTGTTGTTGCTGTTACTGTACTGCTTCCCATGGCACTACCATTGCCACTGCTGCATCTGTACTACCACTCCCTCTGCATCTGTTGTTAACACTGCCACTACTAGCTCTGCACTGCGTCATTTTCCAATTGCTGCTGCTCAGCAACAGAAAAGCATCCGAAATTTCTGAACTAACTGTGTTCAACATAATACCATGTGAATGTTGGAATTTGACTGCTACTAGTCTCTGACCCTCTGAATCTTCTGCATTGCTGCTGACTTCTGCACTGTGCCATCTACACTGCTGCCAACCTTGCTCTGCGCTGATCAGTCTCTGGTCTCAAGCTACTGCATCTGTCTCTCCAATCAACCCACTACATCATCTGACACTAAGTCCATCTCGATGCGGCTGAATATTGGGCTCTCGTAGTAAGGAATTGATCCAAGAGGTGGACTCCTCAAGGATCTTGCCCATATGTAGTCCTCTCAACTACAGTTCAATATTGCCCCATTTCCCTCCTGGAGATGCATGGGCACTCATGGCAAACCCATCTTTGTCAATTTTTGTTGGAGCAGCCTTAGGATCATGTTTCTCATCCTTATCCTTTTGTTTCAAAGGCCATTGGGATGCAAAGTGGCCCAACTCGCCACATCTAAAACATTGCATCTTTGAAATGTCCTTCTTCCGCTTTTGCTTTTGCTGTCCCTTTGATGCTAGAGTTGCATTCTCCTCCTCCTCCTTGGCCTTCGTGCTACTCCCACTGCTGCCATTGAGGTTGACCTTAACCAGATCCCTCCTTAATTCGTCTTGTTGAAGGGATACCCACATCTACTCCCATGAAGGTAGTCTTTCCCTGCCCAATATACTTTGGACAAAGACTTGCCATTCATTTGAGACTCCATTTAAGGCCATCCTTACCATTGCAGTAGACTGAGGAGTAGACCCCACTGCAGCAAGCTAGTCTCTGGTGTCCTGAAGACGTTGAAGATAGGAGTTAACCCCTTCTCCCTTCTGCATCAATGTCCACTGCAACTTTTGTTCTAAGTACATCTTCCGCTGTTCGGAAGAACCTTCATACAATGAAGACAAAGCTTCCCACATTTCTCTGGCTGTATCTTTCCCTACAAATGTGAGACCACATGATCTCGAACTCCATCGATTATGAACCTCTTCGCCTTTCCCTGCTCGGCCTTGTACTTCTTCTTCTGATCATTGTCTGCGGGAACAACCACAACACTCTAGACGTAAGCTTCGAGATCGTACTCCTCTAGAACAGCTAAGATTCTAGTCTTCCATAAGACATAGTTGGGAGCTCTTTCCAAACTGTCCTGATCTCTGAGCCCACGTGATGCCATCTCACCAAAACTATTGAATTGACTCCTCTAGTCACTGCGCAACACTGGTTTGTGGCCTGGCAAGTGAAAAATTCAGACTTTTGGAAAGAAAAGTCCTCTAAGGAGAAAATTCCCCTTCTATGCGTCTTTGCTCTTTTTCGACGGATTTCTGCCCCAATAGAAATTACGCCCTTCAAGCACTGTGCTGAGGCTCCGCGTCACTCCCTTTGCCTCTGCAAGCTCACAAACCAGAAATCATACCTCTCCATCGACTCTCTCAGAGAGATATTTCCTTAGAATCTCTGCTTTCTGGGCAAGGACTGCACAATCCCTTCAAGGGGATTCGAATCGTTGCCAAATGCAGCTATTGGCCTCTCTGCTCATCGCTAGATCTGCTCTTCCTATTTCAAAATCAATGCTCTGATACCATGTGAAAATTCCTACACTCAAGGAACCCCTACTGCAGCGAAACTGAATTTACTTCTCCTACTTGATTTTAATATACATTATCAAGTTATTTTTTGAAATACTGAAGTAAATTATTTTTGCAGCCTACACCAACTTAATTTGATTACTTGAAACAAGAAACTGAACAAAGAACAAGATACATAGGACACAATTATTTTTGGACAAAATAGTCCTTGGAAAAGCCCAATGCAGGAAAACCGGTGCAACAACGCTGAGGGTTTTATATTATTAAGCAGTAGTTTTGAATACAATGCCGATTGCCTTCCCAACGATCCAGTGACAGAGAAAAAATATAATGGTGGAAAACTGAGTGAGATTACCTCACTTCACCCGGCAATTTCCCTCTGAGCCGACAGCAGAAATGGCTAACCCTAACTATCTTTGCACTGGCTCTGCGTAGGCCCTGCATCAACCTTACAGGCTCTGCGTCAACTCTACGCTGTCTCTTCTGCCTCCTGGAGCTTCTGTGTCAACCTCTCCCGGCTGTTTCGACAACTCCCCAGTAGTTTCCGGCTTTCTGCGTGAGGGAAACCTCACTTCTGCGCTAGCCCTTCTGGCTTTGCCTCAGGCCTACGTGGGCCCAAATTGGCCCAACGTTAGTCCCTCTAGATGTTACATTTCCTCCACTAGTGGCTCTCCGCCTCTTTGCCTAGTATTCCCGAACTATCCCTGCCCTTCTGCTGCAGAATGATCACTCAATTCAAATTTTTCAACTTCCTAGCCTTAGAAATCGAACTCTAGATCAATTCTTTCTCTCCGTGTGTGTTTCTAAATGAACCCCAAGCCTCCCTCTTATACTTTTCTCGTTGAGACTTCAACAGCCGAGATTACGTCTCTAATCAACGGCTAAGATTAAAACTTGGCTTGATCCACTTTCTAGAACATTCTCACCTATATTTTGATTAATACCCATTAATACTTTAATTTTCCTAAGTTTAGACTTAGGAACCCTATTAAAAATATTAATTATTTTAATAAAATACAATATGGGTGGAATTTTACCAAACAAATTCTGAGTTCTTTAGAACTCATGTGCCTTAGCCTCTCCACCAATTTTCATGGCTAGAGCACGTCCGATACTACCAAAAACTAACACCTGGGAGACAGGAACTGCGCAGTGCCAGGCAGCAAGGTCACAATTAGAGGGCTGAGACTGCGCAGTGCATAGTTCAGAAGGGGCCGGTGAAGCTAGGTTGCTCGGTTGGGAAGTTTTTCAGAAAATGGCTAAGTGTGGGATCGGTGAGATAGGTGATGAACTGTGATGAACCTTGACGGTGATCACACACTTAGAATACTTTGACGACATGAAAACATAGATCATCTGAACATATGTACAAAGCATCTCCCTTTGTGTGACAACGTTACTACAAGGTACGACAAGTGTGACACTTAAGATAGACTTTGGGACAACCATGACAGCACTTGTGCGATAGTGCTAAGAACTTTGTGAATGAGTGCGACAAATATTTACATAGAACAAACCATATATGCAAAGACAAACCTTTGAAACCATCAAAATAGGGTTGTAAACATTTCGTGATAGCCAAACATGCCAAAAGATGACTATTAACCCAACATGCAAAAGTGAACAAAACACTACAAAAAAGCTCATGAAATAAGCTGTAATGTTTGTGACAACATTGTTCAAGACCAAGGAAGGCTCTGAAATTGAGTTTAAGCCAAAATTTTGGAGGGTGTTGCAATAGCTACAACAAGGTGGCAAAGTGAGGCAAGGTAGGAGAGTGGAGTCTCCTTTAGGTTGGAGCCTAGTAACACTTCAGGGTGGCAGGGTGGTGCTAGGGCATGTTGTTGCCTACACAAGGCATTGGAGCATTCTTTTGGTTGCAGCTTGTAAATAAGTCATAGGAGCATCCTACAGGTTGGAGCCTGTAAATCAGGGGGTTGGAGCCTCCTTTAGTTGGAGCTGAAAACTTGATGTAAATCTTTGAAAGACAAATATTAAGAAGCATTCGGTCGGTTTTGTCCCGTAGGGGTTTCCACCTAAAAATCTCTATGTCTACCCTCTCTATTGTTATGCATTGTTGATTGGTGTTGATGAGTGTTTATGTTTATCTGATGCTAATAACAATTAATGCTCTATGAAAATACTAATTGATAAGAAATATTGATTCACCCCCCTCTCATTATTTCCAACTATATCGTCTTTGACAGCCTGATTTAGTACCTATTGAGTTGACAAGAGATGGCTTGGTGCATCAAGCGAGAAACTAAATGCGGGAAGGTGCTATGGAGAGAAAAATAGCGATTGGAGAGTCGAGGTGCCTCTGAGAACTGTTGAAGAAAGTGTAACTAGGTTCGGTCTCCATAAATGTAATTTTGATCTTTGTATTTATAAAAGAAAATAAATATTATTTTGGTTATTTATATCAATGAGTTTCTTGCTCATTGTATAGGTCTAGCACATGCCAAAGTGCTATAGGGAAGTCAAAGAGTCAAAAGAAATGTTGAAGACTCCTTAAGGGCATGTTACACCATGTATATATATGTATTAGAGTCCAAGAAATACCTCCAAGCAAAGTCAAAAGTCTCCTCCATGCGACGACAACACTAAAAGAAGCAATCCTAAGTATAAATGACAAGTCGGGATTCAAGAAAGGATGATATGTAGGCAAGGAAAGATGTAGCTAAGCTAAGGGGATTGTGGTAATCTCAATCTAGGAAGCTGTCAAAGGAAGCTGAGATGATCAAGGAAAGAACTAAGATGAGGTATGTATGCATCTATGTTTTCAGTTTAAAAGTCATGTCATCATATGTGTTAATGAGCATGGGGAATGGCTCTAAAAGCATGGTCAAGAATAAGGAAGATCTCTTTCATTAAGAATATGCTCGAAGACATGATTCACACATTGATAAAGGTCAACATGAGAAATGTCCTCATAAGAAGTATGAGGTGGTTGACTAAGCAACCTATAAAGAAGCATATGGGAAAAGAGATCGGGGATAAAAAGGACACCATGGACACTAGGAATCAACATCCGACAGATTTGTTGAAGGCATCTCCCAGAAGAAGGCACGAGAATTCTGACTAAGGAAGAAAAAGATCAAAGGACCCTTGACACCTGGAAAGGCCTTGGAGATGTGAAAAATGTAGGATGCTGATGATTCAAGCCAATAAGATGTCATGATGAAAATCCATCTCGTAAGGTACTATTTGACTTAATGTTATTTTTGAATTCTTGAGTAATATCTAGATGGAGTCATGTAGGGCTACTGGAACAAGAGTTGTAAGTGCAAGTACAACTAGCATTCATGTGGTGGATGGAAATTCTTGAAAGAAGCATGAAGAAAAAGAAGTAGCCATATGACAAAGGTTCCAGATATGTATCAAGAAGGCCACTTTCCACAAAGGAAAGAATGACATGACAAACTAAGAAGGAAAGTGATCGATGGCTGATGCCCTACAAAGAAGAAGCACAACAAAAATCCATGACATCAAGGAAAGAAGGAGATCCAGCAGTTGAAGGACCCACAAAGAAGCTGTTGATATGTAGAAGAGTCCCTAGCTAAGAGGGAGCTCTGACAAGTTCTTGATTAAAAGGGGGAGCTTGGGCAAGTTCCTAGTCAACAAGAGCTTGGGTACATTCCTTCAAGGAATGGGCGTATCTTCCCCAGTTGAGAGGGTGAGATAGAAACAACATTCTTGTCTTCACTTTGGAAGAAAGAATGGAGGATTGGGTAATCATTTGGCATCCGATGCTCTTTGAGGATGTGTAGGGCATCCAAGACAAGAGTAGGCAAGAGGATCGATAATCTTTGAGGATTGGGAACCCAAGATAAGAATAGTTCTAGAAGGTCGTACTCAGTGAACACCTGGGTGGGTATGTACCTTGAGAGACAATGATGAAGGTGTCTATAGTCATTGGTCTCACCACCGTTGTGCTCTGATCTAATGAGAGATAGAGTTGTTAGTCAAGGCCTTGCAATGTAAACAATGTTGGTTACTATGATGCTATAATTGATGGATTGCCAATCCGATTTCTCTTATGTGAATTCTTCAGATTGAAAATGGCCAAATACCTTGTAATGATTTATGAATACCTCCCTAGTTAAGAGGGAGTGTTGAAGAAAGTGTAACTAGGTTTGGTCTTCATAAATGTAATTTTGATCTTTGTATTTATAAAAGAAAAGAAATATTATTTTGGTTATTTATATCAATGAGTTTCTTGCTCATTGTATAGGTCTAGCACATGTCAAAGTGCTATAGGGAAGTCAAAGAGTCAAAAGAAATGTTGAAGACCCTTAAGGGCATGTTACACCATGTATATATATGTATTAGAGTCCAAGAAATACCTCCAAGCAAAGTCACAAGTCTCCTCCATGCAACGACATCACTAAAAGAAGCAATTTGAAGTATAAATGACAAGTCGGCTCATGTCGACAAGTCGACCTCAAGTCGGCCTAAAGAAGGGACAAACCTCTATATATAAGAGGTTGTCCACTCCTCCAATGACAACGAAGATCACCTCTGAAATCAGCGAGAAGAAGGGACAAGTTAAGGGTGAGAAAGGGATGAAGAAAGGAGCCTCTAGTGCAGCGAAGGAGGAAGAAAAAGTACCAAGCCTTAGAGGACTATTCTAAGGTCAATTGCAGTCACACGTGCAAAGAAAAAGAGGGTCTCTCTACTGTCATAGCAGCCCTCCACCACAGTCATACATATCTCATTGTTTGGGCTAGAAAAGTAGGCCTATAAGGCCTCTCACTCAAGCGAAGAAGGAAAGAGGACTTTCACATAAGATTCTAGAAGGAATCCCCTCACACGTGTGAAGAAACAGGGCCACACTGCTATCATATCAGACTTGCAACTATATATCAAGAAAGAGCTCGTTTGGAGAAGGGATAAAGTTCTCTTCATATGTGAAGGAATCTACTAAGGATCAAAGAGGAATATCTCTTGTACAAGAAGCATAATAAGGACTACTATCAGTTAACGGAAGAAGAAGAATATAGACTTGACTTGTGCTTGGAGGATATCCTTTTCAAGGGTCTAGGGTTTGGCATTTATCAATAGAAGCTTCTATAAGAGAAATTTGAGAAAGGGTTTTCCTCTGTAAGAGAGAGTGGTTGTGCCTTGGTAGAGAGCCAACATCTTGTGTTCTTGTCTTTTGTATTTTGATAGTAGTTTGATGAAGTAAAAGAACATACACTAATAATAAGAAGAAGATCAAGCTAACAAGAAAAGTAAAAGTGCTTCACAAATTGTTATCATTGCTAGAATGCTATCATAACTAATTTCCCTAGATTCTTCAACAAGAACCAACCTTTAGCATGTTTGGGGGGCGAGGGGATTCAAGGTGGGAGACTCTGATGAGCAATGAGCAAGATAGGGGTACCTCTCTCTCTTGGTGGTAGCGTCTCTGAAAGCCCTGACTATATGAAGGAAAGTGACCAATTGGAAAAGAATCTCAAGGTGACATGGGTGGACACTAAGCTCTACTTCAACACTGGGCTATGGAACTGTCCGCTTATTGTTGAATTGGTTGTCATTGATGTCAAAGCGGGAGTAGTTGTAAGATGATTAAGTAGGTGTGCAGCAAGTCATTGATGTCAAAGCAAGGGCAGGTGCATGTATCTGATAGATGAGAGGTTGCAAGAATGAAACCCTAGCGCAAGGGTTTGAGTTCCTTGGATGATGAAGATATGATGTCTTTGTTAATGTTTTTAGAGCAACAGATTAATGTGCTTGCCTCAATAATCCTCGCCATCATATTCTACTCATCAAACTGATTCGAATGGTATGTGGAGCGCTTCTTAGGTCCTTATGGTTAGTGAAATATGGATGGTCAAAGTCAAAGCTCCAATTTGTGGTTCAAAACCCCATAGGGTTGTTGACGTCGCATTAAATTATTAAAGATATGGCAATGATATTACATTGTTTAATGATGTGGCTTCATGGATGGCGTGAAAACCCCAACAGCGAGTAGTGGATGATGTAGTGCCTTAACATATGGCACGTATCATAAGAAGGAGCCTTTATTCAAAAATATATTTAAGTTTTTAAGGAGGTTAAGATTTAAAAAGAAGGGCAATTTCCTTGGTTCAAATTTTTAAATTCAAAAGGTGTCTGCATTAGACTGTTGAAGTCTTCTCAACTGACATTTTGAAAAGAACCAAGGCTACATCCTATGCACAAAGGATTTTGGTTCCCCTTCTTTGAGATTCATCAAAACAGTGAAGTTTCTCTAGTTTTGATAGAGGGAAAAACTATGTAACTATCATAATATATTGAGCAAATATTGTATGTAAATCTATGATGACGCCTATGTTGGATGTTGAAGTAGAAACACTGTGAGTATGTAGTATTGATAGTAATAGAAAGGTAGGCTCATATGACAGTGGGACTGCAGTTTGAACTACTTCCTATAGCAGTAACCTTGTGGCAATAACTTATAAGCATTGATGTAAGGGCACTTGATATGATAACCTTGTGGCAATGGCTTAATGTTTGTTTTGATAACAGTTCCTTGTTGAGAAAGAAGCCTTAGCACTTGAGTAAATGACGAGGGAGCAGTATGACAGTAAGCTTATCGTGAGATAAAGAGACTGCATACTTGTGACTCTTACATATTTGTGGCTTGAAGCAGATTGTTGTGATCTAGGTTATGCTTGTTTGTTCTCAATAGAAGATTGTCATATGCTCTATTACAATATTGAATGACAACTCCTTGAGGATATTAATGCATGGCAACATCAATACAGCAGTAACCTGGAGGATGACAGTGAATTTAATATACACCTTACTTGGCAGTGATAGCGATGTGAACAGTGATCCTTTTACTAGGATGAGGGACAAGGGAAGAAAACAAGTGATGCATTAGAATGATCTTGTTGCATAACTTGGAAGTATGACAACTGTGATAGTATGTGTGCGAGCAACAGACAATAGTATGTGGGCAAGAGAGAGATTACAGGTAGATGCAGAAGTAGAAGGTGACAATAATAGTGCAGCAGTGAGAGCAGAGGCAGCGAGTGATACTATGTTGAATTTTCTAAGTCTATCTGTTAGAAAATTAATCTGTATTCTGCTAGTTTATTTCTTCTACTTGTTTAAATTCGAACAAGTTATTTAATACATTTAAATACCGAAATAAACACAATACAATTACAACATCTACAGATCAACAATTGAAAGAAAACAATCACACAAGTGACACCATTATTTTTGGACAAATGTCCCTGGAAAAACCCAATGCAGGAAAACCGGTGTAGCTATTATGACGGTATATTATTATGCAGTCTATCTGAGTACAAATGGGTGCCTAACCGGCTCACCCGATAGAAAAAAATACACGGCAACGATACCTCTATATTTGGAAACAGGTATTCAGAAAACCTGTCCCACGAAACCCTCTCTGGTACAACTGAAGCTCAGCGCTGGCCCTTTTGGCCTCTGCATCAGCCTCGTGCTGACCTGCGTCAGCCCCAAGACCCTCTGCGTCAACCCTCTGAGGCACTGTGTAGCCTCTGGGACCCTCTGCGTCACTCCAGCAACCTTTGCGTGGATGACACAGTCCCCCTGGTCTCTATGCTGACTCTGCGTAGCTTGGACTGGCTGCTGCTCTCGCTCTCTCTGCTTTTGTGCTAGTCTCTCAATACTGTCTCTGCCTCCCTACCTCGTACTCACTGCCCCTCGCTGATGATCACTGATTCAACTTTGCTTAGCAACCCCGCTCTAGCAAAATGAATGACTGATCATTCTAGTGTGTTTTCCAACTGACCCTCAAGCCTCCTCTTATACTTTTCTCATTGGTCCTTCAACGGCCGAGATTAAATCTCTTATCAATGACTAAGATTAGATTTGGTTTGATCCTTATCCTTTGGAACATTTTAACCCAGTTTTATATTAATACCCATTAATATTTTATTTTCCTAAGTTTAGACTTAGGAACTCCATTAAAAATATTAATTATTTTAAAATCTCCCAAACTGGTTAGAATCTGCCCAAACCCTTTCTGGGTCTTGGAGATCTCATGTGCTTTAGCTTCTCCACCAATTTTCATGGCTAGAGCACATCCGATGCTACCCTAAATCAACAAATTGGTGCAACAGTGACAATGGACGATGGCAACAATGATGGTAGCAGAAGCAAGGGTGAATGATAGTACTAGCAGCAGAGTGCAGTAATGGATAGAGTGTGTATCATTGGTAGCATTGACATCTATAGTATCTTGGACAGAGAGTGAGCCACTGAGCAGTGATCCGTTGCAGCAGGAGCAGAGGTGGCAACAACAGACTGTGGCAATGTGGCAACAAAAGAAGCAGTGGAAGTTGTAGTGGTAGTAGTGATTGTACTTGGGCCATTATCCTTGGTATGGGAGCCCAACCTTCAGGGAGCATTTTGCTTCCTTCCAGATTGCTAGAAACTCTTAGGAGTCTCACACTTCCTTCTAGGTCTTCCTGGTAAAGTATTGTATTTACATTGTACACTACATAATACGATGCTTGTTAAAGCTAAATCCCTTGTGTACTGCTCTTCATGTGATTTGTTTTATGGTTTTATAACGATGCTCTGAATTGTTTTTAAGAATTAACTAATTATGAAAAATAATAGGAAACACTGATTCACCCCCCTCTCAGTATTTCCAACACTTATAGTGAATGGTGGATTTGAGAAGTAGGGTTTAGACTCTCTCCAAGTAGGCCTAATCTCTTTGCGAAAAACTTGACCCCAACACTTAAGAGCCATTGTGGGTCTAATAATCACCTCCTTAATGTGTAGTTTGGACAAGATCTCTTGAAACTACCTTCGGAAACATTGTCTCTCAATGAGGGCTAGGAAAGCATATCTTTTATTGAGTCAAGGTTGGATGGCACACAAATGTATTGTGAGAGAGCGAAGTCAAAGGAAAAAGAAAGTATTATTTTTTGCCCTAACCTGTTCACACCTGTGAGGTTCTCTACAATTGTTACAGTGCCGAGATTTCAAGGAGGACGAAATTTTAGGGATTGGCTAGATAGATGTTTGAGCAACATTGAATTTGTTGACTTTGACCAACAAGAAGAAGGATTGAAGGAGGGATGACTTGTTGAAGTTTCTAATTTTCATTAGTTAGAAACCCTTCACGCACTTTTTTTGATTTATTCCTACCTACTTGTTATATTTTTTTTCCTTAACAAGTTATTTACAAAGTAAATACTGAAAATAAACACCAGTGCATGCTCAACATATTACAGATCAGCAACTAAAAGAAACAAGAACAAACACACCACATGACACCATTATTTTTGGACCAATGTCCCCGAAAAAACCGGTGTAGCTATTTGAGGGTTTTCTTATTAAGCAATATTAGAGTACAATTTCGGTGCTGAAACTGGCCTACCCAACAGAGAATTTCCTTAGCAACTATACCTCACAGTTTGAGAGAAATCTCTTGGCTGAAACCCCGGAAAATCCTTCTGGCAGTTCCTCAGCACAAAACTACTCTGCAACCCCAACGTCTGCCCAAATTGGACTCCGTCAGCCTCTCCTAGCCCAGCGCTGGCCTTGCGTCAGCCTTCCTTGGCCTACGTCAGCCTTAGGAGGCCCTGCGTCAGCTCTAGCAGACTCTGTGTCAGCTCCGCTGGCCCCTCTGGTGCTTTGCGCAGCACTTGGATGCCTCTGTGTGGCCCTGCGTGAGCCCTTGTTGGCTCTGTGTCACCCTCCTTGGCTGCTGCGCTGCTCTCCTGGCACAATCTTTGCCTTCTCTGTTTCTCTGTACTCAATGCCCCTCAACTGCTCTCTTGATCACTAATTCTATCTCTCTTAGAAAACCTCGCTCTAGAGAATAGAATGACTGATCATTTGGTGTACTCCAAGTGACCCTCAAGCCTCTTCTTATACTTTTCTTGTTGACATCTCAACGGCTAAGATTAAGTCCCTAATCAACTGCTAAGATTAGATCTGGCTTGATCCATGTCTTTTGGACCACTCTAACACAGATTCATATTAATACACATTAATATTTTATTTTCCCTATGTTTAGACTTAGGGACTCCATTAAAAATATTAATTATTTTAATATCTCCTGATCTGTTTAGAAAACCCTTTTTGGAGATCTCATGTGCCCCAACCTCTCCACCAAATTTTGTGGCTGTAGCACATCCGATGCTACCCCAAATCAACACTCCCTCTTAGCGAGGATTGTGCTCTAGCAATACTCCTCACTGAGTATTACTCTAATCATCTGGCATCGATACCTGTGCTGATGCTAGGCCTTCCTGCCCAACATCCTCTGCACTGTTGCCTCCTGTACTATTGCCCATGGTTCTGCCACTGCCACTGCTACATCTGTACGACAGCTCCCTCTGCATCCGTGCTGATGCTGATCCTTTCTCCTACCACTATATTCGCAGTGCACCTCCTCTCATCATGCTGCATTGTGCTGCCCACTGCTGCACTGCAACTCAGTTACTGAGAAGTAAGTAACTGATCTCCCAATCTGACCTCCCTGTTGGGCTAGAGACACCCACTGATGTTGAAGCTCCCTTTGCCGCTGACAAGTGCTCCCTCTCTCTGACCTCTGCGTTGTTGCAACACCTCCCTGCATCTCACACCGTTGCACACCTCTCTATGCCTTCTTGCATTGGTGCAACACTCCTGTGCCTCTCGCACTGCTGCAACCTGCTAGCTCTGCGCTGTCTCGGGACTCCTGCACTGTAGCTCTCTCTGCCGCTCCATCCGCATCCGTCTCTACCCACTCAGCCAGTCTTGCTACTCCTCGTCGAGGCTCCCATAGCAAGGTCTAATCCAAGAGGCTGGGTACCTCAAGAATCCTGCCCCTCATCGCCTGACTACAACTCGATGTCTCCCCACTTCTGCTCAAGTGGTGTGTGTGCACTCATGGCACAGTCATCGTCTGTCAAAACTTCCTTCTCTGCCCGTGTTGGCGCTGCCTTAGTCTCGGAAGACTCTCCCTTACTCTTCTTCCTTGGGCACTAGGTCGCATAATGACCCATCTCCCCACAGTGGAAGCACTTGATCTTGGAGAGATCGTTCTTCTTTTGCTTCTCCTGCTTTCCCTCAGATGCTAGGGCCACATCCTCCTCTTCCTTGACCTTAATCCCTTTGCTGCTACTACCTATCTTCAACTACTGTCTGACCTCTTCCTGGCGAAGAGCTGCCCACATCTCGTCCCAAGGTAGGAGAGTCCCTCTGCCCAGGATACTCTGGACAAACACTTCCCAATCTTCTGAGACAACATTCAGGGCTGTCCTCACCATAAGCTCCTGATCCAATGTCGTTCCTATAGCAGTCAACTGGTCTTGAATCTCATTCAGTCCTCCGAGGAAGGTGTCAATCGATTGACCCTTCTTCATCTGATACGACCTCATCTGGTTCTTGAGCAAAATTCTTCTCTGCACAGAAGTATGCTGGTACAGGTTCTTGAGAGCCTCCCACATCTCAACTGCCGTTTCCTTCTCAGCTATATGTGCTACCACATGATCCTTGACCCCGTCAAGGATAATGCACTTGGCCCTCGCCATCACCTTTTTGTACTTGTCATTATCATTTGGGTCGACTGGGATAGCTATCGTCTTCAAGGCGAAGTTCTTGACATGATTCCTGTCAAGCACTGATAAGATTCTGGCCTTCCAGACTGCGAAGTTCGATGCTTTGTCTAGTTTATCCTAGTCTCTTACCCCATGTAGTGCCATGATGCTCCTCTACTTCCCTCTTGGAAGTTCTCTGTTCGACTCCTTTGAGTCTCTACTTCTAGTCTGGAAGTTCTCTTCTAGACTCCCTTTGAGTCCTGATTTGCCTCCTGGAAATCCTTCTGTCGCTTGTCGAGATGCCCCCTACTCTGATCGTCTTGTGCAACTTCACTGCTGATCTAGGTTCCTTGGCTAGAAACCTTCGGTAACAGCTCCTCTGGCCTTGCTCTGTCAGGTACTGTTTTGACTACAATACCTCACCAGCTCCACTCTGCGATATTTCTGAAACCTTCTAGACTCCAACAACTGCCTCTCTGTGAACTGCGTCAGCCCTTCTCTGCCTCACGTTGGCTCTGTGTCACCCTAGATGGGTCTACTTCAACGCTGGGATGCCCCGCGTCAGCCCTCTGGCCCTCTGCGTCAGCAACTTTTTCCTCTCTGAGGCTCTGCGCAGCTCTCGGCTTCTTCTGCGTGGCTCTGGCTGGCTCTGCGTCACATTTCTTGGCCTCTGCGCTGCTAGGAACAACTTTTGTCACCTCGGGACACCTGTTTTCTGCTGCTATTGCTCCGCTTGGCTGATGTCTCTTAGTCCTCCTGTGATCTGCAACCTCGCTCTGATACCATGTTGAAGTTTCTAATTTTCCTTAGTTAGAAACCCTTCACGCACTTTTTCTGATTTATTCCTACCTACTTGTTCTATTTTCTTTTCTTTAACAAGTTATTTACAAAGTAAATACTGAAAATAAACACCAGTGCATGCTCAACATATTACAAATGAGCAAGTAAAAGAAACAAGAACAAACACACCACATGACACCATTATTTTTGGACCAATGTCACCGAAAAAACCCAATGCGAGAAAATCGGTGCAACTATTTGAGGGTTTTCTTATTAAGCAATATCATAGTACAATCTGGGTGCTGAAACTGGCCTACCCAACAAAGAATTTCCTTAGCAGCTATACCTCACAGTTTGAGAGAAATCTCCTGGCTAAAACCCCAGAAAATCCTTCTAGCAGTTCCTCAGCACAAAACTGCTCTGCAACCCTAGCGTTTGCCAAAACTGGACTATGTCAACCTCTCCTAGCCCAGCGTTGGCCCATGCGTCAGCCTTAGGAGGCCCTGTGTCAGCTCTGGGAGCCTCTGCGTCAGCTCCGCTGGCCCCTCTAGTGCTCTGTGCAACACTTGGCTGCCTCTGCGTGTCCCTGCGTGAGCCCTTGCTGGGTCTGTGTGATTCTATCTCTCTTAGCAAGCCCGCTCTAGAGAATAGAATGACTGATCATATGGTGTACTTCTCCAAATGACCCTCAAGCTTCCTCTTATACTTTTCCTGTTGACATCTCAACGACTGAGATTAAGTCCCTAATCAACGGCTAAGATTAGATTTTGCTTGATCCATATCTTTTGGACCACTCTAACACAGATTCATATTAATACACATTAATATTTTATTTTCCCTAAGTTTAGACTTAAGGACTCCATTAAAAATATTGATTATTTTAATATCTCCTGATCTGTTTAGAATTTGCCCAAACCCTTTTTGGGGATCGCATGTGCCCCAACCTCTCCACCAAATTTTGTGGCTGGAGTACATCTGATGCTACCCCAAATTAACATGACTTGGCACATTTGTGGAGGTTTTTGGTCTTGGATATGTCACTTTGGTCTAATTCTATAAGAAGAAGAGTATTTTGGGTTTTCCCCCTTGTGGGGTTTTGGCCCCGCCTTGGAGAGCCTAATTTCTTGTATTCTTTTGTTTCTTTGTGCTCTTCATCTACATTTTGGTAATTTTTCGATGAAGAAGAACATAACATAATAACAAAAAGTCAACAAACACTCACAAGTAATTATCATGAAAGAGAAATCAACCCGAATATGCTTACATCTTGGTTTCTCAATGTCTTCCACATCTATCATGATGACCCTAAGTAAGTTTTTATTCATGCTTACTATATCTTTAACTGCAATAACATATACCATTTCTTATGCTTGCACAATATGTTGCCTTTGTGTTTGTAATAACTCTTGACTTTCTTGCTCGTGTTGGTTCTTATCTTATACAGATAGGTGAGGGGAATCATTCAACTTTTAATATTTCAAGGACTTCTCCTTTACTCAAATAATGTATATTTTCAGTAAGGAAATGTTTCTAAAGCTTTGACCTAGTCCTTTCTAAACTTGGTCTGATGAAACAAACAACTCATTCAATGATCCATAATAATATCATTGTCCTTTGCAATAATCGATTCTATTGTATTGAAATTCAACCAATCAACAACGAGTTTCAAAATATCATGAAATAAACCATTCAATGTCATGTGACACATTAGTCAAGTTCTTTCTGAATGTACAATGCCCTCCACAGTCTAAGATTTACAAGCAAGTTTCATTAGACTTGAAACTTTCTATTGACTGAGGTATTTCAGACTACATAGGATCACCTTCTGAGATTCTTCTGCCTTTGTATCTTTCATCTGAGGTGTTCCAGCCCTACAAAGACATACCTGAGGCCCTTTTGGATTTCCTCAAATATCCTCAGCTTTCTTCTTACTGAGTTTCGAACTAGGGCTTCTTGTGGTTAGGACTGAGATAGGTAACTTGGCATACTCCTTCAACATAGAGATTAGATGATTGGGGATGCTTTTCCTTCATAACAGGCTGACTTGTCAAGGTTGCTCTTTCACCCAAGCTTTGATACCAAGTTGGTTTTTCATAGGTCTTCTAAATTGATAATTAGTTCTTATGATTTCTTCAGTTAATCTTTCATTGCATTCACATTCATCATAAAGCAATTACATAAAAGATCTCAACAGTAGAAACAAAATGCCAGTAGTGTTAATTTTCCACCGCTTTATGTTGCTACAATTACTTTAGCCCAATTTTTTAACTTCAATTAAATATCAATTCGATTTTCCAATAAAAAATAGCAATTGTAGATAGAACAATAAATGACAATGAGCAATAAGAGATAATCAGAAACAATGACAAGAGACACCAAGATTGGTCAAAGACTAGGGAAAAACCCAAGGGGGAAAACCCTTTCAAATTCTTCTTCCTATTAGATTGGCATAAAATGTTCAACAAAGAGTACAATAATCCAATTCAACAATGAGTCAAACTCAACCTTTGACTATCCAAATAGACAAACCAATATCCAACCAATGATGAGCCTCAAAAGTCAATTCTGGTCAACTGTCAAAGTTTGCAATTCTGTCGAAGTCAACAACAGTGAAAGTGTGCCCTAACCAGTCAAAGTCCATGGTCAAATCAGTCCTCCAAGAGCTCGGTCAATAGTCCACAAACTCGGCCTTCAATGCTGGTCAAACAGAGGGCAAAACAGTCCCAATCTGAGAAGTCAAACTTGGTCAACAGAGAGAGATACCTTGCAGTCAAAGTTTGCAATCAAGCCTGTTGTCAACACAGGTCAAAGTGCCCAGAATGCCTTGGCTTTTGTGCCAAGGAATGTGGCCTAGCAAGACAGAACTATCCCAAAAATATTGAAGTCAAAGTCAGCCCAAAACACCAAGGTCAACGCTGGTCAAAATGCTGGTCAGATCAGATTTTCGGCCTCTTGCAATTTGTCCTTCCTCCTCTTCGCACGTGTGAAAAGAACCTTGCAATTTTCAGATTGTATGACTATGAACCAATGAGAGAAGAGAAGAGATGCTTGATGTGATGCCAAATGAGGTGTGCCTCAACTTGTATTTATATGTGTTGGAGGAGGGCTAATTAGCTCTTTTAGGCTGACCTTAAATTTTGTGTCATTGTGGGTTTTCTCACCAAAAATATATTTTTCCTTAACTAAATTGAGTGCTTCCAGGAGTAATTTTGGGTCTCTTTGAATAAGGAATAGTTGAATGAAGAGAATTTATCTCTGAGCTGCCAAATTAACAGTCCCTCTTAGTTAGGGAGAAATTTCCGTCTGCAAAGTATGTCCCATCATAAATGTCTTGCCATCATCAAGTCGAATATTGTCTCTGCTGATCTCTTCTCATCTGTACTTTATATGCTGAACACTCAAATCTAAAAGAAGAAGAATTTGACATCATAGGGGAGCTCAAGCTACAACCCTCTATCCAATGATAATACGTGAGATCCATCTACCAACAAGGATCACAACCATCCTGTTGTTTAGTCAACAGGCAAGATCAAAATTGTTATATATAGGGTAGAGATCACATCCATCCTATCGTCTAGTGACAATTGGGCGAGATCCATCTACTAGCAAGGATCACATCCATCATGTTGTCTAGTCAATAGGCGAGATCAAACTTGCTATATAGGGTAGAGATCACAACCATCCCAATGTTTGTTGATCTTCCCAAGTTGACCCTGAAGAGTCAAGTGGTAGAACACCTGCATCCTCTATACTTGAGGGAGATCCACTTGCTATGCAAGGATCAAACCTACTCAAGTCATACTTGAGGGAGATCCATTTGCTATTCAAGGATCACACCTACTGAAGTCATCTCAACCCATTGACCAGATGTGTTGGAATTTCTAAGTCTATCCACTAGAAATTCTTCTTGTACTATCTGATTTATTTCTTCCTACTTGTTCAGTTACTTAACAAGTTATTTACCATGTAATTACTGAAAATAAATACAAGTACAGTATCAACACATACAGATCATCAACTGAAAGAAACAAGCACACAAGTGACACCGTTGTTTTTGGATTAATGTCCACGGAAAAACCCAATGCGGGAAAACGGTGTAGCTATTCAGAGGGTTTTATTATTATGCAATTTCAGAATACAACCAGGGTGCCAGAAATGGCTCACTTAACAGAGAATGCCCTCGGTAGTAGTACCTCTCAGCCGGAGATGGATATTCCGGCTAAATCACCGGATGAACGATCCCACAGCAACAAGACAATTCTGTTGCTCTGCGTCACCCTGATAGGCACTGCGTCACCCTATCTAGCTCTCCAGCTCCAATCTGTCCCACGAAAAATCTCCCAGCACTGCTTTTAGGGCCTGTGTCAGCCTCTCTAGCCCAGTGTTAGCCTATCTAGCCCAACGTCAACCTCTCGGGGCTCTGCGTTAGCCTTTGCATCTCACACACTGGCCCTTTCTGGCTCTGCACAGCTCCTGGCTGGCTTTGCATGGCCTCTGGCTGGCTTTGCATGGCCTCTGGCTGGCTCTGCGTGGCCTCTAGCTGGATCTGTGTCAACCTCTCCTAGCTTCTGCGTTGATCCTCTCGATACTAACTCTACCTCTTTGCTATGTATTCACTGCCCCTCAGCTGCAACTTAGATCACTTCACTCAATTTTCTCAGCAAACCCTACCTCAAAAAATCGAGTTCTTGATCTCTCTTGGTGTCTCCTCCAATTGACCCTCAAGCCTCCTCTTATACTTTTCTCATTGGTCCATCAACGACCGAGATTAAATCTCTAATCAACAGCTAAGATTAGATTTGGCTTGATCCATGACTTTTGAACCCTTCTAAACCAATTCCATATTAATACTCATTAATATTTTATTTTTCCTAAGTTTAGACTTAGGAATTCCATTAAAAATATTAATTATTTTAATATCTCCCGAATTGGTTAGAATCTGCCCAAACCATTTTTGGGTCTTGGAGATCTCATGTGCTTTAGCCTCTCGACCAATTTTCATGGCTAGAGCACATCTGATGCTACCCCAAATCATCACTCCCTCTGTGCTCTAGTAATACTCCTCACTGAGTATCACCCTAATCATCCAGCATCGGTCTCTGTGCTGATGCTAGGCCTCCCCGCCCACATCCTCTACATTGCTGCATCCTATATTGTTGCCCATGGCCCTGCCACTACCACTGCTCCATCTATACGACAACTCCCTCTGCATCTTTGCTGCTGCCCATGGCCCTGCCACCGCTAACTGCTACACTGCATTGCATGCCCTTCTCCTCACGCTGCATCGTGCTGCCCATAGCACTGCCACTAATAACTGCTGCACTGCAACCCAGTTACTGAGAAGGAAGTAACTGATCCACCCAATTTTGACATCCCTGTCAGGCTAGAGACTCTCCCAATGCTGAAGCTCCCTCTGCTGCTTTCCTACAGATGCTAGGGCAACATCCTCCTCTTCCTCTTTTTTGATTTTGACCCCCTTGCCATTGCTTCCCGCCTTGGTTAGCCTTCTGATTTCTTCTTGACGAAGAGTTGCCCACAGTCCCTCCCAATCCGAAAGGCATGCCCTGCCTAGTAAGATCTGGACAAATACCTTCCAATCCTCTGAGACTGTGTTCAATGCGGTCCTCACCAACATCTCCTCATCTGGCATGGCCCCTATGGAAGTTAACTGGTCCTGGATCTCTGTCAATCACCCGAGGAAGATATGTATTTGCTCTCCCCTTTGCATCTGGTATGACGGCCACTGATTTTCTAGAAGCATCTTCCTCTGCATGGAAGTATGCTGATACAACTTCCTTAGGGCATTCCACATCTCATTTGCCGTATCCTTCTCGGCAATATGTGGTACCACATGATCCTTGACCTCGTCAAGAATGATGCACTTAGCCCTGGCCATTGCCTCCTCGTACTTCTCATTTTCGACCGAGTCAACTGGGATCACTATAATTTTCAAGACGAAGTGTTTGATGCGATACTTGTCTAGAATGGACAAGATCTTGGCCTTCCAGACTACGAAGTTCGAAACTTCGTTTAGTCTATCCCAATCTCTTAGCCCATTCACTGCCATTTCGCTGCTCCTCTTTTGATTCTTTCGAGTCTCTCTACTTCCCTCCTAGAAGTCCTCTGATCGACTCCTATTGAGTCTCTCAACTTCCCATCTAGAAGTTCTTGGTTTGACTCCCTCTAATCCTCGATTTCCCTTCTCGAAATCCCTTTGCCAATGTTGAGATGCCCCACTCCGATCGTTTGTGCAGCTGCACCATTGATTTGGATTTCTTGGGTAGAAATCCTTGGCAACAACTCCCTCCTCCTTGGTCTTGCCCTGTTAGGTACTGTTCTGACCACAGTACCCCACTAGCTTCGCTTCGCAACTTACCCACAGCCTCCTATGCCCTAGCAATCTAAAGGTTAGAGTCTCTAAGCTCTGCGCAATCCCGACACCGACAAAATCTGCACCTCTGGCCACAACGTCGATCCTTCCTGACTGAGAAAGATGACCGGGCACTGTGTAGGTCAGGTCTGCTCCTCTCTGCCTCAACGCTAATCCTCCTCCTGGCTCGAACTGATGACGCAGGCTCTCTGTGTCACCCCTTCTTTGCTTCTTATTGCTAGGAACATCTTCTGTCATTTGGGACGACTGTTTCTGTTGTTGCTACTCTGCTTGGCTGATGCCTTCAGTTACCCTGTGATCTGTAACCACACTTTGATACTGTGTTGGAATTTCTAAGTCTATCTGTTAGAAATTCTTCCTGTACTATCTGATTTATTTCTTCCTACTTGTTCAGTTACTTAACAAGTTATTTACCATGTAAATACTGAAAATAAATACAAGTACACTATCAACACATACAGACCATCAACTGAAAGAAACAAGCACACAAGCGACATCGTTGTTTTTGGACTAATGTCCCCGGAAAAACCCAATGCGGGAAAACCGGTGAAACTATTCAAAGGGTTTTATTATTATGCAGTTTCTGACTACAACCAAGGTGCCAAAAATGGCTCACCCAACAGAGAATGCCCTCTGTAGTAATACCTCTCAGTCGGAGACAGATATTACGACTAAATCACTGGATGAACGATCCCACAACAACAATACAGCTTCTGCTGCTTTGCGTCACCCTATCCAGCTCTCCAGTTCCAATCTGTCCCATGAAAAATCTCCCAGTGCTGGCTCTAGGGCCTGCGTCAGCCTCTCTGGCCCAACGTCAGCCTATTTGGCCCAGTGTAAGCCTCTTAGGGCTCTGCGTTAGCCTCTGGAGCCTCTGCCTCTCACATGTTGGCCCTCTTTGGCTCTACTGATTCGGATTTAAACATGAACGCAATAAAGTACAAAAATTACCATAAATACAGAGATGCAGCAGAAATAATACTTCATTTCATTAATGTAAAATATTGAAATATGCTTATAAACAGAAATGGAAATAAACTAGCTCGGGCAATGGTAGTTTATCTCTGAGGAGAGATGTGGCGGCTACATGTCTCTGAATTGTGTTACAATGAGGCTCGAAGGCCTATTTATTGTTGAAAAACAATGGAAAACCCTAAACATCCAAAAGCCTAACCCTAGGAGATGAAATGCCAAACTGTGGGCCCCATTTGGGTAAATTGGTACATCAACTTCCTGGGGTCGTAACTTTGGCATACGATCTCCGTTTGACGCGCACAATACCTCGTTAGAAAGATCTATCCGAGGACTACAACTTTTGAGTGAGAAACATTGATTTACAACCCATGTTGCTCCCGATTTTCCCAAAAAACGTCGTTTAGGGCCTCAAAACGGCTCCGGAAGTTCAGGACCCGAAAAACTGCCAAAAATAGTAAAGTGTGCTACAATTAAGGAAACTGAAAAAACTGAAAGAGACAGTTGTGGGGGTCCAAGTGGGATAGGCCGGTGGCCACCAACATCCACCTGGATCATCTGCGTGACCTCTGGCTGGCTCTACGTGGTCTCTGGCTAGCTCTGCGTGGCCTCTAGCTGGCTCTGCGTCAACCTCTCCCGACTTTTGTGCTGATCCTCCCGGTACTTAACTCTGCCTCTCTATGATGTATTCACTGCCTCTTAACTGCAACTTAGATCACTTCAGTCAATTTTCTTAGCAAACCCTACCCCAGAAAATCTAGCTCTTGATCTCTCTTGGTGTCTCCTCTAATTGACCCTCGAGCCTCCTATTATACTTTTTTCGTTGGTCCATCAACGACCGAAATTAAATCTCTAATCAATGGCTAAGATTAGATTTCGCTTGATCCATGACTTTTGGACCCTTCTAACCCAGTTTTATATTAATACTCATTAATATTTTATTTTTCCTAAGTTTAGACTTAAGAACTCCATTAAAAATATTAATTATTTTAATATCTCCCAAACTGTTTAGAATTAGCCCAAACCATTTCTGGGTCTTGGAGATCTCATGTGCTTTAGCGTCTCCACCAATTTTCATGGCTAGAGCACATCCGATGCTACCCCAAATCAACAAGATGGGGAGGAAATCCCAAAAAGCCCCGCTTGTGGGTAGGATGCATACTGGGGTATACTATGTCAATCATGATAGGGGGAGATATCCATCATGTGATATATGATAAGGATCACACACCCTATGGTGACAATAGGTGAGATCCACTTACATCAAAGGGTAAGGATCACAACCATCCTATTGTCCAGAGATACCTTAAACCCAAGAACTCTCAGGCTCTATTCCTCTCCCTGTGAGCTCAAATAGGGTAGAAAAACATAGCTCAGTGTTCTTAATTAATCGAGACCCTTACCTAGAAGGGTCACATCCATCAATCCAAGCTTCTCTCTGAAGACCAAGAACTCCCCTTTCGGCAAAGCCTTGGTGAGTATGTCTGCTATTTGTTCATCTGTTGATATGTGATGGAGTCTTACAACTCCTCTCTGCACCATGTCTCGAATGTAGTGGTACCTGATCTTAGTGTGCTTGGACTTGTCATGAAATACGAGATTCTCTGCCAATCAGATCCCACTCTTGTTGTTGCAATATATCACTGTAGTATCCAAAATTGCTCAAATAGCTCTCCAAAGAGCTTTCTCAACCAAACTGCCCCATAGCTAGCCATGCTAGCAGCAATGTATTCTGCCTCAATCATGCTTAAAGTTACGAACTTATGTTTCCTTCTACCCCAAGATATCATAGCAGATCCCAAGCTAAAGCAACACCCTGATGTGCTATTCCTGTCAATAATGTTTCTAGCCCATTCAACATCAGTGTATCCATGCAGTCGTACATCTCCAACATAATATCTCAGAACAAGGTTAATTGTTCCATGCAAATATCTCAGAATGTGTTTGGCAACAACCCAATGTGCATGGAGGGGCCTAGTCATAAATTGACTCAAGGTGTTCACTAGAAACATCAATGTCCCAATCAGTTGTCAATACTCAAAAGGATTAGCTAGGTCAGGTCCAACAACATCTCCGCACAACTTCTTGAAATTCCTCTCCATCGAGGTGGCCAGAGATTTACATTTTGGCTTTCTAAATCTCTCCAATAGCTTCATGACATATTTTCCTTGAGAAAGGAAAATCTCACCAGGTTTCTGCCAGACTTCTAGTCCCAAGAAATAGTGCATCATACCAAGATCCTTCATCTCGAACTCATAGGCCAACTCCCTCTTACACTCGAGCATCAAGGGTTCACTACCTGTCAAGAATAAATCATCAACATATAGAACCAAAATCAAAGGCATACCTTGGACCACCTTGAAGTAGAGGTTGGGATCAACGTTGCTTCTCGTGAATCCAAGCTTCACCAGGTAACTATTAATACGAGCATACCATGCTCTGGGGGCTTGCTTCAAACCATATAATGCCTTCTTCAACCTGTAAACATGTGTCTTTTAGTCCTTCACTTCAAATCCCTGTGGTTGCTCAACATAAACGTCTTCCTATAATATGCCATGAAGGAATGTCGTCTTTACATCCATCTGGTGAAGGGTCCATCCATGACTAGCAACAAGGGCAACGATCGTTCTAATAGTAGTGTAGCGAGCAATGGGAGCAAATATATCATCATAATCTTTTCCTTCTTTTTGGGCCATGAACCTTGCCTTATACTTCTCGATGCTTCCATCAACTCCATGTTTGATTTTATATAGCCACTTTGAAGTCACCACTGATTTCCCCTTTAGTCTCGGAACAAACTCCCATACATCATTCTTCATAACGGATTCATATTCTTTGACCATGGCTTCCTTCCAGACTTTCTCTTTTACAACTTCTTCAAAGGTAGGTGGCTCAACCTGAATGATCGTACTCATGGCTACAATGTATCCTTGATGCCGACATGGCTTCTTGCTTTCTCTAAAGGTTCCTCTAGTGGGGATATGTCTCTTGGCATCTTGTAATGTATCTCGAAGCCATGGTGGTCTCTTCCTAGCAGGAGGATCACTTAGAGGAGGGTCCAAAGGATCCATGGGCTCCATAGGATCATCAACAATATCCTTCTCAGATTCAAGAACGGAAGGACCTTCTAGCAGATTCATATCATCACTCTTCTTCTCCGGAGGAGGTGGTGGAGGGAGGTCCCTTGCTTTTCCAAGGGCAACATCTTCTTTGAAAGTTATGTCCCCGCTAAACTCAATCTTCCTCTAACCAGGTATATATATTCTAAATGCTTTAAAATTTTCACAGTGCCCAACAAACGTACGTTTTCTTCTGGTGGCTTCCAACTTATTCCTCTTATCCTTCGGCACATGGAAATATACGGAGCAGCCAAATATCCTGAGATGTCCAATATCGAGCTTCACACCTGTTAATACTTCTTCGGGAGTCTTGTTGTACAAGGCTTGATGAGGGACCCTGTTTTGAACATATACCGCTACGTTTGTTGCTTCTCCTCGAAGGAACTTCGACAACTTTCGATCATGGAGCATAGCTCGGGCAACTTCCACATTGGACTTGTTCTTTGTTTCAACCACTCCATTTTCTTCAGGATTATAAGACACAATAGTCTCTTTCTTGATACCTTCCTTCTTGCAGAAGTCTATGAACTCATTCAAAATGTACTCTCCACCGTTGTTAGACTCGAAGACCTTGATTTTCTTCCCTGTTTGATTTTCGATCAATGCCTTGAAGTCCTTGAACATATTAAAGGCCTCATCCTTATGCTTCAAATAGTATATCCATGTCTTATTGGAGAAATCATCAATACAAGTAATGTGGTAGAGATGGCCACCAAGAGAATGCACAAGCATAGGTCCACATAAGTCAGAATGAATGAGTTGGAGAATATCGTTGGTCTTGTTCTTGCTAGAGGGGAATGGTCCCCTTGCCTTCTTTCCATTGGCACACCTTAGACATACTCCATCATGTCTTTCTTGAACATCAGGAATCCCAGAGGCTAACATCTTCAATTTCGGAAGAGCTTCATAATGTAGATGTGCCAATCTTCGGTGCCATATCTTGCTTTGATGATTGGTGTTGTGGACCATTGCCAACAAAGGTCTTCCAGTGACTCTATAGAGTCCTTCCACTCTAGATCCCAATATAAAGGCATCTTTCATTCGACATTCCTTTTTCAATGTAAGGACTTTTCCTTTTATGAAGGCTACTCTCATCCCTCTATCTTCCAAAGTAGAAATAGATACCAGGTTCTTCTTAGTTTTGGAACATACATTACTTCATGAAGAAGAACGAATTCCACGTAGTCCAAATCAAAATTGACAAATCCAAAGCTCTTCACAGGATGTTTAGTATTGTCTCCAAGAATGATCTTCAAACTTGTCTCCCTCTCAACCAGATTTGAGAGGACTTCCTTATACCCGAAGAAGTGTCTAGAAGCCCCACTATCTACTAGTCAATTATCATATGAATCCAGAGGGGAAGAACTAGAAAGGGCATGAACTAGAATATGTTCAAATTGACTAATAGTTGCATTACTTTTATACCTGGAGTTCCTTGACTTCTTTTGAGGACAATGGCCTTCTTCACGATCATTCGAAGCATCTCTTCTTCTTCTATCATCTCTTCCTCTTCGATCATCTCTTCTTCTATTATTGAACTTGCTATTGTTGAAGCCACGATTATTGTTGTTTCTTGACCTTGGAGCATCCCTCCTTTCTTAGCAATCTTGAGCATAGTGGCCAAACCTGTGACAATTATAACACTCAATCTTTGACATATCCTTGTCTCTTCTTGTTTTCCTTCTATGGGAGTCCTTGGGTGTTGGAGCAGACTTCCTTGAATTAGATGGACCTCCTCTACCTTTCCTCTTTTTGTCTTGAGCAACAAAGGCAGGTGACTCTCCTTCTTCATTGTTTTGAATTCTTCCACAGGTAATCATCTTGGCTTCTTCTTGAGTACATTGTTTAACGAGCTCATCAAATGTTGGAAGTTCGTTGTTGTTTCTTATGGTAGTAATGAAGGTTTCCCACATAAGAGGAAGACCTTGAAGAGTGATCATAACCAACTCTTTATCAAATACAGGCTCACCAACAATTTGCAATTGATCTCTTAGTTGAGATACCCTCATGATGTAAGATTGCACAGATTCCCCCTTGTTCATTTTCATTTCTTTGAGCTTGTTCTTCAAGGAGACGATGTGATTCAAGTTGTTGACTTGATACATCCCTACAAGCTTATCATACATATCCTTGGACTTCTTCAAGTTATCAACATAAACAAGTAAATGATCTTGCAAGCCATCAATAATAATTTTCTTAGGTTTAATCTCACCTTTCTTATACTTGGACTTGGTAGCAGCGGGCGCATTCTCCGGAGGTTGAGGAATCTTCCCTTGTATATATTCCAAAACATCATTATCGTCCAATATAACTTCTAACCTGATCTTCCATGCGACAAATTTTGATGAGTCACCCAAGTTCTCATTGTCCTCGAAGAAAGAGGTCGTCCTCTTGTCCAAATCAAACAATCTCCTTCAACTTCCTTCAGATATGATTGCTCTTGTCTCTTGAGTCCTTGGTTTTTTCTCTTCATCTTAGCTCTGATACCATGTTAATTTTCCACTGCTCTATGTTGTTACAATTACTTTAGCCCAATTCTTTAACTTCAATTAGCAATCAATTCAATTTTCCAATAAACAATAGCAATTGTAGATAGAACAATAAATGACAATGAGCAATAAGAGACAATCAGAAGAAATGACAAGAGACACCAATATTGGTCAAAGACCAGGGAAAAACCCCACAAGGGGGAAAACCCTTTCAAATTCTTCTTCTTATTAGATTGTCATAAAATGTTCAGCAGAGAGTACAATAATCCAATTCAACAATGAGTCAAATTCAACCTTTGACTATCCAAATAGACAAACCAATATCCAACCAATGATGAGCCTCAAAAGTCAATTTTGGTCAACTGTTAAAGTTTGTAATTCTGTCCAAGTCAACAACAGTAAAAGTGTGTCCTAACCAGTGAAAGTCAATGGTCAAATCAGTCCTCCAAGAGCTAGGTCAATAGTCGACAAACTCGGCCTTCAATGCTGGTCAAAGGTCAAACTTGGTCAATGGATAGAGATACCCTGCAGTCAAAGTTTGCAATCAAGCATGTTGTCAATATAGGTCAAAGTGCCCATAATGCCTTGGCTTTTATGCCAAGGAATGCGACCTAGCAAGATAGAAATATCCCGAAAAGATTGAAGTCAAAGTCAGCTCAAAACACCAAGGTCAACGCTAGTCAAAGTGCTTGTCAGATCAGATTTTCAGCCTCTTACAATCTGTCCTTCCTCCTCGCACATGTGAGGAAAATCCTGCAATTTTCAGATTGTTCAAACAAATGAGAGAAGAGAAGAGATGCTTGATGTGATGCCAAATGAGGTGTGCATCAAATTGTATTTATATGCGTTGGAGGAGGGCTAATTAGCTCTTTTAGGCTGACCATAAATTTTGTGTCATTGTGGGTTTTCTCACCAAAAATATATTTTTCCTTAACCAAATTGAGTGCTTCAAGGGGCAATTTTGGGTCTCTCTCTAAATGAGGAATAATGTCCAATGAAGGGAATTTATCCTTGAGCTGCCAAATTAACAAGTAGGATCATAAAAAGATAGCCAAACAAGATACACAAGTCTTAACCCTAGGAAAACCCACTTGGGGGAAATACCCAACAAATTTTTCCTTAAAGAAATCATTGAATTCAACAAGAGATACAAGCTTATCTTACAGTTAAAACAGAGTTACATAAAAGTCCAGGTCACACCTGGTCAAATTGCCCACAACTGGCCTCACTCAAAGGAGGTCAAACTGTACAGAAGATTTGTCCTCCTGCCTGTCTCAAAGATTTGGCCTTCTACAGAGACTAGGTCTATCTCAGAGTTCAGTTTGCCTAGATATGGTTTGCTGCCCAAGGGATGGATCTACTCAGAATTTGTCTTGCCCTTACCTTTCTCCTCCTTCGCTTGAACAAAAGTAACCTTCACTTAAACATAAGTGAATTTCTTGCTTGAACAGAAGTGATCGGAAATTGTATTTGAGGAGGAGGTCAAAGCCTTTATATATACTTCCTTCTAGGAAGTCGAATGGGTGCCTCTATAGGCTGGGCTGACTTGAACATTTGAAGGGGTCGACTTGGTATTTTAGAGCCAAAAATTCAATTTTGGAAATTCGAAATTCACTCCTTTTGAAGTCGACATGAAGAGCATGTCTTGAATTTATTATTATATATATTTGAATGGCTAAAAACATTAATTATGAAGATTGACCAAAGCTACAAAATTCAACACGAGGTACAAAATGGAAGTTACAGGACTGAAAACTCTGGTTATCTATTGCAGGACCGAAGATTTTGTTTTCTATTGCAGAAAGACCGTAGTTTTACAGAACCAAAGTCTAATAATATGTTGCAGAACCAAAGTATACTAAAAACCAAAATCCTTCAGCGTAGAAGAAGACTGAGACCCTGGACTAATGAAGAAATTTTCTTTGAATATCTATTGGAAGGCTAACTTGATGGTTGGAGAAAGTTTAGTCAAAGTTTGAGTCAAAGGTCTTAGAGTGTCTCAATTTGATTTTACTAGTGGAAGAGTTTGAATGGGTTTTCCTCTTCATAGGGGTTTTGCCCTCATTGAGTACCTACATCTGGTGTTCATTTGTCTTTGATGATCTTCATGTTTTGGTAGCTGTTTGATGATAAACAATAATAATGAGAACAGAAGGAATCTAATATGTCACAAGCAACAATCAAAGAAAAGAGAAATCAAAAAATATGTCCTAACTAAAGATGCTGTAGATTTCTCAACGTACTACACAACGATGACCTGGCTTTGTTTTCTTGAAAATAAGTTAAAAGCTTTTGAAAATTTCAAAATATTCGAGGAACTTGTTGAAAATGAAATTGATTTGAAAATCAAATGCTTGAGATTAAATAATGGAAGAAAACTTAATTCAAATTAAATAATGGAGGAGAACTTAATTCAAATTAAATAATGGAGGAGAACTTAATTCAAATGAATTCAATGACTATTCTGAAGAACATGGAATAAGAAGACATTTCTCAACAGCCAGAATTCCTGAGCAAAATGGAGTGGTTGAAAGAAAGAAAAAAATTGTGGAAGAGATGGCTAGAACTTTGTTGCATGAATCCAAGCTAAATAATATCTTTTGGGTACACGCAGTCTATACAGTTGTTCACATTTTGAATAGAGGATTGCTCAGAAGCAACAATGACAAAACTCACTATGAATTGTGGAAAGGAAGACTAGCAAGTTTCAACCATTTCAAAGTATTTGGAAGCAAATGTTGCACAAAGAGGGATGACCAGAAGTTAAGAAAGTTTGACTCTTGGACAGATGAAGGCATACTTGTTGGGTACTCATGTAAAAGAAATGCATACAAGTGCTCCAATCTTAGACTTAACAAGATAGTATAAAGCATCAATGTAAAAATTGATGAAATAAACTTGCTGAAGACCAAGAAAGAAAGCAAAAGTTCACACATCTTTGAAGAATAGGAAGAGGAAGTACCATAGCAAAAGGAAGAGAAAGAAGAAGAGGAACGTCAAGAAGAGAGGAAACCAGAGGTAGAAAAAAAAGAAGCAGATAATCAACAAGATTTTCAAACACCTCCCAGGACACCTAAACGCTAGTACCAAAAGAATCATCCACCAGAACAAATCATTGGGGATTAGAGTGCAGGGGGAGAAACTAGAAGAAAACAAGACGATACATCAAAACAGGAGCATCCATCACTAATGTCCATAATTAAACCAAGTAACTTTGAGGAAGCTAGAGATCATGAACATTGGATCAAGGCCATGGAAGAAAATAGAAAAGAATGAGACATGTGAACTTGTTCCAAGACGCAAGAACAAAAATGTGACTGGTAAAAAATAGGTCTTCTGAAACAAACTAAATGAAGATGGAAAGGTGGCCAGAATGAATGCAAGGCTAGTATGCAAATGATATGCCAAAGTTGATGGGATAGACTTTGGAGAAACTTTTGCATCAATAGCCAAAATGGAAGCAATCAGAATGCTCTTGGCCTATGCATGCTCCAAAAGAATCAACGTGTATTAGATGGATGCAAAATCAGTGTTTCTTAATGGGGGAGCTAGAAGAAGAAGTCTACCTAGAACAACCGGAAGGATTCCTATTATCAAAAGATGAAGATTATGTTTGTAGATTGAAGAAAGTCCTATATGGACTTGGGCAAGCCCCTATAGCGTGGTACTCAAGATTGGGTAGGCATTTGCAGCAACAAGGATTCAAAAAGGGAAATGTAGACAAAACTCTCTACATAAAGGAAGATCAAGACAATATGACCATCATTAAAGTATACGTTGATGATATCATCTTTGGAAGTGATGATGATATATTAAGTCAGAAGTTTGCAAAAGATATGCATAATGGATTTGAAATGTCTTTGAAAGGGGAGTTGACTTTCTCTTTGGGGCTCCAAATATCTTAGCTTAGCTAGATGGAGGTATTTTCATTTCTCAAACTAAGTACATCAAAGAAATGTTGAAGAAATTCAAAATGGAAGACTGCAAACCTGTGACCACTCCTATGGTCACTAGATGCAAGTTGAGAAAAGAAGATGAATCCAAGGAAGTGGATCAAAGACTATATAGATCAATGATTGGTAGCCTACTCTCTGTAACAACTTCAACACCCAATGTAATGCAAATAGTTGGTAAGGTTGCAAGATTTCAAGTAGCACCAAAGGAAACTCATGTTCTAATAGTGAAAAGGATCTTCAAATATCTCAAAGGAACAACAGACTTTGAGCTATGGTATTCGGAAGGAAAGGAATTGACAGTGGTAGCTTACATAGATGCAGAATGGGAAAGAAGTATAAATGACAAATGAAGTACAAGTGGATCAACCTTCTACCTGGGAGACTGCATAGTATCCTAGTTGAGCAAGAAGCAATCTTCATTGCCCTTGTCTATAGTAGAAGCAAAAGTATATTGCAGCATCAACATGTTGCACTCAGGTCCTCTGGATGAAGCAAACCTTGCAAGACATACAAGTAAAATAGGATGAGCCTATTCCAACACTTTGTGACAACACCAATGCAATAAACATGTCCAAGAATCTAGTGATGCATTTCAAGACCAAGCATATTCCTATCAAGTTTCACTTTCTAAGGGAGCAAGTCACAAAAAAGAATATCAAGCTAGAGTATGTTGGGATGAAGGAACATATTGCAGACATCTTCGCCAAACCACTTCCTAGAGAGACATTTGAGTATCTTAGACGGAAATTGGGAGTAATTTTTGCTCCAAATTGATTGGCACAATCTTCAACAAAGAAAAAGAAGGGGATAGTCAATGTTAGGGGGAGTTACCCTTTGCCATTGATGTCAAATGGGGAGGGAAGGCACAAAGACATGGGGAGCATGATGACAAGGGGAGTATGATGGTTGCCATTAATGACAATGGGGGAGATTCTTGAAAGAAGTCGTCGTTAATGCCAAAGGTTGTCAAATGAAAGAGAAAGTTACATATTTAAATAACATATTTTGAAATATTGTTTTTGGATTTTTGATGCCTTGTTTGGATACCTGATCTTTGAATGCATTTTTTCTCCATTTACCTAGCTCAAATGGAAGCATAACATATATGGTTAGAAAGCTTATTTCGAGACCTTTCCAATGGTATATGGCACTCCCTCTAACTCCTCACGATTGAGGAGAAATGATTTTTCGAATATTCACTATACATTCTACCAGTTGCACAACTTGTCCTAGATAATGGACAAGTCGGCCCAGTCTAGACCCTGGATGCACAATAAATTGGTGTGAGAAGGAGCATTTCAAGTCACTCGCTCAAGCATGTTTGGATCTCTTCAAACAAGTGAAGAAAAGGAGGAGCTTTGAGGTCGTCATGAACCAGAAGTGAAGAGGAGTTGATTTTGAGAGACTTTATGGGGAAGGATTTTTGGCACATTTTTTAAGGGTTTTTGGATTACTTTGGAAATATTTTTTGGCTTATTTTGGAAGGATTTTGGGCACACTTTTTGAAGGTTTTTGGTCCATGTTAGAAGGTTGATTGAAAACTTGTTCTTGAGGGATGAAATTTTCCCCCTTTAAACGCTGAATTGAAGATTTATGTAAAGGGACGAATTCTAGTGTGGAAGGCCAAGTTTCAAGCCTGTCTTGAGAGCAGTGACCTGTGCCTATTGAGGCTGAATTTCAGGACCGAAGCTCTGATACAAAGAAAGTCGAAGTCATTCTTGTTTTTAGGGCCAAATTGTTGTATGGTTGAAGGCGAGTTTCTGATCTGTTTTGAAGATCTAACACTATTCTCTGTTGAAGAGGCCAAACCCTGTGGAGGAGGCAAAGTTCTAGAAGCCAAGTTCTACTTGCTTGAGGTTTGAGTTTAGATGCATTAAAGTCCAAGTTTTTGCTATGGTTTGGGGCCTGTTGAGGCCGAGTTCTGTTGATAAGGAGGATGAGTTCAAGGATCATTTGTTAAGGGAATTTTGGTTGCTAAGAAGGTTGTGTTTGGGAGACCGAGTGCTTGTGTGAAGGATAGAGGAGAAAATGGAAAGAGGGTTGACTTTCTTTGACTAATATTGACTCATGTGCAAGATTTGGTTTTGATAAACCAAGAGTTGGTGCTGATAAACCAGGAATTGGTGCTAATAAATTTGAATGTACACTTTATATATATTAAGAAAAGAATTTTGTGTTTTTCTCTTGCTTTGGGCTTCCATATATTTATGCTCCATATATTTATGTGCTTTGTTTTATCTCTGTGGATGCATTTACAAGTTTTTGAAGTTAAAAATTGTTGATACTAATTCACCCCCTCGTTTTAGTATTGTTGAATATTCCAACATCATTATCTTCCTTAAATAATATTTTTCATCAAGTTCTTTGAGGTGACCGAAATGAAGTTCCCTCCCTTATTTATCCTTGAGGATTGTAGGATGTGTAGGTCAAACCTCTAAGGGACAGAAGTGAGTATCCCTTGGTCTTTGAACCTACATCCATTTCTTTTTCCTCCAAAATGTGTTGATCTTTGACTCCATATGTCCTAGATAGGAAAAGGCACTAGTCTTCTTCATGTGTCGGTTGTTACTATCCCAAAATAATTTTATTTATGTTTTTAGGTTAAATTCAGTGTTATTGGAATCGGTGGTACCAACCGGTTTGACTAGTTTGGGGGTCAACCCAGTCCAATACGAGGTCTGGAACCAGAAATGTCCAATTCGGTACCTTTTTTCATTGAACTAACCGGTTTTGTACCAAACCGGCTAGTTCCATACAATTTGACCAAAGACGTTCCAAATGTAATTAAAAAAAACAAGAATTTTTTAGTGTGGTAGCCTAATATTCAAGCCTATGGCTCTAGTATTGGCACATTCTCCTTTATCTTTCATTTTCATTCTTGTATTAAATTTTTTAACATCACCGCGAAATGACTCAGGATGTTTGAGAGTGGTGCCAACCTCATTGGATTTCATATGGAGAATTTTAGATCTCACTCAAAATCCAGCAAACCTAATAGTTTTTCAGGATTTTAGGATTGGGGGGATTGCAACATTTCCATTGGATTTTGTCTTGTACAAGGGTATGGAACTAGTATTTAATAAAGAGTCCCAAACACTCTATGTACCTTGATGTTAGTGGTATTGGTTGTCGAACTCCTCTATCATGACCCTACTAAAACTGTATCCATCACTCAAACAAATCCTTGACTTGACATGCTACAAATTTTCTATCTTATTTTAATGCTTAGAGGCTGATATGGATGATGAAGAACCCAATAGAGGCAATGATTTTGATGATATGTAGGTATTTGTTGTAGCATGATTTTTTTTATGCTAGAGGCCATCAAGAGTCTGTTTGTTGATGTACTTTCGTTTCAAAGATGGATTGCACTGGATGCTACTTTGGTTATGTGCACCTTTACATGCTATATAAATGAGAACTTTTGCTTATTTGTGTATAGATGGTTTGGATTCATATGGATGCACATGAATATATATGTTTTTATTTAACATTTGAATATTTTATGTGTTTTTTGTCCACTGGTTTTTTGGTTTGGTTTTTTTATCGGTTCTGGTCCGGTTCTCAGTTCAGAGAGTTTTGTGGTTCGATCATTGGTTTGGTTCCAATAACATTGGGTAAATTACTGCAAAATCTTGTATTTTCAGCATTAAATAACTTGGATGTCTTTTAGTCCTATGGTTGGAAATTGTTTGGAATGTATTCTAAAATGGTGTCATATTTAATGTATTTTCAGCCACTTTCTCAGGCTGAAGTATAGGGCTATTATTGCTGTTATATATTCTTTTACTTCAGAAAAATTGTTGTAGTTAAATATCTATTTTGCTTATATCATAGCCCTTATTTTTCCTTTTATTATCATAGATTACAGGGCTATTTATTACTGCTGTTATAAACTGGTATATTGTTGCAATTTTTCGTTTCTAGTTTGCAACAACATTGTGTAATTTATTAATTGTGTGTGTTTGGGGACCTTCCTTGAGCTTATATTGGTCAACCTAATGTTGGAAAATTGCAAAGTGGCAGCTATTAATTCTTATTTTTCCTTAACCTTAATATTTGCTTGTGAACTTAGTTAATCTTCTTTATGTTCTTTAGTTAGATCTTCTCATCAAACAAATATCAAGATCGAAACAACGATAACAGAGGACAGATAAATTAGGCTCTCAGCCAAGGCAAAACCCTTGCAAAGGGAAAACCCAGAAAACTCTTCTCTTTTTATAGAATCTGCTTTAGATGAGACACAAAGACCCAAACCCTAGACCAAGTCCTCCTCCAAGTTCCAAGTCAACCCTCCAACAAGTCCTTCCTTGATTTTGCACCAACCAACTTCCAACTGCAACTTTGACCTATCAGCTTCAATACTACAACTCGTCCTGCAACTTTGACCCTGCAATTTTGGCCTTATAGCTACTACAAAAACCCTAATTTAGTCTCCTCCTGAGACCTTCCTAGAGCAAAACAGATCCTCCCAAGGTCAACGAGGTCAAGGTAAGGTATACTTCCTTCCAACTACAAGATATTGCACTTCATCCTACTGCAACTCGGACCTGCAACTTCGGCCTCCTTCTTTAACACCAAAAACTCTAGAACTTCGCATGTGTGAGAGACATAGAGCCCAAAACAGGTTTTTTTGCTTCCTTCTTGGATTCTTCTTGCCTCTTGGATCTTCGCTCTCTTTTTCTCTTGCTTCCCAGCTAAAGATCAAACTTCCTCTTGTATCTTCGAACTTGTGGATGTGTGAGCCCCAAATGATGTCGAACTGCTCCTTTATATAGCCTTTCCAAGGGGTCAAATTCCCTTCTTTAGGCCAACTTGAAGCTGGTAGGGCCGACTTATACTTTTGGAATTTCCAAGACTTTCTAGACTCACTTTTTTTTTAACAATTATATTTTGCCCGGAATGGTCTTATAAACATGATGTTGACTCCTTTGACTCATGACAATAAATCCTAAGGCCTAACAAACCCTAGAAGCATAAAGAACATGCTTTTACCTAGAAGACCAACAATAAAGAGTATGAAACCCATGCTTTAATAATAATAACTTTTTCTTTTCTTCTCTTGTTTGTTACATAGGATACATATTGAAAAGAGTACAATAACAATTATGAAGACCGAAACTAGTTACATTTCCAACACCTAAGAGATTTTGAAACAGCCATAGGGCCCTTTGAACTCAAATCTGGAAATTACCTTTCAAAATCACCATAAATCCTAATTGTTAATTCTCTTGTGTAGTGGTGATAAAAGTAGAAGGTTTAGGGGGGAGGCCCTTGAGTTGGTGTGACTAGGCCATTTAATCACTAAGATATACAAGGGAAGCCTCCCTTGTTGGATTGCATACATCACTAAAATGAAGTTAGAGGTTGCTAAGGTGATAGTGGAAAGAGTGGTGACTCTCTCAAGTTACTCATTGTCTTAGTCACCTAGCGAGGCTTTGCACTAAAGTGCAAGATTTTGCTGTAACAGGATCCCTACCATGCCCCTTTTCTAGTTCTGAATCCTTGGGACAGACAGGATTTACTTGTCCTATTTGTTACGGGAATATGTTCTACACAGTATGGAAATGCCACTTGCATTAAATTTGGAAAAATACAAATCTGATGATTAAATTTAAAGATCAGCTACTCTAGTGCATTAAGTCCATGAGAGAGCTTTTTAGTGTTTTGGAAGCTTCTGTATGCCTGGGTAGGTAGGTACCAAACACAGGCAGTGTGTTAGTTATAGTTGGGAAACATTTATGGGAAGCACTTTGATGTTGGGGAGTATCGGATAGAGTTGAGTTGAATTATCTAGTAGAATGCAGACGAATCAAACTTTGAACACGCAATTAATTGTGTCAAAATATCATTTTCATGTTTCTCTGTACTTTGTTGTATTTTATTATTGAGAATCAGCATCAATTGAAAGAAACCTAATTGTTTTGTGATTTTGTGGTTCAGGTAGCTTTAGTATTGTTTGAAACTCTTTTACTTCTGGGATATTTTGCACTGCTTCATTCTGGCAATCAAGCAGTTCTTCGCTGGGGTAAGAGCCCCACAATACTTCACAAGGTGACTACACGATCTTATGCAACTTTGCTTTGTGGGCACTGAATGTCCAATAGTCAAGTCATTTTCTTTTATTAATTCTCTTTCAAATGAAATACAATTTGTTAAGAGTGTTGATGGTCGTAGGAGAGTATGAAAGAACACGTCACTTACACTAACATGTTGCAATCAATGAACAGATATGTGACCTGCCATTTGCTTTCTTCAGTGATCCACAGTTAACTCCGGTTTTAGTTGGGACACTATTAGCTGTGTGTTATGGCTGTGAACAAAATCGTAATGTGGTTCAACAGGAACTCAGCATGGATATGTTGCTTGTCCTGTTGAAATCTTCTAAACAAGACATTAGTGTTGTTTCTGATTCAAGACAAACAATTGTTCCAAGGGTTGGCATTCAGTTAGATGCACAGTCAAATTCTATATCTTATCAGAGTGGAAATATGGATGTGATAGAAGAAGAATCGGAGGAGGAGATGCAGAAAATACTGGGAAAAGACCATGGTTTTAGTTCGCAAGATGTATCAGCAAAGCCCTCTGAGGATTCACCAGTAGCTGACATTCCTGGTAGTTTGCATCAGCAGCTTAGTGGCAGGTCAAGTAAGACTCATCTCGTGAGTTCAGATCACGCAAACAATGTAAAGAGGTCAAATAGAACTGTGAATAAAACAGTTTTTCAGGGAGATTTGTCTTTAAAGGAATCAGTTGGTACAAAAACTAACAGTCTGGGTAGAAGTGTCAAGTCAAAACCAATTGGACCGAACAAAGAAACTTTTACACATCAAGCAAAATATTCCAAGGTTTCAAATCCTGACACTGCTCAAAAAATTTCTTCTCCAGTTTCCGCAAAGCGTGGTATTTCAGTAGTCCTGCCAGATCTTAAAACCAACTCACCAGCTGGAATTCAATTACGTGAATTCAAGTATGCTAGAGATTACCAGGACAATCCATTGCTTTCACCAGCCTTCATGCTGCAGAACCGATTCCCTATAAATCTTATAGATTGTGCACAAGAATTCTTTGCAGCTGGTCTTGAATAAGATGTGACTTTTGATCATAAGGAGACACTTATTGAATTTTTGGCATGCAATTTGGGGTGCTGCATTTTTTCTCTATCATTTCTTGGTTTGGCAGCTACCTTACAAACTCTGAGAATGGATATTTGGATATGGAACATATATTGGAGCCTTACATTGAATGCTCACCTAGAATATGTTAAAGCTTCAAATGAGACATAAAAGGTCCGATGGAATGAGGAAGGCTACACTCTGTGCTCATGAAAGCTGCACGTTGCTGTGAGGGACGGAAGTTTCTCAGTAAGTATTACTATTTGCAACTACTCTTGGAAGATAGAATAGGATTTTTCCATCCATTATGTATATAGCAGGTGGATGATTGACAGTCAGAGTGAAAAGTAATTACTAGCCCTCTGTTTTTGTGATCGCCACAGACAGAACCATGACTTTTAAGTGAAAAAGGAATTTTTTGTGTAGCGCTGAGCATTTAAAGTCACAGCATATAAGAAGTTGGAAAGTGAGTGGAATTCGTAGAGTATTGAAGCATCAGCATCCCAAGGTGGAATGGCTGTGTAGGTTGCAGTTGTTGGAGTATGCAATAATTTTGGTTTTGGCAAATGTTAAAATGTCTTTTCACTTCGTTGCCCTTCTTGATAGGGTCATATGTAGTTTTATGTGAAGTTCTCTATAGCCTGGTATACTCCTTCGGACTTGGAATGCAATATATTCTTAATGTCTTTTGTCAAAGTTTCTAGAGTGGCTCAGCAATTTTATTGCATTGGAAGGCTTACTAATGAATTCTTGGGAATAGCTGTGCAAGTTATTCTCATGTCTCTGCAAATCCTTTTTAAAATGTCTGTCCTTATGGAAATTTTGCTCCTCTCATAAAATCAGATCAGGGAATTTAGTTTTATTTCAGTGATAAAAATCACTGTTCCTTGAATATTTCATCTGCTTGCTGTTGTGGCAAGTTCTTTTGCAAACAACACAATGCGACTAGATAAATGTGACCTCAGAGACAATTCTATTCTTGCATAGCTTTGTTACTATTTTGTTTGTCTATTCATTATAGTTTGTTTTGTGATGAGCTGCTTTGATGTTTCTATTTGAAGGGGTAAATAATTAGCTTGCACCTTAAATTCCATAGTTAGGATAAAGGTATGAGAAGTTATTGTCCATTGTAACATGCAACTTTAAGATGCAATGAGGAGAGATACTTGAAATGAAAGAAACTGGGTTATGAGGCATACCTTGGTAAAACATTATCCAAGTCATCCTCAGTGACAAGTGAGGGGGGCTTTTCATGGAAGAAAAGGAATGGGAAGATGAAGTACTAAAATACAGCTTAGGAGAGATACGATTACAAATTCTCTTGCACATGGATCCTTGTCAATATAAAATGCCATATTTGGAGTACATGAAGCAGTTTGGAAGACAAAAATATAGATTGAATGATGGGAAATTTTAATATTGAAGTTGGGTAATAACATCTGTAAAGACCAGAATTATGCTACCTGTCACAACAAAATCTAGCACATTCACACGATGTAAAATTCCAACCTGACATATGTAACTTAGAAAGGCTATCCTGCTGTCTCTTTTTGTTGGCTTTTCTCCAACACAAGGGGGCTTCCCTTAGGATAGGATTATCAAGGCTTTGGAGTGGAGGCTCAGGGTGAAAAATGAAGAATAAGCCTTGATTAAAAAGTAGTGGTGAAGTAATGGTATGTGGTAGTGGAAATGGAAAAGGTGGTATATGTTGATTTTTCCATGACACTCAAGAATCTGGTTTGAGTCTAAAGTCATGATCACAAACACATTCAAATGCCACAACACTTCTACTTTGCACGGTGGAATAACATACATCAGGGAATCAACTAGCACATGAAAATTTCTAAACTTTTTAATTCATTACATGTTATATTACAAATTTTTGATACAACAGTCTTAGGGCTCCCGTACCAGGGATCATGGCCCTTACATACAACCTTGATACAAGGACACAACTAGGGCTGCTTGTCAACAACTATGGCCACCAATCTACCCTGAACAAGATACACTCGACCTACTTGCTAATGTAGCGCTCCACAACCCCTTCAGTCCACGTACCTTGAACACATCTGATGGGTGCTTTGCCTCCCCATCTGCTGATCACTGCAGTTGTATCTCCAACTGTCCAAGCTGCCACTATCAACCACACTTGGCTGCTCCAAGATGATTGAACTTTGGCCCACAGATCTGCCCACTAGTTGCTCCCCTGCTCCACTAGGATCATTAGCTCTTAGGGTCTTCCCCAAACTGCCCTCTTATTACCTCTCTGCTGCTCCAAAGAAGACTAGACTTAGGACTCAACAAACTACCCTCTTATCACTGGTTTACCCTCTTGCAACCCACTGAACTAGGGCTCACCAATTTGCCTCCTAACCAGTGTTGCATGAAACGCACCCGCCCCCCCAAGGATCCAAACTTGGAATTGTGTTTCGTACGGATCCATGGGGATCCGCCGTCGGATCCACGGTTTGGAATTTCGGAACCGTTGATCGGGTCGGCGAAGACAGTTCTTGGAAATTCGGAATCGTGTCGACCCGATCCGCGGTTCCGGATTTCCGAACCACGGATATGATGATGGATCCTCCCTGGATCCGTGGCAGATCGGGCACAGATCCGTACAGATCACAAGCAGATCCGAAGGGAGACAAGCGGTTCCATAGGGCTTGTTGTCGCGCGGATTGGCACGACAACGCTCAGACCGGGGGCTGTCACTCTGATCCCCGATCCCTCCGTTTAAGCCTGTCTCCCGCGGCTAAGGGGGGTAGTCCCTGTGGGATGATGAAGACCAACTGTCGGCCAGTTGGTTGGGAGACACGAGATACGATATAAAAGCACGTGATGGATTTAATTAATGAAGCAGACCAGTGCCTTAAAAGATGATTTCTTTAAAACCACCACAAAGATCAGTAACCAGATATTGTATTCATATCTCGACTTGAAAATTCAGCATGAAAGATATAACATGAGAAACCACTGAAACTGGCAAAATTGATTTTCCACAAAAATTTTATTTTTCAAAATTTTTTAAATCTTTTTCAATTTTTTGTTTTTTTTTATATTATGGAAATTAAAAATCCTAAAAAAAAAAGTTAAAATTCTAAAAACTAAATTCTAATCATTAAAAAAATAAAACTAATATATTTTTTATTTTTTTTTTATTCAAAAAAAAATAAAAAAAATAAAAATAAAAATAAAACAAAAATTAAAAGCTAACTTAAAGTTAAATCTAAAAAAAATTTAAAATCTAACCAAGCTTAACATCTAAATTTAACTAACCTAATGCAACTTGAAACTAAACTAAAATAAACAAATAAATTTAAATCTAAGTTACATTAAATTAAATTCTAAAATTTAAAAAAAACTTTAAAATCTAAAATCTAAAAAGGAACTAACCTAAAAATTAAAGAAATACATTAAAATCTAAAAATTAAAATACATAACCAATTCAAATCCTAAACTAATTCTATGCTGGCCTACGAATAACCAAAGGATTGAAATCGAAAACAAAAAGAAACTTACGTATCAACCAAAACGACTACAGACAGTGAACGTAAACCTAAAAATGAATTGCTAAACGAAAAAAAAGACGAGCTACCAGGGTGCCGGAAGTAAATAAAGTTCGATGGCAATATTCAACGCACAGCAGAACGAAATTTTGGCAGCGGCTTTACCTGGAGCTTACCTGAGCTGCGATTTACCAGTTCCGAAAATGATATGCAAGCTTCACCACGACATTACCAGTTTGCAGACGTTGAGAAACTGAGGATTGCGTGAGGCTGTGGCATTCTGTTCTTGAATCAATTTCACCTGGAGTGAGTTGTTTCTAAGCTTAATGAAATCACGTGAATGCCCTGACGTCCAGCGAAAATGTGTCGATTTAAATCGTGCAGATCTCAGGTAATAACCACGCGTTCAGGCAAAAAAAAAATTCGTGAAGCCCCGCGTGAGCAGCTCGGAATGCAGATGGAGGCTGGGAGGTATCCCTCTGCCACTGTAACTCTGAGGATTTCCGCTGTAATTATTTTTTGAGGTTTTATGCTCAAAACGCCACTGATCTTGATAATACGCTTATGCTTCAACGGTGCAGCATCTGATCGTGCCTTCTGGAGATTTCAACGATTTTCTGCTTGTTTGTTTGAACGGATGCAGGGTCACAGCAGATTTGCACCTTCTGTTGATCACTGGTTCATGTCATGGTTTCTGGTAACCTGAAAAGGACAAAATTACTGAAAACCCTAATCAAAATCACATAAAGCAAAGAAATCTAAAACCCTAGATCCAGAAAAGAATTACAGATATGGCCCCTTGACAGCCTGATTTAACAAATAATAACAGGAAATATTTAGAATATCAGATAATACTTCAGAAATCTCTCATGTAAACCAGAAAAGAAATTTAAATGAATAAACCCAGGGCCAAAATCAGCTAGGCTCTGCACAGAAAAGCCTGTGGGAGTCGGCTGGTTCAGCCTAGAACTTCCCCAAACGCCCACCAATATTCTCTATCAACAGGTTTTCCTGCACATCTCAAGCAACCATCAGCACAGAGAGAAGGAAAACTGCTAGATCTCAGTAAATAATGGAGATACCTGCCATTATTTCAGAAACCCTAGCAGCCTTCAAACCCTAGCAGGTGAACAAGATACCTGTGCTCACACTACTCAAAAAAACAAGCTATGATTAATGGTTGAAAACCGAAATAATGCAGAAAATTTTAAGATCTCACAGCGATTCCAGAGAGTAACACCAGCACAATTTGGACCCCAAAGTCTTCTTTTATTAACCAGAAAACCAAATTACACGAGAGCTTTTTCAGTACTGACTCACAGATCGAATGAATCTGAAATGACCACCTAAGACCCTATATAAAGGAAATGATCCCAACGGCTAGTTCGAATGATCCATGTAGAAATGATCTCGACCGTTGATGAAGATCAAGACATCTCTTGATCTCATCCGTCGATTTATTCAATTAATTTTTTATTATTATTTTTTAAATTTCTTATTATTTATTATTTTATTATTATTTTTTAAATTTTTAAATTTTTTTTATTATTTTTTATTTATTTCATTTTTTTAAATTTTTAAATTTTTAAATTTTTTTTTTATTATTTATTATTTTATTATTATTTTTTAAATTTTTAAATTTTTAATTTTTTTTTATTATTATTTTTTATTTATTTCATTTTTTTTTTTATTTTTATTTATTTTATTATTTTATTTCATTTTTTAAATGGATCATCGAACTAAACCTTTGGAAACATCACCCAGGACCTAGGACTTAGGACTCACGAGGGGATTTAAAACATTTTTCGATCCTCAAGACACATTACATCATGACTTTTACAACTTACATCTCAAGGGGACAAGCCCACTTAACACAGACCCTCATAAATCACCCAGTTCTGCGACACAACTATAATCTAGCATATTAACACACTAGGATTCTCCTAAAGTTCTAATGACAAAATCCATCCCGGCTTTGGGGTCAGGTTTGAAGGAAAACTCTGCCGATCCATGGATCGGTGAGACGAAAAACCTTCCGGGACATAGATTATCATAGAAAGTTAGGTCCACCTAGGCAATTTTACATACATGACTCTGATCTGCTTAGATTATTTACAATTCATACATGCAGACTGGGTTTACAATTGAAATGATCAAGCTGCTGATGACTGTAGGCTGGCACGGACACGTCGTTCAGGTGCTACCCCTTTCTGCCAAGAAAAGAGGGTGTACTGCATGGGAAGTTGACCAGTAGAGGTCAACATCTGGCTCTACTTGGGGACACGTTGCTGCTTGCAGGAATGTGAGAATCCAGAATCTGCATCCATGCAACACACAACAAAATATAAGTAGCGTCCGTCCAAAATCATCATATACATTAAGCACAGGAAAGATAAAAGCTCTTCATTTATTAACTATCTAAAGCAAAAATGAAAATGCGGAAAAAACAAGGAGTAGGGTTAGAAATACGATACAAAGGATGCCCTACGGCATCAGATGTGTTCAATATAGTGCATACTGAGCATTTGCCTGCTTTCAGGCAAATCTGTCGGCTGCTTGTCGGATGTGCCATGTCCCATTTTGCATATGGTAGGACTCTTTCCTATCCGAAAATCAAGCTGCTTGTGGCTGTCTGATGCGTCAAATCTTCTTCTCATTTTCTTTCTCTTGCGCTTTTTCTTTCTGGCTGGTTGAATTATTAATGACCTGGTACTTTCTGTTTCAAAGCTATCAGATGAAGTATGTAAGATATGCGTGCTACGTCTTTCTTCATCTTGCATCTGATCTTTATCATTCTTAAGTCTATCTGGATCACCTTCAATTAACCATCTTTCAATCGAATCAACAACCTCCCAATAATAAGATGAATCTTGTTGCAGCAAATGAGAAGACTCCTGATCTGTTGATGTTTGCTGGTTTCTCTTATCTTCCAATTGTTGAAACCTTTGAACCTGTATTCTAATGGCATTTATCTGTCTAGAGTGTTCAACTCTTATAGCACTGATTTGTATGGCATGGTGCTCTTGCATGTGTTTTATTACTTTATCATTCTTTTCTTTTATGTCCATCAAGCAATGTTGCATGAAATTTATTTCTTCTTCATGATTCGCTTGCATGTCAGCCAACTGATTGTTATGATTGAACGTTATTATAGTCATTTCCTCATCCATAGTTAATAAATTGTTTTGCATAGAGTCAATTCCCCTATCATGATCAGCTTTAATGGTCACCATATTCTCTTCTAAGACTGACATCTTGCTATGCATGTTTCCAATTTCTGTTTCATATTTAGTCTTCATGGCCTCAATTTCTTTAGCATGGTGACTTTGCGTGACCTCAATCTCCCTATTACGTTTTTCCAGATGGGTGCATAAAGTTTTCACATCATTAACATAATTAGTTTGATTGATTTCCATATTTCTCACCAGCATCATTAGGTTTCGTAAAATTTGCTTTTGCTCTTCCCTTTCGTTGTCATTTGTCCCTGATTTTTCACTATCATGAACTTGATCTGCAATATTTCCGGTGGATGACACATTCTGACATGATGAATCGTCTTGGGATCTTTCAGCTGGACCTCTTATCAAATTACTTTCATTATGTTGCACAATTTTAGAGGTAGAAGGCAAGCTGACCGGATAACAATATCTATCTTCAAAAGCATTGATAATATCAACCAAAGAAGTGAAAGAATCCTTAGGAAAATTGTTAAACCAATTCAAAGCATCATCTTCTAAAGAAAGGACAAATAGACGCATTTTGAAATCTTCATGATTATATTGAGGAAATCTACAATATAAGATCATTACACAAGTAAACCTGTTTAAATGCTGTTCAACAGTGACCGAATCACCACCCGAGAACTTAAATAATTTACCAACGGTCTCTTTCGGAAGATCATGGAGATTATCAGTAAAATGACATGGTTTAAATGAATAATCCATGATGAACAATGAAGGATCAAATGGATGATAGAAAGAGATTTCTGCTCAAGAAAATTAAGATATGAGAGAAGTGGAGTCGCCACTTGAACAATGAATCTGATTCTAGGATCCAAAAAGTAACCACAAGCAGATATGAGGAAAGCTTCTTGTCTGGGAAAAATGAGAAAGTGGAGTCGCCACCCAAACAAAAAACAGACCGAAGAGATGCTACTGATATGGCGAAAAATAAAGCAATAAAAGATCCAAATGATAACCCAAAAGGTTGAATTTGCCAGCTCAAAATAAGAGATGAGAAGATGATAAGGTGAATGTCGATGAAACTCCAGGAACAGAAAAACTCTGTCCCCGGCAACGGCGCCAAAAAATGTTGTCGTTGCCGGCTCAAACAAATGATATACGGATGAACGATGAATGATGAAAAGTCGTTGAAAAAACCAAGGACAGAAAAACTCTATCCCCGGCAACGGCGCCAAAAAATGTTGTCGCGCGGATTGGCACGACAACGCTCAGACCGGGGGCTGTCACTCTGATCCCCGATCCCTCCGTTTAAGCCTGTCTCCCGCGGCTAAGGGGGGTAGTCCCTGTGGGATGATGAAGACCAACTGTCGGCCAGTTGGTTGGGAGACACGAGATACGATATAAAAGCACGTGATGGATTTAATTAATGAAGCAGACCAGTGCCTTAAAAGATGATTTCTTTAAAACCACCACAAAGATCAGTAACCAGATATTGTATTCATATCTAGACTTGAAAATTCAGCATGAAAGATATAACATGAGAAACCACTGAAACTGGCAAAATTGATTTTCCACAAAAATTTTATTTTTCAAAATTTTTTAAATCTTTTTCAATTTTTTGTTTTTTTTTTATATTATGGAAATTAAAAATCCTAAAAAAAAAAGTTAAAATTCTAAAAACTAAATTCTAATCATTAAAAAAATAAAACTAATATATTTTTTATTTTTTTTTTATTCAAAAAAAAATAAAAAAAATAAAAATAAAAATAAAACAAAAATTAAAAGCTAACTTAAAGTTAAATCTAAAAAAAATTTAAAATCTAACCAAGCTTAACATCTAAATTTAACTAACCTAATGCAACTTGAAACTAAACTAAAATAAACAAATAAATTTAAATCTAAGTTACATTAAATTAAATTCTAAAATTTAAAAAAAAAAAACTTTAAAATCTAAAATCTAAAAAGGAACTAACCTAAAAATTAAAGAAATACATTAAAATCTAAAAATTAAAATACATAACCAATTCAAATCCTAAACTAATTCTATGCTGGCCTACGAATAACCAAAGGATTGAAATCGAAAACAAAAAGAAACTTACGTATCAACCAAAACGACTACAGACAGTGAACGTAAACCTAAAAATGAATTGCTAAACAAAAAAAAAGACGAGCTACCAGGGTGCCGGAAGTAAATAAAGTTCGATGGCAATATTCAACGCACAGCAGAACGAAATTTTGGCAGCGGCTTTACCTGGAGCTTACCTGAGCTGCGATTTACCAGTTCCGAAAATGATATGCAAGCTTCACCACGACATTACCAGTTTGCAGACGTTGAGAAACTGAGGATTGCGTGAGGCTGTGGCATTCTGTTCTTGAATCAATTTCACCTGGAGTGAGTTGTTTCTAAGCTTAATGAAATCACGTGAATGCCCTGACGTCCAGCGAAAATGTGGCGATTTAAATCGTGCAGATCTCAGGTAATAACCACGCGTTCAGGCAAAAAAAAAATTCGTGAAGCCCCGCGTGAGCAGCTCGGAATGCAGATGGAGGCTGGGAGGTATCCCTCTGCCACTGTAACTCTGAGGATTTCCGCTGTAATTATTTTTTGAGGTTTTATGCTCAAAACGCCACTGATCTTGATAATACGCTTATGCTTCAACGGTGCAGCATCTGATCGTGCCTTCTGGAGATTTCAACGATTTTCTGCTTGTTTGTTTGAACGGATGCAGGGTCACAGCAGATTTGCACCTTCTGTTGATCACTGGTTCATGTCATGGTTTCTGGTAACCTGAAAAGGACAAAATTACTGAAAACCCTAATCAAAATCACATAAAGCAAAGAAATCTAAAACCCTAGATCCAGAAAAGAATTACAGATATGGCCCCTTGACAGCCTGATTTAACAAATAATAACAGGAAATATTTAGAATATCAGATAATACTTCAGAAATCTCTCATGTAAACCAGAAAAGAAATTTAAATGAATAAACCCAGGGCCAAAATCAGCTAGGCTCTGCACAGAAAAGCCTGTGGGAGTCGGCTGGTTCAGCCTAGAACTTCCCCAAACGCCCACCAATATTCTCTATCAACAGGTTTTCCTGCACATCTCAAGCAACCATCAGCACAGAGAGAAGGAAAACTGCTAGATCTCAGTAAATAATGGAGATACCTGCCATTATTTCAGAAACCCTAGCAGCCTTCAAACCCTAGCAGGTGAACAAGATACCTGTGCTCACACTACTCAAAAAAACAAGCTATGATTAATGGTTGAAAACCGAAATAATGCAGAAAATTTTAAGATCTCACAGCGATTCCAGAGAGTAACACCAGCACAATTTGGACCCCAAAGTCTTCTTTTATTAACCAGAAAACCAGATTACACGAGAGCTTTTTCAGTACTGACTCACAGATCGAATGAATCTGAAATGACCACCTAAGACCCTATATAAAGGAAATGATCCCAACGGCTAGTTCGAATGATCCATGTAGAAATGATCTCGACCGTTGATGAAGATCAAGACATCTCTTGATCTCATCCGTCGATTTATTCAATTAATTTTTTATTATTATTTTTTAAATTTCTTATTATTTATTATTTTATTATTATTTTTTAAATTTTTAAATTTTTTTTATTATTTTTTATTTATTTCATTTTTTTAAATTTTTAAATTTTTAAATTTTTTTTTTTATTATTTATTATTTTATTATTATTTTTTAAATTTTTAAATTTTTAATTTTTTTTTATTATTATTTTTTATTTATTTCATTTTTTTTTTAATTTTTATTTATTTTATTATTTTATTTCATTTTTTAAATGGATCATCGAACTAAACCTTTGGAAACATCACCCAGGACCTAGGACTTAGGACTCACGAGGGGATTTAAAACATTTTTCGATCCTCAAGACACATTACATCATGACTTTTACAACTTACATCTCAAGGGGACAAGCCCACTTAACACAGACCCTCATAAATCACCCAGTTCTGCGACACAACTATAATCTAGCATATTAACACACTAGGATTCTCCTAAAGTTCTAATGACAAAATCCATCCCGGCTTTGGGGTCAGGTTTGAAGGAAAACTCTGCCGATCCATGGATCGGTGAGACGAAAAACCTTCCGGGACATAGATTATCATAGAAAGTTAGGTCCACCTAGGCAATTTTACATACATGACTCTGATCTGCTTAGATTATTTACAATTCATACATGCAGACTGGGTTTACAATTGAAATGATCAAGCTGCTGATGACTGTAGGCTGGCACGGACACGTCGTTCAGGTGCTACCCCTTTCTGCCAAGAAAAGAGGGTGTACTGCATGGGAAGTTGACCAGTAGAGGTCAACAGGGCTCTAAATATTTTTTATTTTATTTTTTCTTTGACTTAAGTTGGGTTGGGGCTTCTTGGACTCTCCCAAGGTGTTCCCTTGATGCTCCGTAGGTGCTTCCTAGATGTTCCCTCAAAATTCTTAAAGTAAAAGGATGAAAATGAAAAAGAAAGGAGAGTGACATTCTTCTTTATTTTTCATTTTCATCCTTTTACTTAAATTTTTAACATTACCATGAAATGACTCAGGATGTTTGAGAGTGGTTCCAGCCTCATCGGACTTCATATGAAGAAAATAGAATTTCATATCCTATTCAAATTTCGGTAGACTTAATAGTTTTCAGGAATTTAGAATCAAAGGGATTGTGACATTTCATTAGATTATATCATGTATGAGGGTATGTGATTAGCATTTAATCAAGAGCACCAAGCCCTATATGTACCCTAGTGTTGGTGGTGTTAATTGTTGAACTCCTTTGTCATGCCCTTAGCAAAAAATTACCTTTCAATCAAGTCAAAATCATCAATCAAGCATGTTAAGCTTTTTCTACCATATTTTAAGGCTTGGATTAGGTAGTTTGATCAAAATTGGGCAATGTTGACTAATATCCCTAGACAATCGAGGTAGAGGCAAAGGCTAGACAAGAGGAGAAGAATCTAGATTCTAGATGGTTGATGCATCTAAATGGTTGATGCTCGAATAATTAATCATTAATGTACAATGGATGCCATATCTATCTTGATTTATGTACAAATATGCATGCTTCCATATCTTCTACAACTAATTTGGTATTTTGGATGTTTTTTTTAATATAAATGCAAAAAAATATAATATGGGGACGCAAAAGCATCATTTCCCAAAAATCTAGGAACCGAAGCATCTTGGAAGCGTCTACTATATATATAGTAGACGCTTCCGAGATGCTTCGCTTCCTAAATTTTTTGGGAAATGACGCTTCTGCATCCCTGCTTCCAAAAAACGTCCCCGCTTCATCCCCGCTTCGTGCAACATTGCTCCTAACAGCCCATTAGCTCCTCTGTACATGAGGTCTTTTTACTGCCCACTTGTCAACATCCCAGCTGCTCCAGAATGCTGCTCCTAAGGCACAACAGATCTGCCCTCATATCAACCATCCAGCTGTTCCAGATGTCAGAACTCTGGCTCCATCAAATCTGCCCTCTACCTATCCCTTTGCTCCCCCAAGGATGACAGTCTTAGGGCTTTGATGGACTGCCCTCACACAGTGACAGATCAGCTCTTTGTCACTGTACTTAGAGCTAATTTCTCAGCCACTAACCGTTCACCAAGATACTGTACTTAGGCTGTCATCAACTGCTGTTCACACCTAGAACAGACCTCTGCCTTTCTCCTTGATTCTACCCACATCTCTTCACTTCATGACAGTTGTACAGCCCTCAATATCTTACCTTACTTCTGTCCACACTTTCACACTCATCCATCCACATTTTGAGAGTATTTTGGCTCCCTTACTCAGGTCTGATTTCCCACAGATCTGTGCACACAAACAGAGGCACAGCGGCCCTCAAACCAGGGAAGATCAAGCTCCCTTAGGGTCTAGGCCCTCTCCACTTGTGCACAGAACTAGAGCATATTTCATCAAGGGTATTAGGACAGACTTAAGGGCTGAACTTAGACTATTGTCCATGCATAGAAACAGATCTACCTAGGGCATCAAGGACTGCTGTTCAAAACCCTTGAACAACCCTCCATCACCTAGCAATCGTCACATAAAAAACAAGCCTACTCACCTCTCCAAGAAGTCCACACCAGCAGCCTTGAAGACTTGGTCCTGTGCATAGAATATCTGACTTCTTGGCCCTTTGTTAGGGCTTCTGCAATACTTTAGGAGTGCCCTAATTTGGCCTCCGCAGACCTCTCAAAACTCAGTGTAAGACGCCTCTTACTAGCCCTTCACCTCTGCGCTGTTACACAAAGAATCTCAGCCCTTTATCACTGCTCTTACTAGGCCATATATGACCACAGCCCAGCACACTTTTAGGGGCTCGGCCCTTCTTCAAACTACAGTCAGAGACTTCAGAGTTACCACAGAGAAATCTGCTCCTACGCATGCACAGAAACATCCTTGTAACTCGTCCAGCAGCTAGTTTGAACTCGGTCAGGTCAGACATAGAGGAATAGACCTTGACTTCGTCCTTCGCCACTTCATCTTGGCTCCTTTGATCTGTGGCTACATCAGACCTTCCTTTCCTTAGACGAATTGCACTTGGATGGATCTCAAAATGGCTTGAGGTCTCTTCTTCTTATAGTTTTCTACGAGGGTAAACATTAGCCCTCAAGGGTCTCTTCAAGCCTAGGCCGACTTGACTTTTTAGTCAAAACCCTAACTAACCAAGAAAATTAATTTCCTCCTCCATTTGATCAAGACACTCATTGGTTGCCTTAGGTTCCCTTGGTCCATTAAGGTTGCCCACATGCAAACAATGACTAAACAATTATTTTCTTCACTTAGTTTCGTAACAATGACTAAAAAATTATTTTCTTCACTTGGTTTTGTGCCCACACCTTGGGGAGCAAAACCCCCAACTTGGGTACTTCAGCCACAAAACCCTTTTGTGGTCAACCTTCTCACAAACCCAACACCACCTAGGGTTGTGGAGTACCTCCCAAGCTACATAAATCAACAATATATATTGAAATGAAAGAGAAATCAGGGAAATAAGGAAATGGAATGATGTAAGACTAGTGCCTATCAATCTAAGGGCTAATAGAGTCATGAAACATTTAATGGATGAAAGAACTAGTTTGTTGCAATCAACTACTTTGAGGTAGCCTCTATGCTTGAAATGGGTTATTTTACCACATTCAGCCTCTTGGATGAACTTATTTGATGCATTCATCACTTTGATATGTACTCAAGGTAAAATAAATTAGTTTAATGCAATTTACCCCAAAGTGATTGCTGAAAGTACTCTATAGAATCAAGCCTTGGAGGGCTAAGGATGCCATTCCTCAATACAAATGTGAAAGAGTTGTTTTATGGCTAAAATTTACTTCCAAATCTGCAACTTTGTTTGATAGAAAAATTGAAAACAACTGCAGAAATAAAACAACAAGGGACAACACTTGAGGTGGAGGCCGACTTTCACCACAACACACCACCTCCTGTTCTTTAGTGGATTTTCACCACAAGGGAGGCTTCCTGGTACTAGTCACCTAATAGTTATTCTATTTCTAAGGCAAAAGGTTGGAAGGTGATGGATGGGGATGGGAATGGGCTTAAGAAGGGTCCTCAAACTAAGGACAAGGTTCAATCCCAAAAGACAAGGAATAGCGTGCACTTCAAGAGGCCTATCAAAGGTACCTATGGCCTAGGGTTTAAGAGATAAGCAATGATAATGGCTTACAAAGGCACATAAGACCAAGAAAAGGCTTATGAAAAATTAATATGATCAACAAAAAAAGACACAAGCCTTCAACAAGCCCTAAGTTGAAGCCTTGGTGCTAGATTAGGGTTTCCCTAGGGAAAAATTACCTAGGGCTTGTGATGTCAGCCCTAAGGAGCAAAATTTGGCCATGGAAAAGGCTAGATTTTGATGCAATGAGACTCAATCCACATGAAGCACCTCACAATAGGCTAACATCCTCGTAGTTGAATTCGGCCCTATGCCCTAGCCTAACGGCTTGCCTTGAACAGCCAAAAATGTGTCTGAGAGAGAGAGAGAGAGAGAGAGAGAAATAAGGTTTGAAAATGATATTTGGTGAGGTTTGATCACTTATGTGGAAGCTAGTGCATGTTTGTTGGGTGATGGAGTCCAAGGGAAACTTACTATGGAGATATCAAACCCTAGAAGGGAGTAAGGGCAAGAAAAACCTTAGTTTTCAAAACCCTAGTTACCACTTTATGAGGGGATAAAATCAAGAGGAAAGCTTACTTGAAGGTCCTCAAGGGATGTCATACATTCTCTAGTTAAAACATACAATATTTTACCAAGATTCCATAGAAAGATATTCAATTTAACAAGAACATAGAAACCCTAGCAAAAATTATTCCATGCAATAACAATTAAAGGATAATCAATGATAAATATACTCACAAGATACGCATGAACAAATCCTCCATTATCCCAGAGGGATGTCTCCACAAGAAGAGCTAGCCTCCAGCAGAAAATTTATCCATAAAGATCACATCTCCACAACAATACAAGGCTACAACAGCTAGGCTGAAATCCTCTAAGGAGGCCGAAATATTCCACAAGTGATGATGAGAATCAAATGTGAGGTGACCTCTATTTATATGAGGTCTACCTCAACTAATATTAGCTTGAGAATCCCCTAAAACAAGTTTGACAACAAGTAAACCTTGGGTTGCAAGCCAGTAGACTATCATAATGCAAATAATGCCTCAGAACATCCACATGTGTGAGTCATAAGCTTCATAATGTTGATGTCATGCCCTTTTTGGGCTCCAAATGTCATGTCAAGGTGAGATGAAGGCTGAAAGTGTGTATATGTGGCAAGATCATCCATCATTTGAGTAATATCCCTCAAATCCACCTCAAAATAACTCCATGGGTCCCAAATCCACATGGGGTGCCACTATGTCATCTCCATGGGTCTCCAATGGTCAACGCAAGGCCTCATCTCTCCAACGTTAGGGCTCCATTAGGTGCAACAACCCTCCCTAGTCATCTCATGGAAGGTCATCCTCATCTGAGCTCTGAATCATGGCTTTCCCATCAGGTAGTGCTAAGGCCAACCTGGGGGCATGCTAGGTTTAGCGGTGGAATCATTAAGAATCCTCTGTGTTGGGTCAAAGAAGATCAATGCCTAGGGTCTTGGGGGTGCTCTGGGACATGCATCATCTGCTAAAGTCATCATAATGCCCAATGTGCTGATATAAGAGGGCAACACTACATTTGTTACGTCATCAACCCCTTTGAAAAGCCTAGGTACCTATGTACTGAGTACCCTCAAGGCCTAGGCTATTATGGACGACTTGACAAAAACCAACTTGAACTCCAGTGAAAGCAACCATCCATTAGAGACTAAGATAATATAAGCATCTAAGTGGACCTGTTAATGGCATGTTAATATTTCAAACTTGGATCACCTTCTGAAATCTAACTAAACCAAGTCTTGTAAAGGTGTTCCCTACCTTGATAGAAGTGGCCAATGGTCAACCCTATTAGGTGCTTTCAACCTTAATCCAAAAATGGATCCTGGATAAACCTCTAAGTCTAAAAGACTTCATATAAGAGGTAGAAGGTGCAAAATGGCACAAATCCTTTGTAAATCAGAGGAAAATGAAAATCGCAGGCTGCTCCTGGAAACAGTCTCATTGCAGAGATCTCCTCATTTTGAATCCAACGCAACTTGAATGGGCGAAAACAAACTCCAGATGGAGTTATTGTAAAATAAAAATTGCCCAATGTCCTTAGAAAAAGAGGCAATTTCATTAAATTTTGAACTATATTGAAAATTTTGATTTTATTATAGGCTCACGGGCCAATCCACAGCTGACACATGGCAGGTCGGGATTGGGCCACATGGCCCTATTTGATTGGTCAACGAAGAAATCACATCGCAACCTTTTAGCGCATCGCAAGCATCCAAAGGGAGGACTTAAGCCAAGTGCATGAAGGTTTAGCGATAAGCGATGAACGCTTTATGGCATCGCACATAACCAAAGGTTATGCACCATGGCCCATGGTACTGCAAAGGGCCAATGAGCGATATGCGATAAGCGTCGATCAGCGATCAGTGATCAGAGGAGCAAAGCCACAGACCCATGCCGATGCGATAGTGCAATTTATGACTGCGATCGCCAATATTGGCAGATCGCAATCGGCTTCGGTAGTGGGCACAGCATATGGCTTACCCCAGGTCCGCGCGATACGCGACTTGTGATATATATATATATATATGTGTGTGTGTGTGTGTGTGTGTGTGGACCCGACGGGGCTATGGATGCCAATACATAATATTTCAGATCTGCCAAATGCCATTTTTCAATGTATTCACGCATATTTCGTTATTTAACAAAATACAAAGGGGCAAGCCAATTGCGATAAGCGACAGCGACCAATAGTTGGACCTGATGGGAGTTTGGGATGCGATTATGAATATTTGAAGTCTGGGAACTGTGTTTTCTGCGGACTTTCCCGTGTTTTCACAATGTTCTTTGTGTAAACAGAGAACGATTGTTACTAAGGATATTTAGTGCCGATAGTACCATTCCGTTATGGAACAGGTGGCCCCTTGCCCTAAAGGCATTATGCATTAATTATTGAATGCTAGAAGAGGGAGTTGAGTGGACCGAAGTCGGAAGTTGCAGAGTTCGAAAGGGAAAACCAACAGGCAGCCCGATTTGGCTTTAAAGCCATGAATGTCAAAGACTGTTGGGTTGGTTGAGTCTGAGAGCACGATTAAGAGGCATAAGCAAACAACGCGGAGACAGAGGAAGCTCCAGAAGCGCAAAGAGGCTTGGACGCTGAGAATTTGCCAGGAGGGCAATCCACATCGTGAAGTGAATGCGTGAGCAGAGTTGGAGCGCTGAGGAACCCATTGGGAAGCTCGGTGTGCTAGAGCGCTTGATAGGAGATAGCCACCAGAGGTTGGAGGCAGCGCAAAAATGCTTCAGTGAAGTATCAGACAACAAAGAGACCGAATGATCGAGCTGTTGCTGGTGTTGTTTGAGTTGAAGACAGAAGGAGTCCAGAGACAGTAAACAATTCTGAGGGAGTCAGAGAAGCCAGAAGCTCAAGAAGCTCAGAGCATTGACTGAAGGAATTAGTCCAGAGAAGCCTAGATTTGTCTGCAGCTAAAGGACAACCAGGGGTAAGATGGTATTTTGAGCCCATTGGTTCATTTGTAAACCATATGGAGTTGAGTCACGGACTTGTAAAAGAATTCAGCCATAATCCCAAAGAGCCTAATCGAGTTGATTAGAGCTCAAGGAGACGTAGCCCAAGATATCAGGGTGAACTCCATATTACATTGTTGTCTCATGTGTTTGTTTTACTGCTGCATTATTCACTGTTATATGCATTTATATATATGTTCAAGCACATTTAAATATCAACATACACAACAGATTTTAAAGCAAATAAACAACCAACAATAAATACAAGCATATGCTTATATTTTCAAGCATTTCTTAATTCCACATTGGTTAATCATTAAAGACTTGGGAATATTCAAGCTTTGGAAGTGGGAGAGGTTTTTGTAAGCTAGACAAGAAGCCTAAGAGCTCCATTTTCAGATCAGGTGGTATCAGAGCTTAAGATTGATTAACCCTACCTTTAAGAAGGTTATATCAGAATGCTTGATTGACAGAGCAAACACTGCTTGTCTGAAAGGTGTTTGAACAACAAGAGGTTGATTGTATGCTTGTTTTGCGAACTGACTATTTTCTGAGTTTGCAAAAGTGAAGGGAAAGCTATTGAAAGCTCTGTCTAGGAAGGACAAGAAGGAAGAAGAGTTTAAGGCATTCTTCTATCCCAAAGGACCTCAAGGCAATCTTTGGAGCACAAGAGGTTTGTTGCAAAAGGTTGCTAAATAAGCTCTTTAATTATCTTGTTGAAGTTTTTTTTCATTGGCATAATGACAACTTCTACAAGTGGGTCCTCAAATTCTGCTCTCTTCACAAGACTCTTTGATGAAGACATGAAGCAAGAATTTTCCACCATGATGGATATGGTGAGAGAAATGTATGAGGATGGAAGGAAGAGCAGCATGCTTAGAAAGCAACTGAATTCCATGAAGGAAGAGAAGCAGTTGCTTGCTAACAAATTGCAGGAAATGGAGAGGCAACTTCATATTGCAAATATGAACCTGAAAAGGATGCATGAGTTGGAATCACAGCTCTTTGTTGCCAAAGAAGCCTTAGTCAAGTATCAGCTTGAAGAAGAGGTAAGCCATTCTAGTTTGTCTTCAAATTCTTCTGAGAATGCTTGTATTGGTTCTTTTGAGAAACATACTAAAGGCATAGGTTCCAAGCTAATGTCCAAGATGGGCTATGAAGGAAAGGGCTTGGGAAAGCATGCACAAGGTATTGTTGAACCAATAATGGTTGAGGAAAGGCCTAAATATTTGGGTCTTGGCTATGGACAGTCTTATGGAGAAAGTTCCAAAGCTGCCATGAAGGCCATTGAAACCATTCCAAGAAGGAGTTTCATTGCAGGTCCTCTATCTCAAGAGTGTGAAGATTGTGTTCAGGAGGAATGCAATGGCTTGAAACATCATTTGCAGGGTGTAGGTGTTCAGAAGCACACCCTTGAACTAGAGAGTTGTGGAAACTCTAACAACCTTGAAGAGATTGATGGGATTCCAAAGGGAGCCACTTCTTCATTTGCTTCACCTCCTTATGAAGACAATAAAGGTGAAAGAGGCAGGTATAAATCTGGTTCTAACCATAGTCCTTTTGATTTTGCAAAGCATGATAAATTTCCACATAGATATGGGAAAAGAATTGCATGTTCCTTTTGTGGTTTGGATAACCATCATGTTTCTAGATGTTGGAAGAGAATGGCCACATACAGGAAACTTTTGAAGGAAAGAAAGCAAGCAGCCAAAGGTCCATTGGACAAGGCAAATCATGCTGTCAAGAGGATGCACATGCAGTGCACTTACTGCCATAATGGTTGCCGGGGTGTAGGCGATATGGACAAGTGGCTGAGACTTGATATAATTTCTTCAATTTCTGGCTGAATTCCTCTTTCTGCTTCAATAGGTGTATCAGTCATCTATTGACAGCTTCACGAGTTCTCCTCTGATACACTCCAACCTTCTTTATCGGCGCAAAACATATCACAGGCCTGTTTTTACTCTATCGGAACTGTAATCCCATAGGAATTATGGTGATAGACTATCGTTGCTTTAAAACAAAGGAAATGCATTAAAAACGCTATACACAAAGGCGGAGGGCTTTTGTTCCCAAAGGAATGGAAATACACTATCGGCGCCTTATTATCACTATATTGTTAATTCTAAAGAATTAACTATCGGCGCTTTAAATTTCAAACTATGCGTTTGAACGCAATTAACACTATCGGTGATCTATAATCGGCCCTTCCAAGCTCCCTCCTCCGACGCAATAACACGTAGTGTTATCGGAGGTCGCAATTGGCAACTCTAGTGCTCCCAAGGCAAGGCTCCTTCCGCTTCGATTTGGCTATGCGATAACAATCGCGGACCCGATATCCTTTTAACTCTTCTCTATAGTGTTTCGGGTCCGAGCTATCGGAGTTTCAGACTTCGGTAGCTCCAAAGGCCCTTTCTAGTCCACTTGTGATTATGCGATGTGATCTTGGTTCGGACCTGATACAGGAATGAACTAGAGCTTATAAAATTTTAAGTCCAAACTCTGTTGCGGCTAAGTAATTTCATGAATTCTCTGTGTAAAACAGAGTTTCTGCTTGGAAGCTTAACAATGCGTGTAAGAGGAAATAGATGTGCCGATGTAAGGGAAAACATGTTAACAAGCTTAAAACCAATGTTAAGAGGAAAAACTGATCTGAATCACCATTAACAACGTTCAGAAGGCAAGAATCGCAACCAGATACAAATACAAATTACAGTTAACAGAGAACCATAACATCAGATGCACAGAGAGGGTTTTTTTTCAGATGATAATGCTTCCAGCTCGACTCCCTTTGAGCATCCCGTTATTTCATTTTATAAATAATAGATAAGCCCTCTCGGTCCTTATCCATACAAAAGCATGCCTTTTACATAGATTGATTTAAAGCAATCATGCATAAAACTTATTATCGCTTATCCATAAGCGATTATTACAGAATGCTTTTATTCTTAATTCTATCCCTATCTTAAACTAGAAAAGCATGGAAACTGCTAGCTAAAGGACCCCACTCCTTTGCCTGTAGATTTTTTTGGATTTTTGGAATAAGTTTGAAGACTTTCCCGCCAAGTCACATGCTCCTGCATCACATAAGCAAGGGCATCTTGCTGAAAGGTGTTGGACTCTGAATCCAACAATGCTTCCACAAAAGATGAAGAAGAAGGTGGAAAGAGAGAATGGCAGAAATGGAAAGGAAGATTCCATGAATGATGTGTCTCAGGATGATTCACATGTCGATGCTGATGTGCAAACAAAAGGACATTTGAAATGGATTGGTAAGAAATGGTTAGAGTTCTTATCCAATTAAGATTGCATGTCTATTGATGCATCTATTTGCATTTCTTTGTTAATGGAATGCAAGTTGCAGGATTTTACCAAGAAGGTGAATGGAGAAGTTGAGTGGGAAGCTCACTTTGTTGCTGCAACATTATATTTTATTTCAGCTTCGAAAGTACAATGTGCTTAAGCGAAAGTTGAAGGATGAAATGCATGCATGAGATGATGTGCATGAACATAGGGATGTTGATGTTTTCCTTGTTTTCAGAACATGTGTGTGTGATTGACTTGAAGGGTTGATTGCTTTGTTGTAAACATGCATGTAATGTCGATTTGGGAAAAGTTAACTTGGTCTCCAAATGGAGATAATGATGAAGTGTTTCATCTTTTGAAAAAGAGTCCTAATGGTCTTTTTCTACATGCTTGACTTGAAGGGTCATTTTCTTTAAAGGCATGTTTTGTGGGCTTGTTATCTAGTCCATCATTTGTATGCAAATGTAAGACATGGAGGTGTTCACAAGATGTGAAAATCTGTTCTTTTGTTGAAGCAGGAGTTTAGTCCATCCAGTTGTTGTCTGTATGCCTGTTGTTGTTAACCGCTGTTGTTGGCAGCTTGTCCAATAGGTACCAATGAAAGTTTTGTGGAACAGATGTACTTCATATTTGTTGAGCCACCTTGGATCAATGATGTTAATTTTAGGTAAGTTCTATGCTTAGAGCAATTTATTTCAATTTTCACAGTTAGCTCCATATCTTTTCTAGATTAGCAATCACATTAGCATTAAAGTAAACTGCAGATAGAACATAAACATAAATCGCAAAAGACAAGCCAAGACAAGAGGACACAAGATGTGGTGCTAGCCAGGGACAAACCCCAATGTGGGGAACCCTTGATCAGTTCTCCTTATATGTTCTTCAATAGTTTAGCAGAGAGAGAGAGAGTACGTTTACAATAGAAGTCAACACTTTGACTTATCTAGATAAGAGCATAGATCATCTCTAAGAAGATGATACATGAGATCAGTTGAAGACATGCTGCTTCAACTGATTCTCCAAGGTGACTCCTTCACCTATCGTTGTGCTGCATTTCGTCATCGTGTTGCACCTCACCATGCTGCACCACGCTGCACCCATCATCACTATGTTGCATCTCATCACGCTTCATTAATCATGACTGTACCCATCACTATACTGCATTATGTGCCATTGTTGCACCATGTTGCCATCCTGACCTATGTGTTGGTTGCACCTTGCTTGCTTGTTGTCCCTTGCTTGCTTGTTGTCCCTGCATGCTTGTTATCCTTAGCATGCTTGTTGTTGCATGCTAGTTGTCCCTTGCTTGCTAGTTGTAACATTGCATGCTTGGTGTATTTGCTGCTACAGATGCTTCGACTGTTTCGGTAGTTCCCGGCTGTTCCCGACAGTTCCCGCAATTCCCGGCAGTTCCGGCTTTTCCAACAGTTCTGGCTCTTCTTGCAGTTCCAACTTTTCCGGATTTTCCGGCTTTTCTAGCTTTTTCGACAGTTTTGACTTTTCTGGCTTTTCCGGATTTTCCAACAGTTCCGATGTTTCCGCCAGTTCCGGCTTTTCCGATAGTTTTGGCTTTTCCAGTAGTTTTGGCTTTCTATCCTCTAGATCAGGGCAGCGTTATCCCTTAGGATCTCTCCTCCTACTAAAACCCAAAGACAAGTAGAGAGGAAGAGATCCCAAGTGTGTGTTGAAATGACTTGAAGACCTCCTCCTTTTATAGTAAAACGTTGAGCACATGTGGGGTTTATTTGGTTGTTGGCCAACCTTGACGAATTGTCCCATAACACAAATAAATTCATATCTCCGTGAATATTTATCAGAATCGGATGATCTTTAGATCAATCCTACACCTCTCGATGAGAGGGATCCAAGAAAAATATCAGCTTCCATTAATAAGATGACCCACATGGAGTTTGGCCCTAGTTTCCAAATTTAACACTCCCTCTCAACTAGGGAGAACTCCATCCATTGATCCATATGTTCGACTGTACTATCTTTGCCATCAGTGCCCTGCACTGCTCTGCTCTGCCAAGCTCTACTCAGCTCAGCTCAGCTCTACTTAGCTCAGCTCTGCTCTGCTCAGCTCTGCTCTGTTGAACCATGAAGAAGAAGAATTGATCGAGAATGTCTCATACCATTCTCTACTGACCCGAAGTCAGTTTCATCTGAAGAGAGTGTCACATCACTCTTACTGACCCGAAGTCAATTTTATTGATCCCAGATCAATATCACAAGAGAGTGTCTCAAATCACTCATACTGATCCCAGATCAATGGAGGTCATCCTAGCATAGGGAGTACGGTAGATACAATGATGCGTCCATCGATAGAACTATTATGGTCCCTATCCTCATTTCCCTGCTCATTGATTAGATGAGAGGTACTTCCCATGAGTCCCAGACTGCATGGGTAGGATGCCTCGACAGGAGAACTAATCATCCTGTCCACAGGAGAACGAATCATCCTGTCAGTGGATGCCACGGAGAACGAATCATCCTAGCCCACAGGAGAACGAATCATCCTGTTCCACAGTTGTCACGGAGAACGAATCATCCTGGCCCACGGGAGAACGAATCATCTTATTCCACAGTCGCCACGGAGAATGAATCATCTTATTCCATAGTCGCCACGGAGAACGAATCATCCTGGCCCAAAGGAGAACGAATCATCTTGTTCCACAGTTGCCACGGAGAACGAATCATCCTGACCCACAGGAGAATGATCATCCTGTTCCATAGTCGCCACAGAGAACGAATCATCTTCGCCCACAGGAGAATGAATCATCCTATTACACAGTCGCCACGGAGAACGAATCATCCTGGCCCACAGGAGAACGAGTCATCCTGTTCCACAGTCGCCACGGAGAACGAATCATCTTGACCCACAGGAAAACGAATCATCCTGTTCCACAGTCGCCACGGAGAACGAATCATCCTGGCCCACAGGAGAACGAATCATCCTGTTCATAGCACACCACCAGGGGAGGGTGAGTCGCCATGTGGTCGTATGTTGCTCTAGTAAGTACCCCAAGCCCCTAGAGCTCCCAGAGCTCAATGCATGCAACATGTAGGACCCTTATAAGAAGGTCTCTCAACGACTCCAAGTCATTCGAGAAAGTCACAGATTTGACCTTTCCCCAGGGCTTTGACAAAATGTCTGCGACCTGTACATCAGTCTCAATGCGATGGAGCCTCCTCGCTCATTGACTTACCATATCCCAGATAAGGCAGTATCTGATGTCTATCTGCTGGAGAAATCATCAAATACGGGATTCCTCAATAATCGAATCCCACCTCTGGTTGTCACAGAGAATCACAGTGGTATTCATCATGTGTACAAACAACTCACTTAAGAGCTTTTGCAACCATGCAGCTTCACACGAGATCATACTTGTAGCTATGTATTCGGTCTCGGTGGTGCTTATAGCAACCGACTTCTGCTTCCTACTCATCCATGATATTGAAGTAGAATCCAAAGAGAACGAACACTGAGAAGTGCTCTAGTGATCCTCCACACTGCCTGCCCACTCAGCATTCGAATAATCATGCAGTTTCATACTTCCGGCAGTGTATCTCAATCCATGAGAGATTGTGCCCTGAAGATATCTCAAAAGATTCTTGGTACCAATCTAGTGAGTCTCAACCAAATATGAGCTCACCATGCTAACTGCAAAACATATGTCTGGACGAAAGTTCACCAAGAACATCAACGCGAATGAGTTTATGAATCTCAGAGGCATTTCCCAAATTTGGTCCAACATCATTACCATATAACTTCTGAAAGTTAACATCCTTGAGGTAGTCACAGGCTTGCAGTTTATCATTCCACATTCAGAATCCAACTCCCTCTTACTTTTGCAAATGAGAGGGTATGCACCTGTCAGAAATAGGTCGTCCTCATAAGGTGCCGGTATGAGAGGTCTATCATCCACAACCTTCGAGTAATCTTTGGATCAGTTTCACTCCTAGTGAATCTTAGCTTCATTTGACAGTTATCAATCGTCTCATACTACGCCTAGGGATTTTTGCTTCAAGCCATAGAGGGCTTTCTTTTACTTGCATACGTGAGATTCCTGATCATCAATCTCAAACCCCTTGGGTTGTTCCAAACCTGAGGACCTGCTACATGAGGGGAGTGGTCCCCTTGTAAGATTTTCCTTTGTTACATCTCAGACATGTACTTTCATGCTCTTTTTGAATTCAGGCATCCCTGTCACCATCTGACTCACAGACCTTCGGTGCTACGTGTCAATGGACATGGTCCCCAGTGGACTTCCTGCAACTTGATACAACCTTAAACTCAAAAACATCTTTGAAAATTCTATTTTCAAACGCTTACCTTTCCATCGATGAGTGCCACTTTGAAACCTTTGACTTCCATTGCCGAAATGGACACCAGGTTCTTCTTGCGATCAGGTACATAAAAGAGATTTTGTAAATGAATTGAGTTACCCTAATTCAATTGAGGGATAACATTCCCTACACCCTTTCCAGGATAGGTGGCATCAGCTCCAAGTATAATCCCACTATTGTTTCCATCTCTACGAAATTAGAGAGTGCACCCATCTATCCAATGAAGTGCCTTGAAGCACTACAATCAATAAGCCCGATTCCCAAAGAATCTGAAGGAGAGGATCAATATCTTTATCTTATGAGAAACAACATTTGATTCTTCATACCTGGGGTTCCTTGCTTTCTTTGAAAAAGTCGACCATTTCCTTGATGACCTGCATTACCTGTCATTCCTTTGATCATTGAAGATGTCCCTAGAATGATTGTTATCTTCATCAAGAGATGTGTCTTTTCCATTTGGACACTCCTTCGCATAATGGCCGAACTTATTGCAACCAAGGTATCTGCCTTTCCTTCCACCCTTAGATCCAAACTTCCCAATGAAGTGATCTTTAGGTAGGCCATCAGAAACTTCCATTGCGCCATTCTGATAATATTCTCTACTTCGACTTCACCCTCAGTGAATTTGAAGAGAGATGAGGAATCCATTGATCCTTTTGTCCTTTTCCAACAATCTTCGGTGATTGCTCTTTCACTCTTGCTTGGGCATTGTCTTCACCTCAGCTCTCATACCATGTCAATTTTAGGTAAGTTCTATGCTTAGAGCAATTTATTTCAATTTTCACAGTTAGCTCCATATCTTTTCCAGATTAGTAATCACATCAACATTAAAGTAAACTACAGATAGAACATAAACATAAATCGCAGAAGACAAGCCAAGACAAGAGAACACAAGATGTGGCGCTAGCCAGGGACAAACCCCAATGTGGGGAAACCCTTGATCAATTCTCCTTATATGTTCTTCAATAGTTCAGCAGAGAGAGAGAGAGTATGTTTACAACAGAAGTCAACACTTTGACTTATCTAGATAAGAGCATAGATCATCTCTAAGAAGATGATACATGAGATCAATTGAAGACATGCTGCTTCAACTGATTCTCCAAGGTGACTCCTCCACCTATCGTTGTCGAAAAAGCCAGAAGATCCGGAACTGTCGGAATTGCCAGAACTGCCGGGAACAGCTGGAACTGCCGGAACTGCCAGGAACAATCGGGAACTGCGGAAATAGCCGAAGCATCTGTAGCAGCAAATACACCAAGCATGCAATGTTACGGCTAGCAAGCAAGGGACAACTGGCATGCAACAACAAGCATGCTAAGGACAAAAAGCATGCTAGGGACAACAAGCATGCTAAGGACAACAAGCATGCTAGGGACAACAAGCAAGCAAGGTGCAGCCAACACATAGGTCAGGATGACAACATGGTGCAGCAATGGCACATAATGCAGTACAGTGATGGGTACAGTCATGATTAATGAAGCCTGATGAGATGCAGCATAGTGATGATGGGTGCAGCGTGGTGTAGCGCGGTGAGGTGCAGCATGATGACGAAATGCAACACAACGATAGGTGAAGGAGTCACCTTGGAGAATCAGTTGAAGCAGCATGTCTTCAACTGGTCTCATGTATCATCTTCTTAGAGATGATCTATGCTCTTATCTAGATAAGTCAAAGTGTTGACTTCTGTTGTAAATGTACTCTCTCTGCTGAACTATTGAAGAACATATAAGGAGAATTGAACAAGGGTTTCCCCACATTGGGGTTTGTCCCTGGCTAGTGCCACATCTTGTGTCCTCTTGTCTTCTGCGATTTATGTTTATGTTCTATCTGCAGTTTACTTTAATGCTGATGTGATTGCTAATCTGGAAAAGATATGGAGCTAACTGTGAAAATTGAAATAAATTGCTCTAAGCATAGAACCTACCTAAAATTAACAAATGATCAAGGCAAAGAAGCTCAAACTACCTTCTATAACCATTTCAATAGAAGTTCTATAGGAAGGCAAGGAGGAAGATAGTTCTTCTCAGGAAGATCAGCCCATCCAGAGAAGGGAAGTGGTCAGAAACTTTGGTTCAGAGGCACTATGCAAAGGCAAGTGTAGGGAGGCTGAAAGAAGAGGGTGAGTCACTCTCATTTACTGTTCAGATCAGTATATCAGTCTTTTGGAGACCAAAAGTTCTTTTAGTGGGAAGGCGTGATCCAAAATGGATCCTGGATAAACCTCTAAGTCTAAAAGACTTCATATAAGAGGTAAAAGGTGTCAAATGGCACAAATCCTTTGTAAATCAGAGGAAAATGAAAATTGCAGGCTGCTCCTGGAAATAGTCTCATTGCAAAGATCTCCTCATTCTGAATCCAACACAACTTGAATGGGCGAAAACGGACTCCGAATGGAGTTATTGTAAAATGAAAATTGCCCAATGTCCTTAGAAAAGGAGGCAATTTCATTAAATTTTGAACTATATTGAAAATTTTGATTTTAGTATAGGCTCACGGGCCAATCCACAGCTGACACATGGCAGGCCGAGATTGGGCCACGTGGCCCTGTTTGATTGGTCAAAGAAGAAATCACATCACAAGCATCCAAAGGGAGGACTTAAGCCAAGGGCATGAAGGTTTAGCGATAAGCGATGAACGCTTTATCGCATCGCACATAACCAAAGGTGATGGACCATGGCCCGTGGTACTGCGAAGGGCCGATGAGCGATATGTGATAAGCGTCGATTGACGATCGGTGATCGGAGGAGCAGAGCCACAAACCCATGCCAATGCGATAGTGCGACTTGTGACTGCGATCGCCGATATCGGCGGATTGCAATCGGCGTCGATAGTGGGCACACCATATGGCTTACGACGTGATTATGAATATTTGAAGTCCGGGAACTGTGTTTTTTGCGGACTTTACCGTGTTTTCACAGTGTTCTCTATGTAAACAGAGAATGACTGTTACTAAGTATTTCAAGCGCCGATAGTACCATTCCGTTACGGAACAGGTGGCCACCTACCCTAAAGGCATTATGCAATGATTATTGAATGCCAGAAGAGGGAGTTGAGTGGACCGAAGCTGGAAGTTGCAGAGCCCGAAAGGGAAAACCAACAGGCAACCCGATTTGGCTTTTAAGCCATGAATGTCAAAGACTGTTAGGTTGGCGGGTCTGAGAGCACGATTAAGAGGCATAAGCAGGCAGCGCGGAGACAGAGGAAGCTCCAGGAGCGCAGAGAGGCTTGGACACTGAGAATTTGCTAGGAGGGCAGTCCACAGCGTGAAGTGAATGCATGAGTAGAGTTGGAGTGCTGAGGAACCCATTGGGAAGCTCGGTGTGCCAGAGCGCTTGATAGGAGATAGCCACCAGAGGTTGGAGAGGCAGAGCCAGCGCTTAGTAGAGCGAAGCCACCAGAGGTTGGAGGTAGCGCAAAAATGCTTCAATGAAGTATCAGACAGCAAAGAGACTGAATGATCGAGTTGTTGTTGGTGTTGCTTGAGTTGAAGACAGAAGAAGGAGTCTAGAGACAGTAAACAATTCTGAGGGAGTCAGAGAAGCTGGAAGCTCAAGAAGCTCAGAGCATTGACTGAAGGAATTAGTCCAGAGAAGCCTAGATTTGTCTACAGCTAAAGGACAACTAGGGGTAAGATGGTATTTTGAGCCCATTGGTTCATTTGTAAACCTTATGGAGTTGAGTCACGGACTTGTAAAAAAATTCAGCCATAAGCCCAAAGAGCCTAATCGAGTTGATTAGAGCTCAAGGAGACATAGCCCAAGATATCAGGGTGAACCCCATATTACATTGTTGTCTCATGTGTTTGTTTTACTGCTTCATTATTCACTGTTATATGCATTTATATTATGTTCAAGCACATTTAAACATCAGCATACACAACAGATTTTAAAGCAAATAAACAGCCAACAATAAATACAAGCATATGCCTATATTTTCAAGCATTTCTTAATTCCGCATTGGTTAATCATTAAAGACTTGGGAAAATTCAAGCTTTGGAAGTGGGAGAGGTTCTTGTAAGCTAGACAAGTAGCCTAAGAGCCCCATTTTCAGATCAAGCCCCTAAGGGGAAGTGCCTTTTCCCAAGTCAACCCCTCAATCGATGGGTGTTAATTTAAATGAGTGGCAATGGAGGGGAAAGGCTTCATGGCCAAATACCATGGTTAAGGTGACCAACTGATGGGAATATCACATCCTGAGTGTATAGATGTGAAGTAGGGAGCAATCATGCAGTCGTGAGTTACCTTGCTCAACTTGCTTTTTCTACCCCTCTATTATGCCTTTACTTTTTCATAATAATGTTTTTTATTTTGGGTACATAGCTCAAGGGTTAAAGCTTGCTCTTTATGATGTAGCATTAATTTTATTGCTTAGGATGAGACAATTCATTGCTTGTCAGGGTTGGGACATGCAAGGGTTGCTTTTGATGGAATGGAGCATCAAGTGCTCAGGAACAAGGTGATGGCCAGTGAGGAGGGTAGAGCTCATGCTAGGATTTTTCCCACGTGCTAACTTATATCCCAACGATCTTTTGCATTTTGATTTTCTTCTTTTTCTTTTATTGTGGCCATATTATGTTGTTTCATTCTTTTAGCTACATCAACCGCTGGGGAAATGTTTCTCAACCATACTCAAGGAGTGTGGACATGAGGGTGCCAAATCCCATTGAACCAATTACAAGTTAGACCCGAAGAATGGAGGTGGTATTAGGGGCTTGTAATGTAGCATGGAAATTATCAAGTATGATGCAGGGGAAGATGAACACATTATCTCAATCTGCGTTTTCCAAGTAGTGCTCCTCTTATAACCCTAAGGCCTCAATGGATGCCCCACTAGACTAGGGATAAGGAATAACTCCCCTGGTAAGGTGAAAGAACATATTTACAGTCAAGATTGATCAATCTTCTATATCACCCCTTTATCCATACTAAATGCCCTAAACAAACAAGCACCTGATTGCAAAATGATCAAAGTACCTTTTGAGTAGCAACCCACTTTCATCCAAGAGGAAAGGTCGAATGGCGAGAGGTATGTGGCTAATGCAGATGGAGAAGCCACATGGCATATCATCATCAAGAAGCAAATATCAAGGGTTGTCTGGTTGGCTGCCCAATGTAGGAGAAAAGTTCTCCTATGGGATTACCATTTTAGTGGGTAATAGGATTCACGGTGATAATGTCACCCACCTCGGTTCCAATGTAGGATAACCTTGCTCGGTATAGTTTGTGGGCTATCATATTGGGCTAATGGGGTTTTTCTTGGCAACAATGCTATGTGATCCTTGGCAGCAACAATGATTGTATGTTCTAGTTATGGATTTCCTCCCTGACAAAAAAAAGAAAAAAAAGAGTAACAAGAAGATTCTACAACTATAAATAACAATTGAGAAGCATAAAATTACCATACAACAAAGCAGATCCATACCTTAATGCTTCATTGGTTTTGAAAGGTTTGATGCGCAAGGAATGATCAATATCATCTCCAAACCCCTACAATTTTCTTTATTGCTACACTGTCTAACACTAAAATTGTCAACTTGCCAATTACAAATGAAATGGAGAGCAAGTTCTTTTGATATAGAGTTATGTCTCTCACACAATAGTATATGTTATCTTTCTAACTAGCTTCATGACAAGTCAACAAATAGTAAAGTATTGGAGATGTTAGATCCATAGTTAACAATAGCGTGGCTTGTAGATGTTGGCCTCTTCAAGAGAGGTCGTCATCATTAAAAAAAACATAATATGCAATAATAAATTCCAAGAGAGGATGCACTATCTAGAAATAGGTATTATACCAAGTCAAATTCCTAATGGGTTCACATAGAATTCACCCTCCAAGGATGGATGCATCCAAAACATAATAAAGTACTCTTCAATCTAGGAGGATTTGCTCAAGAGTCCAAATAGAATGGCTCACAAAGTGCGCCCTCCAAGGTGCATGAGACATAATAATAAAATATTTCTGATAGGAGAATATTCCATAATTAACCTCCAAAAATAGAAAGTGGTCCACAAGACGCATGCAACCAGTCCACTTGTGTGAATTTTGAGGCAACCAACTCCATGTCTAAATGTGCAAATTACCAAATAGATGGGGCGCTCCACAAAGATATGCCATAGTGAAACCATTAAAATAGCGAATGGGCAATTTCCAAGAAAACAAATCCAAGGAGACAAGGAAAAATTAGGGGTTTTACCAAGCTAAAATTCCATGAAATAACAAATTATACACCTCCAAGAATAGCAATAAGTGTCTCCACAAGTTTTCCCTCCAAGGATATGCCCAAATATTGTAAGATGACTAAGTAAATGCATGCAATGTGCCACACATGTTCTACTTCTCCAAATCAGAGGGGTGAGGGCATTCTCCAATGAAGGTCAAAATATGCCAAGTGTAGCTGCAATATTCATACAATAAAAATGAGAGAGCAACTCGGAGAGTTGTGCCCTCAAAGAGTGTGCCATGTGACTACCTCAACCACCCACAAATAAAAACATACTCTCTAATGAAGTGCACCCCAGCAGATTTTTGCAAGGGTGGTTAGACCTCAATAACAAAATATTACATCACAACCACATCATAATGATGTCCAACTAACCCAAGAGTGTGTGCCCTAGAGAAGTGTGTCAACCTCTCCAAGTAGCAATAAAATAATGCATGCCTTGAAAACTGTGCCCAAGAAAGGACAGATGGATTCACTGACTTCATAGTGGACAACTAGATACTTACCTGAAATAAATTAAGGAAGGAAAAGGGTATATCATTGGTTGGTTTCATGTAAGGCAAATCTACAAGATGGCAGTGCTCAATATGGATAGTTGTCTAGGTGACTTCTGCTTTTGACATCAACATGAGGATTATAACAACCTAATGTTGAAAACAATAATGGTTTCTGGAGGAGAATGAAATTTTATCAAAGGTGTCAGAACTGGAATCAGACTAGAACTAGTTGACCTTAAAATCACGAAATGGCCAAATAATCGGTATTTAAACTTTTCAATGAAAAGAACTTAAAATATTCAAATTTTTTACATTAAAAAACTAAAAATAAATAAATTATACATCAATGTCAATCCAAACCATTACACACCAAATATGCAAAGTTTTATCATCTATATTGTGTGTAAACATGAAATAACAAAATTACATTGGATAAGTTTTGAGATAGATATAGCCCCAATGTTCATAATCTCACAGATGCTCAATGAGAAGGTTTGAGGCAAATATAGGGGGAGGGATGTCAATATATAGGTTAGGATTAGGGTTTAGGAAAGGGTAGGTACTTTTTCTTTTTCTTTTTCTTTTCCATCTATTTTTGGGGGAAACCTGGTTCAAATCATCGGTTTCACTAGTGAAGCCCAAAATTTGTTCAAACCATCCAGATCTAGTAATTCAACAAGTCTTGATTACTTCAGTCCTTGTTGTGTTGAATATACATTACATATCCAGGTAGCGCTTCTTGAAAATTGGCGGGCACCGTGTTTGATTGCCCAGGTGATCCAATGGATGGGAGTTGACCATATCTTGTCTTCACATCCACAATTTTGCTATAAAGGGCAGGTAAAACATAAAGTGTTATTTCATGTTAAGTGGGGGTGTTAGAATCATTCTCGACGAATGTTTTTTAAGAATCCTTAATGATTTTTTTTTTAAATACATCTTTATATTAACAGAAATATTTTCACAGAAATGAAAATAAGGCAGAAGGCTATATGCAAGATGAATAATGTCCTCTTCCTCGGCCCTTCTAGGGAAAAAATAAAACGAGAATATCTAGTTTTTAGCATCTTTGATCAGAAGATAGTCTTTAGCTAATGAATGCATACATATTGATATTACACACCTCTTCTGTTGAAAAAATATGGTAGCCATGGTCAGTATTTTCATTATGATGAAATTGGAAATTTAAAATGAAAGCATACATATTGATATTACATACCTCTTCTGTTGAAAAAATATGGTAGCCATGGTCGGTATTTTCACCATGATGAAATTGGAAATTGGAAATTATATTTATGCCTCCTAAAAAATGACAAGTTGGTTCCACTAAAAGTCAGGTTGGCTGGGCCCCTTAGAGGCACCCATTCGACCCCCTATGATGACTATATATATGTGTGTGTGAATTGCTCCTCATTTGGGTAATTCTTTTTTTGGAGGAACATATCTGTTTTTCTGTGAGCTGGAAGAGAAAAGAGGAGAGGATGAAATCCGTGGAAAATGTGGAGGCTTCTTTCTTGATATTGTTCTGGTCAGGTATCATGATTATCATTCTGTTTCTGGATATTTTGATGGAAATTGGATTCTCTCTCATAAGGAAAGCAGTTCTGGGTTTTCCCCTTGTGATTTTTGCCTTGGCCTCAGGCCTAATTCTTTGTGTCTCCTGTTCATTCTCACTGTGGATTTTACTGCTTATTTCATGTTTGATAGTTGTAATTTTCTTGTGTAACTGCTTGATGATACTATGAATAAAGCATAAATTCCGTCAAAGTAATCATTAGAAGTAGTTACCTGTTGAAGAAAAATTGTCTAGTTTGCCTATGCTAGAAAAACATCTTTCTGCCAAACATAAGAAAAAGATTGAAACAAACTGACCACATCAGAGAAAATGTACTTGCACCTTAATCTCCAACTAGCAAACAAAGTGGTGATTCTAAGGCAATGACAATATCCTGAGAATGTAGAGAATGCTTTGTAGCGGGAGTCTCCAAATGGCTCACCAATGAAGTTTCTCTTGAAACAATGTTGAGTGCTAATTTTTGAAATGTTTACAAAACTCTTGGCAAACTTGCCATCCCAAAGAATGTGCCTCACTACCTCTGGACCACCACGAGTGAGACAGTGTTGAAGAAAGTGTAACTAGGTTCAATATTTACAAATGTAATTTTGATCTTTGTACTTGTCAAGAAAAAGAAATATTATTTTTGTAAATTATAAGAATGAGTTTCTTGCTCATTCCATAGGTCTAGGAAAGTCAAAGAGTCAAGGACATGTGTAAAGAGCTCTTCTTGAGCATATATGTAATGTATATGAGTCAACCTAGTGTCTAGAACAACCCTCCAAGACAAGCACAATCCTCTTGAAGAAGGCAGCAAGCAAAACAGTCATGTCGGCCTGCAAAAATGAATTAAATAGCTAAAAGAAGTCATGTCGGCTCACATATAAAGACACACCTCTTTGTTGGTTCATGTCGGCTTAATATGGAGGGCAAACCACTATATATACCCGGCTGGGATCACCACAGAAAAGACAATTCGGATACCTCTGAAACTTCGGATGGTGCAGGAAACTTGGTCAACCACAGGAGTACAGAACTTCGGATTACTCTGAAATTTCGGATGGCACAGTAAGTACAGATCTCGGATAGCACACTGAATCTCAGACTAATCTGCAACTTTGGATGGGTGCAGGAAGACAGAATCTCAGACTAGTCTGCAACTTCGGATGGGTGCATAAGGTACAGGATCTTGGTGATGAAGTATTGTATCTCGGTGCAAGTAATAAGTGTCTCGGCCTCCTTATAATCACAATTTCAATACTGAAATGCAGTCACACAGTCTTGAGCAAGATCACACACTACTCTGTATAACAGCAATGATAAGGATCTCGGTGGTCCTACAGGAATACTCTCAATATTCATACATAAACCTTGTTATCTCCTGGAAGTGTAGAGATGATCACAGTGTTACAGCAATAATGACCTCCATGATAACTTTGATAATGCAGCAGTAGAAAGACCTTGGTGACACAGTGATGAAGCAAGCAATGGTGCAATTGTGAGGACCCCTGTGGAATCATGATGATGATCTCAATAAAGCAGTAATGATGATGTTGATCTCAACAATAAAGAAGATGATTGGTGTCTTGGTCTTGGAGTGGCCTAGTGGGTCAAGGTTCATGGTCTTGGTGTTCATCAATTGAAATCTCTATAAGAAGAATTATGTGCAGGTTTTCCTCTCCAAGAGGGAGAGGTTTTGGCCCTGGGAGAGTGCCAACATCTTGTGTTATTGTCTCTTTGTTCTTTGGTAGCTATTTGATGAAATAAGAAACACACACTCTAATAATATCAAAGAGAAGATTGTGCTAATAAAAAAATTAAAATGCCTCACAAATAGTTATCAAGTCAGAAGAATCTTATTAACTACATGTGCCCTAGATTCTTCAACATGGAATCAGAGCTAAGGTGCTGAAGTCAAAGGAAGGGCATCAAAGCAAGTTGTAGGCCTCTAACAAAATTTTAGGATCAGTCTACAACAACATTCTACATCAGCAAGGGTTTTTACCTATGCAATCAAGGAGACAGTCTACAACAGCAAGAGCCTTTATGTTCACAGTCATCATGAAAAGACCACCAAGTCCCTCGTCAAATTGTCTACAAAGTAAGGAAGCTCAAAGACCCTCAAAAACGAAGATTACATCATCTCGAAGAAAGTCGAAGTCCTAGAAGCGTCTTGATCTAAACTACAAAAGAAGGCAAATTGAAGACAATAAGGGATGGACATCTTCAAAGGATCATCTCTGTGCCCTAGAAGAAGACCATCTGAGGAAGCAACAAATCATCCTCATCAAGAAAGAGCAACCTTGTCTATTAAAAGGTTTTCTCACTTAAAAGAAGATCATCCAAGAAGAAGCCCTCATACATCTTCTTCATCAACATGATCTAGGTAGAGATTTTATCTTCACATGACAAGTAAATATCTTTTCATTCTATAATTAAGTTTGGATAAATGATTTCATGATTGCAAGGACATCTATAGGTTGGATGGGTCATCAAGATTCCTTGCATGGAGGATAGTCATAGTCCTCTAAGTTGAAGTCATTAAACATATCAATAGGTCTCCTCTGAATTTATGGAAAGGGATGCTTATGAAAGATCCCCTCACATAGCAATATTGGAGACATCAAAGTGATGTAGATGATAAACTCATTCTCTGAAGGTGCAATAAAGGTGGTCACATGAAATCTGATCTTCATGAAAGTAAAGGTATCAAAGGATGTAGGATATCTTCACAAGATCTAGGAAGGAAGATAATCATCATCCTTCTAAATGATAAGCAATGTAACGATTGTCCATGAACAAGAAGGTTACCTCATTCAACAATTTGTGGTCTCTATGCTAGGTAGAGAAAGGCAAGTTGATGGCAAAAATATTGAAGGTTAAAAGAACTCAAACATGTGCAAAAAGGAAAGACAAGTTTGGTCCTGAAGCGGACCGAATAAGTATAACTAAGATTCAATGCTATGGAAAGTTTATAGAAAGAAATTCATATCACTGGAAATATGGAGGAAGCTAAAGAAAGTAGTGTTGCAGGAACCGCTCCCCCCCCCAAGGATTCAAAGGCAGATCCGCGTCCCGTACGGATCCGCCACTGATCCTTAGTTGGAACCGTGGATCAGAAAATCGGATCTGCAGTTCCTCCTTTTTTGGCAATTCCTGCAAATTTGGATCCGTGGGGGCCGGATCTGCGGATCTGAAAAGGATCAGGTGCGGATCTGTGGAGGTTTGGGCGTGTATCCAATGCGGATTGCGAGCGGATTCGAGAGAAGGTGGGATTCGGCGAGGTTCTTTTTGTTTTTGGAAATTTCGAATTGTTCCTCGCGGATCTGAGAGAAGGTGGATGATTCCGCAGGTTATTTTTTGTTTTTGGAAATTTCAAACTGTTCTGTGAGGAACTACATTTTCTGAATACTCCCAAGGTACCCCTTGATGCTCCCTAATGGCAATGTTAAATTCTTAAAGTAAAAGTGACATTCTCCTTTATCTTTCATTTCCATCCTTTTACTTAAATTTTTAACATTACCATGAAATGACTCAAGATGTTTGAGAGTGGTTCCAACCTCATCAGACTTCATATGGAGAAAATAGAATTTCATATCCCATTCAAAATTCAACAGACTTGACAATTTTCAGGATCAATGGGATTGTGGTGTTTCATTGGATTATATCATGTATGAGGGCATGTGATTGGCATTTAATCAAGAGCAACAAGCCCTATATGTACCCCAATGTTGGTGTTATTGATTGTTGAACTCCTTTTTCATGACCTTAGCAATTATGTACCCTTCACTCAAGTCAAAATCATGGATCAGGCATGTTAAGCTTTCTCTACCATATTATAAGGTTTGGATTATGCTGTTTGATCAAAATTAGGCAATGTTGACTAAAATCCCTATAGAATTGAAGTAGAGGCAAAGGCTAGACAAGAGAAGAGGAATCTAGATTGTAGATGGTTGATGGTGGAATAATTAATCATTCATGTACAATGGATGCCATATCTATCTTGATTTATGTAAAAATATGCATGTTTTCATGTCTTATACAACTAATTTGGTATTTGGATGTTTTTTTTAATATAAATGCATAAAAATATAAAAAAAACTATTTATATATATAGTAGACCCTTTGCTTCCTAGATTTTTGGAAAATAACGCTTCCGCGTCCCTGCTTCCAAAAAATTCCCCGTTTCGTCCCCGCTTCATGCAACATTGAAAGAAAGGGACCAAGGAAAGAGGGAGTAACAAATCTATCCTATGAGTAAGATTTTATCCCTCACAAAGGGGTCCTATCATAAGCTCTTAAATCTTGTGTTATAGATATGACCAAGATAATAAGATGCATCATGGCATCATGGAAGCATTAGAAACAAGAGCTCGCGACATAACCATGGGAATCATGAAGGACAAAACCCATGGCAGACAAACATGAAGAATATAGCTCTTGGGAACCTCGGTGGACATTGAAGAAAAGCAAGGAGTCATTTGGGACAAAGCTCATCATAGATCAAGTCAAAAAGGAAACATCTGCCAGTTGGGGATATAGAAGATCCTCAAAATTCTCTGATGGAATCCTCATCGAAGGGTTCACTAATCTAGAGAGGAAGCAAGTGTTTCAACAAGAATCCCAACTTATGGAATCCATGAGATAATAATGTGATGACATGAAGCAAATCAAGGGATTGGGGATCTCTTCAATCAAGGAAGTTGTTGGAAGAAGCCTCGATGACGTGAAGGTAAAATAAAGTATGTATGCTTGTGTTTAATATTATAATGACATGTCATATGGTTGCAGGTAACATGGATCATTACTTCTATCTTGAGAAGCATGATCAAGAGAAAAAGGATATCCTCCTATGAAAGGATGCAGGAAGGCATAAGTCACACCAGATGAAATCAACATAATATGTCCTCATATGAAGTATGAGGTGGTTGACTACAATAAAGAAACTCTGATTGAAAGCTTCTGGGAATGGAATGTGTGAGGAAGGAAGAGATTGTGAGATATGCTTGATAAAGGTGATCAACATCCAAAAGACCAAGAAGACTTGACTAGGAAATCTCTCAGAAAGATATGAGGACTCTGATGGAAAAGATGAAGGCCCTTGACAATGTATATCTTTGGGAGATGTGTCAACATGAATGCAGGATGCTGCTACCTACAAGAAGATGTCATGATGAAGAGCCATCTAGTAAGGTACGATTTAATTTAATGTTATGTTTTGATTTCTTGAATAATATCTGGATGAGTGAATGCGGGGCTACTTGAACAAGAATTGTAAGTACAAGCACAACTGGCATTCATGTGGTGGATGGAAATTTCTTGAAAGAATCATGATGGGAAAGAAGTAGCTACATGATGAAGGTTCCAGATATGTATGAAGAAGGCCACTTTCCATGAAGAAAGGAATGACATGACAAACCAAGAAGGAAAGTGATCGATGGCTGATGCCCTACAAGGAAGAAGCTCAACTGAACTCTGTGACATCAAGGAAAGAAGTTGATCAGGCAGCTGAAGGACCCACGAAGAAGAAGCTGCTGATGAAAAGAAAAGTCCCTTGTTAAGAAGTGTTGATTTGGGGTAGCATCGGATGTGCTCTAGCCTCGAAAATTGGTGGAGAGGCTAAGGCACATGAGATCTCCAATACCCAGAAAGTGTTTGGGCAGATTCTAAACAGTTTGGGAGATATTAAAATAATTAATATTTTTAATGGAGTCCCTAAGTCTAAACTTGGGGAAAATAAAATATTAATATGAATTAATATAAAACTGTGTTAGAATGGTCCAAAAGTTATGGATCAAGCCAGATCTAATCTTAGTTGTCGATTAGGGACTTAATCTCAGCCGTTGATTTGTCAACGAGAAAAGTATAAGAGGAGGCTTGAGGGTCAGTTGAAGAACACACCAAGAGATCAAGATTTCGACTTTTTGGGGCTGGGTTTGCTGAGAAAGTTGAGAGAGTGATCAGAGTTGCAGCTGAGGGGCAGTGAATACAGAAGCAGAGAGGCAGAGATAGCACCAGGAGGATCAACGCAGTAGCCAGAGAGAGGGACACAGAAGTAGCCAAGGGTTCACGCAAAGCCAGCCAGGGCTCACGCAGAGGCAACCAGGAGCTGCGCAGTGCCTTAGAGGGCCAGCGTGGGTGACGCGGAGGGCCAGAGGGCTGACACAGTGCCTCTAGAGGCTTACGCAGGCCAAGCCAAAGTGACGTTGGGCTAACGCTGGGCCAGAGAGAGGCGGACGCAGTCCCTAGAGGCTGATGTTGGGGTTTCGTGGGGCAGATTGGAGCTGTGGAGCTGCCAAAGTGTTTATCCAGGGTTTCTGCGGGAATATCTGCTTCCCGATAGAGAGTTACTACTGTCGAGATTTTTCTCTGTTGGGTGAGCCAGATTTGGCACCTAGATTGTATTCTGTAACTGCTTAATAAATCAAACCCTCAGATAGCTAGACTGGTTTTCCCGCATTGAGTTTTTTCGGGGACATTAGTCCAAAAACAATAGTGTCACTTGTGTGCTTGTTTCTATTTCCTTCAGTTGATGATCTGTAATGTGTTGAGCATGTACTTGTATTTATTTCCAGTATTTACATGGTAAAATAACTTGTTAATTAACAGAACAAGTAGGTAGGAATAAATCAGTAAAGTGAATGAAGGGTTTCTAACTTGTCAGACTTAGAAATTCCAACATGGTATCAGAGCGTGGTTAGAGATCACAGGAGAACTGAGGACATCATCCGAACAAAGAAGCAACAACAGAAAACAGCTATCTCGAGTGACGGAAGATGTTCCTAGCAGAGTAGCAGCAAGGGGTGATGTAGTGCTTGCATCATCAAGATTGAGCCAGGAAGATGCAGCGCAGAGGCTGAGGGAGGCAAAGGTAGGCTCACGTAGAGGCCAGGAGGGCTGATGCAGTTGGCTGAGGAAGCTTATTTGCCGGTGTCGAGATTGGGCAGAGCCTAGGAGCTCTAACCTTCAATTTGCTGGAGTTTAGGAGGCTGTGGGTAAGTTGCAGAGTGGAGCTGGTGGGGGTACTATAGTCAATACATCACCTAATAGGGCAAGACCAAGGTAGAGGGAGTTGCTGCGAGGTGGATTTCTAGCTAAGGAATCCAGATCAATGTTGCAGTTGCACAGACGATTAGGGAGGGGCATCTCGACATTGGCAGAAGGGTTTCTGGGAGGGAAATCGAGGCTTAGAGGAGTCATATCGAGAACTTCCAGGAGGGAAGTAGAGGAGCAGCGAAATGGCACTACACAGAGTAAGAGACCAAGACAGACTGGACAGAGCCTCAAAATTCGTACTCTGGAAGGCCAGAATCTTATCCGTACTAGACAGGAATCACGTCAAGCACTTTGCCTTGAGTACGATAGCTATCCCAGTTGACCCGACTGATAACGACAGGTACGAGGATGCAATGGTGAGGGCTAAGAGTATCATCCTTGACAGGGTCAAGGATCATATAGTACCACATATTGCCGAGAAGAACACAGTAGAGGAGATGTGGGAAGCCTTGACCAAGTTGTATCAGCATACTTCCATGCAAAGGAAGATGCTACTAGAAAATCAGTTGCAATCATACCAGATGCAGAAGGGAGAACAAATCGACCCATTCCTCGGTCGATTGAAGGAGATCCAGGAACAACTGACTTCCATAGGGGCAATGTCGGATCCAGAATTGATGGTGAGAACAACCTTGAATGCGGTTTCAAAAGACTGGGAGGTGTTTGTCTAGAGCATACTGGGTAGGGCGACCCTTCCAGATTGGGAGGAAATGTGGGTTGCTCTTTGCCAAGAAGAGATCAAAAGGTTGAGCAAGGCGGGAAGCAGTGACAAGGGGATCAGAATCAAGAAGGAGGAGGAGGAGGAGGATGTTGCCCTAGCATTTAAGGGAAAGTAGGAGAAATAGAAGAAGAGGGACCTCTCCAAGGTCAAGTGCTTCCACTGTGGAGAGTTGGGTCATTATGCAACCCAATGTCCAAGGAAGAAGAGTAAGGGAGAGGCCTCCGAGACCAAGGCAGTGCTCGCAAGGGCAGAAAAGGAAGTGGAGACAAACGATGATTGTGCCATGAGTGCTCATGTGCCACTTCAGAAGAAGTGGGGAGACATCGAGCTGTAGTCAGGAGGACTATAGGCGATGAGGGGCAGGATCCTCGAGGTACCTAGCCTCTTGGATTAGACCTTACTACGAGAGCCCCGAAGAGGAGTAGCAGTACTGGCGATGTCAGTAGAGACGGAGGTGGTTGGAGCGACATAAGGAGCTACAGTGTAGGATTCCCAAGACAACGCAAGGCTAGTAGGCTGCAACAATGCGAGAGGCATGGGAATGTTACACTAGTGTAGGATGGCACAGAGAGGTGTGCAACGGTGCGAGATGCATGGAGTTGTTGCAGCAGCGCAGAGGTCAGAGAGGGAGCACTTGTCAGTGACAAAGGGATCTTCAGCATTAGGAGTGTTTCTAGCCTGACGGAGATGTAAGAATTGGGAGCTTAGTTACTTACTTCTCAGTAATTGAGTTGCAGTGCAGCAGTTAGTAGTGGTAGTGCTATGGGCAGCATGATGCAACATGATGAGAGGGGTTGCAGTGCAAATGCAGAACAGGGCAGTGGCAGGGCCATGGGCAGCAGCACAGATGCAGAGGGAGTTGCAGTACGGATGTAGCAGTGGCAGTGGTAGGGCCATGGGCAGCAGTATAGGATGCAACAATGCAGAGGATGATAGGCAGTAAGCCTAGCATCAGCACAGGGACCAATGCCGGATGATCGGGTGATACTCAATGAGGAGTATTTCTAGAGCATAGTCCTCGCTAAGAGGGAGTGTTGATTTGGGGTAGCATCGGATGTGCTCTAGCCACGAAAATTGGTGGAGAGGCTAAGGCACATGAGATCTCCAATACCTAGAAAGAGTTTGGGCAGATTTTAAACAGTTTGGGGAATATTAAAATAATTAATATTTTTAATGGAGTCCCTAAGCCTAAACTTAGGGAAAATAAAATATTAATGTGAATTAATATAAAATTATGTTAGAATGGTCCAAAAGTCATGGATCAAGCTAGATCTAACCTTAGTCGTTGATTAGGGACTTAATCTCGGCCGTTGATTTGTCAATGAGAAAAGTATAAGAGGAGGCTTGAAGGTCAGTTGGAGAACACACCAAGAGATCAAGATTTTGAATTTCTGGGGCTGGGTTCGCTGAGAAAGTTGAGAGTGATTAGAGTTGCAGCTGAGGGGCAGTGAATACAAAAGTAGAGAGGCAGAGATAGCACCAGGATGAGAATCAACGAAGTAGCCGGAGAGAGGGATGCAGAAGCAACCAACGGTTCACGCAGAGGCAGCCAGGCGCTGTGCAGTGCCTCAGAGGGCCAGAGGGCTGACCCAGGCCAAGCCATAGTGACCCTTGGCTAACACTGGGCGAGAGAGAGGCTGACACAGTCCCTAGAGGCTGACGCTAGGGTTTCATGGGGCAGATTGGAGCTGTGGAGTTGCCGAAGTATTTATCCGGGGTTTCAGCCGGAATATCTGCTTCTGGATAGAGAGGTACTACTGGCGAGATTTTTCTCTGTTGGGTGAGCCGGATTTGGCACCCGGATTGTATTTTGAAACTGCTTAATAAATCAAACCATCAGATCGTTGCACTGGTTTTCCCACATTGGGTTTTTCCTGGGACATTAGTCCAAAAACAACGGTGTCACTTGTGTGCTTGTTTCTATTTCCTTCAGTTGATGATCTGTAATGTGTTGAGCATGTACTTGTATTTATTTCCAGTATTTACATGGTAAATAACTTGTTAATTAACAGAACAAGTAGGTAGGAATAAATCAGTAAAGTGCATGAAGGGTTTCTAAAGTGTCAGAGTTAGAAATTCCAACAAGAAGGAGCTTTGACAGGTTCCTGGTCAAGAGGGAGCTTGGATTAGATCACCCTTGATTAAAAAGGAGTGACAATTGTTCTTTTCTATTTCATGTGTCATGCACTAGACCAGGACTAATAGTCATAAGTCTAGGTGAAGGCCATGAATGGAAATGAAGACACATGATAGATGTTAGCGCTTGAAATTTCACCTCAGGCTGAGAAAGGTAAACTCCAAGGCAACATCAAACCACTTAACCTCGTAGCTAGCCCTACGGGGCAGGAGAGGGCTCTCTCCAGTCTATCTCGGCAAAGATCTTCAACAGGCAAAGATAACCAATAAAGAACACTGATTTTAGGCTAGTAAACTGATAAAAAGGTTTGATTTGGGAGTTTTAGGGTTTTGGTGGAAAGTTGGGGAAAGGCAATTTTGGGTGCGGGGATCGGACACAGTTTTTGCAGGGGGTTCTTTGGGGCAAGGTAGGAGACTGTACTGATGCCTTTGAATTAAGTGAATGGATAGAAATGACCAGTGAGGAGCTAAAGAGAGCAAGAAACCTTCAAGAGTTCTCTTTAGACAGATGAAAACATAAATATTAAGCAAACTTAAAAGCAGTGCATGGCAATCATGAATTCTACTTTAACACTTCATTTGCCTAATTTGCAGAAGGAAAAGTGAGAAGATGAATCACATAACAAACTTACAAGTACAAAGAGAAACACACCATCAATACATGTAACCACAGGAATCCCAAAAAGGACTGCAAAACCCTGGTCTTTCTTCCTTTGCCAAAATTGCAGAGATACAATGAGTAATACAATAGAGCTTTCTCCCTCAAGAGTCCAACCTCTCCAACCATGAAAATGATTGAGAAAATACATAATATAGACCATGCCAACCCATTCCCTAGCCTCTAGGGGTCGAGCTCATCCTTCTAGGAGCTGTTTCAACCAATTCTAAACTGAGCACTAAAATCTAGGCAGTCAAAACAACTTGCCTCTATAAGCTAGGAAACCAATTCATTCATTAAATGTTTGCTATTTCATGAATGAATCTTCTAAAACAGGTAAATAAGTGTCATGTCAACATGAAAATACATTAATTACATCAAAGAGGGTGAAAAATCCCATCACAAGTCAAAACTGGTCAAAGCTGGGCGAATTCCTGAGCTGTAGATGAATTCCTGTGAAAACTGCCCAATGGGTCGCGCCCTCTTTCTGAATGGGTCGCGCTACTTTGGAGCTGATTTTGAGGTACTTCCAGGTGTCCAAATGAGGCAAAAGTGGGCTTGTTGGAAAGGTCTGGATGTCTACTTTCCAACCCAAGTGGAATTTCTGAATTTGGTGGCCATTTGCCCCTCCAAAATTGCAATCTCCCAAGACTGCTTCCTGTGTGTCAAAAAGGTGGCAGAAAGTCATTTTTTTGCTTGTTTTTGACTTTCTGGAGGCCCAAAACTTGGTGAAATTTCTTGGCAATGGCTGAGCAAGTGTAACTTTCCATGACAAATCCAGAAATGCTGAGTTTTCCCAAAATGGAGTTGCCCAACGAAAGGTTCGCGCGCCAAGAAAACCTGTGTTTGGCACAAAACATTCACAATTGACAAAATTTTCTCCAAATTTCTTGAAATTTGGGCTGGGAGTCCCCAATAAAGTACCATGCTCAATCAAAGAGGCTTTGGCCAAAATTTGGAGTGGATCGGGCCTTTTCCGTCGTTTTAGTGCCTTGGCCAACCTCCTTGGATCTGGCGATTGCAATTTTGACATTTCTCTAAAACCATGACACCTGTGCAAAAAGTGAAGGAGGTTTTTCTTCTTTGGCATGTTATGGACAAAAACCTCTCTCAGTTTTCCAAAATTCATCTTTTATTGCTCTGGAACATCATTTGAGTGCGACTTGTCCCAATGTGTGAAACAAGGAAATTTGTCGAAATGGAGCGAAATGAAGGGGATAGGGGGCTTCTAAATTCTTGGGGAAATTTTTGGGAGTGGGGAGGGATGTTAGGAAGCAGGGGAAAGTGGAATCTCAGAAATTGAGCGAGGGGAAGGGGTCCAAAAGGGCAAAACACAGGCCAAACCTAGAAAATTGCTAGGTTGTAGCTAGAAACTAGGGTTTGTGCAAAAATGAGGAATTTGGGGGATCTCAGTGAGGGGAAGCATTTGATAAGGTACATGAAGGATAGGGGAAGGTGTATGAACATCTGAATACAAGTTTTGCCAAGGATTTGTCCGTCCGAGAGAAATTAGCTTTCAAAACCCTAGGAGAGGGAAAAGACCTTGCCTAGGCACGACTGAAGCATGAATACACTGTAAAATGACCCAATGGAACTTTGACATGATAATGACAACCCTCTGAATGAGGATAGATTCAGCGGAATGATGACATGGACCGACATTTGGACAACTTTAGAAGGAGTGAAAGCGAACCCTAGACCTAATGCCTAGTGACCAAATTTTGCTTGAAGACTCACTGAAATGACAAAATTTGACCTTGACACTCTGAAACCACTTTGTAAGAGCATATTTGATCTCTGGAGGAAGGCAGGAAAGACTGACACTAACAATAGACACAACATTCTTTTCTTCATCTGGGAAGAAAGAATGGGAGGATTGGGTAATCATCTGACATTCGATGCTCTTTGAGGATGTGTAGGGCATCCAAGATAAGAGTAGGCAAGAGGACCGATATTCTTTGAGAGTTGGGAACCTAAGATAAGAATAGTCCTAGAAGGTCATACTCAGTGAACACCCGAGCGGGTATGTACCTTGAGAGACAATGATGAAGGTGTCTATAATCATTGGTCTCGCCAACATTGTAACTCATGGTCTTGTGGAGAGATGGAGCTGTTGTTGATTTTGGGTAGCATTGGATGTGCTCTAGCTCCGAAATTTTGTGGAGAGGCTACAACACATTAGATCTCCAAGACCCATAAATTGTTTGGAGAAATTCCACCCAGAGTGCATGTTAATCAAATAATTAATTATTTTTAATGGTGCCTAAGTTAAAACTTAGGAAATTAAAATAATTAAAGTGAATTAATGTAAATATGGGTGAGAAGCTTCTAAGTGACGAGGATCAAATCTAATTTAATCTTAGCTGTTGATTAGAGATTAAATCACGACCGTTGATTTCTCAACAAGAAAAGTATAAAGGAAGGCTTGGGGTCAGTTGGAGAACACACATAGTGAGAGCAACACTTGAGCTAGATCGAAATTCTGGGGTGTGGTTTGCTGAGAATTTCGGAGTAAGCTTCTAGTGCAAAGAGGGGCAGTTTGGTAGCGGGACTTTCGTCCAAGGCCGAGAATACATAACAGAGAGGCAGTGCAGCACCAGGGAGAGACAACGCAGCTCCAAGAGGGTGACACAAAACCTAGAGGGGTTGACGCAGTCATGCAAAGGCAACGTTGGGGTTTTTGTGAGGTAGATTGGGCATCAGTTCAGCAACTCGATTTCTAAGCTGGAAAGGCTCACTGGGAGGGTGACACAATGTTGATTTGGAGTAGCATCAGATGTGCTCTAGCCACAAAAATTGGTGGAGAGGCTAAAGCACATGAGATCTCCAATACCCAGAAATGGTTTGGGCAGATTCTAAACAGTTTGGGAGATATTAAAATAATTAATATTTTTAATGGAGTCCCTAAGTCTAAACTTAGGGAAAATAAAATATTAATGTGAATTAATATAAAACTGTGTTAGAAGGGTCGAAAAGTCATGGATCAAGCCAAATCTAATCTTAACAGTTGATTATGGACTTAATCTCGGCCGTTGAATTGTCAACGAGAAAAGTATAATAGGAGGCTTGAGGGTCACTTGGAGAATACACCGAGTTGATCAAGATTTTGATTTTCTGGGGCAGGGTTTGCTGAGGAAGTCGAAAGAGTGATCAGAGTTGCAGCTGAGGGGTAGTGAATATAGAAGCAGAGAGGCAGAGATAGTACTAGGAGGATCAACGTAAAAGTCGGGAGAAAGGGACACAGAGCTAGCTAGAGGTTCTCGCAGAGCTAGCCAGGGCTCACGCAGAGGCAGCCAGAAGTTGCTTAGTGCCTCAGAGAGCTAGTGTGGGTGACGTAGAGGCTCTAAGGGCTAACATAGTTCCTCCAAAGGTTGACGTAGGGCGAGCTATGGTGATGCTGGGCAAAAGCTGGGCCAGAAAGGGTTGACACAGTCCCTAGAGGTTGACGCTGGGGTTATTCGTGGGGCAAATTGGAGCTGGGAGCTGTCGGAGTGTTTATCCGAGGTTTCGACCGGAACATCTGTCTTCGACTGAGAGGTACTACTGCCGAGATTATTCTCTGTTGGGTGAAACGGTTTTGGCACCCAGATTGTATTCTGAAACTGCTTAATAATACAAACCCTCATATCGCTACACCGGTTTTTTTGCATTGGGTTTTTCCGGGGACATTGGTCCAAAAACAAGGGTGTTACTTGTGTGCTTGTTTTGTTTCCTTCAGTTGATGATCTGTAATGTGTTGAGCATGTACTTGTATTTATTTTTAGTATTTACATGGTAAATAACTTGTTAATTAATCAGAAGAAGTAGGCAGAAATAAATCAAAAAAGTACATGAAGGGTTTTAACAATTAGACTTGGAAATTCCAACATGGTATGAGAGGGTGGTTGCAGATCACAGGAGAACTGAGGGCATCAGCAATAGGAACAACTGTCCAAAGTGACAGACGCTGTTCCTAGCGGAGAAGCAGCAAGGAAGGGGTGATGCAATGCCTGCGTCATCAAGTTTGAGCCGAGAAGAGGATTAGCGCAGTGGCAAAGGGGAGTAGACCCGACCTACACAGTGCCCGATCATCTTTCTCAGTCAAGAAGGATTAACGCTCATGGCCAGGAGGTGCGGATTTTGTTGGTGTTGGGATTGCGCAGAGCCTAGAAGCTCTAACCTTCAGTTTGCTAGGGCTTAGGAGGCTGTAGGTAAGTTGCAGAGTGAAGTTGGTGGGGTACTGTAGTCAGAACAGTGCCTAACAGAGCAAGACCAAGGAGGAGGGAGTTGCTACCGAGGATTTCTAGCCAAGAAATCTGGATCAGTGGGGGCATCTCGACATTGGTAGAGGGGTTTCCGAGAGGGAAATCGAGGCTCATAGGGAGTCACACCGAGAACTTCCAGAAGGGAAGTAAAGGAGCAGCGAGATGGCATTGAACAAGGTAAGAGACCAGGATAGACTGGATGGAGCCTCAAACTTCATAGTCTGGAAGGCCAGAATCTTATATGTTCTAGACAGGAACCGTCTCAAGCACTTCGCCTTGAGGACAATAGCGGTCCCAGTTGACTCGGCTGATAACGATAAGTACGAGGATGCAATGGCGAGGGCCAAGAGCATCATCCTTGACGGGGTCAAGGACCATGTAGTACCACACATTGCCGAGAAGAATACGACAAATGAGATGTGGGAGGCCCTAAAGAAGTTGTATTAGCATACTTCTGTGCAAAGGAAGATGCTACTAGAAAATCAGCTCTGGTCATACCAGATGTAGAAGGGAGAACAAATCGACAACTTCCTTGGTTGATTAAAGGAGATCCGAGATCAACTGACTTCCATAGGGGCCACGCCAGATCAAGAATTGATGGTGAGAACAACTCTGAATGCAGTCTCAGAAGACTGAGAGGTGTTTGTCCCGAGCATACTGGGTAGGGCGACCCTTCCAGATTGGGGGGAAATGTGGGCTGCTCTTCGCCAAGAAGAGATCAGAAAGCTAAGCAAGGCGGGAAGCAGCGGCAAGGGGATCAGAATCAAGGAGGAAGAGGAGGATGGCACCCTAGCATCTGAGGGAAGCAGGAGAAACGGAAGAAGGACCTCTCCAAGGTCAAATGCTTCAACTGTGGGGAACTGGGTCACTATGCGAGCCAGTGTCTGAGGAAGAATAGCAAAGGAGAGGCTTCCGAGACTAAGGCAGCACCAGCAAGGGCGGAGAAGGAAGTGGAGATAGATGAACACTGTGCCATGAGTGCTCACATGCCACTTGAGCGGAAGTGGGGAGACGTCGAGCTGTAGTCAGACGGACTACAGGCGATGAGGGGTAGGATTCTTGAGGTACCCAACCTCTCGGATTATACTTGGCTACGGGAGTCTCGAAGAGTAGTAGTGCTGGCGGATATCAGTAGAGATTGATGAGGATGGAGCGATAGAGGGAGCTGCAGTGCAGGATTCCTAGGACAACGTGAGGCAACAGTGCGAGATGCATGGAGTGGTTACAGCAACACAGAGGTCAGAGAGGGAGCACTTGTTAGCGACAGAGGGAGTTTCAGCTTCGTGGGTGTCTCTACCCTGACGTAGATGTCAAAGTTGGGAGATCAGTTACTTACTTCTCAATAACTGAGTTGTAGTGCATTAGTTAGCAGTGGCAGTGCTATGGGCAACACAATGTAGCATGATGAGAGGGGTTGGTGTACGGATGCAGCAGTGGTAGTGGCAGGGCCATGGGTAGCAGTACATGATGCATCAATGTGGAGGATGTTGGGCAGGGAGGCTTAGCATCAGCACAGGGACCGATGTCAGATGGTCAGGGTGATGCTCAGTGAGGAGTATTACTAGAGCACAGTCCTCGCTAAGAGGGAATGTTGATTTGGGGTAGCATCGGATTTGCTCTAGCCACGAAGATTGGTGGAGAGGCTAAAGCACATGAGATCTCCAATACCCAGAAATGGTTTGGGTAGATTCTAAACAGTTTGGGAGATACTAAAATAATTAATATTTTCATGGAGTCCCTAAGTCTAAACTTAGGGAAAATAAAATATTAATGTGAGTTAATATAAAACTGTGTTAGAAGAGTCCAAAAGTCACAGATCAAACCAGTTATAATCTTAGTTGTTGATTGAGACTTAATCTCGGCTATTGAATTGTCAACGAGAAAAGTATAACAGGAGGCTTGAGGGTCACTAGGAGAATACTCCGAATTGATCAAGATTTCGATTTTCTAGGGCAAGGTTTGCTGAGGAAGTCGAAAGAGTGATCAAAGTTGCAGCTGAGGGGCAGTGAATACAGAAGCAGAGAGGCAGAGATAGTACCAGGAGTATCAGCGCAGAAGTCGGGAGAGAGGGACGCAGAGCGAGCTAGAGGTTCTCGCAGAGCTAGCCAGAGGCAGCCAAGAGCTGTGCAGTGCCTCAGAGAGCCAGCATGGGTGATGCAAAGGCTCTAAGGGCTGACGCAGTGCCTCTAGAGGCTGACGCAGGATGAGCTAGGGTGACGTTGTGTTGGGTCCCTATAATACTAGTGATTACCCCATTACTATTGTAGTTATACCCCTTATTTATATTGGTGTGCCCCTATTACCCCCATGTTGTTATTTATGTGCCCCATAGAATCTCTCTATTGTTATTTTTGTGGCTTTATATTATTATTGTTAGGTCGGCTAGATTATATTGTGACTCTTTAGACTCTTATATATAGAAAGGAGGTTTTGTCATTTGTATCATCAAAGAATTGTTCATTTATGTAATGTAAAGGAGGTTGCCCCCTCGAAGAGGCTGAATTCTAAGGCGTTGATCTATCTTTTCTATCTTTTCTTGTGCTGGTTTCATAACATTTAGTATCGGAGCTTTGGATTCTAGGGTTTCGCTGCTCCAAACAGGTCATCGTGGCATTTTCGCTATAACTTTTTTTCTGTGATGTTTCAGAAGTCGCAAAAAAAACCCATTTGAGAAGAAATCGCGCTGAACCTTGGGTCCAAATTTCATAGCTTTTCGCGCGATATTTGCGGAGATATGATTTGAGGAAGTTGGTCTTTTTGCAGACTCCTGAATTACATTCAAAACAGGTGACCTAGGGCTGACGCAGTCCCTAGAGGCTGACACTGGGGTTTTTCGTGGGGCAAATTGGAGTTGGGAGCTATCGGAGTGTTTATCTAGGGTTTCAACTGGAACATCTGTCTTCAACTGAGAGGTACTACTGCCAAGATTATTCTCTGTTGGGTGAGCCGATTTTGGCACCCAGATTGTATTATGAAACTACTTAATAATACAAACCCTCAGATAGCTGCACTGGTTTTCCCGCATTGGGTTTTTTCGGGGACATTGGTCCAAAAACAACGGTTGATGATTTGTAATGTGTTGAACATGTACTTGTATTTATTTTCAGTATTTACATGGTAAATAACTTGTTAATTAATTAGAACAAGTAGGCAAAAATAAATCAGAAAAGTACATTAAGGGTTTCTAACAGTTAGACTTAGAAATTCCAACACACAACTCCTAGAGTAGGTGACGCAGTTCCAGTGCAGAGCTGGGAGCAGCCATTGCTACACAACATTGGGGACAGTGCAGTCACCTGTGGGGTTTGTTCATCCAGTTACTGGATCCGCCAAAATATCTTTCTCCGGATAGAGGTACTTCTGTCGGGTTTATTCTCTGTTGGGTGAGCTGGATTTGGCACCCTAGTTGTATTCAGAGATCTGCTTAATAATAAAACCCTCATATCTACTGCATCGGTTTTCCCACACTGGGTTTTTCCGGGGACATTTAGTCTAAAAATAAGTGTGTCCTTTGTGTGGTTGTCTCATTTATTTTTTAGTACTTGATCTGTATATTGGTGTAGGCTGTAGTGTATTTGCATTAATATTTTCTGAAAAATTATGAAAATAACTTGTTAAAATGAATAACACAAGTAGGTAATGCAAATCAGTTTACGGCAGTAGGATTTCTGACTTGTTAGATTCAGAAATGTTCACAGTTGTTAGTCAAGGCCTTGCGCTGTGACAATGCTGGTTACTATGATGCTATACAGATGGGTTAACAATCCGATTCTTCTTATGAGAAATTTTTCAGATTGAGAATGACCAAGTACCATTAGTGTTGAAGAAAGTGTAACTAGGTTTGGTATTTACAAATGTAGTTTTGATCTTTGTAGTTGTCAAGAAAAAGAAATAATGTTTTTGTAAATTATACGAATGAGTTTCTAATTCTTGCTCATTCCATAGGTCTAGGAAAGTCAAAGAGTCAAAGACATGTCTAAAGAGCTCTTCTTGAGCATATAGGTAATGTATATGAGTGAACCTAGTGTCTAGAAAAGCCCTCCAAGACAAGCACAATCCTCTTGAAGAAGGCAGCAAGCAAAACAGTTATGTCGGCCTGCAAAAATGAATAAAATAGCTAAATGAAGTCATGTTGGCTCACATATAAAGACACACCTCTTCGTTGGTTCATGTCAGCTTAATATGGAGGGAAAACCACTATATATACCCCACTGGGGTCACCACAGAAAAGACAATTCGGATACCTCTGAAACTTCAAATGGTGCAGGAATCTCAGTCAACCACAGGAGTAACTTCGGATTACTCTGCAATTTCGGATGGTACAGTAAGTACAGATCTCAGATGGCACAGTGAATCTCAGACTAATCTGCAACTTCGGATGGGTGAAGGAAGACAGAATCTCAGACTAGTCTGCAACTTCGGATGGGTGCATAATGTACAGGATCATGGTGATAAGGTACAGGATCTCGGTGCGAGTAATAAGTGTCTCGGCCTCCTTATAATCACAATTTCAGTACTGAAACACAGTCATACAATAATGCAGTCACACAGTCTTGAGCAAGATCACACACTACTTGGTATAACAGCAGTGATAATGATCTTGGTGGTCCTACAGGAATACTCTCAATATACATACATAAACCTTGTTGTTATCTCGTGAAAGTGCAGAGATGATCGCAGTGTTACAGCATAATGATCTCCATGATCACAGTGTTACAGCAATAATGACCTCCATGATAACTTTGATAATGCAGCAGTAGAAAGACCTCGGTGACACAGTGATGACGCAAGCAATGGTGCAATTGTAAGGACCCCTGTGGAATCATGATGATGATCTCAATAAAGCAGTAATGATGATGTTGATCTCAACAGTAAAGAAGAGGATTGGTGTCTTGGTCTTGGAGTGGCCTAGTGGGTCAAGGTTCATGGTCTTGGTGTTCGTCAATTGGAATCTCTATAAGAAGAATTATGTGCGGGTTTTCCTCTCCAAGAGGGAGAGGTTTTGGCCCTGGCAAAATGCCAACATCTTGTGTTATTGTCTTTTTGTTCTTTGGTAGCTATTTGATGAAATAAGAAACACACACTCTAATAATATCAAAGAGAAGATTGTGCTAATAAGAAAATTAAAATGCCTCACAAATAGTTATCAAGTCAAGAAGAATCTCATTAACTACATGTGCCCTAGATTCTTCAACACAAAGGCCATCGGTTAAACTCACTTTTCGCCATGCAATCTTTATATGGCAGCCCCTGATAAGTAAAAAGTCATGCAAAGATGAAGAGACCAAACACTGCAGCCTATGAATCCGCTTGTCTCAGGATCAGAAGAGGTCCATTGGGCATTCAGAAAAGGAGATAGGAGCTTCCAGTAAAGAAGTGAATACAACTTTTCTGTTGTCTTGGAATTCAATTTGGAATTGGAATCATCAGGGCCTGTATTGTTGAGTTTCCACAGTTCTTGGCTTAAGCTAGGAAGGACTGAAGATTGTAGGCAAGAATCATTAATACTGTGACCTTATATGTTAAACATGTAACCAATGTCATGATAATGTTAAGGTTAAACCACCTAACCATTTGATATTTTCTCTTTCCACCATACTTGTTTCCTTCTATGTTCCTTTTCCAGTTTTCGATACTTGGGGACACTTGGGATTTACCAGTCCTAATTGTTACCGACTTCTGCACATTGTGGAAATGCCACTTGCATTAAATTTGGAAAAGACAAATCTGATGATTAAAATTTAAATGTCAACTACTCTAGTGCATTAAGTCCATGAGAGACCCTTTCATTGTTTTTGAAGTTTCTGGAGGATTGGGTAGGTAAGTACCAGATATAGTTGGGAAACATATATGGGGAGCACTTTGATGGTGAGGAGCATTAGACAGTGTGGAGTTGAATTATAGGGCCGAGTGCAGACAAATGAAACATTGAACACACAAATGGGTAGGTCAAAAGATCCCTTTTCATGTTTTGTTGTACTCTGTTACACAATTTTGTTATTGAGAATCAGCATCAAGTGAAGGAAACCTAATTGTGTTGTGATTTTGTGGTTCAGGTATCTTTAGTATTGTTTGAAACTCTTTTACTCGTGGAATATTTTGCACTGCTTCATTCTGGCAATCAAGCAGTTCTTTGCTGGGGTAAAAGCCCGACAATACTCCAGAAGGTGACATACACTATCTTATGCAACTTTGCTTTGTGTGCACTGAATGTCACATATTCAAGTCATTTCCTATTATTAATTCTCTTTCAAATGAATTGCAATTTATTAAAAGCCTTCATGGTAGTAGTAGAGTATGAAAGAACAAGACAAATCATTTCCTTCTATTGATTGCCTTTCAAATGAATTGCAATTTATTAAAAGCCTTGATGGTCACTTACACTAACATGTTGCAATCAATGAACAGATAGGTGACCTGCCATTTGCTATTTTCAGTGACCACAGTTAACTCCGGTCTTAGTTGGGACACCATTAGCTGTGTTATGGTTGTGTGCAAAATCAAAATGTAGTTCAACAGGAACACAGCATGGATATGTTGCTTGTCCTGTTGAAATCTTCTAAACAAGACATTAGTGTTGCTTCTGATTCAAGACAGAAATTTGTTCCAAGGGTTGGCATTCAGTTAGATGCCCAGTCAAATCTTTATCTTATCAGAGTGGAAGTATGGATGTGATAGCAGAAGAATCAGAGGAGGAGATGCAGAAATTACTGAGAAAAGACCATGGTTTCAGCTCTTAAGATGTATCACGAAAGCCCTCTGGGGATTCACCAGTAGCTGACATTCCCGGTAATTCGCACTGGCAGCTTAGTGGGAGGTCAAGACTCATCTTATGAATTCAGATCATGCAAACATAAAGAGGTCAAATAGAACTATGACTAAAATAGTTTATCTGGGAGTTTTGTCTTTAAAGGAATCAATAGGTACAAGAACTAACATTCTGGGTAGAAGTGAAGGGAAAACTATTTGAAGCAAACAAAGAAATTTTTATGGATCAAGCAAAATGTTCCAAGTTCTCAAATCCTGACATTGCTCAAAAAGTTTCTGCTCCAGTTTCATCAAAGCATGGTATTTCAGCAGTCTTGCTGGATCTTAAAACCAACTCACCAGCTGGAATGCAATTACGTGAATTCAAGTATGCTAGAGATTACCAGGACAATCCATTGCTTTCACCAGCCTTAATGCAACATAACCGATTCCCTATAAATGTTATAGATTGTGCACAAGAATTCTTTGCTTCTGGCCTTGAATAAGCTGTGAATTTGATCATAAGGTGACGATTTATTGAATTTTGGCATGCAATTTGGGCTGCTGGAACACTTTCCCCATCATTTCATGATTTGGCAGCTGCCTTCTAAACTAAAAGAATGGACATTTTGATATTGAACTTATATTCGAGCTCATCTAACAAGCGTCATTTTGAATGCTCATCTAGAATATGTCAAAGCTTCAAATGACACATAAAAGGTCGTATGGAATGAGGAAGGCTGCACTCACTTTGTGCTCATGAAAGCTTTACATTGCTGCGAGGGCTGGAAGTTTCTCAGTAAGTATCACCATTTGCAACTCTTCTTGGAAGATAGAAGAGGTGTTTGCGAGCCATTATGTATATAGCAAGTGCATGATTGACTGTCAGAGTGAAAAGTGATTACTAGCCCTATATTTCTTTGTGATCGCCACAGAACCATGACTTTAAGTGATAAAGAAAGTGTTCTGTGTACCACTGAGCATTTAAAGGTACAGCGTCTAATAACTTGGAAAGTGAATGGAATTCTTTGAGGATTGAAGAATTAACATCCCAAGGTGGAACTACTGTACATGTTGCAGTTCTGGGAGTATGCAATAATTTTGGTTTTAGCAAATATTAAAATGTATTTTCACTTCATTTCCCTCATTGATAGGGTCTTATGTAGTTTACTGTAAAATTCTCTATGGCCTGGTATACTCCTTTGGGCTTGGAATGCAAGGTATTGTTAATGTTTATTGTCAATGTTTTTCCAGTATCTGAGCAATTTTATTGCATTGCAAGGCTTATTAATAAATTATGGGTAAGGCTCCCAGGGGTGTAGATCAGTTGGTGATAGTGTACTATTAAGGCACTCTTGGTCACGTTGTTGGTTCAAACCTCAGCCAGCCTGTGTGTTGTGCTTGGGGGATGCATATTGCACTAGAAGTGGTAGTGGTCAGAATGAATCCTGTGTCATGTGAGTATGCAGATTCCTCTGGAGAAAATGAAATGAAATAAAATTAATTAATTCTAGGTAAGAACTGTGCAAGTTATTATTGTCTCGGCAAATCCTTTTTAAAATGTGTCTACTTGATTCTGGAAATCTTGTCCTCCTGACAGAAGCTGATCAGAAAATCTTAGTTTTATTTCAGTGATAAAGATATTTGTTACTTGAATATGTACATCTATGTACTTGGCAGTTATGGCAAGGTCTTTTGCAAAGAACACGTTGAGAATAGCTAAGGTGATCTCAGACGATTCTCTTCTTACATCGCTGTGTAACTATTTTGTATGCCTATTCATTAAAGCCTATTTTTAAAAGGGTGACTAGGGGTAAATAGTTAGCTTGCACATCGAATTGCCTTAGGTTAAAAGGATGAGAATTTATTTCCCATCTTGTGTGACATGCAACTTTAAGGATGCATTGAGGAGAGATACTTGAAATGAAAGAAATTTGAGTTATCAAGTATACCCTGGTAAAAATTATCCAAGTCATCCTCACTGATGAATGAGTCAGGGTTTTCATGGAGAAAATGGGATGCGAAAATGAAGAACTAAATTACACCGTAGAAGAGATACAGGTATAGAGAACTCTTGCAGGGAGATCCTTATCAATATAAAATGATTACATGAAGCAGTTCATAAGACAAAATGGAATGAACGGTGGGAAGTTTTAATATTGAAGTTCAGAAAACTTCTGTAAAGACCAGAATTACACTACCGAAATATAAAATAAAAGTATTTGATGATAAAACACTTTAAAGAAAATTCAATTATGCAGAATAAAATATCGAATTTTCAGGGGAGAAACCACAAAATGCAAAAGGTAATAATAGAGGAATAAAATACTTTCAGCGGAAAGCATTATTCATTAGTTTAAAAGGAAAGCATCCCTTTTGGATTTGATACAAAAACTTTAGGTATCCATTAAGTCAATTTGGGATAGCATGATACTTCTTCAAAGCATAAAAGCATGCTTTAAGATCAATATTGTCTTCAGTTCGAAGCTTTGGTATTCCGATATTTTAAGAGTAGGGTAAAATGTTCAATTCATTCATGTCACCATCAATTGGATATAACTTGGGTGGTTGGAGAAATGTTTTTATACTCTCCACTTGAGCTCAATATCTGCATGTAACATGTTGAGCTCAAAATGATCCCAGCCAGCCCCTTGTTCAACAATCAGCCGATGTGTTCGACTAGCCTCAGATTATATTCAACAGCCTTGGCGCCAAGCTTCCTTCGTTAGGCGATTTCTTTCTTTTGTCAACCCTGTCTATTGTTTGCTTTTACGGGGTTGGGTTCCCTAGGGAAAGCTTAATGACGAGTGAACTGTGTAAGATGGGGCAATGGGAAAGCAAGCAAACCATGGCAAGTTCATCTTCATCCCCAATGATAGCAAGATATCATTATAATGGTTTCAAGCTTTGTTTAAAAGTTTTTGAGAATGGAAACATGTATATCTCTCGTATAAAGATATTTTTTCAAGAAAACGAAATCTCACACATGTCACCACTTTTCTATATAATATGTTCAACTCACTCCGGTCACCACTATTCCATATAATTTGTTCAACTTACTCATGTCACCACTTTTTTATATAATATGTTCAACTCACTCATGTCACCACTATTCCATATAATTTGTTCAACTTACTCATGTCACCACTGTTGGCAAGAAAAGTTCCCTAAGGAAAGGGTTGAAAGCCTCAACATAGCAGGATAAGATAATCAACCAAGAACACTCAAACAAGCATGCCGAACATACGAATTATCAAACATGGATTTGGAGACATACCTAAAGGTCCTACGTTTGAAGATGTTCTCGTAGGGTCCAAATCCCTTGCTTCGTCCATGATGTGCAAACCTACAAATCAATCACATAAGCATATACATAATAGACAATTCAATGTGCATACATATTAATATGTTAGATCATCATATATAAACATATAAACTATCATTCATAAGATGACAACCTTTATCGGGAACAAGACACGAGCTTATTTATTGGTTAACATCAATAAGTACAGGAAAGATACACCCTAATCTAGGCCAAAGACACTGACGAAGCCTTCCTCCAGATCCATCCAACCCGAGGCACGAAAACAACCTATTTAATAAGTGCAAGTAGATGCTAGATAGGGATGCTGAGCATCTATGCAAAGGAAACCAAAGTTTCCTAAAGACTGGGAGTTCAAGAGGCATGGGAAAAACAAACTTGATCTGGGAGAAATCAAAACTAATGTCGATATCCTTCTTCTTGTATCAATTAGGCCTACCCAAGGGGTGTATATATACCAATGTTGCGGTAATTGTTATCGGGATAATATCGGCGAGGGAAAATACCAGGAAAAAATTGTAAAATACAAAAATATTCATTTTTTTCAATTTTTTTAATATCTAAAGCATCTACAACATAAAATAAATACATTGACACATAAATATGATAAAAGAACTAATATATAAGATGTGTAATATCATTTCTAGTGCTACGTCACACATAACAGTTAATCATGTCTTGAATAGTCAGTCCTGACTCTTTAGTCCCAACTCAGCCTCAAAATATCAACAAAAAATATAATATTGTATCTCATGTCATGAGTCATAATGTCATATACAATGAAATGAACCAAATAACTAATACCACTGATTTCCTTTGCCCCTCTTGCAAGAAAATGCAATAGCTTTCCCTCTAGATGTAGATGTTGGTGGAGTTGGCAGTGGACTCTGTTGTGCTTTAGAAGTTGAAGAACTAGGAGCTATAGGAGGTAGACCACGTTCTCTACTGGTGACAGGGGTAGGTTGGGTCACCTCCTCCTCATCAAAAAATTGGCCAAAAAAAAAAAAATTTAATCAAGATTTTTTTTCCCAAAAATCACGGTTTTTTTCATAAAAATCGCGATTATTTCAAGTTATCGTGATTTTTTCGTGAATTTTTGCGAAAAAATAAAAAATAAAAATAAAAATAAAATAATATATATATATATATAATAATAAATAAATAAATATAAATAAATAAATAAATAAAATATTAACGTAAAAACTAGGCGATAATATCGCCAAACTAAAAAATTCATGATTTTTCGATATTATCGTGATTTTCGCAACAGTGATATATACCACCTCAAATTGGTTATTTTAGTTAGGCCACGAGTTCCTGTAGGTGGACTCTCGGTAAAACTCATAAACTTCACCCCAAAAATAGCATTTTATTTTTTTCCATATTTTAAAATGTATATGTGGGTATAGTGTTATAGGACCTGTGTATGTACACGATTTAGTATGGGCAAAGTGGTGTATGGAATTTGAGATATTGTTTTTAAGTATAAAGTCAAGTTTGCATAGGGAAAGAGACTACCTAGGGCCATAAAAGAGCATCAGGTCTACAGGAGTGTTGAATGATACTATAACAGATACCCCCTAATATATGAGGTCAGAAAGGGAACATGATGGCCAAAATATATTAAGTATAGAGAGAGGATTAATCCGAAAACCTGGGAGGAGATCACCAGATTCCAACCCATCGAATACGAGTTAGAAAAAAAACTCATGTCTAAGGCAGGCATACCCATGTTCAGAAGTAGTAAAGCATGTTCACTGATCAAGTATAAAACATATCCAAAATGTATACATAAGCGTATAAAAGAAACTGAAGACTACATAGTGGACCCTCAGATCATGGTCGTGAAAAAACACATCGAAGCTTATGCCTCAATATCACATATAGAAGAATGTCTGATCAATGATGCTAGAAGACTGTCTGATCAATGATGTTGCATAACTGATCCTCATAAAAGTACCAAGTCATATAGGTGGAATAGTGGTACTGCATAAACTCGGGTGCCAACATATAAGATGCTGTTGTGAAAGACTGCAACATATAAAGCTGAGAGGTGTCATTGGCAAAACCCGGAAGGAGCTATCAAGTGAACCAAGATGCTGACACAACCCGAGGTCTTCATCGATCGTAGATTGTACATTTCTACACTATGGGAATAAATGAATTGAAGTCAACCATGTGAGAAATAATTTGATTACCGACCATTGATGTATACCGTTAATAAACGCGAGACAACTTACCAATAATGATAATGAGTGTCAAGGTACCCGAGTACAATCTAACAAGTGTGAATATATGTGTTGAAGTCGAACACTTGAAATAATCTATCAATCAGGAGACATTGATGTATTCTCATTGTCGATAGTGATGGAGTTTGTTGCTGATGACTGCAAACCTTAAGGTATTGAAAAAAAAACTCTAGACCTTGTTCCTAGAGCAATGAGTTGGAGTCAATGGGAAAAGATTCTTTGGAAGGAAGGCATTAAGGCATCCCACATCAACCAATGCGAGTGTAACCCACAGGCCAATAATTTGGAAGAATTCAGATGAAGTAACCATTCCGAAGTACATTTCTGGCGTACACAAGATGTTGCTAGCACACGACAAAAATCCTTTGAACCAACCAATAATGAAAGTCAACACAAAGGTGAGGAATCCACCAATAGGGTCAAATGGAAACCAAGGAATTGCACAAATCCCAATGTGTGATAACGTAAGTTGACGTCAAACATAAGGGAAACCACTCAGTCAAAGACCCATAATGTTGATCGACACTGAGAACAAGGTCACCTATCAATAATGTAAATAGGGTCAGGGTGAAACTCTAGGTGTACTCTTAGAGTAATTTTTCAAAGTCGATAAGGGCAAACCTGCCAGTAAGAAGTCAATGGGGACCTTCTTAACCAACATGAATAAAGGACCATGTCGTTGATGTGATGCTGAGAACAACTTGACAGATCGGGTATGGCTGACAAAAATGAGTTAAGAGACACCGTAGAATGGCTAATAATAGATTTACTTCCTCTGAACAAAAGCACGACTCAATGTGACTTTATGACAACATAAAATAACTTTGTATAAGTTCGCGATGTACGAGGCATTAACAAACTCTCCATATGATTAGAAGAGATAACCAACTAATGGAGGACTGACTCAAGAACTAATCAACCAGTGGAGGACTAACTCAAGAACAAGGTTATGGCTTCCCTAAAGTCAAACTAAGTCCCATTCTGATGGAGGAAATACTCATTTAAAGTGATTTGTTCAAGGGCGACACAAGTGACTATTGCTGCCATCAAATGATGAAGAAATTGTCTCATTCCTACTCTTCTTTTTGGAGTATTTAATTTTTTGTCTTTTTCATATTTAAAGCCTGAAAAAAGAATAAAATAATGCCTATAGTACAATGGAGAGAACGAGTGTCAAGGGAAAGTGCGCTAGTTCCTGGGATTGAAACATTCCTATGCTCAACGCAAGGTGGCAGATGCTAGTCATCGACACTCGAGGGATGTTCCCTCCACAGAAAAAGGTGTTAAGTTGCAAAGGCTAATGAATGCATGGTTTGAACTTGCAGAAAAGTCATGGTCAAAAGTGGCTTATACACAAGTCCAAATGAAGTCAGATTAAGGCCAAAAGGGGTGCAAGTGGTCAATATGCAATGCAATAGTACAACTCAACACATGGGAGCCTCTAGGGTATAAAGCCAAAATAATAGCGAAGAAGAAGAAGAATGAGGCTTCAATGCAAAGTCATGGCGGGACTAAAGAGGACTCCTGAGCCTACTCAATACTTGCAGCATGGGCAACATATGCTAGTGAGGTTCTAACTAGGAAGCCCATGGAAGGAAAGGCTCTACCACTATGTTACGATTTTACAAGACGACAAGTGAAAGAGGTTAAAAAATCGCAACATAATGGGGTCGACCCTGTGGCTAAATATCGCAGTATGAGGTCAAGATGCATAATGCAATGGAAAAGTGATATGTCTTAACCTATATTCCAGTTTAAAATGCGATACATGCTATGATAGGTCAACGTCGTGGAGTTGAAGCAACAAAAAAAAAGTGATAAAAAGCTTCGTCACCTTGAAAAGAACCTTTCCCAACACTCTAAGCAAAGGTCAAAAGTTCATAAAATAAAATAATAAAGTTAAAAAAATGAACTTTAGGAAAGTGGGTTTTAAATTTTGATTATAAAATAGAGTTTTAGACATACACAATTTCATTTTTACCATCCAAGTGTTGACAAGAGCACTTTTGGAGCAAATTTGGGCAAAACCGATCTAATCAATTCCACCAACGAATCTGACAAACACGAACTCCAAGTAATTCATAACCTTAAACCCTTTCATTTGATAAAAAATTTTGAGAGAATTTTTAAATTTTCTAAATTGCTCTTTGTACGCGGGGCTGGGCTTTGAAAGTCGCATATAGAAAGCCTTATACGCGAGCTAGTAAAGGGAAAGTCACATATATACGCAACTATCTCTTACAAAAGTTGTGTACGCACAGAGTAAAGTTAAAAAAAACAAATTCTATCAAAAGAAATCTATCAATTTTTTAGGATGGATATTGTTTGGAGGGAGAGAGCACAATGATGTGGATAATGAGGTTTTAGATGATCAAGAATCGTTGGATGGATTTAAAAATTGTGGACTGCTCAAATTCTTCATGATGCCCAATATGAGAACTCAAACTCAATTATTGGAGATGTTAATTCATCACTAGGACCCAGAGAAAGAACGATTCATCATAGATCAAATGGCTTTACAGATCGAAGTAGAAGATATCTATTTCATTACAAGACTCCCAAAGGGGAGAGGCAATAGATCTAAAGGGAAAGACGTTGTGGAGGCCTTAATGTTGTTGATTATATTGTTGTGTACTGTGCACCAGGGACTAACAAAGTTGGTTCACAAGTCCCGATAAAACAAATCACAAACCTGCCCATCAAGATAACCCTTTTCACTATTGACAGGATAGTAAGTTCAACTTCATTGTATCAGGCCTCACGACTGACTATGTTTTTGGTAGTAGATTGCCTAAAACCAGTAGTATATAACTAGTGTGTTAGAGTCCTATAGTGATAGGATTCATAATTTTGGACTGGTTAAGGTTAAGCCTTGTAATATTGTACATACCTTTGATTTCTGCAAATGTTTTACATATTAAAAATTTATGAAATGTAAAGAGGGCATGTCCTAAAAGAAATATCAAAGGACAAAAAAAATAAGAAAAGATCAAAAAATGAAAATATATGAACCCCAAAAACAAAAACAAATCATGAAAGTGTGCAAGTCTAAATGCCATTACTATTTTACTGCTTTACTATCTTAAATAATGGTTGTGTCTAGCTTGTCATACATGCCACAACCCATGGTAGGCAAACTGCTTAATCTTGACTATTTCATTCTTTGAATTATATGTTTATAGTTAGAGAATAAAATTTGACCAAACAGTTTAATCTTGACAGATCATTAGATAGGTAGAGAAAATAAAAGAAGTTCATCAGTTTAATTTGAGCCTTTGGATGATATAAGGTTAGAATTAGATAGTTTACTTTTCAAAAAAAAAATGAATGATAGGGGTCTGCTAGCCTAAATGCACCCAAATAAATGAAGAAAAATGTTAGGGTAAGTAATGGGTAAGTAGAAGAAAGGTTGTTGAAGTATAAAGTTGATTGGATAAAAGAACATTTATCATGCTTAATCATATCCATCAATGTGCATGAGTAGTTAACAAAGCAAAAACAATGGTTTACAACTTGATTTAAGTAACTCCTCTTCATTCATTTCATCCCTTTATTTACTAATTTCCCCATCCACAAGTAAGTTCTAGTACTAAAAATCCTTCAAGCCATAAAGGTTCAGAGCATTTCTTTGAATTTTGGTGGGACCGGACCCTTGGCTTAATGACATCATCAAGTGTTAGAATTCCATCATAAAATTCATTTTCCTTCATTGCCTTAATAAAAACCCTTTTTATAAGGTTAAACTCAATTTGCCTATGAAAAGTAAACAACCCGATATTAAATTCCATTTCATTCAAAATACCCACAAAAAGATTTTATCCTAAATATAAAATGTACGTGAATAAAATGCACAAATATTACATTATGCTTAGGGGTATGTTCACTCCGCTCATTTCATTTCATATTAATTTTTAACATAATACTATATCTCTCGATATACCTTTTCCCATATATAATTAAATCCCGTATATAATACCCCAACCCTTAGTTTAGCTATAAACTATACTTTTACCCCATATTCCCAACAAAACCCACTTAATTCACCACTTTGCGGTAAAGCTAAAATAATCCCATCATTAAATCCCGCCCGATCATTTAAATCCATGATTAACTCGTAATTAATCCCAAACCACCAAGGATTAAAGCCCCGACCCCCCTGAAACCTATGCTCCTTTCATCCGCGCACATCTATCACCCGACTGTCGTCCAATCATCAGCGCCCACATCCAACGGTCCACAGCCATATTGGGTTCACCTGATGTCTGACCTTTACCCACCAAATAAAGTGGTTTTGCCCGGTACCCCATTTTCTACGTGTCAAGCGCTAACATAGATCAAGTGACCCCTCCAAAATACTGCCTCCATAAAAGCGGTGTGATGGCTTGGGAAACCATTTCCCCGCCCAACCCGAAAATCGCCTACTGTTCATTTGTAATTTACCTGCCAAAAAGTGATCGTTGTTCAATAAAAAGGCCGAGAAGCCTTATTTTGCCTTTTTTCGCCAAATTTCTTTGAGAACCTCTGCAAACCATTGCGACCCCTGCAAACGCTAAAATCACCAATTGACCTCAAATTTCACTCCTGAAGAAGTTGTAGAGACCCAAATCAACCTCTCAGTCCATACCAGAGCCATGTTAATCAAGGTTGTCATTGATGTCAATATGGCAGTGTTTGTGATGGAAAATTCTTGTGATCATAATGTTGCCCATGAAGGACCCAAGGACTTAATACAACATATAGAATGAATATATATATACAGACATAATAGAAGTAATAGACCCAAGGAGGAAAGCTAAAGAGAAGCAGATCCGTGAAGTAACAGGAGCAAGAAGCCAAGGAGGAGAGCCATATCAGAGAAGCCATATGAACAAGAGCCATCAAAGAGTAGCCATCAGAAATCACAAAGAAGCCACAGGAAAGCCAAGCCAAGAGTAAGAATCTGTTACAAACTGTTTTTATTGAAATATCGCATATGCTCAAGAGTAAGAGCCATATCAGAGATATCACATGTAATATATGCCCAAGAAGAACCGATAAGAAGAAAACAACGAAGGAGCATAACAAAGCTATCCGAGCAGTGTATTGGAAGTCATAGGAGTGAAGAGAAGCCATAGGAGCGACAAGCCAAGACAAAGCAGATTTTTTGCATATGCCCAAGGGTAAGTACTATCGGAAGAAAAATAGGAACATTGCATCAGAGGAATTATATCGGCGGGTTATTGGTGGCTTTATCATTTTATTATGTGTCACGTTGAATCCCCCGATTGTGATATGTATTGCGGACCCAAAAACAGGTTATGGTAACCGCCGTATTGTAATATCGCATCCGCGTGTATCAAAACCTTCACATTGCAAGTCTTAAAGGAATGTCACACTCAAAATCTGCGATTGCGATATATAAGTTGCGGACCCGATGGTCCTATTACAACATGCCCTAAAGAAACATCGCATCCACCTATTAGAATTGTGATATCGCAAAGTCTTAAAGGATGTCACCTTAAAATGCCAATTGCGATATGTACTGCGGACCCGATGGTTCCATTATAATACACCTTAATACTATATCGCATCCGCCGTATGAACATTCATATTGCAGGTCATAAATGTCATGGTAAAACCTCCGATTGCGATATTATATTGCGGACCCACTGCACCACTATAACATGACTTTATACAATATCACATTCGTAGTATCGCTAGCTTCTAAGGGATGTCAAACTGTCGATTGCGATAAGGTTGTGGACTCGACACGTTTATTAACAACTGCTTAAGATCATATCGCATTCGCTCCGTTGGTAGTAGTGGAATCGCTATGTTATGTGAAAACCTCTGAAAGTTGTGATTGCGATTAATGTGGGACCTTCATGTGGGCATAGCCTCTCTTATAGGTTTCCGTAAATAATATGTCTATTGGATGAATATTAAAAAAAGGGCCTTTCTGAAATGATTTTAATATGCAACATCAGAAGTCGGCCTCTCCTCCAATAAATGTGTCTTTTGGGTATATATATACAAGTTGAAATGCTTCACTTCAAGTAATGGATTTCGGGCATCTATCACAGAGAAGAAGGTCAAGCGAGCGAAAAAAGGAAGCCAAGGGTTAAGCGAATGAAAGTGGAAGCCGAAGGTTGAGCGAGCGAAGAAGGAAGCCGAAAGGTCCAGCGGAAGAAGGAGGTCGAAAGTCGAGCAGTCTGTTGACTAGGTTATTTATTGAAATGCTCAGACCTGTGTTTGACAGTGATTAAGATAACAATTCAAAAGGACGCTCTACGGATCTAAGAAGATTATCTAAGTATGAATAGGGTTTTTTTTAATTGAATGCACAATATGAAACCGCAACAGTCACTCCTCTAAAGAAGTCACTCCTGATGCAGTTACTCCTGAAACAGTCACTCCTGAAGTATTTACTGTGATAGTGAGAATAGAGGCTTGAAACAGAGAGTTGTTTTTGTGCAAAGCTTAGTGTAGTTCATTGTATACACATTGAAGTTGTGTGAGGACTATTGTAGATCATGATGGCTATTTGAAATCATCATGAGGTAACTTTGCAGACTTTGTGTGGGAAATATGAAGAGTTGTGAAGACTCCTTCATATGAAGACAGATTGTCATTGATGATGTAGCATAGAGACTACAATGAAGTTGTAGATTGACAGAACATAGTGAAGAAGATTTTGAGAGCAGTGTAATACAATGAAAACAATTATTGACAAAGCAAAGATAGGGTCGGAGCCCTTGGGGTTGGTGCCTTAGAATTGGAAGGATTGGTGTCCTTGGAGTTGGTGCTCCTAAATCCAAGGTTGGTGCATTGACAAGATAGGGTTGGTGCCCTGGAGGTTGGAGCCTCACAAAAAGTCCAAGTTGGTGCTTTGCAATAGGTTGGAGCCTTATATATATTGTACCTGATTTATTGTAAAGATTATATTAATAAAAGCATCTATTCCTATTGTTCATTTTGTGTTCTAAATACAAATGATGTAACTGGTAAAAATAACAATTGAAAAGGAATATTGATTCACCCCCCCTCAGTATTCCAACAATTGGTATCAGAACCAGTACCTTCACTGAAAGCCTAATAGCTTGAAGGTTAATCATTAGAACACAAATGGCGAAGCCAAGGAAGAAAGTCTCCAATCGTCCTAAAGATGTGTCTCCCTCTACCACTGAAATAGAAATCAATCAATTTGTGAAGGCTCCATGGTTCAATGGAAACTTTGATATATGGGAAGCAAGAATGAGGAATTTATTAAAGACTCAAGGCATTGAAGTTTGGAAATCGGTGATTGTTGATAGCATGATGGATGGAGAATCCAAGGAACATAATATAAGAGCAATGAAAGCAATCTTGAATGGGCTACCAGATTCTATAAAGAACAATTTAGGAAAATGTTCGTCAGCGAAGGGTATATGGGACAAACTTCATGACCTTCACTCAAAAGGAGCATTGACCATGACCACTAGTCAAGAAGATGATGGAAACCAAGAAGAAAATTCAGAACCCATCATAGAAGCTGAAAATGAAAATGATGACATCAAGGCTAAAGAAGACCTAGAAGATGAAGAGAATGAAAAAGATTTTGAAGAAGATCTCCTCACTAAACTTATGGCTGCCATGATACTTCGGAAGAGGAGCGCGAAGGTGTTTAGGGTTTAAGTTTTCTGCAACGGTTTTCTCCATGGAAGGGCACAGAGGAGGGAGCTCCACTCCCTCCTACAAGGAGGCGGTAGCCAACAAGGGTAAGAAGCCTCTGGAAAAAGGCAGAGGGTATGTTGAGGAAGGAAGAAAAAACAGGGAGGAGGAATCAGAAAGTCCCAAATCGAAGGAGAAGGATGGCACAAAAGACAAGGAAGAAAATGACAAAATACAAGGAACAAAAGACAAAAATCAGAAGGGTCCGTGCAAACCCAGAGCTGAAATTACTCCTAGAGTAGTTTTAAATGATCCAGCACTGCAGGAGCACAGAGATCACATGCGGACTTATGCAATCATATGCAAATTCATGGGGCTATGGCCCACTGAAAAAGCTTTACAAGCTTGGATAAGATATCACTGGAAACCTAAAGGAAGCATTGATCTTCATCTAGGGTCTAAAGGATTCTTTACTGTGGTGTTCACTAACATTGAAGATAAAGACAGAGTGTTTGAAGGCGGGCCCTACTTCTATGCAGCGACAGGGCTCTACATGCGACCATGGATGATGAACTTTGTTCCAGAGCGGGAAACTTTTACTTCAGTCTCGGTGTGGGTAAGACTCTATTCTCTACCTCTTGACTATTGGCAATCTGAATCGCTTGCATCCATAGGCAATAAATTAGGACGGTTCATCAAAGCCTCTGAAGCCACAAGGAGGGGAAAATACACCTCTTTTGCAAGGATATGTGTGGAGATGGATCTATCCGGAGCTCTTCTGGATGAAGTCATCTTGGAGGTTTTTGATGAGGAATGGGTGCAAACAGTCGACTACGAACATATTCCATTTAGATGTCGCAAATGCCATGAACATGGGCACCTTCTAAGAGACTTCCCCCTCAGCAAAGCAGAGAACAAAAGCAAAATAAGCACAATGAAAAATACAGATAGCTTTCATAAAGTAGTTCATAAAGGAAAAAGCGGCAAAAAAGGGCCAAAGCAACACCAAACTGAAGGACAAAAGGTTAGTCAGAACTAGTTTCAAGTTCTTGAAGAGGATGAAGAAATATCAGTAGAAGATCAAGTAATGAATGAAGATTACGAGAAGAAGGATAAGGAAAAAGAAAGAGATTAGACACAAGAAAACGAAAAACTGAAGGGGATCGTGCTAAATGAATCAGAGCTGGAAATGGATCAAGAAATGACCCAGAGTGACATGGATATGGAGGACAATGAGCTATAGGAGATTTTGGACAGAGAAAACCTGGATCTAGAAGGGTTCTTGGCTCAGGGAACAACTGGCGGGGTGGAATCACTGCCACAAGAAGAGTTCAATCGAATAAAGTAGTCATTCTTATGGAAAACCCAAGTGAAGAGTTTGGGGGGAGTAAACAACATTGAAAGACAACGCAATGAAGGGGTGAAAGCAGTAAAAATGACTCCGGGGTTAGCTCTGAGAAATCCCGGAAAAAAAAAAGAGGTCAGAAAAAATAGAATGAGCTACTGATGGAATGTGGAAAGCTTATGGTAGACTCAGGTAAGATGAAAGACCTAACTAGTTACTCCTTTACCAATATTTAATCATGAAGTTCACAACTTGGAATATTAGAGGTCTTGGTAGCAAGAGAAAATAGATAATGCTGAATAATAGAATGAAACAGGAAGCTCCGGATATAATTTTTGTCCAAGAGATGAAATGTTCCATTCAAAAAGTAAAGTAAATCCATAGTAAATGGCTCAGTAGATTTGAGTTTTTAGAAGTTAGAGCAGAAAATACAGCAGGGGTAATCCTCACTCTCTAGAATCCCCAAAAAATTGGAATAATTGATGGGGAGGCATCAAGGAATTATTTATCAGTTGTTATACAACTAGTAGGAGACAGGGACACTTATCTAGTCACGAATGTTTATGGCCCTCAAAGGTTAGATGAAAAAATCAGGTTTATAGATTCCCTGGTGGATCTACGAGTCAAACATGCAGGACTACCTTGGGTCCTAGGAGGGGACTTCAATATGATCAGGTCTCTCTCGGAGAAAAACGGGGGTACAAGAGCTCTAAATAAAGATTCCTTAGCCTTCCAAATCTTTTCAAAAAGTATGAAGCTTGTGGATATTGAGATTAACAATGGCCTCTACACATGAAACAATAAAAGAGAAGGGGACTCATAGGTAGCCTCCAAGTTGGATAGATTCATGATCTCTGAGGATCTCATGCTTCTAGACAAGGAAATAATAGCAGGAATTCTTCCTTTTGGAGGTTCAGATCACTGGCTGGTTCAAATGGAGATCAAGGGCATAGGTACCCCAAGAAATAGACCTTTCAGATTTGAAAATATGTGGCTTTCTCACCCAGAATTCATCAGCAACATTGAAGAATGGTGGGCGGAGGATTTGCAAACTCAAGGATCAACAATGTTCCTACTTCACAAAAGATTAAAGCACATCAAGCTGAAGCTTAAAGCCTGGAACAAGGAGGAATTTGGTAATATTTTTGCAGGAAAGAAAGCAGTGGAAAATAAAATTTTGGAGCTCAACCAAGCTTTGATCAAGGAAGGCTTTGATAAGAACAAAAATGATCAAGTAGAGAAACATCACCAAGAATGGGAAAAGCTATGCAATCAAGAGGAATTTTTTTGGAAACAAAACTCAAGAGTTCAATGGCTAAAAGAAGGAGAGCGTAAAACTAAATTTTTCCATAATTCCACCATAGCAAATAGGAGTCACAACAGGATCTCTTCGATCAAGGATGAGGCTGGGCAGATTCATCAATCCCATGAGGAGATAGAAGCAGTTTTAGTTAAGCACTTCCGAGGTATTGCTCAGGAAAACACTTTAGACAGGGTTCCCTTCATCAAGGACCTCACTAAGCATATCCCTAAGTTGGTATCTAGAGAGGATAACAGTAATCTCAACAGACCTGTAACCGAAACGGAGGTCAGTGAGGTCCTCAAGGAAATGCAAAATGGTAAGGCTCCAGGTCCAGATGGATTCAATGTGGATTTCTTCAAAGCTTGTTGGAATATCGTCAAAGAGGATATTTTAAGGGTAGTGGAAGACTCCAGGCTGAACAGAACTATTTTGAAAGCTCTCAATACCTCCTTTATCTCCCTAATTCCAAAACAGGATAATGCCCAAACGCCAGAGAGGTATAGGCCCATCGCTTTATGCAATGTGGTTTATAAGATAATTTCCAAGGTTGTGGCCAATAGACTCAAACCTTTGCTGCCTACGCTAGTTTCGGGGGAATAGTCAGGTTATGTGGAAGGCAGACAAATTCTAGATAACATCATACAAGCCCACGAGGTAGTCCACTCGTTAACTAGTGAAAGGAAATCGGGTATGATCATGCAATTGGACATTGCCAAAGCATATGATAAAGTGAATTGGACATATATCAAGAAAGTGCTTGCCGCGTTTGGTTTTGATCATAATTGGGTCAGATGGGTCATGGCCCTGGTGACTTCCTCCAGCTTTTCAATTTTAATTAATGGCTCTCCCTCTGAAATTTTTCTTCCTTCTAGAGGACTCAGACAGGGAGATCCACTCTCTCCTTTTCTCTTCATCCTCATGATGGAAGGGTTGGGGCGGTCCATTAAGCATGCTAGAGCAACCGGAAAAATTCAAGGACTACAACTTTCGAAGAATGGTCAAGTTCTGACTCATCAACAGTTTGTAGATGATACCATGTTACAGGGTATTCCCACGGTCAAGGAAGCGCTAGCATACAAACAAATTTTGAAGGACTTTGCTTTGGCATCAGGTATGGAAGTTAATCTTTCCAAATCAAAAATATTTTTCTTTAATACCCATATAGCCATTCAGAGAAATGTCTCCAGAATTCTCGGATTTCAAAGAGACTCTCTCCCCTCTAAGTATTTGGGAGTTCCTCTAATGGCTAAACCTTTGCTCAAGAGCATATGGGAACCGTTAATCATTAAGATGCAAGACAAGGTCAGGAATTGGGCAAACAGGTCTCTAAATTTGGTTGGTAGACTGGTTCTCACAAAGGCAGTGCTCCAAGCCATCCCTGTCTTCATGTTATCAGCTCTCCCAGCTCCAAAAGGAATCTTACAGCAATTTAGAAATATCCAGAGAGATTTTCTTTGGGGCAAAGAGGAAACAAGGAAAAAATGGGCTTTAGTCTCATGGGAGAAGATCTGTAAACCCAAGAACCAAGGAGGCCTAGGCTTGGATGATATAGAGATTCTAAGTAAGGTTCTAGGGGCCAAACTTTGGTGGAGGTGGGTAAAGGATCCTAAGGCTCAATGGGCAAGCATCTGGAAGGAAAAATATGCTAGCGCTTGGCTTTCTTATGATATCATAAGAATGTCCGGGATCATAAAGGGCTCTCCCATATGGAACAAGGCCTGGGAGAACAGAGGGGTGGTTCAAAAAAACAGTTTCTGGGAAATCAGAGATGGAGATCTGGCACTATTCTGGGAGGACAAATGGAAACAAGAACCAACTCTTTTGAGAGAGGAATTTTTGGGCCTCAAACATGAAACAAACAATCAAGGATTAGTGAAAGTAAAGGATTTTTGGGAGCATTCTCACAATACAGAAAAATGGAGAACTTGGAAAAAAATAGATGGCAGAGAGAACAGGACCCTAAACAGTAGGGCAGAGACCCTTAAAAGGATGTTGGATCAGAGGATGATCGTAGTTACTGAAGGGTAGGATCAACTAATATGGGGCATCAACAAAGAGGGCAACTTTAATATTAAGGTAGCAAAAGGTATTCTCCTTGGGTTGGAATCCCAAGCTCCGAATAGAACTTGGCAGAAGCTATGGAGGCACAAGGGCTGGATGAAAATCAAACTCTTTATGTGGCTGGTTCACCACAGGAAAATCTTAACTTGGGATAATATCAGAAAGAGAGGTATGTTGTGACCCTCCAGATGCCAGTTCTGTGAAGTCCAAAAGGAGACTATTGAACATCTTCTCAATAGTTGCATTTTCACCACTAGGTCATGGGATTTTTTTGCCACCATCTTCAATCAGTCTGATAGAGACAAAGAAAGCATCACTAAAACCCTAAACAATTGGAGGAATGGGATCACCGCTTTCACCTATTGTAGCCAATATCTTCATGGAAAAGTTTGAAAAGAAGGCTCTTGACGCCTACCCGTTAAAACCTAAGTTTTCGATCAGGTTTGTGGATTGGCCCCATGGTTAGGTCGGACTTAAAAAAAAATTAAACCATCTCAATAGCATTTCCAAAGACATCAAATTCACTATGGAAATTGAAGAGAATAATTGCATCTCTTTCCTGGACATCCTCCTCATTAGAAACAAGGATGGTTCTATAGGTCACAAAGTGTTCAGGAAAAAGGCGCATACTGATAACTATCTCCATGCAGATTCCCACCACCACCCAGCCCAAAAAATGGGGGTTCTTCAAACCCTCTTCACTAGAGCCTGTAGAATTTCGGATGAAAGCCACACTGAGGAAGAAATCTCTTACTTAAAAAGAGCTTTTTCTAAACTAGGATATAATAAAAAAGATATCTTCAAAGCCATTCAAAAAGCCAAAACTGGAAACAATAAAAACAAAGCTAACAATTCCCCAACCGCTAGCGCCTACCTTCCGTATATTCAAGGTGTAACCGACAAACTAGCCAAAATCCTCTCAAAAAAGAATATCAAAACCTCATTCAAACCCTTGACAACTATTAGACAAAGAATGAAATCAGTAAAAGACATCCCAGAACATCTCCAGCAAAAAGGTGTTTATATTATCGACTGTTCCTGTGGAGAACAATATATCGGGGAAACAGGTAGATCAATCAGTATCAGGCTAAAAGAGCATAGTGCAGATATCCGTAGGGAAAGAACCCGTTCCTCAGCCTTGGCAGAACATGCAGGTAAAACTAACCACCATATATGCCTTGAAAACACAAAAGTCATTGCAAATGAAAAACACTATTTCAAGCGAAAAGTTCGAGAAGCTCTTGAGATCATAAAACACCCTCATAACCTCAACAGGGATGGGGGCTTGGAAATTAGTAGGAATTGGACCTCACTCCTCACCCCCAGGGATTAAATTAACCCTCCCTGTTACTCCTTGCCCTCCCTTCTTTAGATCAATTCAGCGCCTCTCCTAACCAAAAAACTTGACTATCATGCTTATATTAATTTAGTAACTCAGCATTAATAATTCATCTTCTTCCTAAGTAATTAAGAAACTTGCTAGAATTAAATAAATTAAATAAAAATAAACCAAAATTATCATAAAATTACAATTAGATAAAAAACTTAATACATAAACAAGCAATCAATTACTATATAATAATTATATACATGTATAATATATAAAATTAAAAGAACTTTAATTTATCCAAAATAATAATAATAATAATAATAAAATATAAATTAATAAATTAAATGAATATTAAAATATTAAAAATCATCCTAACCATAAAAACTTTTAGGCATTCATTAACAAACATATAAACTTAAGAACACAACATTAATAATACATTAACCTCCTAAGTAACTAAAATCTTGTAAAAATTAAACAAAATTACTATAAGTTACAATTAATTAAAACATAACCATTAGGATATATTATTAAATAAAATATAACAAAAAACTTTTTACACAAATAATTCACTTAAACTTTAATAATCATATCCATGTATAATAAATAAAATTAAAAAGAGCTTTAAAAAAAAAAAAAAAAAAAGAGCTTTAATATATTAGGACAGTTATAAAAAGAGCTTTAATATATTAGGACTGTTATTAAAATATTAAAAAATCTAGTTAATTCAAATCATTAGGCTGGTCGGCTCTCAGACTTGACATCTCAACCTAACCTTATTTATCTCTACTGTCTCTATCCTTTGTAAAGCAAGTCCTGATGATGAGTCTTGGTCTAGGCTCGAAACGTCGACAAAGCAAAGATGAAAACTGTGGAATATCCGAGTTCAGATTCTAAAAAACCTAACCACAGAAATCTACAATCCAATTGGAGGAATAATTTTTTGGATTATGAAGTTATTAACTCTGCCTGGACTCTCTTACCAAGTTTCATCATATGGAATGTGTGGAAAGAGCGAAACAGAAGAATCTTCAAAGAAGAGAAGATTTCCTCTCTTCGCCTATTGGAGCAGATCTTAAAACAGCTCAAGGAGACAGTCAGCACTACAGTTAGGGATCTCCCCAAAAATCCTCCCTCAGAAGCAGAGTTATCAATTCTCAGGCAGTTAGGCATGCAGGGGCTTACTCCACAAGGTATAGACAGGAAAATAAGCATGAGGGAAATGGTTAAAGATTTCTGGAATCCTCCCCCGGAAGGTTTCTTAAAATATAATATCGATGGAGCATCAAAACGTAACCCGGGCATGGCAGGCTTTGGAGGAGTTTTGAGGGATGAAAACGGAAACATTATCTCCCTCTTCTATGGTCATCTAGGAAAAGCCACCAACAACATGGCGGAATTAATGGCATTGGAGCAATGCTTAGAATTTCTAAAACAGAACAATTGCCAAAATGTGATAATAGACGTTGATTCAGAGTTAGTTGTTACAAAACATTGGAGGTTAATACGGGTTCTCCATAAAATTCAGGGGCATCTTCAGGGACTACGCACACTTAGATTCATCCATGTGCATCGCAAGGCCAACAAGTTCGCAGATATTCTTGCCAACCAAGGTGTCAGCTGTAAGGATAGCAGAATTTCATTGGATTGGCTCGCTATGTCGCCGAGCAACTTAAAAGAACTTTGCCATAACTAGAAGGAAGAGGACAAAGAATTGTATAAGAACATAACTAAGGAAGCTAATTCGCAAGGAGTAGATTTTGGCTAGATTCACTTTCTTGGTCTGACAGGCCTACGGTACAAGACTGGTCAGGGACGACCTCAATAGCCATGGGATCCCCTTCCCTGAAAATCCCTGGAGTCGGGTGCAAGTTTATTTCGATCAGGAGGGAGGGGGAAGGTAATAATCGATGGCATCTGGTTTGGCGACACTATTTCACAATTTTCAGTGGCGGAGAACAAAACCGCTTCCAAAGTGGTTTAGGCGCGATCGCACCGCTTTCAAGCCGATGGTGGTATTGAATTTTGGGCAGCGAATCCATTCAAATCTTGACGCGTGGATGAGGGCCGGACCTGAAAACCACCCTCGTCGCACACTAAAGTTCGACCTCTTCGGCAGTGCGATATGCAGCTCCGCCGTCCAATTGGGACAGGTCGTTCAACGTTCTAGATTGAATGTGCGGTTGGGTGGGGTCCGGGGGTTATCCACCTTGCTTCTTTGTGGTGCAAATTGTATCTTTGGCGTCGGATTTTAAAAGAAGAATAGACGGTAGTGATTTAGAGGCAAGTTAGGTTTTTTATGGTGTGGCTTTATGTGGGGAGGGTTCTCGGGCCCTGTGATTCTCTTTGTATATTGTTGCATGTACTCATATGGTATGGGAGGGTAATTTTTGGGGTTTGAGGGCTTAGTTTCTATTCAGCACGCTCTTAGCAAACCTAAGACCACACAGTTTGGTGGCTTTATGTAAATTTTGTAAATTATGTTCGTTTTAATGAAATAGAAGGCACGACTCTTGCTTGAGCCAAAAAAAAACTTATGGCTGCGATGGAAGAGATTATCAATTGGAAAAAGGAAAACAAGGAACTTAATGACAAAGCACTAGCTGGTGACTAAGACCAAACAAGGAAGAAAGTTGACCTTGTCAAGCTTCAAGTACAAGAAAGGGATGAAGAGCTTGCCAAGCTTAAGAAGGAATTTCATCAAAGCAAAAGAAAGCATCATGAAGAAGTAATATCCATGACAAATCAATTGGATAAAGCAAAGAAATGGGAAGATAACTTGTCAAACCACCTTGAACAAAGGCACCAGAGCTTGAACAAACTTGAAGCAGAGATTGGTCAATACAAGGAAGAGGTCTCCTCCCTTAGATCACAACTACAAGAAGCAAGAAAGTTAGCACAAGGAGCTGAGAAGACAATGGAAACATTGGTAATCATAGGAGGACAGGTTGATGAAGCAGAAAAGGAGAGAAACACCATGATATACCAACTAAAAGAAAAGGATGAAGAAATATTCAAACTAAAATCCGACCTCAACCTTCTCAAGGCCGAAACGTGTAAAAATACAAGGATCATGGAGGAAATGGAGAGCAGTCTAGCTAAGGAAAATGAAGAAATATTCAAAATGAAATCAGATATCATCTCTCTTAAAACAGAAGCAAATGAAGCAACTTGTATCAAGGAAGAGGTTGAGAAACAACTTGCTAAGAAGAATAAAGACTGCAAAAGATTGGAAGAAGAAATTGTCTCCCTCAAGAAAAAGGTTGAAGGGATGGACAAATTTTTGAAGAACTCTCAAGCCTTGGATGACATGCTCAGCCATCAAAGATCTCCATTTGATAAATCAGGTCTTGGGTATGCAGGTGAATCCTCAACCAAGAATGATAATGCTTCAAACAACAAGGATATGAGGAAGTCAGAAAGAAATGTTGATGCTCCCAGATCCAACAAAGGCAAGGAGAAGAGCCAAGGCAACAATGGAAGGAATCCTGCTCCAAGAAGACTTGTAGATGATGTCAAGAACACAAAAGGCAATGAATATTATCAAGGAATCCTAAGGCAGAAAGGCTTCAAAAGTACATCAAGGAAATCTCCATCTCCCAGGTACCAAAGCTTATTTCTTGGTTATTGTTATTCTTGTACAAACTTTGGACACATGGAAAAATATTGTAGGGCTTATAATGATCCCTGTCAATCTCTGAGAAGCAATTTCGCAAGAAGAAGCCATGAATTCTTATTCATGAACAACATAGAATGCTTCAAGTGTCATAACATTGGTCATATGGCACGTAATTGTAACTTGATTTGGGCACCTACTCAAGCTAGAACTATGCCAGATAAGAAAGTTACACAAGTATGGAGAAAGAAACAAATTGGATCCGAAAGTCTCCTGAACTCTCCAACCAACAACACATGTTGTTGACCTGATCTTCGACAATCTAAGCATTTGATGGGGAGACTCTGCCAAAAGGAAGATCATGCATACAGTTAGGGGGATCTTATGATGATTAAACATTCTTGCAGAAGCCATCTGTGAATGGGCCTTATGTAATCCTTGATGAGCTATATTGACAATAATTATTTGATGGATCATTTCTCAAGAACACTCCTTTGAAAGAACATGATCTCTTAACTATTCAATGGAATGTTGTTGAAGATGTTTTTTTTTTGTTCACTTGATCACTAAGCAGAAATTGGAGCAGCAGAGAAGGCCATCTAATGCTAATAAGGAAAATAGCTATGTTGTTGTCATTACAGAAGTTAAATGTCTCGACTCAGGGATCTGATGTAAGAACAGGTAAATTGTGGACACAAATAGATGCAACCTTCGAACAAATAGATCATCTGGAAATGGAGCTTGAATTTTTTGTTCACTACACAAGCAAGAGAAGTTGGCAGCATTTAACATAATTGAAGCATTGCAAAAAGTTGTTAGTCAGTAGAAAGAATTTAAAAGACAGTCACAGATTGATATCAAAATCTTCTAATGGAGATAACTTGCAAAGAACACAAGGAAAAGATGGTTCATCAAAAGGACTGTAGAAAGAAGAATGTCGTGCAGTCAAATATAGCTTAGGTTGATGCTGGTCACTTAGACAAATAGCAACAGTAAGGCACAACCTCTCACCATTTCATCAAAATGCAATGATGTTGAAATATTGGATGGCAATGACTTAAGGAGAAGCACAAAGATATAGAGGAACCCAAATCTGATAGTGAGAAAAACAATTTTAGTGGCATTTTCTCTTGATTTAGACTATGAAGACCTCTTAATTCTGATTGTGGAGACAACAAAATTTGGATTACAAAAGCATAAAAACTTGGACTTGAACATTTGGTTATGGCTATTTGGAGTCTATTTGGAAGCGTTGAAATTGAGCATATTTAAGTATTGTTGAAAGCATTATGAATAATTTATGAGACATGAAGAGGGGATAATGTGCTAGTTAATGATGAGGCAACAATCTTTCTATCTTGAGTAAAAAGAAAAGCACCATGATAGGGGGAAGTAACATACCCATAAAAATATACTATTCATAAAGAACATAAGCAGTTTGACAGGGGGAGTCCTTGTGCACTCCTTTGCCATTGATGTCAAAGGGGGAGAGAATGTTGAAAGTGAAAGAATATTGCCATCAATGACAAAGGGGGAGATTGTTAATCAAGGTTGTCATTGATGTCAATATGGCAGTGTTTGTGATTGCAAATTCTTGTGATCATAATGTTGCCCATGAAGGACCCAAGGACTAAATACAACATATGGAATGATATATATATATATATATACAGACATAATAGAAGCAATAGACCCAAGGAGGAAAGCCATGGAGAAGAAAATCCTTGAAGTAACATAAGCAAGAAGCTAAGGAGGAGAGCCATATCAGAGAAGCCATATGAATAAGAGCCATCAAAGAGTAGCCATCGGAAGTCACAGAGAAGCCACAAGAAAGCCAAGCCAAGAGTAAGAGTCTGTTGCAAACTGTTTTTATTGAAATATCGCAAATGCTCAAGAGTAAGAGCCATATCAGAGATATCGCATGTAATATATGCCCAAGAAGAACTAATAGGAAGAAAACAATGGAGAAGCATAAACAGAGCTATCAGAGCAGTGTATCAGAAGTCATAGGAGTGAAGAGAAGCCATAGGAGCGACAAGCCAAGACAAAGAAGATTTTTCGCATATGCCCAAGGGTAAGTACTATCGGAAGAAAAAGAGGAACATTGCATCGGAGGAATTATATCGGCAGGTTATTGGTGGCTTTATAATTTTATTATGTGTCACGTTGAATCCCCCGAATGCGATATGTATTGCGGACTCGAAATAGGTTATGGTAACCACCCTATTGTAATATCGCATCTGCGTGTATCAGAACCTTCACATCGCAAGTCTTAAAGGAACGTCACACTCAAGATCTACGATTGCGATATATAAGTTGCAGACCCGATGGTCCTATTACAACACGCCCTAAAGAAACATCACATCCACCTATCGGAATTGTCATATCGCAAAGTCTTAAAGGATGTCACCTTAAAACGTCGATTGCGATATGTACTGCAGACTCGATGGTTCCATTATAATACACCTTAATACTATATCGCATCCGCCGTATGAACATTCATATTGCAGGTCATAAATGTCATGGTAAAACCTCCGATTTCGATATCATATTGTGGACCCATTGCACCACTATAACATGACTTTATACAATATCGCATCCGCAGCATGTAGGTTTTAACCCCGTACAAAAATTACCTGCATACGAATTCTAAAACACAGAAAATAAACAATGCGAGAGCATAACAAATAAAACACATATACACAGAAATTTTCCCCTCGATCCCAAAACTGGGACTACCAGCTTGATTTTTCATTATATTCATTTCAATGTTACAATACATATTTATACATGCCGAAGCATCCAATACCATGGACCGAAAACCATCGCGTCCAAAACCATGGAACGAAAACCATTGTGCCCAAAACCATGTGCGAAAATCATGCACAAAACCATAGGTAGGTCCGCCCAACCTAATATAAGGTCCAAAAACAAACTTTTCCGAGGCGCTGCCCTAGACCCCATAGAGGGGGGCTACCTGCACCCCTCAAACCCCCTGTGACCCCCCTGCTATGCAATCGGCGCAACGAAGGGGGCACTCCACCCCCCCTCTAACCCCCTAGTTAACTACGTGGGCTAGTCATGGAAAGAATATAACACAACCCAGCATTCTCCCACTTGTTGTTTTCTTTCCATAGGGGGCCATAAGAGAGCTTAGTCATTTATCCAGCCTTGCAACATCCATTGTTTCTCTACACCAAGAGAACTTCTAAGAGCTCATAGATTTTTTCAATGCATCTGCAGTATTCTTCAAAGTGTCTACCTTTACTAGCAACACCTTTTTGTCTTCTATCATATCCCTCATAAAGTGATACTGAACATCAATGTGCTTTGTCTTTGAATGATATGCAGGGTTCTTTGCTAAGAAAATTTCACTTTGGCTGTCACAGTCGATCCTTATAGCTCCCTGTACTAACCCCATACTTGAACACAATCTCTACAACCAAACTGCTTCTTTGCTTGCATGAGTGGCTGCCATGTATTCTACCTTTGTAGTTGATAGTGCCACTACAGATTGTTTTTTACTCATCCAACTAACTGCACCTCCAAATAGGTTAAACACATACCCACTTGTAGATCTTCTCTGATCCAGATCTCCAGCTCAGTCTACATCAACAAAGCCACGAATATCCAACACTCTGTCCAATCCTGGTCTTCCTTGGTAGCACAAACCATAATCACTAGTGCCACGCAAATACCTGAAAACCCGCTTCACTGTTGTCCAATGCTCCTTTCCTAGTTTGACATAAACCTGCTCAATACTCCCACTGCATGTGCAATGTTTGGTCTAGTATAGACCATTGCATACATCAGGCTGCCAACTGCACTTGCATATGGAACATGGGACATGTATTCTTCCTCTTCTTGTGTCTTGGGAAACTGTTCAGCAAATAACCTCACACCTACAGGAATAGGAACCTTCACCGGTTTACTATCCTGCATATTAAACCTCTGCAGTATTGTCTCAACATACCTCCTTTGGTTTAACCAGAGCTTCCTCTTTTCCCGGTCTCTTTTAATTTCCATGCCCAAAATATAGTTTGTAGCACTGAGATCTTTCATGTCGAATTTGGAGGACAATTGTATCTTCAAATCCTGGATAATTTCTTTGTCATTTCCAACTAGCAATATATCATCCACATACAAGACCAGATAAATAACACGATCACCAATTAATTTAAAATACACACAGTGATCTGCTTTGCTTCTGGTGAAGCCAAGTCCTTGTATAAATGTATCAAATTTCTGATACCACATCCTTGGTGACTGTTTTAACCCATACAGAGGCTTCTTTAACTTGCATACCATTTCTTTCTTACCCTTCACTGCAAAACCTTTAGGTTTCTTCATGTAGATCTCCTCTTCTAGATCCCCGTGAAGAAATGTTGTCTTCACATCCATCTGTTCTACCTCAAAATCAAAAGTAGCAACAACATATAAAAGTAATCTAATAGAAACAACCTTGACAACAGGAAAAGAAATATCACCAAAATCAATTCCTGGCACCTGGGAATAACCTTTTGCTACCAACCGAGCTTTCTATTTCTCCACCTTTCCTTCTGCATTTTTCTTCTTCTTGAACACCCATTTTTTGCCAATGGGTTTCCTTCCAGCCGGCAACTCCACCAGATCCCAAGCTTCATTTTTGTGCAAAGATGTCATTTCATCAACCATGGCCTCTTTCCAGAGTTTGCCATCCTCTGAATCTACTGCTTCCTTCACAGTTCTAGGATCATCGTCAGTAATAGATAAAGCAAAATTTGAACAGAAATTAGATGGACTATACCTTTATGGCTTCTTTCTTTCTCGAACTGATTTTCTCACACTCGGAGTTTGTGGCTCTTCATCTTCTGATTCCTCCTTTGTTGTAGAGTTTGATTATTCCTCCTTAAGCTCAAACTCTATCTTCTCAGGTTCCTTTGGTTGGACTTCATGCTTAGTAACATCTTTTACCTCTCTGAACACCACATCTCGGTTGTACACAACCTTCCTTGTTAATGGGTTCCAAAGCTTATAATCCTTTAAGCAATCATTATAACCAATAAAGATGCACTTTTCATATTTACTATCCACCTTGGTTCGTTTCTCCTTTGGAACATGTGCATATGCATCACATCCAAATACCCTCAGATGTGAAAGAGAGGGTTTCTTACCAGTCCATACCTCTTTTGGAGTCTTATCCTCCAACGCTGATGAAGGTGATCTGTTGACCAGGTAACACGCTGTCTCCACTGCCTCTGCCCAGAATTCTTGTCCTAACTCGGCACCATTGAGCATGCTTCTTGCCCTTTCCATCAACGTCTTGTTCATTCTTTCACAACTCCATTTTGTTTAGGTGTGTATGGAGTAGTCTTCTTCCGTGCTATACCACACTTCTTACAGAATTCTTCAAATTCCTTACTGCAAAATTCTCCACCGTTATCTATCCTCAACACCTTTATCTTCTTCTCTGTCTGGTTTTCCACCAGAACCTTAAATTCTTTAATCCTGTCAAAGACTTCAGATTTTTTCTCAAGGAAATATATCCATGTATTCCTTGAGAAGTCATCTATAAATGATACATAGTACACATACTTACCCAATGATGGAACCTTCACAGGTCGAAACACATCACTGTGCACAAGTTCTAATATTTGTTTCGCCCTCTTACCACAAGAGGGGAAACTCACCCGATTCTGCTTCCCATATACACAATTTTTATAGAAATCAAAATCTAGAGAGCTATTACTCATACCTTCTACCATACCTCTACCATGAAGTATTTGAAGGCCCTTCTCTCCAATATGTCCAAGCCTTTGATGCCACAGCATGGTCTTCTCTCCAGAGACCACTGGATTTTTGCTCCACTTTTAGGAACCATAGAGCTATTACACCCATCAACAACATTGCTACCTTGTAGCTTGTACAAAGTTCTAATCAGAACTCCCTGCATCAATACCAGTGCTCCCCGAACCATCTTGTAGGTATCCTTCTCGAACATTGTTTTTACACCTGCATCATCCATCTTGCTTACAGAAATCAGATTTCTGGCCAATGCAGGAATATGCAGAACACTCGGAAGTGTTCTAACCCTTCCACCTTGCAACTTCAACTTTACTTTTCCACAACCAATGATTTTAGCCTTCCTATCATCCCTTAAGAATACATCACCACGATCATATTTCTCATACTCGCAAAACCACTCTCTATGGGGAGTGAAGTGAAAGGATGCACTTGAGTCAATCAATCATGCCTCATGATCTACATGTGTACTTGAAGAAGCCAAGTACACATCTCCACCTTCATCTGAGATGGTTTTCGCCTCTGTAGAAGGAGCATCATCAGATCCCTTTCCTTTATCAGGAGCTTTAGATTTACAGTCCCTTTTGTAGTGCCCTTCCTTTCTGCATTTCCAGCACATCACCTTTACAGGTTTTCCTGGAGATTTAGATCTCCCTCTAGATTTAGATCTCCGACTCAATGACTTATTTTTGTTTCTGTTCTGTGACCATCCTCGTATAGACAAGGCATCACCATTCTGGCTCTCCATATTTTTCCGTCTTATCTCCTACGTCAGCAAGGATGAGACTATTTCATCAAACTGTAAGGCAGTTGTATTGCTACCTATTGCAATAACCAGATTATCCCACGAATCTGGTAGAGAACACAACACACTGATGCACTTATCTTCATCTGAAATATTATTATCAACAGATAATAATTGACTTATCACAGTATTAAATGCATTCGAATGCTCTGTCACCAAGTCTCCATCTTTCATTCTCAGGTTATACAACTTTTTCCGTAGGAACAATTTATTCACCAGAGACTTAGATTGGTACAAAGTCCCTAACTTGTCCCACAAAGCCTTCGTCACAGCTTCCCCTGATACATTAAGCAATACTGAATCTGAGACACACAATCGTATTGTGCTCTTTGCTTTCCGATCCAACTTCTTCCATTCTTCATTGGACACTCCCGTTGGTTTAGTACTTGGATCTACTGCGATCCACTGATCTTTATCCACCAACAGATCCTCCATGTTGAGTTTCCATAACTCAAAACTCTGACCATTAAATTTCTTGATCTCTATCTTTCCACTGCTTGCCATCTTTTTTCACCACCAGAATCGATCCCGCAGATCTCCCACTGAACAGGGTCTACCACAGGCCCGAGCGAAACCCCTTAGCAACAAAGGGGTCCCCTTGAAGCCAAAACAGCTCCGATACCAAATGTAGGTTTTAACCCCGTACATAAATTACCTGCATACGCATTCTAAAACACAGAAAATAAGCAATTCAATAGCATAACACATAAAACACATATACACAAAGACTTTCCCCTGGATCCCAAAACCGGGACTACTGGCTTGATTTTTCATTATATTCCTTTCAATGACACAATACATATTTATACATGCTGAAGCATCCAATACCATGGACCGAAAACCATCACGTCCAAACCATCGCACCCAAAACGATGTGCAAAAATCATGCACAAAACCATAGGTAGGTCCGCCCAACCTAATATAGGGTCCGAAAACAAAATTTTCGGGGCGCTGCCCCAGACCCCATAGAGGGGGGCTACTGGCACCCCTCAAACCCCCTGTGACCCACCCGATATGCAATTGACGCAACAAAGGGGGTGCTCTGCCCCCCTCTAACCCCCTAGTTAACTGCGTGGGCTAGTCATGGAAAGAATATAACACAACCCATCATAGTATTGCTAGCTTTTAATGGATGTCAAACTGCCAATTGCGATAAGGTTGTGGACCCAACAGGTTTATTAACAACTGCTTAAGATAATATCGCATCTACTCTGTCAACAGTAATGGAATCACTATGTGCAAACCTCTGAAAGTTGTGATTTCGATTAATGTGGGACCTCCATGTGGGTATAGCCTCTCTTATATGGTTTCTGTAAATAATAAGTCTATTAGATGAATATTAAAAAAAAAGGCCTCTCTGAAATAATTTTAATATGCGACATCAAAAGTCGGCCTCTCCTCCAATAAATGTCTCTTTTGGGTATTGATGAGACTCATATATATACAAGTTGAAATGCTTCACTTCAGGTAACGGATTTCGAGCATCTAGCACAGAGAAGAAGGTTGAGCGAGTGAAGAAAGGAAGCCAAGGGTCAAGCGAACGAAAGTGGAAGCCAAAGGTCGCGTGAGCGAAGAAGGAAGCCGAAATTCGAGCAGTCTGTTTACTAGGTTATTTATTGAAATGCTCGGACCTATGTTTGACAGTGATTGAGATAATAGTTCAAAAGGACACTCTTCAGATCTAAGAAGATTATCTGAGTATGAACAGGGTTATTTTTAATTGAACGCACAATATGAAACCTCAACAGTCACTCCTGAAGCATTTACCGTGACAGTGAGAACAAAGGCTTGAAACAGAGAGTTGTTTTTGTGCAAAGCTTAGTGAAGTTCATTGTAGACACATTGAAGTTGCGTGAATACTATTGCAGATCATGATGGATATTTGAAATCATCATGAGGTGACTTTGCAACTCTGTGTGGGCAATATGAAGAGTTGTGAAGACTCCTTTATATGAAGACAGGTTGTCATTGATGATGTAGCATGGAAACTACAATGAAGTTGTAGATTGACAGAACATAGTGAAGAAGATTTTGAGAGCAGTGTAATATAATCAAAACAATTCTTGACAAAGCAGATATATGGTCGGAACCCTTGGGGTTGGTGCCTTAGAATTGGAAGGATTGGTGTCCTTGGAGTTGGTGCTCCTAAATCCAAGGTTGGTGCCTTGACAAGACAGGGTTGGTGCCCTGGAGTTTGGAGCCTCACAAAAATTCCAAGTTAGTGCTTGGCAACAGGTTGGAACCTTATATATATTGTACCTAATTTATTGTAAAGATTATATTAATAAAAGCATCTATTCCTATTATTCATTTTGTGTTCTAAATATAAATGACGTAACTAGTAAAAATAACAATTGAAAAGGAATACTGATTCACCCCCCTCTCGGTATTTCCAACAAGCCATTCAAACTTCTGCAGTTGCCGAGAACACCGAATTTGAAGTCAATTCACCCAAATTCCAAGTATTTGAAAACAAATTACTAGACACCCTTTCAAATTTGAAAACGTTCAATGTTTAAAGTGTTTTAATTAAGTAAAATTAATTGAAATTACTTTAAATTTAAAGCGCATACTCAAACCCTTTTGAAAGCTTCCGAGTTTCCTTCAAAACCTTTGAATAAACCTGTAAGGTCAAATTCAAATCCACAAGAACTGAATTAATGCTGCCCCCATCGCCGTGGATGTCAGACCTGTCACGACCCCCCATTTGGACCTTGACCACCTTGCCCTGGTGGGCAGGGATTTTCAAATCAAAGACACAAGTGCCTATGAAGTCCTGCTCAAAATTCATTGTTTGAGTAAGGACAAATATCTAAACCATACTGATGACATTGGCCTTTGGGACTCTAATTTGCCCAAATACCAGTAGGTGCCACAGCAAGAAGGAACCATGAGTACCCATACTATTTTGCAGACTCCTCAGAATGAGGAAAATAATCCTAAGAGGAATAGAGAGGGAGCCTCCAGTTCAGGTGTGGACACATCCAATGTACAATATGAAGCCAACCAAAGCAAAAGGCCAAGGCTCAATCCTGTTTCAGAACAGGAAGACATAAAAAGCTCAGTAGAAATAACTAATATTGAGTTAGATATATAAGGGCACAATTCCATCTGGAGAAACACAAGAGCCATATACATCACAGACTCAAATTTTAGAAAGGCAGCTTAGTGTAGAAGTCTCCTCATTTAATAAACCTGCTGATAGAGATAGAGACATAAAGGACAGGTTCAAGGAAATCAAAATGAGAAATGAGAAACTGAAGGCACAATCCTATGCATAGTATCTCAAACTTAAACCCACCAATCAAACTAGGTTGATGTCAGCCTTTGACATCAAGGAAGGAAACATGCAAATGTCCTTCATAAAGCCAACTATGTAACAACCAAGAACATCAGCAGATTTCAAGAAGATTGATTTTGAGGTATTGGCAATGGATATTTATCCCATTGACCAAATTGAATTTCACAAACAGGCTGGAGAAATGATTTACTCCACCCTTACAGGAAAATCCATAGTTGCCCATCAGTTGCAGAATTCATTGAATAACATCTCAGCCCAGTATCAGTTGGAAAAGGCCTCCTCATAGGCCAAAGACACTAGAATCAAGTCTTTGGAAGACTTGGTAATTGAGTTGGGACATTATCCCAAAGAAATCAAGGCCACTAAATAATTAATCAAGGGAAGAATGATGACTTTGCAGCGCTCAAGAAGCAATTGAAGATACCTCAACTACAGCACCCCCAGACACAGGAAGTCTTGGAAAACCAAACAAGGCATGAAGAATTGATGGACTTAGTCCTTAAACTAAATGATCAATTGAGGGAGACAGAAAAGGAATTGGACAACCTAATCCAATTAAAGCAAACAAATATTGGCACTAGCTCGGTGAATGTCATCTCAGTAGTCACCACGGCTATTCCTTCCACATTGGCAGCCTCATTGGCTCCCACAGCTCCTATGGCCGCAACACAACCAGTTTCCACAGAATCTACATCAGCAGCAGGTACATCAGGTGAAGAAGCAGCAAAGTTGGTTAAAGCTATGGAATAAATGTCCATAAGACAACGGAGATGAATAAGCTTAAAGAAAAGGTGACAAGCTTGGAAATTGATTACAAGCCTGCCAAAATCATGCACAAAGAAGTACAAAAAGTTGTCAGGATGAGTGAAAGATTGAAAGCCATGGAAAAGGACTTGACACTGAAAGGACCCCTTGGGCAGGCTAAGGAACTACTATGGGCCAATATCATTGACTTTGTCAATGATATTTGGCCATTTATTCAGGTGATTTTTTAGTAGATAGATTTAATAAATATGGCTACAGAGGCCATCCAAAGAGTAAAAGAAGAACTAGGAGAAATGCCAGAAGAGGCTGCCAAAATTATCCAGTTCCTTAACAGCAAGAATAAGTATGAGTTTTAGGAATTGGAAATAGAGGATAAAACATAAAAGTTTTGGAGGTTAGAAAGGTCCTCTCCAAGAGAAACTTAATGCAAAAATTGGAGGATAAGTGTCAGAATATGCAAATAGCCATTGACAGATTTATGACTAAGTTCCAAATTTTGAGAAAAAAGGGATTACCTAGTCCCTTAGTGATAAATGAAAAGCTCATGACATAAGAGGATTACAACAAGAAAATCTGAGAGCTAGAAAAATTGATCAAGTGAATAAATCATCAATGAAGGAATTGGACAACCTAATCCAATTCCTTCATTGGATTACAAGCTTGCCAAAATCATGCACAAAGAAGAAGTGCAAAAAGCTGCCAGGATGAGTGAAAGATTGAAAGCCATGGAAAAGGACTTGACACTGAAAGAACCCCTTAGGCAGGCTAAGGAACTACTATGGGCCAATATCATTGACTCTGTCAATGATATTTGGCCATCTATTCAAGTGATTTTTGAGCAAATAGATTTAATAAAGATGGCTACAAAGGCCATCCAAAGAGTAAAAGAAGAATTAGGAGAAATGCCAGAAGAGGCTACCAGAATTATCCAGTTCCTTAACAGCAAGAATAAGTATGAGCTTCAGGAATTGAAAATATAGGATATAACATAAACAAGTTTGGAGGTCAGAAAGTTCTTCTCCAAGAGAAACTTAATGCAAAACTTGGAGGATAAGTGTCAGAATATGCAAATAGCCATCGACAGATTTATGGCTAAGTTCCAAATTTTGAGAGAAAAGGGATTACCTAGTCCCTTAGTGATAAATGACAAGCTCATGACACAAGAGGATTACAACAAGAAAATCAGAGAGCTAGCAAAATTGATCAAGTGAATAAATCATCAATGAAGGCATTGCCAATAGGAAAAGTACTCTACCAGACATTTGAAACTTGTTTTATCTCCAGCATGAGGTAAAACACTTTTTTATCAATAAGCCTACTTTTTCCAAATACACCGAGGTAGATGAAATATATAGGAGGATGCTAAAAATCCAATTACTTGATGCTAAAACATGGAAGAAATTAACTGATTTACTATACAAATATGCAGTAAAAAGGTTAATGTACAGTGAAAATAAAACAACATGGTAAAAGGATGAAGACATATTAGCAGAGTCAAAGTGTATCAAATGAAAGCCTAAAGTAAATAAAACATCCAGCGTGAAAGATCAAACAACAAAGCAGCATAAAGGGCTAAAATTCAAACCATAAAAGCCAACAGTACAAAAATAAAAGGGACAACATGAAGCAGTTCAATAGTTGTCTCTATCTTCTTGCAAGAAGATATTTTTCTTTCCTAGATTAAATCTCAAATCAGTTTGAGATATTTTGTAATAAACTTTTGTATAAATACTTCACAATTCGAAGTATGTAGGGTGGATTCTAGTAGACATTTCTATAGACTTTTTTATCAAGAAGACCGAGAAGGTTATTGTATCAGTTGATGAGCCAGCACGTTGGATTAATTAATAAAGATCAAAATTTTCCAAGGATTCATGTGTTGAGCGAATTTCAGACAACTATTTTCATGTGTTATTGTCATTTTTCTCAAAGTTATTCATAATCTTATATGTGTTTCAATCTAAATGCTATAATTGGAATAATATTTCAGAACTTATTTAAATCACACTTTGTTTTAACAGTTAAGCATTTGAATGTTTTCTTCTGATATTTAAATTAAAGAATTCGTAATTTCTCTTTGATTTAGATTGATTTCATGAATAATGCATGTTAAAGGATTCTTAATTGCCCTTTGATTTTGATTACCCCTTCCTTCCTCATTCATTATCCGGGTCTGAGAACCCTTAACTACTCTCTCACCCCGAGTTAGACCCCTCTGTCTCAAACATCTGAAATACACTCTAGTATCTTGCCCTTGGAACATCCCCTTTAGTGAGTTAATCCAGTTTTTCTTCCTTATTAGTTGACTCCATAGCCTAATGGTCTAAAATACATAAATTTAACCACCTGCCTAAGTAGATCCCACTACCAAATCTCAAACACAAATCAAATACCCCTAGAACAATCATAACTAACTAAAACATCTTAACTAAAACAAAGTTAAATTTTAAAGAGAGGGCCCTCTCTGAGCATCAGGAAGGCTAGATCCTGATCTCCAAAAGAAGATTGTGGTTACCTTTGGTTTTTCCTTCTTATTACTTCAAAGGAATTATTAGAGTGATAACATTTCTGGCGACCATACTGGGGACATCGATTCTCAATCTCTTAAAAACTTTAAGGAAACCTTCAATCAAATCTTGAGCCCCTTCAAGGTCATTACCTAAAGTAAGTTTTCAAAAAATTTCATAAAAACAATTTAAAAAACTTAAAATTCTGGCTCCTGAAAAGATTCACTACACTAGGGCCAAACCAGATCCAAACCTGCAACTATAGTGGATGACCCAGACAAAATTCTAAGGAATCCAAAAAACCAAGAAACTCAAGCAAGTAGTAGCCATCTAGACAGAGCCAATTCACACCCTGAGGAGTTTTCAACTTTAGAAGAAGTCCCTTTTGATTTGTCATTTGACCTCTCACTATTTAGAACCAAATCTGAGAATGATATCCATGAAACAATTTTAGACCCTGAGTTTACTCAACTCATTGAATAAAAAAGGGTTATTCATCCAGATTTAGACAAATTTGTCTTAGATTCTTTTGACAAGTTAGAAGCCTTGACCTCTATGTTGATTAGTAATATAGATAGTGCTTATCTTCAGCAATCTATAGAGCTAGCTGCCCTTACTGCTGTTGCCTCTCAAATTTCTTCACAGTCTTCACTCACTGTAAATCCACCTTCCTTTACCACAACTTCATCAATTGTATCTTCCACAATTCAATCACCTAAATCACTTATTAATCAGTGATCTTCATCATCATCTAGTTTGCCTCCATCAGTTTCAAGTGCTTCTTCAACCACCACAACTTTACCCCTAAGTCAAACCAGAATCACAACAATGGAAAGCATATATGCTCTTGTTTTACCTACCCAACTCCATCCCTGCTTGCAGATTATCAGAGTAATATTTTTCTGTTTGATGCTACTGGTCATTACACTGCCCAGCAACATGTAAACAAGATGTCTGACTTTTTTGAATTACATGAAATAGATGAGGCAGATGTCCAAATGAAACTGTTTTCCCAAACTTTAACTGATGATGTCAAGAAATGGTTCAAAGCCTTTCATGCCAACCATATTGCAGAATTAGCAAATTTTTAAAGGTTATTCCTTGATAGGTGGGAAAGAAAAAATAACCCATTGCAAATACTTTCTGAATATGACAATATTAGGAGAGCTCCCAACGAGTCAATTCAAACTATTGCACTAGGTTTAATAATATCTATAATGCAATTCTAGCCAAAATTAAGCCTCCTCTTGACCTAGCATTAATTAAGTTCCTTGATGGCTTTGATGCTTATATGTCATACCAGCTAAGGGAGAGAAACCCTGAAACACTTGAACAAATGCAGAGTAATGTTTTCAGTGTAGAGGCCAACCTATTAGCTAAGAAAGCACAAATGAGGAATGAAAAGAAAGTTGTATTTAAAGAAGAAGCTTCAACTTCAGATGGAAAAGTAGATGTTTTAGATAAAAGTTTAGAAAGAATCATGGATAGGTTAGATATCATAGGTTAGATATCATGGATAGGAAAAATCAATGGGAGAATCAACAACAACTACCCCCCAATAAGAAACCCAAATTTTAGGAAGAACCCTAATACTGCAAAAAATGCTACACCAAACCAACAAATTAGGCCCCCCTTCCAAGAAAACTATGTTAAGGATTCATAAAACCAAGTAGCAGAGGATGATACCCAGATTAACTTACTGGAAACCACAGAGGAAGACATTGTTTTTCTTACTCAAGAAGAACAGGAGTTACATATGCTTCAACAGTTACAGTTAGAATCTAGTGAATTTTTTGATTTTAAGTAGGGATATGAGTCAACTATATATGAGGTACATAAAAAATATAGCATGAGAAGTAAGAACAATAACGAGACTCCCATTAAAAGATCCATCCAAACCTAGACTAAGATGATAAAAGAAGCTCCAGTTAAAAAAGTATTGCAAATTCTCCCTAGGGGAAGACCTGAAACTTCAACCCCCAGGATTGTAGATATAACCTCCACTGAAACCAAAACAAAGCCAATTACTAAAAACAATCAAGATAAAAGAAATCAAGGCAAAACAATATAAACACATACTGAAATGCTTACCACTGAGAAACAGGATAAATACACTCAAATTGCACACATTAAGGAAGATCTGAATCAAACAAACAAACCTCAGCTCCCTTTCAATATTAAAAATGAAATAGCTAAATTAAAGATATTAGTTCCTTTGACCGAACTGGTAAAGAATGAATCTTATAGGTCACAGATAACTGAGACTTTGAACATAGGAGAGGGAGAGGATTCTGTTAATTTGAATGATGACCAGCCTGAATTGTTGTTTGGCCCTGAGGCCAATGGAATTCATCAGCAAGGGGGAGTTCCTCCTTTTTACATCAGCCTAAACATTCATGATAAAATTTTGCATAATGCTATGTTGGACTCAAGAGCATCCCACAATCTCATGCCAAAGGCAATAATGGAAAGACTGAACCTAGACATTACCAGGCCTTATAAGGATTTATTTTCTTTTGACTCCAGCCAGGTTAAATGCCTTGGTTTAATCAAAGACTTATGTGTGACTCTTGTCCAGTGCCTTGCAAAGAGCATTCTGATGGACATTGTAGTTGCAGATATCCCACCAAAATATGGAATGTTACTATCTCGCTCATGGGGAGCAAAACTACAGGGATCTTTGCAGTTGGATATGTCTTATGCCACCATATTTGTTTTTGGCCAACCAAGAAAATTATATAGGGATACCTTGATGAAGTACATGGTCAGTAGTGAGGAAAAGCCCCAAAACTTTCCCATATACTCCATGCACTCAGATATGGACTCCTTCATCTTATACAATGCAGAAACTGATAAAAAGGAAATCACAGCCAAAGACCTTAAGTATAGGACAACTGACAGTGAGAACATATTCCATGAATCACTTTGGCATTTAGACTTTGATGGGTCTATAAATAGGTTAGGGGCTGGTGTAGGAGTGTGGATCCATAATATGGAAAATAACCATGCTGAGGGACATGCTTTCAAATTGAACTTCAAATGTACCAATAACATGGCTAAATATGAAGCCCTGATTCTAGGGTTACAATTGGTTAGGAAATTGGGAGCCAAAAGAGTTTCTATCATGGGAGACTCAGAGCTGATTATGAAACAGATCAGTGGTGAATATTCTATAAACAACCCTAGGCTTGGTATATATAGGGAATCAAACTTTGTTGCCATTCCTAGAAAACAAAAGATGTAGGCCCATAGTTTGGCTACCTTTGCTAGTACTTGTAAATTTCCATTTCAACCAAACCACCAGTACACTGCAGAAGTCAGACATAGGCCTGTTATACCAGACAACCTTAAGTATTGGCAGATTTTCTCCTAGGACTCTCAGATCTACGATTTCATGAACAATGAAGGAGAATTTCAGAATTGCAAGATAGATACTAACTCTACAATAGATAATAATATAGAAAGTAGCTTAGATGTAAATATTTTTGATGTACATGAACCAAATAAATTTACTAAAATAGAAATAGATAGTTTAGAGAATGTAGAGATAGATGAAATAATGGATGATGATCCAGAGATTCTTAATTTGAAAAATAATTTTTTTCCTAAAGGATTATTACCTTTAGAAGATTTATTTGACTCTAATGATGTAGCTAGAAAACCCAAGATGGAACCTTTAAGAGCTGACATAGAAGAAGTTAATATAGGAATTGAAGATAATCCAAAGCTCATTAAGATATCTAAAGCCTTACCCCAAAAGGAAAAGGTCAAATATATAAATCTGTTTAAAGTGTTCCAGGATGTATTTGCCTAGAGTTATGAAGAATTAAAATCTTATGACACCAGCATAATCCAACACAAAATACCTCTTAAATAAGATCATAAACCTTTCAAACAGAAACTTAGAAGGATAAAACCAGTTCTTATGACATCCACAAAAAAAGAGGTTAAAAGAATGTTTGATGCCCAAATAATAGTCCCCATTAGATACTCAAACTGGATTTCAAACTTAGTTACAACTAGGAAAAAGACAGGTGAAATTAGACTTTGTGTAGATTTTAGAAACTTAAACAAAGCCTCTTTAAAGGACAACTACCCCTTACCAAAAATGGACCATATATTGCAGAGGGTAGTGGGCTCATCTAGGATTTCACTGTTAGATGGATTCTATGGCTATAACCAGATATTAGTCCAACCTGAGGACCAAGCCAAAATTGTGTTTACTACTCCTTTGGGTACCTTCATGTATTTGAAGATGCCCTTTGGATTAATGAATGCAGGTGCCACATTCCAAAGAGCTATGGATGATCTGAAATGGGGCACTGTTAGGCCCCTATACTACTAGTGTAACCCCTTATTGTTATTAGTATAACCCACTTATTATATTTATGTACCCATGTAGTGCGCATATTATTACTATTGTTATTATTGTGCCCTTACATTATTATTGTTATGTCGGCTCTGATTATGTTATGACCCCTTAGACTCCTATATATAGAAAGGAGTTCTTTTCATTTGTATCATCCAAGAATTGTTCATTTATGTAATGTAAAGGAGGTTGCCCCCTCGAAGAGGCTGAATTCTAAGGCGTTGATCTATCTTTTCTATCTTTTCTTGAGCTGGTTTCATAACATTTGGTATCAGAGCTTTGGATTCTAGGGTTTCGCTGCTCCAAACAGGTCATCGTGGCAGTTTTGCTATAACTTTTTTCTGTGACGTTTCAGAAGTCGCAAAAAAAAACCCATTTGAGAAGAAATCGCGCTGAACCTTGGGTCCGAATTTCAGAGCTTTTCGCGCGATATTTACAGAGATATGATCTGAGGAAGTTGGTCTTTTTGCAGACTCCTGAATTACATTCCAAACAGGTGACCTGGGGAAAATTGTCATAACTTTCTTTTTGAGCATCGGATTGAAATTTCGCAAGAAGGTCACTGCAGGAGATTGTGCATAACTCTTTCTTGGAGAATCCAATTTGGATCAAACTAGTGGCATTGGAAAGAGGACATAGAAGGCTACTACAAGTTGCAATTTCAGAACTTAAAGATCCAAAAGTACAAAGTTACAGTCATTTCAAGGTCGAGCTTCTAAAATCAAGAAAAAGCAAGATGAGGAAGTTTGATGGCAAGGATCCGGTAAATTGGATACTTCAGATGGAGCAATATTTTGATCTACATGGTGTACAACTGTTACAAAAGGTATGTATTGCATCTTCATATTTAGAACCAGATCAATTTTTATGGTACAAAGGGCTTTGTTCTCGTAAACAACTTGTTACGTGGTCAATTTTCACAGAGGAAATGATAGCACATTATGAGGATACAAAGAGCAACACCTTCTTTAGAGCAACACCACAACAATTGGAAAGAGTAAAAGGGCTTTGTGACATAGTGGAAAGCAAAATTATGGAAACCAGGAAGCATACCCCTCACAACTATAAAGATGGAAGTGTTGTTTCTCCTAGCCTTCCACAACCTACAAGGGTTACACCACAACAATTGGAAGAAAAAAGAGAAAAAGGGCTTTGTTACAATTGTGATAACAAATGCACTAAAGGTCATAAGTGTGCTGAGAAGAAATTATTTTACATAGAATATGAAGAGGAGAAAGAAAAGGATCAAGAAACATCAAAAGAAGAAGATATACGCCAGGACCCCACTCCAGAGAAAGAAGAAACGATTCAGACCATATCTTGTAAAGCATTGGCAAGAATTACCACTCCTCAAACTCTCAAGATAGAAGGACATATCAAGAAGAAAAAGGTGCAAGAAGTGAAAGATCACATCGAGAAAGAAGAAATGAATCCAACCATATCTTGTAATTCATTGTTTGAAATTACCACTCCTCAAACTATCAAGATAGAAGGACATATCAAGAAGAAAAATGTTGAAGAAGTGAAAGATCACATCGAGCATCAAGAAATGAATCCGACCATATCTTGTAAAGGATTGGAAGAAATTACCACTCCTCAACCTCTAGAGATAGAAGGACATATCAAGAAGAAAAAGGTTCAAACAGTGAAAGATCACATCGAGCATCAACAACAAGTTCTCCAACTTTTAAAGGATAACGCCACTTCAGTGCAAAATCAAACAAAACAACAGGTAGATCAACATCGTAGTGAAAAATGTTTTGATGTAGGTGATTGGTTATTTTTACCGCTACATCTCAAGCAAGCTACTTATGAGAAGGAAATGTTGGCAATACTACATGCACTTAAAAAATGGCAACCTTACCGAATGGGAAGACTCTTCAAGGATGAGGATGTGAAAGCATTGTTTTGTGCTATTTATATTATCCAACTAGATTGGATAAACAAAGCAAGGGATGAATGGAAGAAGGACGAAGAAGTATGGCCACTTATTCAAAAGTTGCAAAAGATCCCAATTCAAACAATATTGCCAGAAATTGAAGAGGAAGGAAAAATCATATTGGAACCTGGAGCAGTCACAGAAACAAGAACCCGACAGCTACGAAATCAATCAATTTCAGAGTATCTCATCAAGTGGAAGAACTTACCCGCTGAATATTCCACATGGGAGGACAAGAATTTTATACAGAAGCATCAAGAACTACTCAAGCGTTGAAGACAATACTTTTTGAAGGAGAGGGGCATGTTAGGCCCCTATACTACTAGTGTAACCCCTTATTGTTATTAGTATAACCCACTTATTATATTTATGTACCCATGTAGTGCCCATATTGTTACTATTGTTATTATTGTGCCCTTACATTAGTATTGTTATGTCAGCTCTGATTATGTTATGACCCCTTAGACTCCTATATATAGAAAGGAGGTCTTTTCATTTGTATCATCCAAGAATTGTTCATTTATGTAATGTAAAGGAGGTTGCCCCCTTGAAGAGGCTGAATTCTAAGGTGTTGATCTATCTTTTCTATCTTTTCTTGAGATAACAGGCACTAAAGGCTTCTTGTCAAACTTACAAGAACCTCTCCCACTCCAAAGCTTATATATTCCCAAGATCTAGCTTATGATTGATAATTTGTGGAATTAAAAGTGCTTGAAAGAGGTGTATGCTTGTGTTTGTTTTTAGATTATTCAAGTGCTTATGTACATTTGCTTATGCTGATGTAAAACACACACAACGGTAAATACAATGCAGCAAATAAGCAAACACATGAGACAACAATATAATATGGAGTTCACCCTGATATCTTGGGCTACATCTCCTTAAGCTCTAATAAACTCGATTAAGCTCTTTGGGATTATGGTCTGAATTCTTTTACAAGTCTTTGACTCAACTCGAATGGTTTACAACTGAACCTATGGGTTTAGAATACCATCTTATCCTGTTGGTTGTCCATACTCTGCAGACAGATCTAGGCTCCTCTGGACTAGATTCCTTCAATCAGCGCTCCGGGCTATCTTGAGCTCCTGGCTTGCACCAACTCCCTCAGAATTCTTTTACTATCTTTGGAATTCCTTCTTCTGTCTTCAGCACACTTCGGACATCAGCAATAGCTTGATCATTTGATCTCTTTGCTATTTTGCAACTTCATTACAGCTCCATGGCTCTTAGAAGTCTGCTTTGAGCTCTTTGGCTCTGAGGCTCTGCCTCCAACCTCTAGTGGCTATGCCTCTGTCAAGCCTCCAACCCTTGGTGGCTCTTTCACTGTCCTCCCAACCTTTGGTGGCTCTCTTCGAATCCTCGGCTCTACAGCTCTCTGCAGCTATCGACCCTCTAGTTCTACGCAACTATCTTGCTCTCTGGTTCTACGCAACTATCTTGAGCTCTAGCTGTCTAGCTTTGCCTCCAACCTCTGGTGGCTCTGCCTCTACTCGGTCCTCTAGCTTTGAAGCTCTCAGCTTTCTGGCTCTCAACTCTCTGGCTCAATTCACGGGCTCTCTGTCCCTTCCTCATCCTGAGGAATCATCCCTGGGCAATTTGCCCCCAACCTCTGGTGGCTCTATGCCTCTATCAGCTCTGTGGCTATGGGATGTTATAGCGTGAGTTCTCAGGCTCTGCTTTCAGTCCAGCACTCCGACCACTACATTTTTGTCAGCGTCTTTCTCTCCACATTGTTGGCTCTCAGCCTTGGAGTTCTCTATTAAACTTTGTGGATTATCAAAATCCCTACACCCTTGCTTTCATGTGCCTCTCTGGCTTTTGTGAGGCATCCTCTCGGCTCTGTGGTTCCCTATCCGTTTCTCTGTGTGCAATAATGAGGAATCATTATTGGCGGCTCTACGTCTCTTCGACTGGCCCTCTGTCTTCCTCTCTGTGCAATCATCCCTTTGTCTCTGTGTCTGGCCTTCTGGCTTCTAGCTCTGTGGCTCTGCGCGTTACATAACGCATTCCTATTACAAAATGCTCGCTTACAGCGTGGCACAGGTGCGATGGACTATTTCTAATGGAAATGACACAGTCGACCGTTCTTCTGCCTACATTCCGAAAACGGTAGCATAACGGAAAACTCACGAAAAACACATCATGAGCCTTTAGGCCCGAACTTCAAATAATATGAAATCATGTTTATAATCCTTATCGGGTCCGTGCCTTGATCGCATATCGCAATCACACGTCGCATGGTGCATTGGCCCCTTTGTATCATCGCGATCTGATTTACCGACCTCCGATCACTCTAATCGGTGCCTCATCGGCTATCGACATTATCGCTATATCGCTTATCGGCGTATCGCAAATCACATTGCGTATGGCTAAACCCAAACAGAACTCCAATCAACAGAAATACAAAGAAATCCAATGAAAATCCGTTGAACAAACTTAATGGATCTCAAAGACAAATGAACCTGCATCTATAAACTTTCGGGTCCGCGCATATCGCAAGTCGCGATGTCATGGCCCCTTTGTATTGTGCGATCCTGATCGATGATCGCCGGTTGCCAATCGTTCTATCGGCGCATTGCATATCGCAATCGCAACGGCTCGGGGGTCTATACCACTTTCCATGGACTACTCCAATGCGATAATTATCACCGATCGTTGATCCACTTCATCGCAATTGCAAATCGGCTCACCCGAGTTCCGATATCATATGGCAATCTACCTCCGATGCGATATGTTGGAGATCGCAAATTGGGGAGTCTTCAGCCTTCAGTTTAAGTCCTCCCTTTGGAACCTTTCCGATGCGATATTTATATAAAACTCCACCTTTGACCCTTTTCTTTATCCGACTCGGATTTACAAAGGATTTGTGCCATTTAGCACCTTTTACCTCTTATATGAAGTCTTTTAGACTTAGAGGTTTATCCAAGATCCATTTTGGATCAATGGATATAGCTTATGCCAAGGAAACCCATGATTTCTTTGTAGTATACTAGGATGACATCACAGTCTTCTTTAAATCAGACAATGAACACTTAGACCATCTCAGAAGAGTATTTATCAAATGCAGGAAATGTGGGATTTCTTTAAATCCTAAAAAGACACTTTTCGGTCTTGAAGAGGGAAAGCTATTAGGACACATCATTTCTAAAGAGATTCATCTCAAATCTAGCATAATTAATTAGGGAGTTAAATAACATGCTAAGAAAGGACTCATCAATCAAATGGACATTGGAGGCCAAACAATCCTTTGAAGCCTATTAAGGAAGCATTAACCTGTTGACATGGAGAATTTTCGCTATATCAACAATGGGGAACTAACCCAATCACAGACCCCAATTAGGCCTGCTTTCATTTGGGATGGCTAGTTCCAACGGGTTTTAAGGTACCCTGTGAACTATAATAGGTGTTGAGAGGTTGTTTTTGGGTAGAAGGCCTTAATTAAATCAACAAACTAAAACAGCTAACCACTATGTATTAAATCCTATCTACACTTCCTTTAACTACTCTAGTCTATGTCCTAACTATCCTAATCTATACTGCAGGAGCATGACAAAGGGAGGTTAAACATCATATATGAATTCCAAGTCTAAATGAATCAATTACTGGTTCATATAAGAACAAGGCTGCATTAATACTTAATTACAATCCAATCATTCATACAGGAATACACATTCCATTTATGGAAGAGGAGCTTGCAACTGATGTCCAACAGAGTTTTGAGTCAGCAACCTTTCATGTTTTAACCATGATATTGAATCACATTCAAGTAACCAGGCATAACCATGAACTGTAAGTCATCAATATGCACAAAACAAATATACATTTGCATTTATACCAGCGACAACATTCTGATCAAAACACATGATAAAAGAGGAAAATCAATCTAAAACACAGGCTCTTTATTGAGCTAAACAATCTCTCTTTATTCACAATAATCAAAGTTGTCCTTCTCAAACCAAAAATCCCTTCTCTCCTATCCAGGGGTAATACTTATACAGCTCAAAATGACTCTCCCCCATTGACTTTTCACCTCCTTTCTTTTCATTACACAGATCCAAACATACAAAGGAGAACGGTCGGTGAGGCTATTAACACATCAAATTCATCTTTGCTAGAGCATTCTACTTCCCAGGGGAGGGACAGAGAATGACTGCGTATCATTTCATTGCATTTGTGTGGGATGGCTACTATTCCATGTCATTTCTTGAAGGAAACTGAAGATGCCGCGCTCATCATCCCACATCTGGCATGCCTTGAGGTTTATATGGAGAGAGTGACATCTTGGTGGATCAAGGTTGTGCCTCCCTTTTGACGTAGTGTGCCTTCATTATGCATTGTGGTGGTTCATCCCCCTTTTTACAGACTACGCTTTTGTAGTATCGACACTAGGGGTGCAAAGGTGTCATCTTGACATACATCACCTTTATCTGCTACTGGATCCACTCGAATTCGCCTACAGAGATAATTCATATTAGCTGTGATCATGAAAATATGATAAAAACGCCCTAGAACAACTCTCATCATCATTGAAACTTTAAATGATAAGGTGCAATGAAATCAAAAGGAGCGAGCGTGAAAGAATCGACCCCTGGCTTAGCCAACGTCGTGCTGCGACTGAGTCGCAATTGCACATCTCAACGGGAAATCATGTGCCATATCACCCCTATTGGATTTCCTTTGAGAACCCAGATCATGATATTTTATAGAAAACACAGGAATACACGGAAAACACTGCATTTGACCACAAGGCCGGATTTCAAAATTTATAAGCCCGGACACATAGTTATCGGCAGGTCCGCTTCATCGAATTGGACCTTATGCATAAGCGCTAGACCTCGCCGATAGCGATTTAGCGATGGGGAGGCGGACCCGATAACATATATATTTTGTTTAATAAGATCGGTGGGTCCTCCAAATCACATATCGCAATGTGCACAGGCCTAGGACCCTGCCAATTGTGATATGCGAATCAGTCGGACCCGATATATATATAGGTTGTATTTAATAATGTGGTGGGTCCGCTATACCACATTTTGTTTTGTATATGATCCCGGGCTCTGCTGATATGCAATATGTAGTGGGGGCTCCGGACCCGAAATTGTATACGCTATGGTTAATGACCCCAACGGATCTGATGCATTGTGGTTGCATTATGAATAACCCTTGGGTCTTGCCAATTGCAATATGTGATGCGATTGAGGACTTAATCGCATTGCAATTATTCATGATAAACAAGCCTTTGCCCTTAATCAAGGCGACGTGCAATAAGTGATAAACGAGTAAGTTAAACGTGTTTTGTGAAGCATTTCCCTTGTGAAGAGTTAAAAGGGGGATAAAGATGCGATAGAAGGTTTTGCGTGTTAAGTGCACGAACGACCATAGTAAAGGTAGGGGCGATTATATGTGTGGGCATAAATGTACCATGAATACTTATGAGGATTGAAACCCCTGATGAAGGGACTGAATAAAGGGCTAGGTTGGGTTATGAATGAACTATGCAGTAGAGATTTATTAAGGGGGCCTTAACCATTTAGACATTGAATATTTGGCTTGGCAAAGAGTTAAAATCCTTGGGATAAAACAAATCATTCGGAGGAGTGCAAGATCAACCTCTAGGGGACCCATTCAAAATTGCTACTAGGGAAAATTTTAATAGGGTGGTGGTTGTGGCCACAACAAATGGCGAACTGTTGGGCGAACCAGTTGTCTCTGTTTCCAAATAAACCTTGGATTCATAAAACATCAGGGTGTTAAGATAAACTTGAAATGCAAACTGTACAGATGAACAAGCATGGGTTCCACTTCAACATTAATTGTTTTGGGTGGGATAAATACAAATAGCTTCTTGTCACTGATAAGGTTTTGACAGGCATTCTCCAATGGTCATATTATGGGGTTTATTGACCTTCCTTTACCTATTTTCTACTTTCAAGATCCTTTCGGGGCCATCATTGGTCTGTCAATACCCATTTAGGTGTGTACCTCAGCTCTTTATTGCTCATCAAACTTGATGTAAATATGTTTATCTACACTTTATATAGAAATTTTAGTGCTATACTTTCATATGATTGAATGGGGCGCAGTCATGGATCTTGCCATATTTTTAAACCGCTTAAGCAAGGTTGGGCTTGCTGTATCAACCGGTACTCTGAGCCCAGCAACAATCCCTACTCTAACCAGCTTCCCAAACAACCTATCCTTCCAGGTTGGCACAAGGACTTGACATTTCATTTTCCTTTTAAATAAGTCCTTCTAGTTTCAGGCACAAGGACTAGAGCACAATTGGATTTGCCACAGGTATATGACAGTGAGTTTATCCCATGAAAGGAGGTTTACTTGTAGATGATAGGTATTGGGAAACTTAGTGTGGTGGATGGAACCAATGGAGAATGACTGCAAACCTTACAGCTAAGTATAGGCTAGGTCTGAGTGGGATTTATTCAAAATGCAGCGTCCCTCCATGCCAGTCCAGCTGTAGTTACACATTCTTGTTTTATAAAGATGCCCCTACATGCTCCAGATATCCAAGTTATCAACAAATCTTACCTAGTTCTCAACAGATGCCAAAGAGTGGCTTGGTTTGAATTCTACAACTGATTTTCAACTTCTCATGGGTTGATAGAAAGTTTGTTTGATTTGCAGGGTAATAATGGATTTAGGAACAACAAAATCATCAGCAGGTTGATGAGGAAGGGAAAGGTTGAAAGTGGTAAATGAGGGAAAATCTGAAAGGTAGAACGAGACTGGAGGACTGAAATCATCTGACTAAAACAGACTGCAATTCAAAACAGAAGGAAGATAAAATTTGCAGGGAACAAAAGAAAAAGACAGGAATGCAACTAAACTAACAACAAAACTAAAATGAATTCTAACTTACTAAGGAGGTAACCACCATGTGGTGGCTACTGGAAGTATCTCTTCAGATGTTGGCCATTAACAAGGAGTTTTTCAATTTCTCCCTGTAAAGTTTTCAACCTGTAAGTTCCTTGACCAATTTTTTCCACAACTTGGAATGGTCCCAGCCATAAGTGTTGGAATTTCGTGTGTTTACCTTTTGGCTCATTTAACTTGTCCCATTTCAGGACTAGCTCTACTATTTGGAAGTCTTTATCTCCTACCAGATGATGATCAAACCTTCTTTTTACAATCATTTGGTGGTTTTTGACTTTAATTCTGGCTTTATCTCTTAATTCCTCCAACCTCATCAGTTGGTTGATCCTTTCTTGAAGCAAGGTTGAAGGGGTTCCTCTTGAAGCTTGGGAGAGCTGTAAGGAGGGAAGGGTAATGTTTGGAGGCAAGATGGCTTCCTATCCATAGACGAGGAAGTATGGGGAGTTTCCTAAGGCCACTTTAGGGGTGACCCTATCGGCCCAAAGGGAATTTGTTAGGGCGTTGTGCCAGTTCCTCTGGTTGTCAGTGACAGACTTGCGGATTATGCGGATAAGGTTTTTATTTGAAGACTCTGCAACTCTGTTTCCCTGGGGGTAATAGTTTGTTGCATACCTTATGTGGATTGATTTATCAATAGCAAACTCAGTCAATTTCAGTGATGAAAAGTAAGAAGCGTTATCTAATATGAGAGCGTTAGAGATGCCATACCTGTTGATAATGAATTTCTCAATGAATGATATTACCTCATCTTCGTTCACCTTCTGAAGTAGGATGGCTTCGATCCATTTGGTGAAGTAGTTGGTCGTTGTGAGTATATACTTTTTCTACTGTGAAGAGTTTGGAGTGATCTCGCCTATGACGTCTAGGCCCCATTGCTGGAACGGTCGATAAATCGTAACAAGCCTAAGGGGAACAGCAAGCTTTCTTTCTCGTCCTGCGGGGGTTTGACACTCCTTTCATTTGCAAGTGTAGGTATGCGAGTCTCTGAACATTGTGGGCCAATAATACCCAACTCTTAAATATTTTGTGAGCAGTGGTCTCTCCGTCGTAGTGACCACCTGCTAGGTCGTCGTGCATTCCTTTCAATACATGGTCAACATCATCCTTTTCCAAACACCTCAGCCAGTTCCCATCATGATTTTTTCTGTATAAGACATCGTTGGCCAAATGATACTGATTGGATTTCAATTTGAGTGCTCTCCTCTGTGATGCATCCATGTGTTCAGGACACGATCCTTGTACTAGGTAGAAGCATATGTCGTAGTACCACGACTCAGGGTCCAAAAAGGCTTCTGACGTTTCTCGCTCATACATCAGCACTTTGTTAATCCATAAGGGCCCCTCCCTGAGTTCCATTTGTGCATATCACATGCTCAGCGTTTCTGGTTCTTTGGATGCCCCTTCTTTGTCCGCCAAGGCTTCTGCTGCTAGCCTGCAAAGTCCCTGCCCTCGAACTATCTGTGTCGGCTTTATCTCGAGGTCGAACTCTTGAAGGGCAGTTATCCAATTCCCTCTTCGTTCACCCATTTCCTTCTGCATGAAGAGGGCTCTTACAATAGGATGGGGGATGATTACTTTGGTCCTGGCTTTCAGTAAATAAGGGCGGAAATGTTTTACGGCCTTGAAAACTGCATAGCCCTGTTTCTCCACGTCTGGGTAGTTGAGTTCTACCCCTTGGAGATTAGAGCTCATATAAGAAATAGGGACTTCATTGCCTTTGTTATTTTTCTGAGTGAGTATTGCAGCATATGAAACATCAGAAGCAAAAGTGTACAAGAAGAATTCCTTGCTGAAATTGGGGCTGACCAATGCAGGAGCTTCAACGATGGTTTCCTTGATTCGCCGAAACGCTTTCTTGGCTTCATCGCTCCATTTATACACAACGTCCTTCTTCATCATCAGCTGCATGGGGCGCACTATTTCCGCAAATCCTGAGACAAATTTTCTAACAAAATTAATCCTCCCAAAGAAAGATTGCATGGCCTTCTTATTGGCAGGGGGTTGTATTCTCATGATGGTCTCTATTCTTTCAAGATCAATAACAATCCCTTCTTTAGAGAGGATATGACCCAGTAGTTTCCCCTCTGTGATTGCAAAGATGCTCTTCTTGGGATTCAATGAAATTCCATACCTTCAGCATCTTTCAAAAATCTGTCTCAGGTGATAAATATGATCGCTTCTGTGATATGAATACACAGTGATACCATCCATTAAACCATTACTGATCTGTTAATCAACCCTCAGAAAGCTATGTCCATAGCTCTCTGGAATGTGGCGCCGACGTTAATGAGTCCAAAAGGCATTTTACGATATGCGTAGGTGCCCCATTTACTGTTGAAGGTTGTCTTAAGCTTATCCCCATGAGATACCAATACTTGATTATATCCTGAAAACCCATCTAATAGGGACAACATTTCAGACCCAGAAACACACTGAAGGATGTGTTCCATAGAAGGGACAAGATAGTTATCCTTTTGAGATGTTTTATTCAGGTTTCTAAAATCAATACATAGCCTGATGTCTCCATTTTTCTTTCTTACTGGCACAAGATTGGCTACCCAGCGGGTGTGTCTAACCGAGAAGATGATTTTGGCATGCAACATTTTGTTTAATTCTTTCTTCACCAACAGTTCTAGGCTTGGATGCATCTTACGCAGCTTTCGTTGGTAGGGCCTAACCTCCTTTTCCAAAGGGATTACATGCTGCATAACACTGGTATCAAAGGTATTTAGGTCTTCATATGTCCACGCAAAGGTGTCATTGTAGTCTTTAAATAGCTTGACGAATGTAGCCTTTTCTTGTGGAGAGCACCCAAGGCCCAGATTGACATTTTTTGGGTATTCTTTGGTCCCAAGGTTGACCGTTTCATACTTCATGGAAAAGTTATGCATTTTGTAGTTAGTCGGTTTCTTGAATTTATCATGCAAGTCATACAAGTGCTCCATCTTAACAACCGATATGGGAATCACATTGGGCTTATCCTTTTCCTCATCTTCCCTCTCGTTCATAAGCCTGTCATGTTCTCTCTCATCAATGATTGAAGTGGGCAGAGGGATTACATGCAGCCATACCTTCAGGTGTGAGGCGGGGCGATGTAAAAAGATAGTCCCAAGAAGGCTGAAATAGGGGTAGGATCCTGGAGGTACCCAACCTCTTTGATTAGACCATGCTACGGGAGCCCCGACGAGGAGTAGCAGGACTGGCTGAGTGGGTAGAGACAGATGCAGATGGAGCGACAGAGGGAGCTTCAGCATCAGAGGGTGTTTCTAGCCCAACAGGGAGGTCAGTTGGGAGATCAGTTACTTACTTCTCAGTAACTGAGTTGCAATGCAGCAGTGGGCAACACGATGCAACATGATGAGAGGAGGTGCAATGCGGATGCATGCTGGGAGATAGGACCAGCAGCAGCACGAATGCAGCAGTAGGAATCAGTGTGATTGATGCAGTTAGAGATCAAAGTGACAGAGGCTAGAGCAGTCAGATACTGAAGAGCACAGAGATGCAGAGTTTTCAGTCGACAGAGGCAATAGCAGTCAAAGATTTTGATGACAGAGGCATCATTCTAATTCAGGTTGGATATTTTTTTTGTTTCTGAGTTGCTGGAGCAACGACACTTGAGAGAAGTGTTGCATGCAGAACATTCCAAAGGTTTAGGATTGGGATCGAGTTGAATTTCTTTCTTGTTGAGAGGGAGTGTTGAAAATAGCAACAAGAAATGCTAAAAATAGCATTGCTATAAATATCATTTCAGGATATACTCCAACTCTGTTGGAAATACCAAAAAATAGAAATGCTATAAATAGCATTTCAGGATATATTCCAATTTTGATTTGTCCTTGAATCAAAATTGAGAATTAAAATTTGAATTTAATCTCACTAGCTGTTTGAAAAATAATTAATTAATTCATCTTGAGTTAATTAGTTGGTGAAAATCAAACATGAAGTCTTTGTGAAGACATGCAACAGTTATCCCTTCGATTGAGGAAGTTATCCCTTAATTAAGGAGATAAGGATGAGTTGTATTTGATTTGTAATTAGTTAGCTCAATTAACTAAGTTAAGTCTAGTTAGATTAGTTCCAAACAGTTTGTGGAACTAATTGTGAGTTCAGTTAGTTAATGCATGCATGCATGCAACTAGTGTTCTCCAGATAACTGAATATTCTCTCATAAATAACTCATGCATGTCAGTTCAGAGAAAGACCTAGTTGAGATTAACGACAGGGACATTGTACTATTAGTTGGAGGAATTTTCCTATATAGGAAACTCATCCATGCAGAAGGAATTCATTCCTTCAGGATTGCGCAATTATTGCATAGGTCAGAGCAGTGTGTGAGGTGAGAATCACACAAGTTGCAGCTGGAGGACCCAGGAGAAACTGCGTAAGGAAATAGGAGGCTTGGAGGACTGAAGGAAGGCATATGTGTTGTCTATTCTGTCTATGAGCAGCAGTAAGGGATTGTACTGAGAGCTGGATAGCTTGAGAGCTAAAGCTTTGTGTAATCCTAATATATTTCCACTTGTATGATAATACATATAGTGGGGTTTTTTGCTGAGGCTTTCCCCAAAGTATTCTTTTGTGTTTCATGTGTGATTGAATATTCTTCTCTGTTATATGTGTTCTATTTGATCTTGCTCAAATCGATTAAGCTTCCGCAAGTTTGATAGTAGAAGTAGATTGATTATTTTGCTTTAGTACATTACATAATCAGTTTAATCTATAGTTTCTCTACAAGATATGTAGAGAACATAATTTCTACAGGTTGTAAGCATGGTTATATGACTGGTTCATGTCATGGTTATTTCGTGTATTTACTTGTAATTGCTAAAATGATGGATGCAAGACCTAATTATGTTATAACAGTTCAATGGAGAAGGTGGTGATTCTTTTGGTTATGTTTCATAAGTGTTTTCAGCCATTCATGCTCTGTCTTGTATCCTAGAACTGTAGGTTGCATTGATGCGAAGTGTTTGACATAATGTTAGTCCCGATTGAAGATTCTCATGCCTAATCATGAGGTTGATTTTGATTTATTAGTATTGTCATCATGTCTTTGATGGACTCTAGAGGTTGTAACAAGTTCTATTCAAAGGCCAAGATTTTGGGCTATAAAAGTGGCTCAATTCTTGGGGACGCTAGCACATAGGCCTTTGAGAGTGACTATGGGTTTCTGAACATTTTCATGTGTATATCATGAGAGCAACCAGGGGTTAAAAGGATTAAAACATCAGTGGGACCCAAGGGCAAGATATCTGAGTGGTTGACATGTCTCCTTAGGGTGTTGTTGCTGATGTGGATGGGTTTGATTGATGTGTTTCGTCAATTCCATTTCCTTAAGTTCACCAAGGAGGTTGAATCCCTTGTAGTGGCCTCTCGCGTCGCATGTTTACCCTGGCTGGTCGGTTGCTTGGGTAGACCTGGGAGGAGGGGGTGTTACAGATTGGTATCAGAGTGTGGTTGCACTCTCCTTCGGTGAATTTTTTTGTCATGCATTCATGCCAGTTTCATGTGTGTCTCTTACACTTTCATTCCATGCACTTGTTTCATTGCATCATGTTGATCATGATTGTAGTAAGGTTGTCACGAGGAACTTGATGTTGATTTTATGGGATGCATCGTCAGGAGTATATAACTGGTTACATGATTATATGCAGTTTGATTACATCCTTGTATGTTAGGTTGCCTTCTTGGTTGTTTGATTACACGTATCAGTCTTGTAGGTTGGTTACAAGAATTGATCACTTATGCTCGACTACATGCGTTCATATGTATTTGTAGTTTATTATGCATTGCTTATGCATATTGATAGTTGCATGTGGAAATGTGTACAATGGAGTAATGATTGTTGTCATGCATGAGGTCATAACATGCATTGTTGATATGGCCTTGCATTGATGACTGGACCCTAACTAGAATGATGTTTATGCATTGATGCACTTGTTCGATATATGTTGTTATGATTATGTTATACATGTATCACGTTGATTTGATGATCTTGTAGATAAGGTATCTTCCTTGAATTATGCTAAGGTACGTTGGTTTATTGTGATTTAGTTTAGCTGACATATTATGCCTTGCAGGAAAGAGATCAAATGGCTAGCAAGGTGACAGACTAGATAGAATCTCTATATGAATCAGATGGGCAGTGTGGTGAGGGTCATAGGTTAGATAGATCTTCCATGGTAAGAGATGGCAGGTTGTTGGATACTCCGAATATGAGAGGTGATATACACAGGTAATATTCTAGTTCTGGTTCTGACAGACAACATGATCATGATCGTTATCATTATCATCCTTACCAGAGGAGTGATAGGGGATACTTTCCAGCTGATTTTAAGAAGGAAAAGCCATGTACCTTTGATGGAGAGATGAATAAATCATAGGATGCGGAAGCATGGTTGCTTGGTATGAAGAAATTCTTCTGATTTCATGATTATTCAGAAAACATGAAAGAAAAGATAGCCACTTTCAGTCTCAAAGGTAAAGCGGATATTTGGTGGGAAGACGTGAAGAATCTCAAAGGGATACATGAGGAAGATTTGATTGACATGTGTTTGAAATGTTGTTCAATAAGAAGTATTTGTTGGAAAGGTACTTTGATGACAGAGCTAAGGAATTTTATGAGTTGTGGATGGTTTCTATGAAAGATGATGAGTATACTAGCAGGTTTTTGGAGTTGTTGAGATATGTCCCTTACCTCAGGCAGGAGAAGGCCAAGGTTCAGAGATTGATCAGTGGACTGCCAGTAGCATATAGAGACCGAATTGAGTTCGATGAGCCTAGATTGTTGGAGGAGGCCATCCAAAAGTTGAAACGTTGTTGTGAGAAGTCGAAGCGCAAATTTAATCCTAGGCATGACTTGAAAAGAAATGAGAAAGCTAAAGGAAAATGGCCACGAAAGAGAGGAAGACCTCAAGATGCAAGTGATAAAGAAAATGAATCTCCTTACAAGAGATTCAATACAACTGAGAAATGACATGGAGAGCAGCAAGTTAGAGGTGGTGGTAGGGAACCATTGCAGTGTTGTATATGTGGTAAGGATCATCGTAAGAGGGATTGTCTACAGTATCAGGGTGGTGGTAGACCCTAGATCTATAGTGCTCAGGAGGCTCATACAGTTGGTGATGTTGGTCATATCATTCCTCATATCTATGCAGTTGTGGACAACAATCAGGCGGATCATCAAGCATCGATCATTGAGATGGACGGTAAGCTTTGTCATCAATTTTTTTCTATTTTGATTGATCCTAGATCTAACTATAGTTATATTAATCCTGACCTTGTGGATAAGTTTGGTTTTAAAAAAGAAGTGCATGCAGAATCTTGGTTAGTATAGTTGGATACAGGTACAAAGAAGCAAATTCAATATTGGGTAAGAGATTGCGTATTTGAGTTAAATGGTATGCCTACAACAACACATTTGAATGTATTTCGATTGGGATCGTATAGTATGCTTTTGGGTATGGATTGGATATACCTTCACAGAACCAAAGTAGATTGCTTTGACAAGGCCATTGAGTGTGTGGATGATAGTGGAGAAAAGAGGACCTTGCAGGGAAAGAAGAAGCCTACATCAGTGAGGATGGTTACCGTTATGCAGGCTAAGCATAGTTGCAGAAAAGGTTGTGTGATGTTTGTAGTGCACATTTCTAGTGATAAAGGTAAGGAAGTTGAGGATGCATATGTGTTAAGCAGGTACCCAATTTTGCAGTAGTTTTAGGATGTATTCCCTGAGGACATTATAGAGTTTCCACCTCACAGGGAGGTATACTTTTCTATTGAGTTGGTGCCAAGGGCAGTTCTGGCATCAAAAGAACCTTACAGGATGAGCACACCTGAGTTGGTAGAGTTGAAGTTGCAGTTAAAGGAGATTCTTGACAAGGGATACATTAGGCCAAGTGTATCACCTTGGGGTGCACCAGTGTTGTTCGTAAAGAAGAAAGATGGTACTCTTAGATTGTGCATTGACTACATGCAGTGGAACAAAATGACATCAAGAATAGGTACCCTTTGTCGAGGATTGATGATTTGTTCAATCAGTTGAAGGGAGCAGCAATTTTCTCCAAGATCCACTTGAGATCGAGATACCATCAGGTATGCATCAAGGAAGAGGGTATCTTCAAGACTGTGTTCAGGACCAGGTATGGGAATTATGAGTTTGTTGTAGTTCCATTTGGTTTGACTAATGCTCCAGCTACATTTATGTGTTTGATGTGTTGTGTCCTTATCTAGACAAGTTTGTTATTGTATTCGTTGATGACATACTGGAATATTTTAAGAATGACAAAGAACATGTCGAGCATTTAGCAACAGTGTTGAGATTTCTAAGAGAGCATTAGTTATATGCTAAACTCAGCAAGTGCAGCTTCTTTCATACTAAGGTACATTACTTGGGGCATGTTGTCTCCAAGGACCGCATAGCAGTGGATCCATAAAAGATAAGTGCTATCATGGAATGCATAGCTCCTAATAATGTGGATGAGGTGAGATATTTCATGGAATTGGCAGGTTACTACAGGAGGCTCATCAGGAACTTCTCATGCATTGCATATCCTATCACATAATTGTAGAGGAAAGGTAAGAAGTTCGAATGAACAGAAGAATGTGAAGCTAGTTTTGAGAAACTTAAGCAGTTGTTGACACATGCACCAATTCTAAAGATTGTGGATCCGGACAAGGAGTTTATAGTGTGTACAGATGCTTGCAAGAGAGGACTTGGTGGAGTTCTCATGTAAGAAGGACATGTAGTGTGCTATGAGTCACGGAAACTGAATGAGCACAAGCAGAACTATCTGACACATGATCTTGAGCTAGCAGCGATCATACATGCATTGAATATGTGTAGACACTATCTTCTCGATAGGATGTTTACATTGATGAGCGATCATAGTGGGTTGGGGTATTTGTTTGACTAGCAGAATATAAATCCCATGCAATCTAGATGGTTGGCTACCCTTAGTGAGTTCGACTTCGAGATCAGATACATCAAAGGGAAGGAGAACTAGTTTGCAGATGCTCTTAGCAGGAAGGTACAAGTAAATCATATAGCAGCTATGAGCTCTTATGGGACAGAGTTACAGGATAGGATCTTGCAAGAAGGAAAACGGGATGACAAATACATGGAAATCATGCACAGGTTATAGCAGAGTACAGGTTCAACTACAGGTACAAGTCAGGATGTAGATTATAATCTCACGATAGACGGTTTGGTGAGATTTAGGGACAGGATCTATGTGTCGAATTGCAGTGAGCTCAAGAAGCTTATCTTGAGAGAGTTTCACACCAAGCCATACTTGGGTCATCCAAGATATCAGAGGACGTTGACGGCGGTAAAGAAGTTATACTGTTGGCTGAATTTGAATAAGGAAGTGGGAGAATTCATGGCTATATGTTTAGATTTCCAGCAGGTAAAGGTGGAATGTAAGCATCCAGGTGGTTTACTACAACCTATAGTGATTCTGGAATGGAAATGGGAGGTCATTTCCATGGATTTCATTATATGTCTTCCGAGGATAGCGAGGCATCATGAGTTTATTGTGGTTGTGGTTGACACATTGAGCAAGGTAGTTAACTTCATTCTAGTAAAGACTACATATTCAGCGAGTGAGGTAGCATAGGTGTTCATCAGAGAGATAGTGAGACTGCATAGTGTTCCAAAGAAGATTGTGTCGGACAAGGATGCAAAGTTCACTTCCAAGTTTTGGAAGGAGCTATTTGCAGTCTTGGGCACAGAGTTGGCCTTCAGTACAGCTTATCATCTGCAAACAGATGGACAGACAAAGAGGGTCAACATGATCTTGGAGGATATTTTAAGGATGTACGTGATGAAAGCAGAGGAAATGGGAGGTGTATCTTCCATTGGTTGAGTTCTCATACAACAATGGTTATCAAGAGTCATTGAGGATGAGTCCTTTCGAGGTATTGTATGGACAGAGTTGTAACACTCCCATCAGGTGGAGTGATCCAATGATCAAGGTACTTATTGGACCAGATATGTTGGCAGACATGGAGCAGGAAATGCAGGTTATAAAGAAGAATCTAAAGACAACATGGGATAGACAGAAGAGTTATGCGGCTCAGCATACGGTGTTCAAGGAGTTTCAAGTTGGGGAGCATGCGTATTTGTGCATCAATCCCAAGAAAATTTCTTTGAGGATTAGATCATTTGCCAAGTTGGCACCACGGTATTACAGGACTTTTGAGATCCTTGAGAGGATTAGACCAATGGCATATCGACTTGCATTGCCTCCAATAGTGAAATTCCATGATGTTTTCCATATTTAATTACTTAAGAAGTATATAAAGGATGTTGATCATGTTATGATTGGTCTTTATTGCAAGTGGAGCAAGAAGGAGAGTTCCAGCCGAAGCCTCAGTGCATATTATAGTAGAAACATATCATGCTCAGAAATAGAGCCATCGAGAAAGTTAAAGTACAGTGGAAGCACTTTTGGCCTAAAGAAGATACATGGGAGATGGCGATCATATGCGGGCCCTGTATCCTTCATTATTTGTTGGTTGAGGCAAAGCGGTTTTGGTTTGATGTTGGTGTATGTTTGGCATATGTTTTGGTATATGTATGTATATGTATATGGATGTAAATACCGCCATGAGCTAAGTTATAAAGATCCAATAAGCGGTATGGGTGTCATGTTATTATGGTTGTTATCTCTTCATGTTGTCATGATGTTTTTCTTTTGAGCAAGTCTTTCAGTGTAAATACTGCAACGAGCTAAGTTATAAAGCCCCATGGGCAGTATGTTTTCTTTTTAGTGGTTTTGTTGAGGTCATGGTGTGGTTTAACATCGAAGATGGTGTTCCCCAAGGGGGAGGGTTCTGTAACAGCCCTAATGAAAATTTTATGTAATAAAATTTAACAAAGGCAAAATAAGACCACGGTTAAGGGACACTTGTTCCAAGCTAAATGTTGGGAAAATAAATCCTCGTGGGCGTCACTCGATGTGTTTTTTGGCTAAGGAAAATTGGAAAAGGCATTAAAAGGCAAAAAAGGCATTTTTGGCACATTTATTTTTGAAAATAAAGGAAATTAGGAGAAAAGTAAGGTTAAAGATCAAAGGTTGCATGTGAGGAGGAAAATGAAGGAAAATAATGGAAAATGAAGAAAATAGAGGCCTCACTCATAAAAAGGCTTCTGAGGATCAATGAGAAAGCTTTGGCTAACTTTTTTTTAGTTCAAGTTTGGAGATATCTCATTATTCTCTCTCTCTCTCTCACTCTTGGTCACTCGGAGTTTTCTTGGACCACTCTAGTTTTGGAGAAAGGAAGGAAAAGCAAGCAAGGATCAAGGAAGGAAGATCTGGATCAAGCAGCTTCAATAGGAATACTTGCAGGTAACCCTTTTCATGTGTGATTTCCTAGCTGGTTTAGACATGCATGGCCTTGCATGTTGGTGTATGGTTCTCTTGTTGTCGGTGGCATGGTTTTGTCGGGTTATGACAGTGGTTATCAGCTTAGCCTTGCCTTTTTCCAGATGCCATGGTGTTAGGATGTTTATTTTGGTTTTTGAGATTTGTTTTCCCAGATGGATTTCAGAATCTCGGGTGGAGGTGGTCTCATGTTTTATTTCCAAAGGCCTAGGAATCCCTTGACTGGTTTTGGCGAGATACACGTAAATCCTAAGGGAGGAGTATTGGTTTAGGGCTTAGTTATCTGGGTTTGTATTGCGGTAAATCCTGAGAGACTGGTCTCGATTTAGGGCCTAGTGATCCGAGATTGGATTGCGATAAAGCCTGAGAGACAAGGAAACAAAAAATTCTTCAAGGATAGTGATGGATTCTGGATGGCATTCCAAGTTTGGTTCGGTTGTGATCGAAGCACTGGGTTTGGTGTGATCATGGTTTGGTGAGGGTGGAGATGGTTTAACCTCTGGATTCCTTTGGTTTTTCTTGGATTGGCTGTTCTATGAGATCCCACATTCATGATTGGAATATAGCATGGGGGTGACTGGCTGAAAGAAAGATTTGGTTTAGCCATGTCTATGGTCGGGTGGTATGTGGAAGCCCCGAACTTGGTCAGATCTGCATATGATTAATACAATCTAAGTTCTCTTACTTTTGTACTTGTTTATATGTGGATTTAATGGTTTTCATATCTCTGATATTTATGTGGTTTTATGCTGGTTGTAAGCATGGTTATATGACTGGTTCATGTCATGGTTATTTCATGTATTTACTTGTAATTGCTAAAATGAGGAATGTAAGACCTAATTGATGTTATAACAGTTCAATGGAGAAGGTGATGATCCTTCTAGTTATGTTTCATAAGTGCTTTCAGTCATTCATTCATTGTCTTGTATCCTAGACCTGTAGGTTACATTGATGCGAAGTGTTTAACAAAATGTCAGTCCTAGTTGGGGATGCTTATGCCTAATCTTGAGGTTTATTTTGATTTATTACTATTTTCATCATGTCTTTGATGGATTCTGGAGGCTGTAGCAAGTTCTAGGAAGAGGTTGGGGTTCTGGGCTAGAAAAGTGGCTCAATCCCCAGGACACTAGCACAGGTCTGCTGAGAAGATTCCATGGACGCTGCCACATAGGCCTGTGAGAGCAACTCTGGGTTTCTGGACACTATCATGCCTATAGAATGAGAGCGACCAGGGGTTAAAAGGCTTAAAACATCGGTGGGACCCAGGGGTAGGATGTCTGAGTGGTTGACATGTCTCCGAAGGGTGTTGTTGCTGATGTGGATGGGTTTGATTGATCTGTTCTATCGATTCCATTTCCTTAAGGTTGCCAAGGAGGTTGAATCAATTATAGTGGCCTCTCTCGCCGCATGTTTACCCCAGTTGGCCAGTTGCTTGGGTAGACTTGGGAGGAGGGGGTGTTACAAATAATTGCAATCATCTTTTCTATTTGTACTCTTTTTTTTACAAGCGAAAGAAACAAAATTCCATTACTAAAACAAAAGATAATCACATATACAGAATTTTGAATAGCATCCAATTCCCTAATACCAAAGTTTCTATTTGTACTCTAAAGCATATGAAGACCTTGTTATTTGTACTCTAAGGTCTTCATACACATAAATTTCAAATGAGGGAAAATTGATGAAGTTAGAAGTTGATATTTACATTGTAACGAGTTTCAAATTTAGCTGGGTAGAAAACTTAATAATTTTTCTTTTCAATGAACTTTTTCCTAGCTTAAGTAACTAATCACCTAACTTAAGCAACTAATGACCTTCAACGAATCATTCTCTACACATTTCTCTTTGTCACCTTTTTGGTATATTTCCTTCTTACCACTTTCGTGTGTATGTTTGTTGTGTTTTTATTTAGTTGGTAAGTTAAAGGTATTATAATAGATTAATTAAGATAACTGAAATTAAATTTTAAGAAAGGTTTAATATAAGATATACATATGAAATAAATTTGGGTGTAATATTATAAAAAAGTCGTCACATAAATAAAAATTTTGAGGAAGTGCAACATAATATATGAAAACAAACTTTGATCTTATGTAATATAGGAAAAATTGTTGTAGAATTAAAAATGTTGATTTCAAACTTTCCTTTGTCATGATATATTGCATCACATCAAAGTTTATTTCTGTGTGACACATAAATTTTCTTAAACTTTCTACTTGTGCTACATTATCATAGAGGATGAAGTTTTCCTCCCTTGCAATATATTGCACAAATTTTTTCTTTGTGTGACATATCACATCTCCTCAAACTTTCAATCTCTATGACACAACACACCATACCAAAGTTTTGTTTTGTGCAATACATAAAGGACAAATTGTTTTTTAAAGGGGGAGAATGAAAACAAGCTTTAAATTGGTGTGCATAAGAGAAAGTTTATGTGGTTGCAACACAATGCATATCACGCCTAAAATGCTTTTGGGCATTATATATTGCATCGCTCCAATATTTCCTTTCTCATGACATATCATGTTGTGTCAAAGTCTATGCTTGTGTGACACATCACACTTTTTCAAACTTTCCTTCATTATGACAAATAGAAATTTTTTTATTGCAAGTAATTGCATAAACAAGAAATTTTCACATGTATGGCATATCTCAAAGTATGAAGTTATCTTCCCTTGCAAGAGGACAAGTTGTTTGCTTTGAATCCTGGAAATTAAATGAGCATGAACAAAACTATGTGACTGATGACTTGGAGCTTATTGTCATTGTTCGTGCCTTAAAAATGTGAAGCCATTATCTCCTGGGAAGAAGATTTGTATTAATGTTAGACCATGGAGGTATGAAATACTTGTTTGCCCAATCAAAATTGAATGTCAAGTAGGCTTGATGGTTAGCCTTAATTAGTGAGTTTGATTTCGAAATCAAATACATCAAAGGGAAGGAGAAATGAGTTATTGATGCACTCAGTAGACGAGTTCAATTGGATCATATATATAACCATTAGTTCCTGTGGAACTAATCTTAGAGAAAGAATTAAAATTTTTGCACAACAAGATGAAACATATCAATAGTGAAAGGAAAAGTTACAGCAAGATCCTCGAACGTGAGAAAGACAAAATATTTCATCTCATAGAGGATGGACTGATTAAATTTAAGAACATAATTTATGTCCATAATAAAAATGGCTTGAAAAGGCTCATATTGAAATAATTTCATGCAAATCCATATTCAGGCCACCCAGCCTACCAAAAGACATTAACAACATTAATAAATTTTATTATTAGCTCAAATTGAAGAAGGAGGTGGTTGATTTCATTTCAAAATGTATTGTGTGCCAACAAGTAAAGGTTGAGTGCAAGCACCCAACTAGGTTTATTACAACCTATCCCTATTCTTGAATGGAAGTGTGAAGTAATCTCAATGGATTTTATCAAAATATTATGTGAACAACCGAGCAACATGATGCCATCATGGTTTTGGTGAACAAGTTGAGCAAGGTTGCTCACTTTGTAGTTGTTGTATCAACTTATGTGACTAGTGATGTGGCCAAAAATTTGATGAAGGAGATGGTAAGATTGCATGGAGTGTCCAAGAGAATTATCTCGGATAGAGCTACAAAATTCACTTCTAAATTTTGGAAAGAATTGTTTGTTTGTCTAGGGATAACTTTGGTATTTTGCAGAAAATATCATCCATAGACTCATGGGTAAACTGAGAGAAAAAATAGAATCCTTGAAGATATGTTGAGAATGTATTTAATGTACTAGCTAACAAGTTTGAAGAATACCTTACACTGGTGGAGTTTGCCTACAATAATAGGTACTATGAAGCATTATAGATGAGTCTGTTTGAGACTCTCTATTGGAGAAAATGTAATACTCCTATCAGCTAGAGTGATCTAGTGAACAGGGTTCATGTTGGACTTGATATGTTAAAAGAGATGGAACAAGAAATCGTAAACATCGAGAAGAATTTAAAAGTGGCTCAAGGAAAACAAAAAAGCTATGTAGACCAACATAGAGTTTATAAAGAACTCAAAGTGAGAGAGCATGTCTACCTATGAGTTAAACCTAAGAGGAGTTCCTTGAAAAATGGGTCTTGTGCTAAGTTTGCACCACGGTTTTGTGGTCCATTTCATATTTTAAGGAGAGTGGGGTCAGTGTCATATAGATTGGCCTTACCTCCCACTATAAAATTTCATGACATTTTTCATGTTTCTTTGCTTAAAAAGTATATATAGGATGTTAATCATGTGATTAATTGGTTAGTGCTATAGGTGGAAATAAAAGGAAAATTCCAACCAAAGAATTTGTGTAACTTAGATCAAAGGCAAATTGTAATCCATAATTGATCTATCAAGCAAATCAAGGTAAAATGGAGGCACTTTGGGATCGAGGAAGCCACATGGGAGATGGTTGATCAAATGCAGGTGACATATCTGATTTTCTTTGGTGGTTAAGCAAATGTATATATATGATTGTACAAAGTTGTGTATATAAATCTCATTGTTGTTTGTGCCAAGTTAAAGCACTATTGTAAATGTGTTCAAATATAGATCACTGAGGACGGTGTTCCTTTAAGGGGTTGGGGTCCGTGACATACTCGTTTTTCAAGTTCCCACTTGTAAACATTGTAAATGTTACTTGTAATTATTTAGACAAAATTAATTGGCTGAGAGAAAAGGACGTAGATTTCAGTAGCTTGAGGAAGGAAATTGCTTGAGAAACTTGGTTATATTAAATTCTAGTCATGGAAATTGACTATTTTGTCTAATGAAGCTGGTTGTGCTTTTAATTTAGCTTAAAATAAGGGTGTTCCCCTCTTCCTGTTGGGAAAAACTACAAGCAAGAAAAGGACAAAAAATTAATAAAGGTACGGGTTGCGTCGTCCAAGAAAAGGGGTACGTGTAGACCACGCAGGGGAGATGGTTTCTTTGTGAAAATGACGAGGAGAAAATATCCTCAATTAGTTAGAATAACGACGAGAAGTGGAGACCTAGGGAGGTATGTGAAAAACATAGAGGATTCAATTGTTCAAGTAGAGCAGAGCATTAAGAAACAAAGCATCGTGGGATTGAGAGGATCAAATGTGAAAATATTATTCAAAGGGGAAAACTTTGTTGATAGCCAATTGAGTAACCCAAGAGAGATTGATGGGTGAATATCATAGAGCAGTGGCTTACCTAAGGTTGAGGAGCCCACTAGGAATCTTGTGGATTGATGAAGTTATTGGTTAGGAGATAGAGACACTTAGGTATTTATGAGGGTTGATGAAATGCTAGATGTTGCCTTCGGGCTGATGAACTAGTGCTTGACTACTGAGGAAGTGCCTGGAAAAGGTTATATGTGTACTCTCATGGCAGTTTATCCACCTGATGAATCTTTCCATATTAAAGTATAATTTATTCTCCTGGAAGTGAGTTTAAGACTCTGTGTTAGAATACTGATGTTGATGTTGGTTGTACTCTAAGATACTTAAATAGCTAGTGGGTGAAGGTGGCGTAGCCTTGAGATTCCTTGTTTTAGCTGATATGGTTGGTTATTTCTTATGTTGATGCCTACCATGTGTAAATTAATATGTTCCACATCTTCATCGTGATTGTTTTTATACTTGGTGAGTGAAGGTGGTGTAGCCTTGGTACACCCTGATTCAGCTGATGCTATTAGAGGTTTCTCTGAAAGCATTCATCGTCAAGCTCTGAAATCTAGCTTGGGGGTGACAGCTACAACAAGGAACTGGTTATAGCTTGTTTATGATTGGGTGGAGAGTGGAAGTCTTATTCTCAATTTCCAGTTTATGTTGCTACATAAGATAAGTATTCACTTGAGCTCCCTGAATTTAATGATATGTGCAATTTTATTATGTCGGTTGCATGCTTGTGCTATCTGTTAGCGCTTGAATTTGGCCTCAGGCTGAAAAAGACAAAATCCAAGGCAACATCAAACCACTTAGCCTCGTAGCTAGCCCTACGGGGACAGGAGAGGGCTCTCTCCGGGTCTATCTCGGCAAAAGTCTTCAAAGGGCTGAGATGACCAATAAAGAACACTAATTTTAGGCTAGTAAACTGATAGGGAAAGGTTTGATTTCATATTTTTAGGGTTTTGGTGGAAAACAGGGGAAGAGCAATTTTGGGTGCGGGGATGGGACACAGCTTTTGCAGAGGTCTTTTTGGGGCAAGGTAGGAGATTGTCTTGATGCCTTTGATTTAAGTGAATGGATAGGAATGACCGGTGAGGAGCTAAAGAGAGCAAGAAACCATCGAGAGTTCTCTTTAGACAGAGGAAAACATAGATATTAAGCAAACTTAAAGGCAGAGCATATAAATTATGAATTCTACCTTAACACTTCATTTACTTAATATGCAGAAAAGAGAAATAGGAAATTGATACACATAACAAATCTTACAAGTACATGAGAGAAGCACACCATCAACACAAATAACCACAGGAATCCCAAATAGTGCTGCAAAACCCTGGTCTTTCCTTTGCCAAAATTGCAGAGATATAAAGTGTAATACAATAGAAGCTTATCCCTCAAGAATCCAACCATGAAAATGACTAAGAAAATACATAATATAGGCAAGCTAACACCTTTCCTTGCCTCTAGGGGTCGAGCTCATCATCCTAGGAGCTGTTTCAACCAATTCTAAACTGAGCACTACAATCTAGGCAATCAAAACAACTCGCCTCTATAAGTTAGGAAACCAATTCATTCATTAAATTTTTGACTTTTTATGAATGAATCTTCTAGAAGAGATAAATAAGTGCCATGACATCATAAAATTACATCAATTACATCAAGGAGGATGAAAAATCACTCCAAAAAAGTCAAAACTAGTCAAATCTGCGTTTTGCTGAGCTGTAGGTGAAAATCTAGCAAATTTCCCTGATGCGTAGCGCCCCAATTCTCAACGCGTAGTGCGCCTTTGAGCCAACTTTTGAGGCACTTCCCGGCATCCAAATGAGGCAAAAGTAGGCTTTTTGGAAAGGTCTAGAAGTCTACTTTCCAACCCAAGTGGAATTTCTCAATTTGGTATCCATTTGCCCCTCCAAAATTGCAATCTCCCAAGACTGCTTCCTGTGTGTCCAAAAAGTGGCAGAAAGTCATTTTTTGCATGTTTTTTGACCTTCTGAGGGCTCAAAACCTGATGAAATGTCTTGGAAATTGTTGAGAAAGTGTAATTTTTCGTGACAAATCCAAAAATGCTGAGTTTTTGAGAAATGAACTTGCCCATCTTCAAGGTAGCGCGCAGCGCGCTACGCGTTGAGGGCAAAAACCTACTTTTTGACCAAAAAATTCAAAAATGACCAAAATTGCTCCAAATTATCTGAAATTTGAGCTGAAAGTGTGTCATTTAGTACCATGCTCCTCCAAGGAAGCCTCAGCCAAAATATGGAGGGGATCGGACCTTTTCCTCTGTTTTAGTGCCTTGGCCAACCGTCCTTTGAGCACCTTCATTCTTGCTTTACACACATGCATTCGAGCCCAATAGTGATTCTTCATGTGTCGGAGCATGTCTTTTTCCGTGTTTGCCTTGGCCAGCAACTTTTCCAAATGAGTATTGACCCGGATGAGCATAGCCTCTCACTCAATGGGTGTCAAATCACCGGGTCTCTTGCGAGCCAAGTTGCGGTCTTCATGGATCCTCCGCAACTTATCAAGAGAGTGTTCATCCTCTAATTGCTTGTTGCGCTGCTCTAAATAAGTAATTGTCCAATTTTCCATCTCCAATTTTTGCTGCAACAAGTCATTTTCAGCCCTTAGTTGCTGGATGATCTCCTTTGACTCTAGGCTAGGAGAAATGATATCAAGGTCAACAATATCTATGCCTGGAACACCTGATGGCCCCTCATCAATCTTGGGCTGCTTGCCTCTCTCTGGTACCTGTGCTGCTGTCGAAAGCGAGGCCCCTTCCACCTGATGTGGAAATAACACTCGTTGTGCTGATGAAGAAGGCGAGACCCCTTCCACCTGATGTGGAGATAATACTCGCTGTGCAGATGCAAATAAGACCCTATGGCCTCTCTGATATGTAACATAAGGAGGAGTGCTGACATGTTCGGGCTCTGGAATATCAAACTGATGTGAAGGCCCTCCCTCATCACTGACAACCTCAGGAGGTGGCTGTGGCACTGTGAACAAGTCACGAGAAATGAAATCCTCCCATGGAATACCCTGTTGTGCCAACTGATGCATGACCACAATCTTGGTCAGTGCATAATGATAGATGCTCTTGTGTTGCTGTGTTGGGCTCTTTCTTTGCACCAAGGGCACCATCCTCTCTATATTTCGGCACATGAAGAATGGAATGTTCATCTACCCGTGTGAAATGCATCAACAAACAGATATGGTACGAATATAAACGTGAAAATCTTCCCTCGCAAGTGAAATAGCGAATGATGATCCTCATCAAAGGTGCATACTCGTCTCTTAAGAATCTAAAGGGAAAAACACCAGTTAGGTGCCTCATATATACAGGTTTGATATATGGCTCATAATGAAATCTGTCCAACTGCTGGCACTTGTTCCACTCTTCTCCAATATTGGGTATCCCTGTTGCTTGAGCAACAATCTCGGGTGACAATGTGAAGTCCACTCCTGCAAGATTCACATGCCCATTGTGCAAATGTAGGACAAACAAGCGGGCCAATTCCTTGTGGTGTTGAATTTGGGAGATTCTCTCACAATATTCATAGCATGATAGATATCGGAAACATGACACTGCAAGTGGACAAGCTTGTAGATAAGCCAAAGAGGTGGGCTCCTCCCTGACATGCTGACCACCTTTACCACCCCTGTGATGCCTCCTTGGCACCTCTACCTCTGGTGTTGATTCACGGTCATCACTTTGCTCATAATCTGTTTTAGTTTTTGACATGGTTTTGGAGGCAAATGACTGAAAAATAATGCTGACTGTGCACCCAATGAACTGTTGTTTTGACTTGTTTAAATGTTGTTACCAAGGGGACAAACACACATGGGAAATGTTAGGGAAAAGGGAACATTAAGGGGATTAGGGAAAACAAATGGGAAAGGAAATTTTAGGAAAGGAACATGGAACATATATAATCATAATTTGTGGGATTTTAATGGGAAGTAGGGTTTAGAAAATTTACATAGGGTTTTAGGAATTAGTAGGGTTTAGGGATTTTAATGATTTTTAATAGGGAAATTATATGATTTGCATGGAAAAATGTCAAGGAAAATGGTGAGGAAAATATGGGGAAAGAGGAATGGAAAATGGGTAACCTTGGGCAGCAAATTTCAATGAAACCCTAGCACATTTGCATTTTTAAAATTTGATACAGCAAGGTAGGGTTTTTACTTCATATTAGCATGGCATTTTTTTGCATGTTCATTGCTCATTCATCTTAGCCAAACCAAAATCACCATGGATTGGAGGCCTACCTGAAAAGATTTTGAGAGAGAAGTAGTTTTGGTGGCTTGCTGGCGATTTTCTGAGCAAGAAACCCAACGCGTAGCGCGCCCAGCCTGATGCGTAGCGTGCCTCCAACGCGTAGCACCTGAGTTATTTAGCACTGGAAAATGCACACTGATGCGTAGCGCGCCCCCAACGCGTAGCGCGTCCCCAACGCGTAGCGCGCCTCCTCTGATGCGTAGCGCGCCACTGCAATTGCCCAATTCGCCCAATGAACTTTGAAATCGACTTGACAAGTATTCTCTTGAAGTGTTGAGAGGCAAATGAGTTACCAATGAGGAGGGAGGGGCTTTTATAGGCTCACTTTTGAATTTAATTTGCCCAAAACCCACTTTATAATGTTTTTGAAATGACACTTTTTGAATTAATTGCTGCTGACTTCTGGTTTCCTTTTTCAAAATAGAGTGGTTGAAATGATGATTTCTCTTGAAAAATTTTGCAGGGATAGCTTTCAGAGAATTTGAACTTTTTACAAATTTTTACAAAAATGAGATAATGACCTTTGTATTCAAAAACAGGGTTTTTGAAAACAAGGAAAAAATTAGTTGTACAATGATAAGAGTTATCAAAATGATGCTTTATGACGGACATCCCTCTGGCCTGCTGGTCCTTTATGATATCGCAAGAGAAAGCTTGACTCAACCCTAGACCTAAGACCTTGACATTGAAAATAGGGAAATGACCTTGTGAAGATTTTATTTACTCAGGAAAACATGATCCAGCAGTGCCAAACAAGAGGGGAATAAAAGACACAAGCTTCTCCACCAGGGTTATGGCATGCCTAACAGGATGCAACATGACCACACTGATGAGACACCTAATTATGAAATGCAAAGAGTTTTGATCTCTGGTGGAGGGCTACTAGACCGACTCTAACATTGGCTCCAATGGGGATGGTAGCTCCTTGGAGATACCAAGAACCTTTGACCTCTGGGAGAGCAGACCAGTGCCTTCCAACCATTGGGCAATGGAGTCATTATTTACATATTTGACCTAAGCTTGGACAGCTTTATTGACTGAACATCTGACTACAAATTGGACACAATTTTGACCCAACATGACTGAAAACCGACTCATAAATGACTCATGACTGACTTAACGAAAACAAGAACTTACAAAGCTTATTGAAGGGCAGCAGTCCATCAAGATTTGAAATCATGATGACAACCACCTGTGTTTTCTTACAAGACAATATACCATCAAACTATATCAAAATGCCAATGCAACCAATCAAGCAGATGCCTTCTTGATTGATTCTCCTGATCAGATCTTCTGGTCAACAATACAAACTGATAACTAGGCATCCAAAAACATAGCTGACCATGATCTCCTTCATCACTGAACACTGCAATAATCACTTTCACTGCTGACTGTAACAAATCTGCCATTGGATCCTGAAAAACATGAAGATTTATCTCCTGTTGAAGAAACAAGTCTTTCTCTTCTGATTCTGATCTGTCTTTATCATGTACTTCAGTAAAAGTATGCTCTTGGGCTTCAAAAAACTCTGAACAGGTAGATGAGCAGATCTCCTCTTGTAAAAACATTTCAACACATGAAACATATGAAGAATCTAAAAGGTAATCCTGTATGCTCTGATCTTCTGTAGTCTGACAATATGGTAGGTCATCTTCATATGATATCATAACCAAATTATCAAGTTCCTTATTACATTCTTCAATCATAAGGAAAGAAACTTCAGCTGATTCTTGAAGTGCAAAAATGACATTTCTATCATCTACCATAAATTCATCCAAAGGAACTGTTTCACTTACTTGAATGAAGATGTCATCTTGCTTTTCATGAACTGACTGAATTACCTCCTCATGCAGGCTCTGTTCTGATGGCATGAGAACATTTGGATCAAAAACTCTGTCTATGGTCTCAACAACAAAACCCTCCTTTTCAGGATTCAGCACAAGGTATGCTTGGTCATCACAATCTGAATCTAGAACTGAAGTAGTTGTCCTGTCTTCTTCAATCTGCATGCTGTCTTCTTCTGTGGGCAGATCTGAAATAAGCTCTTCTCTTTCATCAATTTCAGCCATATAGAAAATTTCAACCTGCTGATCTATAAAGCTGCTTATAGGGCTGTCATCCTTTTCAGAAGAGGAAGAAGGTCCACCATCACCTTCTTGACCATGTGCACACTGCAGATCTGCGTTAACTTGAGCTGGAACAAGACCTCTCAAAAGTAGATCTATCTCATCTTCAGATAGAGGAGATAATACCTTTTGTTTTCTTTTGTTCACACAGTGAGTGTCTTCATTGATTTCAAGTGAAGGAGTATACAGATTTTCCTCATACTGTTGATCCATTTCATGCAATTCCTGTTGACTGTCAAGATGCGAAATTGTTTCATTTCCCACCGTACTAAGATCTTGGTCCTGCTGCAAATTTTCATGATCGTCTCTATGGGAATCCTCTAGGTTCTCTTCATGTTGCTGAAATGGATTCTCGTACAGAGCCTCCATGATCTCAACATCCATAAAATTATCATCTTCATAATATTTCTCAAGGCTTTCAATAAAAGTAGAAGCATGTTTGCAACAGTCATGAACCAAATTTAATGATGGATAAGATGCTTGATATCTTTCAATGAACAAGGCATGAAAATCCTTTAAACAGTAAATACAGGCCAGCGGAAAATTTTCATACCAGGATTGGGCTTCACCTTCCAGAGTGGCCAGGAATATCTTCATCAAGCAATCTTCAGGAAAATCAACCTTCAACTTGCGAATATGCATGTGAAATCTAACCAAATATAGAGCCGCGTCCTTCCTACCATCATCTTTAAATGTAGGCAAATTCCTTGACCAATCTACCTTGGGAATCTTATTTGGAAAACCTGGAATGTGATCTCGGCTCATGGGAGCATATCTTCTTGCAATTCGGTCCATCTTGAAAATCTCACAGCTACTGATCTCCCTGCAGTGAAGTCACCATGAAGCACAGGTTGTTGGATTCTTCAGTGAAAGGAGTCGCCAAGTGAATGATTTCAACCTGTGAAAACTCTCAACTTATCATCAAAAGTTCAGAGCTTACAAATGAACTGGGGTAAAATGCAATCGAAGTGACCGTATTCACAAGCTCACGGAGATTGACTGAAGCAGCGTTTATCTACTTCCGCTAATGCAAAGCAAAAGCGTTTTGAAGGCTACCTGGCATAACTTCAGGCTCCGTCTGTAGCTTATAAAATAAAACAAATGACATCAACAAGCAAACCATTTGTTCTTCCCCAGTATGGTCGCCAATATGTTAGCGCTTGAATTTGGCCTCAGGCTGAAAAAGACAAAATCCAAGGCAACATCAAACCACTTAGCCTCGTAGCTAGCCCTACGGGGACAGGAGAGGGCTCTCTCCGGGTCTATCTCGGCAAAGGTCTTCAAAGGGCTGAGATGACCAATAAAGAACACTAATTTTAGGCTAGTAAACTGATAGGGAAAGGTTTGATTTCAGATTTTTAGGGTTTTGGTGGAAAACAGGGGAAGAGCAATTTTGGGTGCGGGGATGGGACACAGCTTTTGCAGAGGTCTTTTTGGGGCAAGGTAGGAGATTGTCTTGATGCCTTTGATTTAAGTGAATGGATAGGAATGACCAGTGAGGAGCTAAAGAGAGCAAGAAACCATCGAGAGTTCTCTTTAGACAGAGGAAAACATAGATATTAAGCAAACTTAAAGGCAGAGCATATAAATTATGAATTCTACCTTAACACTTCATTTACTTAATATGCAGAAAAGAGAAATAGGAAATTGATACACATAAAAAATCTTACAAGTACATGAGAGAAGCACACCATCAACACAAATAACCACAGGAATCCCAAATAGTGCTGCAAAACCCTGGTCTTTCCTTTGCCAAAATTGCAGAGATACAAAGTGTAATACAATAGAAGCTTATCCCTCAAGAATCCAACCATGAAAATGACTAAGAAAATACATAATATAGGCAAGCTAACACCTTTCCTTGCCTCTAGGGGTCGAGCTCATCATCCTAGGAGCTGTTTCAACCAATTCTAAACTGAGCACTATAATCTAGGCAATCAAAACAACTTGCCTCTATAAGCTAGGAAACCAATTCATTCATTAAATTTTTGACTTTTTATGAATGAATCTTCTAAAAGAGATAAATAAGTGCCATGACATCATAAAATTACATCAATTACATCAAGGAGGATGAAAAATCACTCCAAAAAAGTCAAATCTACGTTTTGCTGAGCTGTAGGTGAAAATCTGGCAAATTTCCCTGATGCGTAGCGCCCCAATTCTCAACGCGTAGCGCGCCTTTGAGCCAACTTTTGAGGCACTTCCCGGCATCCAAATGAGGAAAAATTAGGCTTGTTGGAAAGGTCTGGAAGTCTACTTTCCAACCCAAGTGGAATTTCTCAATTTGGTGTCCATTTGCCCCTCCAAAATTGCAATCTCCCAAGGTTGCTTCCTGTGTGTCCAAAAAGTGGCAGAAAGTCATTTTTTGCATGTTTTTTGACCTTCTGAGGGCTCAAAACCTGATGAAATGTCTTGGCAATTGCTGAGCAAGTGTAATTTGTCATGAAAAATCCAAAAATGCTAAGTTTTTGAGAAATGAACTTGCCCATCTTCAGGGTAGCGCGCAGCGCGCTACGCGTTGAGGGCAAAAACCTACTTTTTGACCAAAAAATTCAAAAATGACCAAAATTGCTCCAAATTCTCTAAAATTTGAGCTGAAAGTGTGTCATTTAGTACCATGGTCCTCCAAGGAAGCCTCAGCCAAAATATGGAGGGGATCGGGCCTTTTCCTCTGTTTTAGTGCCTTGGCCAACCGTCCTTTGAGCACCTTCATTCTTGCTTTACACACATGCATTCGAGCCCAATAGTGATTCTTCATGTGTCGGAGCATGTCTTTTTCCATGTTTGCCTTGGCCAGCAACTTTTCCAAATGAGTATTGACCCGGATGAGCATAGCCTCTCGCTCAATGGGTGTCAAATCACCGGGTCTCTTGCGAGCCAAGTTGCGGTCTTCATGGATCCTCCGCAACTCATCAAGAGAGTGTTCATCCTCTAATTGCTTGTTGCACTGCTCTAAATAAGTAATTGTCCAATTTGCCATCTCCAATTTTTGCTGCAACAAGTCATTTTCAGCCCTTAGTTGCTGGATGATCTCCTTTGACTCTAGGCTAGGAGAAATGATATCAAGGTCAACAACATCTATGCCTGGAACACCTGATGGCCCCTCATCAATCTTGGGCTTCTTGCCTCTCTCTGGTACCTGTGCTGTTGTCGAAAGCGAGGCCCCTTCCACCTGATGTGGAGATAACAGTCGATGTGCTGATGAAGAAGGCGAGACCCCTTCCACCTGATGTGGAGATAATACTCGCCGTGCAGATGCAAATAAGACCCTATGGCCTCTCTGATATGTAACATAAGGAGGAGTGCTGACATGTTTGGGCTCTGGAATATCAAACTGATGTGAAGGCCCTCCCTCATCACTGACAACCTCAGGAGGTGGCTGTGGCACTGTGAACAAGTCACGAGAAATGAAATCCTCCCATGGAATACCCTGTTGTGCCAACTGATGCATGACCACAATCTTGATCAGTGCATAATGATAGATGCTCTTGTGTTGCTGTGTTGGGCTCTTTCTTTGCACCAAGGGCACCATCCTCTCTATATTTCGGCACATGAAGAATGGAATGTTCATCATTCGTACCCGTGTGAAATGCATCAACAAACGAATATGGTACGAATATAAACGTGAAAATCTGCCCTCGCAAGTGAAATAGTGAATGATGATCCTCATCAAAGGTGCATACTCGTCTCTTAAGAATCTAAAGGGAAAAACACCAGTTAGGTGCCTCATATATACAGGTTTGATATATGGCTCATAATGAAATCTGTCCAACTGTTGGCGCTTGTTCCACTCTTCTCCAATATTGGGTATCCCTGTTGCTTGAGCAACAATCTCGGGTGACAATGTGAAGTCCACTCCTGCAAGATTCACATGCCCATTGTGCAAATGTAGGACAAACAAGCGGGCCAATTCCTTGTGGTGTTGAATTTGGGAGATTCTCTCACAATATTCATAGCATGATAGATATCGGAAACATGACACTGCAAGTGGACAAGCTTGTAGATAAGCCAAAGAGGTGGGCTCCTCCCTGACATGCTGACCAACTTTACCACCCCTGTGATGCCTCCTTGGCACCTCTACCTCTGGTGTTGATTCACGGTCATCACTTTGCTCATAATCTGTTTCAGTTTCTGACATGGTTTTGGAGGCAAATGACTGAAAAATAATGCTGACTGTGCACCCAATGAACTGCTGTTTTGACTTGTTTAAATGTTGTTACCAAGGGGACAAACACATATGGGAAATGTTAGGGAAAAGGGAACATTAAGGGGATTAGGGAAAACAAATGGGAAAGGAAATTTTAGGAAAGGAACATGGAACATATATAATCATAATTTGTGGGATTTTAATGGGAAGTAGGGTTTAGAAAATTTACATAGGGTTTTAGGAATTAGTAGGGTTTAGGGATTTTAATGATTTTTAATAGGGAAATTATATGATTTGCATGGAAAAATGTCAAGGAAAATGGTGAGGAAAATATGAGGAAAGAGGAATGGAAAATGGGTAACCTTGGGCAGCAAATTTTAATGAAACCCTAGCACATTTGCATTTTTAAAATTTGATACAGCAAGGTAGGGTTTTTACTTCATATTAGCATGGCATTTTTTTGCATGTTCATTGCTCATTCATCTTAGCCAAACCAAAATCACCATGGATTAGAGGCCTACCTGAAAAGATTTTGAGAGAGAAGTAGTTTTGGTGGCTTGCTGGCGATTTTCTGAGCAAGAAACCCAACGCGTAGCGCGCCTAGCCTGATGCGTAGCGTGCCTCCAACGCGTAGCGCCTGAGTTATTTAGCACTGGAAAATGTGCACTGATGCGTAGCGCGCCCCCAACGCGTAGCGCGCCTCATCTGATGCGTAGTGCGCCACTGCAATTGCCCAATTCGCCCAATGAACTTTGAAATCGACTTGACAAGTATTCTCTTGAAGTGTTGAGAGGCAAATGAGTTACCAATGAGGAGGGAGGGGCTTTTATAGGCTCACTTTTGAATTTAATTTGCCCAAAACCCACTTTATAATGTTTTTGAAATGACACTTTTTGAATTAATTGCTGCTGACTTCTGGTTTCCTTTTTCAAAATAGAGTGGTTGAAATGATTATTTCTCTTGAAAAATTTTGCAGGGATAGCTTTCAGAGAATTTGAACTTTTTACAAATTTTTACAAAAATGAGATAATGACCTTTGTATTCAAAAACAGGGTTTTTGAAAACAAGGAAAAAATTAGCTATACAATGATAAGAGTTATCAAAATGATGCTTTATGACGGACATCCCTCTGGCCTGCTGGTCCTTTATGATATCGCAAGAGAAAGCTTGACTCAACCCTAGACCTAAGACCTTGACATTGAAAACAGGGAAATGACCTTGTGAAGATTTTATTTACTCAGGAAAACATGATCCAGCATTGCCAAACAAGAGGGGAATAAAAGACACAAGCTTCTCCACCAGGGTTATGGCATGCCTAACGGGATGCAACATGACCACACTGATGAGACACCTAATTATGAAATGCAAAGAGTTTTGATCTCTAGTGGAGGGCTACTAGACCGACTCTAACACTATCAATAATGAATGTTGAATTCCTATGAGGAGGGACGTTGATTCGTTATAAAATTTATGAGAAATGGTTGAATTCCTGTATATGTTGAGAGTTTGAACCTCAATGACTTTCACTAATAAAGAGATGGTGAATCTTGGTATTTGTTTCATTAAATTTGTTGATTATGATTTTCTAGTGTTGAATTTTACATAGTCTTCTAAACTGATAATTTATTTTGATCTTTTAACTGCTCTTTTTTGCAGATTTTAAACATGATCACATCATTAAGCAAATTATACAAAAGGAATCAACACTACAATGACAATGGAACCATGAATAATAAATCAAACTAGGAACAAACGATATTACCTAGGGAAAATCCATAATGGAAAAAACCCAACCAATCTTTTCTTTAGTGAATAAATGCAATAAGAGACACATCAATGTCAACTAACTAGCAAGATGGCCAACCACCAAAGACAAAGTCATCCCTCCAAAATTTTGTCTACAAGTATCCCTGCAACAAGGTCTCCAAGAGAAACAAAGCGTGCAACGACTCTACATCAGAAATGCACACTCAACTATAGAGATAAAACACAGAAAAAAGACCTCGAGAAGGATGAACCTCGACCTCTGTCTCAATCTCAGCATTCAGATCACATCATAAAATTTTCATGCCTCAAAACCAAATGAGATTCACCTAATTCCTCAAAAGGACATTACCTCAGACCTCACATTTGTTTCGCATAAAGATAGTGCCTCAAGCTTCAGATATACCTCAGACTTCATATACATTGCATAGAAGATGTGCTTCATGCCTTTCATATATGCCTGAGATCAAATCATATGAATTGTGTCTTTGGAGAAGAGCGAATAAGATCTATTTATAGTGATTCATCAATGTTGTTGGGTTGTGTTATATTCTTTCCACGTAGTTAACAGGGGGTTTGAGGGGCACCTGTAACCCCACTTTATGGGGTTCGGGGCAGCGCCCCGAAAAATTTTGGTTTTAGACCCTATGTTAGGTTGGGCGGACCCACCTATGGTTTTGTGCATGATTTTCGCACATGTTTTTTGGACACGATGGTTTTTCGGTCCATGGTATTGGATGCGATGGTTTTCAGTCCATGGTATTGGATGCTTCGGCATGTATAAATATGTATTATAACATTGAAAGGAACAATAATGAAAAATCAAGCTGGTAGTCCCGGTTTTGGGATCCAGGGGAAAATCTCTGTGTATATGTGTTTTATGTGTTCTGCTCTTGCATTATTTATTTTCTGTGTTTTAGAATTCATATGCATGTAATTTCTGTACGGGATTAAAACCTACATTTGGTATCAGAGCTGTTTTGGCTTCAAGGGGACGCCTTTATTGCTGAGGGGTTTCGCTCAAGCCCGTGGTAGACCCTATTCAGTGGGAGATCTGCGAGATCGATTCTGGTGGTGAAAGAAGATGGCAAGCAATGGAAAGATAGAGATCGAGAAATTTAATGGTCAGAGCTTTGAGTTGTGGAAACTCAAGATGGAGGATCTGTTGGTGGATAAAGACCATTGGATCGCGGTAGATCCGGGTACTAAACCAACGAGAGTGTCTGATGAAGAATGGAAGAAGTTGGATCGGAAGGCAAAGAGCACAATACGATTGTGTGTCTCAGATTCAATATTACTAAATGTATCGGGGGAAGCTACGGCGAAGGCTTTGTGGGACAAGTTAGGGACTTTATACCAATCTAAGTCTCTGGTGAATAAACTGTTCCTGCGGAAAAAGCTATATAACCTGAGGATGAAAGATGGAGACTCAGTGACAGAGCATCTGAACGCATTTAATATTGTGGTAAGTCAGTTAGCATCTATTGATATTAAAATTTCAAATGAAGATAAGTGCATCAGTTTGTTGTGTTCTCTACCAGATTCGTGGGATAGTCTGGTTATTGCAATAGGTAGCAATGCAACTGCCTTGCATTTTGATGAAATAGTCTCATCCTTGCTGACGGAGGAGATGAGACGGAAAAATATGGAGAGCCAAAATGGTGATGCCTTGTCTGTACGAGGGCGGACCCAGAACAGAAACAAAAATAAGTCATCGAGTGGGAGATCTAAATCTCCAGGAAAACCTGTAAAGGTGGTGTGCTGGAAATATGGAAAGGAAGGGCACTACAAAAGGGATTGTAAATCTAAAGCTCCTGACAAAGGAAAGGGATCTAATGAGGCTCCTTTTGCAGAGGTGAAAACCACCTCAGAGGAAGGTGAGGATGTGTACTTGGCTTCTTCAAGTACACATGTAGATCATGAGGCATGGTTGATTGACTCAGGTGCATCCTTTCACTTCACTCCCCATAGAGAGTGGTTCTGCGAGTGTGAGAAATATGATGGTGGTGATGTCTTCTTGGGGGATGATAGGAAGGCTAGAATCGTTGGTCGTGGAAAAGTAAAGTTGAAGTTGCAAGGTTGAAGGGTTAGAACGCTTCCAGGTGTTCTACATATTCCTGCATTAGCCAGAAATCTGATTTTTGTTAGCAAGTTGGATGATGCAGGTGTAAAAACAGTGTTCGAGAAGGATACCTGCAAGATGGTTCGGGGAGCACTAGTATTGATGCGGGGAGTTCAGATTGGAACTTTATACAAGCTGCAAGGTAGAACTGTTATTGATGGGTGCAATAGTTCTGTGGTTCCTGAAAGTGGAGTAGAAAATCTAGTGGTCTCTGGAGAGAAGACCATGCTATGCCATCAAAGGCTTGGACATATTAGAGAGAAGGGCCTTCAAATACTTCATGGTAAAGGTATGGTAGAAGGTATGAGTAATAGCTCTCTGGATTTTGATTTCTGTGAAAATTGTGTATATGGGAAGCAAAATCGAGTGAGTTTCCCCTCTGGTAGTAAGAGGGCGAAATAGATATTAGAGCTTGTGCACAGTGATGTGTTTGGACCTATGAAGGTTCCATCACTGGGTAAGTCTGTGTACTATGTATCATTTATAGATGACTTCTCAAGGAATACATGGATATATTTCCTTAAGAATAAATCTGAAGTCTTTGGCAGGTTTAAAGAATTTAAGGCTCTGGTCGAAAACTAGACAGAGAAGAAGATAAAGGTGCTGAGGACAGATAATGGTGGAGAGTTTTGCAGTAAGGAATTTGAATAATTATGTAAGAAGTGTGGTATAGCATGGCAGAAGACTACTCCATATACACCTCAGCAAAATGGAGTTACAGAAAGAATGAATAAGACGTTGATGGAAAGGGCAAGAAGCATGCTCAGTGGTGCCGGGTTAGGACAGGAATTCTGGGCAGAGGCAGTGGACACTACATGTTACTTGGTCAACAGGTCACCTTCATCAGCGTTGGAGGATAAGACTCCACAAGAGGTATGTACTGGTAAGAAACCCTCTCTTTCACATCTGAGGGTATTTGGATGTGATGCATATGTACATGTTCCAAAGGAGAAACGAACCAAGTTGGATAGTAAATCTGAAAAGTGCATCTTTATTGGGTATAAGGATGGTTTAAAGGGTTATAAGCTTTGGAACCCAGTCACACGGAAGGTTGTGTACAACCGAGATGTGGTGTTCAGAGAGGTGAAAGATGTTATTAAACATGAAGTCCAACGAAAGGAACCTGAGAAGATAGAGTTTGAGCTAAAGGAGGAAGAATCAGACTCTACAGCAGAGGAGGAATCAAAAGATGAAGAGCCACAAACTCCGGCTGTGAGAAGATCAGTTTGAGAAAGAAGGCAGCCTGAAAGGTATAGTCCATCTACTTTCTGTTCAAATTTTGCTTTATCTATTACTGATGATGATCCCAGAACTGTGAAGGAAGCAGTAGATTCAGAGGATGGAAAACTCTGGAAAGAGGCCATGGTTGATGAAATGGCATCTTTGCACAAAAATGAGGCTTGGGATCTGGTGGAGTTGCCAGCTGAGAGGAAACCCATTGGCAGCAAATGGGTGTTCAAAAAGAAGACAAATGCAGAAGGAAAAGTGGAGAAATTGGTAGTAAAAGGTTATTCCCAGGGGTCGGGAATTGACTTTGGTGATATTTTTTCTCCTGTTGCCAAGGTAACTTCTATTAGATTACTTTTATCTGTTGCTGCTGCTTTTGATTTTGAGGTAGAATAGATGGATGTGAAGACAGCATTTCTTCACAGGGATTTGGAAGAGGAGATCTACATGAAGCAAACTGAAGGCTTTGCAGTGAAGGGTAAGAAAGAACTAATATGCAAGTTAAAGAAGTCTTTGTATGGGTTAAAACAGTTACCAAGGGTGTGGTTTCAGAAATTTGATACATTTATACGGGGACTTGGCTTCACTAAAAGCAAAGCAGATCACTGTGTGTATTTTAAATTAATTGGTGACCGTGTTATTTATCTGGTCTTGTATGTGGATGATATGTTGCTGGTTTGAAATGACAAAGAAATTATCCAGGATTTGAAGACCCAATTGTCCTCCAAATTCAACATGAAAGATCTTGGTGCTGCAAACTATATTTTGGGCATGGAAATTAAAAGAGATCAGGAAAAGAGGAAGCTTTGTTAAACCAAAGGAAGTATGTCGAGACAACACTGCAGAGGTTTAATATGCAGGATAGTAAACCGGTGAAGGTTCCTATTCCTGTAGGTGTGAGGTTATCTGCTGAGCAGTGTCCCAAGACACAAGAAGAGGAAGAGGACATGTCCCGTGTTCCATATGCAAGTGCAGTTGGTAGCCTGATGTATGCAATGGTCTGTACTAGACCAGACATTGCACATGCAGTGGGAGTATTGAGCAGGTTTATGTCAAAACCAGGGAAGGAGCATTAGACAACAGTGAAGCGGATTTTCAGGTATTTGCATGGCACTAGTGATTATGGTTTGTGCTACCAAGGAAGACCAGGATTGGACAGAGTGTTGGATATTCATGGCTTTGTTGATGCAGATTGGGCTGGAGATATAGATCAGAGAAGATCTACAAGTGGGTATGTATTTAACCTATTTGGAGGTGCAGTCAGTTGGATGAGTAAGAAACAATCTGTAGTGGCATTATCAACTACAGAGACAGAATACATGGCAGCCACTCATGCAAGCAAGGAAGCAGTTTGGTTTCAGAGATTGTGTTCAAGTATGGGGTTAGTATAGGAAGCTATAAGGATAGAGTGTGATAGCCAAAGTGCAATTTTCTTGGCAAAGAACCCCGCATATCATTCAAAGACAAAGCACATTGATGTTCAGTATCACTTTGTGAGGGATATGATGGAAGACAAAAAGGTGTTGTTGGTAAAGGTGGACACTTTGAAGAATACTGTAGATGCATTGACAAAATTTGTGAGCTCTGAGAAGTTCTCTTGGTGTAGAGAGACAATGGGCATTTCAGGGCTGGAAAAATGACTAAGCCCTCCTATGGCCCCCTGTGGAAAGAAAACAACAAGTGGGAGAATGTTGGGTTGTGTTATATTCTTTCCACGTAGTTAACAGGGGGTTTGAAGGGAACCCGTAACCCGACTTTATGGGGTCTGGGGCAACGCCCTGGAAAATTTTGGTTTTGGACCCTATGTTAGGTTGGGCGGACCCACCTATGGTTTTGTGCATGATTTTCGCACATGTTTTTTGGACAAGATGGTTTTTCGATCCATGGTATTAGACGTGATGGTTTTCGGTCCATGGTATTGGATGCTTCGACATGTATAAATATGTATTATAACATTGAAAGGAACAATAATGAAAAATCAAGCTGGTAGTCTCGGTTTTAGGATCCAGGGGAAAATCTCTGTGTATATGTGTTTTATATGTTCTACTCTCGCATTATTTATTTTATGTGTTTTAGAATTCATATGCAGGTAATTTCTGTACGGGGTTAAAACCTACAAATGTGAAAAGGTGTGTCCCATGGGTAAGCCAACTTGACACTTGGAAGGCTGACTTGATCACTTGTGAGGTCAAAATACAAATTCGAATTTTATTTTTTCCACTCTTGATGAGCCTCGTAATATTTTTCTTTTTTAATACAAAATAAATCATTTTCTTTTACTTCTAAGCATGAAGAACATGCCTCAAATAAGTTATTTTTTTAGAATATAATTCACAAATATTATGAAGGTCGACCATAGCTAAAAAAATTCAACACTTCCTCTTAGCTAGGGAGGTATTCATAGTGACTATCTATATGTTCTTGACATACATGATCTCTCTAAGAAAAGGTTCAACTCATCGATAACATCATGATCTAGGTCAACATCCTTGGCCAACATCAACATCATCATTATTAGCATCATTTACTATAATCATCTGCTAGTAGCAATATTTGTGGTGGTAACTAACCCATGGCTTCCCATCAACATACCAAGACTCACTCCTCCAGAGTGATCATTCTTCAATGTTAAAACTCAAGCATCCTAAGGAGTACTAGTAGGCACTCTCTCAACCCTCCTAGTGAGTAGTTTCTCAATCCTCCTGATGAGTACTCGCTTAACCCTCTTTGGGAGCACTTCCTCATCCTCACCCCTCTTAGGAAGCACTCTGGTTCAATACCTCACTCAACCCTTACTTATTGGTGATTATATCTAGATGTTGAAGGACCTTACTACACCCTTCCCCATTGTCTGATTGGGTCTAGATGCTGAGAGACCACACTTGACCCTACACAGGGAGTAATCTGGGTCTTGATGCTGAGAGACCATCCTCAAGCCTACACAAGGAGTAATCCAAGTTTCTTCCCTGAGAGGCACTCACTAGACCCTATCTAGGGATATTTTTGGGCCTTTTAGACTATTCTCTCTATTTGGAGAATATCCATCCATGCTGGTATTAAATTAGCATTCCCTTTCAACGAGAGGGGTAATCTCCATAAGCCCCAACTTATCTCTAAAATAATAAAAACTTTTCTGGACAACGACTTTGTCAAAATATCAGTTGTAAGCATCTCAATGAAGATGTAGTCAAGCCTTAGTTCTCTCTTCTTATACCACGTATTGGTACTAGATCTCAAGGTGCCCTAGCTTGTCATCCTATTGTCACCTACACCTGATAAACCGCTCCTATAAGCTACAGTTATATTGCTTGCCTTTCACGTTACAACATACTTAGCCTTTGAGTGCAACAGATGTCTACTTCCTCATCATCCAAAATATCGGAGCCCAATCATAAGCAATATACAAAATCTCTTTGTTTTTCACCACTCGTACCCAATTTGACTTTTTGCAACTGTACTTCTCTATTTGAGACATCTCTCAAACCATAATTCATTATTCCATGACCAACTGTACCATGTTGGTACTTCAGCACATGTTGAGTTATATTCCTTGGCTCAACCATAAATTGATCTGCTTTGTTTTCTTGATCTTGTCTGGGTAGTCTTCCTTAAACAGATCCTGCCATAGCAATATTGATTTTCTCTCTTTATCATTGGTGTTATCAGACATCTAGTCAAGAAACTTCTTTAGAGGTCAACTCCCTTTGAAGCTAAGCAAGGATTCCAAGAGAAGCCTTGACTTCTCCCTCTAAAGCAATCTTCCGATCAATGCAACTTTTTTTGACACATGATCTCTTTTGCTTTCATCAAAGAATAATTCATATAGGATCAACCTTGATCCATTAACCCAAATGCATCAAATATGAGGATCATGTACAAAGCCTTGTTTCTGCAGCATAAGACCTCTCATACACTTCTTCGGGAAAAATGTCCCTTTATAGTCATTTTCTCTCTCTATGAGGTAATCCATTGCTTTGTACTTCTTTCCATCAAATCATATTTTGTCTTGACGTAAAGCAAAGGCATTATGAACCATATGAGTCCATATCTCGTTCAATAAAACATTTCTCATCACATAGTGCCTCTTTGTCACAACTTTTCTATGTTCTTCCATCTGCTACCAAAGCCTTGGAAACCTTCATTATGTACCTGCAATCCTCATTAGGAGGCTATGGAATGAAAATCACAATCAAGAAAATAATTCAAAGACAACAGATTATCTAATAGTAACAATAATAATAATAAATAAGGTAGATAAAAAATACCTATCCTTGAGAAGAATATCAACTCCCTCTAGATCTTTAGATTCCTTACATTCATCTTGCACCTTATCCACATCATCATCTTGATGCCATTTATTCCTTGCAAAGGCTAGGGTCTCTACTTTCAAAAAAACTGTTCAATCCTATAAACCCTAGGATTTTCTTCTCCAAATATTTTTGTTAGCTAGGATTTACAAACCCTAGATGTCAAATGCTAAAACTCAAGAATGCTCTATACACATCCTATCATTGCTATCAATCAATCAAGGATTTTCAATGATGATCTAAGAGCCTTTTATTTCTTATAATGATTGTAGTAGAACAATATCTTCATTTTAATGTGCAAGGAATGAATCCAAGTACTTATGCAAGAATGACCTAATTTATTCATGAACTTCCATTATATCATTTATGTCTTTATTTTGTTGCAAATAATATTACCTTTCCAAGAGAGTCTAAATAGGGACTCAACCTCTTTTACATTGATCCTTCTTGTCATCTTGAACTCAGTCATTCATAATTTATGTCTTATCACGGGCACATATAATGCATCTTTCAAGGACCCGCTTCTAAAAACAATGCAACATTTTTCAAGTGAACAAGCAGATCAGTTATAAACGTTTGATTTGTCTTTCCTAGATTATGATGGTATCATATGATGTTGTCTTATTATTAAGACTCATTGTGAGTGAATGGAATCCTTCAATTATCATGATTTACCTCTAAGGTTTCTCTGAGAATACTTTACAATCTCTTGACTAATCCATGATACACTCAAATGTAGCGTTACTAATAGTTTCAATGAGAACTACAAGTCTAAATATGTATCCTTTTAATTAGACTCGTACCTGGTCCTTTAACAAGAATTTTTGAATGTCACCTAATGGTACATACCTTGCATACTTTATTACAATCCAGATCTCTAGCTTCTTAGTCCTTGTACTCTGTTGGTCATTATTCATATGGAAAACAAAGTCATTTAATATTAGGAAATATTGTATTCTCGAAACACATTCAAACTTGTAAATAATGCCAAGACATTAGATGATCTGAAAATCACTTGTGAATGACCTCAGTTAAATAATTAATGAATGAAGGTATTACAAACTCATGTGTTGGTGTGTGTCTATGTTATTTTAGGCAACGGATCGATCAGATTGCAAAATACACAAACACTGGAAAAATGGAAAATAGTAAGGAGAAACACAGTAAGCAAATGAAAGAACACAACAATTAATAGGGAGTTCACCCTATTCTCCAGGGCTACATCTCCGGTCCAGCTTTCAGTGGTGGTCTTCTTTTATTGTGTCTTTAAAGCAAAGAATTACAATGAGAAGCTCAATTTTGAGTCTCCTGAAACAGAGAATGTTTGGTAGGGTGGTTCTTGGATTCCCCAAGCCACTAGAGTGCACAGACTCTTTCCCTTTCCAAATCTTGACCTCTCTGGTCTTTAATGGGAAGATCTCGCTGTGGTGCTCTAAACCCGATAGATCCTCTCAGGGATTGCTTGTCTTCTCGATGCTACCTTACGTTGCAGGTCAACTTGGCTCTCTATTTTTCTGCTTCTTGCTTCATTGTCTTCCTTTCTTTTTCTCTCTTCTCCTCTTTTTTTTTTCTTTTTTCTGCTCTCTAGTTGTTCATGGCTTAAAGCAAATCTGTCTCATGACTGCTCGCTTCCTCTTCTGTCCCTTCGGTTTGCCTGCTGTTGTTCGCTTGGAGTTCCCTACTTCTGCGTCTTCGCCAACGTCTCACAGCGAGTGGCCACTTGTCCTCTCACGAACTGTGCCAGCTCTTCCTTAACAGTTTGGTATTTCTAGTTAGGTTGTGGAATGACTCATCTGCCAACTCAGAAGTCAAATCAGATGTCAAATTATTATGTGTCGCGGCTTAATCCCCTGTCAAATCTGGTTCCTCCATCGGGCGAAATCTCCACCGTCAGATCTGGGACCCCCAGATCCTACGACATTTGCTTATTTCGCACGGTTGACATGCTCGACCGTTAGCACACGATGAGCGGTGGTTTTCTCTCTCATCCGAAGGACACGTGTCAGGCGCTGAATGGAATCGCTCATTTTTCTCCAAACCCGCTTACCACCCAAGGATGCCTCCAATATATACCGCCAGTTTTGGAGTGCGGGTCCCGCCTTTCACCTTAGCACTTTCCCCACGGTTTCCCGGCTTCCCATGTGACCGAGCACTCGGGCATTTTCTTTTTGAGGGGTTTTTCCCATAACCGCTAATCACGCATCAGAAATTCCCTCTGTTTCCCGATCCGACCTTCCCAAGTGCCAGTTTTGCCTCCTACGCAGTCTCCATGGGCCTCGGTCAGCGTGCTTTGACCGAGGTCCTTGTCGTTCCTTGCTGGCTGCAAACTGCCACCATTCAGAGGTTTTCCTGATCGCTCTTGCATAAATTTTGAAGTCTTTCCTGATTTGATACAGTCATGGCACTGTGATAATTCTTATGGATCTAATTCGGATCACGACCTTCCACTAAAAAAGCTTTTGGACCACCAAAAGTTAGTTCTCAAGCATAGACTAAGTGAGGGTACAATTGTATCACTTGTCCAATCTCTATCCACTTTGCACTGCTCAGCTTTGAACCCTTGAGCCCAACTCTGAGGTACTCAACATCTCCTTTGCGCGTCATCCTCACCTTCCTGTCCATAACTATGTCTTCCTGCAATTCATTAAGATATTCAGGTAGCAAGTCATCAATAGAAGGCAATTGACTCTACTCTTCAGGATCCTCAATTAGTGAAGGTTCAAACAATCTCAAGAAATCTGCATTTACGACTGAGTAGATGTGCATGTAAGCTAGTAGATCAAGGTGAAAAGCATTCTCACCAATCTTCTCAAGTATCATGAAAGGTCCATATCTAATAGGCTTTAGCTTTTTACCTTCACCTTGCATTCTGTCCTTGTTGATGTACAGCCAGACTTGATCACCAACTTGGAAACTATGCTCCATCCGATGCTTGTCATGCCTTGCCTTGTATTTGGCTTGGCTCTTTTCTAGCTATTCATGTACTGCCTGGTGGATCTCTTGGATTTGTTCAATGAACCTAGTTGCCCTATCCACATCACTGTGTCCCTCAATTGTGGTATCTTTACCAGAGACAAAATCCAAAGGAGACCTTGGTGTGAAACCAAAACAGGTCTCAAAAGTAGATCTTTGTGTAGAAGAATGTTTTCCTCTGTTGTAAGCATGTTGCACATAACACAAATGTTCATCCCAAAGCTTAGGATGTTTGCTGCAATATCCTCTGAGTAACTGGATTACCGTCTTGTTTACCACTTCTGTCTGGCCATCGGTTTGTGCATGAAAAGCTGTGGTATTCTTCAGTTTGGTGTCCATCAGTTCCCACAGACTTGACCAAAAATTCCCCACAAATCGGGTGTCTCGATCAGATACAATAGAAGTGGGTAATCCAAAATGAACCTATACATGTTCAAAAAAATAGTTTTGCAGTTTGTTCAGCTGTAATATGTTTATTACAAGGTATCAAAATACATATTTTGCTGAACCTATCCACAACAACATATAGATAATCATGACCTTTCCTAGATTTAGGCAGTCCTCCAACAAAATCCATGGAAACACTTTCCCAAGGGTGAGAAGGAACTGGTAATAGAGTGTACAAGCCTACTTTTCTATTGTTGGGCTTGCTTTTAGCACACATAGTAACCCTCTTACATATCTAGAAACTGTCTCATTCATTTTTGGCCAATAACAAAATCTTTGCAGCTCTGCAACTGTTTTACTTACCCCAAAGTGACATGATATTAGAGAAGTGTGTGCTTCTCGAATTATCTTTACTCTCTCAGTTTGTGGAATGCATAACTTCCCACAATGGTATAAGAGTCAGTCTTTTACATCATAGTCCAATTCTTCTACTCTTTTGCCTTGACTTAAAGTTGCATATACATCTTTAAAGTCTATATCTTGAGCATATTGTTCAATGTAACTCTCATGTAACACATAATTATGCTTAAGTATAGTGGATGCATTTATAATAGGTCTAGATAACATGTCTGCAACTTTATTATGTATGCCCTTTTTATATCTGATGACTAAATGAAATTGTTGTAGAAAACCCATCCATCTAGAGTGTCTTGATTGTTGCAACTTAGTTTGAGAGTGTAGATATTGAAGTGGTTGATGATCAATATGTATTATTGTCTCTTTGCCCATTAAGTAATGTTTCCACTTTTTCACACTCTGTACTAATGCATACAATTCTTTACAATATGTAGGATAGTTAACTACTGCAGAATTAAATGTCTCAAAATGATAACATTTGGGTTTACCATGCTTTGTCAACACTGCTCCCATGGCATAGTCACTGGCGTCTGTTTGGATCTCAAATGGTATCTGAAGATCAGGCAGTGCTATTACAGGTGTTGTACTAATCTTTTCTTTCAAGGTGTCGAAGGCTTTCCGTTGTTTGCCTCCCCACTGAAACACCTTGTTCAATCATGTTAAAGCATATATGGGAGCTGCAATTAGGGAAAAGTTAGAAATGAATTTTCTCCAATATTGTGCTGCTCCTAAAAAGCTTCTAACTTCTATAGCAGATTTGGGTTTAGGCTAGTTCACAATGACTACCACTTTAGAGAGATCTATCTTCAATTCACCACCCCCTACTATATGACCCAAATAATTCAAGGATGTTTTGCCAAATTCACATTTTGAGAGTTTAGCATAAAGTTTTTCTCTTTTCAAAACATCTAATGTCTGCTTAACATGCTTTAAGTGTTGTTCCCATGTTTTGCTAAAAATCAGAATTTCATCCAGATACACAATAACAAAATCATCAAAAAATGGTCTGAGTACATCATTCATTAATCTCATGAAAGTAGCAGGAGCATTAGTTAAGCCAAAAGGTATAACCAGCCACTTATACAATCCTTGCTTTGTTTTGAAAGAAGTCTTCCATGCATCTTGTTCTGCAACTCTGACCTGATGGTATCCATTATGCAAGTCTAACTTGGAAAAATAAACAGCTTCTTTCAATTTATCCAAAATATCATCTATGCGAGGAAGGGGATAACGATTTTTTTTGTTATCTTATTCAGTGCTCGGTAATCAATGCACATTCTCCACAAGCCATCTTTCTTTATCACCAAAACGATTGGTGACCCACATGGTGATGTGCTAGGTCTGACGAACCCTTTCTCGAGCAACTCCTGCACATGCTTCTTGATTTCAGCATTCTCTAAAGCAGACAACTTGTACATTCCAATATTAGGCAATGGAGCATCTTGCTGCAAAACAATATCATGCACTATTTCCTTTTTGGGTGGCAGACCTTTAGGTTCTTGAAACAAGATATCATACTCTGAAACAACCTTTTCTAAATCAACTTGTTGTTTAGCATTGCAGTGCTCAAATACATTGGTCTTATCAAGTTTCTTTTCCTTTACAACCATCAGTAAGAATTGTTTACATGAATTTATCATTCGTTTCATCTACCCTGAGTTTATGACAGTATAATTATTCTTGAGCTTATGAGCTCTTACAAAGTATTCGATTCCATCTTTAACAAGTAGATACTTGTTCTCATCTCTATAGTAAATAGTTTTTATGTCATACAATTAAGGACTTCCTAAAACAATTCCACATATATCCAAAGGAATTATGTCTAACTTAACCTCATCTACAAATGTTGACCCAAAAGAAAACTTGAGTTTGCACTATCTAGTCACTTGTAGTTGTGCTTTATCATTCAACCATCCTAATGGGTATGGTTTCTTGTGAGGTGTAGTTACTAATCCCAACTTCTTTACAATTGCTTCAGAAATTAAATTTACTTGTGAACCACTATCAAAAAAAGTATCAATCTTTTGATGTTTGGAAATAACTGGAATATGGAAAAGCTCATGTCTTTTTCTCTCATTTTCTTCATCAATAGTAGATTGTGCAGAATTACTAGTAGATGCTTCAGAATTCTTACCTTTTATACCTGTGGCTGCAATAGTTGTTTCATCTCCTGAGTCTGACCCCAAATCTTTCTGAATGGCTGCAGTAGTCTTCTTGTTCTTGCCCTCGAACTTCTTAGGTCTCAGCTCTGGATGCAGAATCCAACAGTGCTCATCATCATGCCCCTCCTTTTTACAGTGAGTGCATGAAGCCTTACTTTTCTGTGCAGTGTTAGCCTTCCTTGTTTTCCATTTCTGTTTTCTTTTCTCCTTATTCTTGCTTGCAGTGGGTTGGGATGGTCCCCCAACTTCTGGACTTCCATTCTTTCCTCTAGCTTCTAGATGAGTAGCTTGTACAGATACCTCATCTATACTAGTGGGATTAAACATGAGGATAGTGTGCCTCATGTAGCTGTGTAGACCACCAATGTACTTCAACAAGGTCTCAGGTGAGTCTAATGAGATTCCTAGAATCAATGCTCTCTTTCTAAATTATTGAGTATACCCTTGCACACTTTTCCCTTTCAACTGTCGAAGAGTTTGCCAACCCATCATGGCTCGCTGCATGTAGGCCAATGGGTAGAACTGCTTTTTGATTGCAGAAACAAATTCACTCTAGACAGAGATAGTCTTACCATGTCTCTTCATATCAGCTTGGGTTCTACCTTCCCACCAAACCAAGGTAGTGCCTCTAAGGCGTAGGCTTGCCAACTGAATCTTGGTCTTGTCTGATTCAATACTCTACAGTCTGCAATAAACATCAATTTGTCTAATCCAATTGTCCAGCTTTTTTGCATTTAACTCTCCATCATATATAGGCAAATCAAATTTAACATCTAGTTTGATCAAAGATGTTTTCTTTTTGTGTTCAGGGCTATTAGGAGGTGTGAGGAAGTGTTCTTCTTTCCCTTTGCCTTTTGAGTGGTCATGGAAATGAGATTCATCTTCTCCTTTGTCTTGTTTAGAGCCTGATGCATCTTCATCCTTATGTTTTCTAAAGTCCTTATACATTTCCTCTACCATGGACTTTATGGCTAGGAAAATATCTATGAATTGAGGGTCTGGTCCCATAGAACCTTCTTCTGACATTGTCTTCCGAGAATAGACTCTCCCAATTTCAAGATTAGTTTTGACCAACTCTCCTTCTCTTAATTTGAGCTTTGATCTAGTTAGCATTCAACAGCTAAACCAACACAAGCTTGTCTAACCTTACAGACTAGAGCTCTAATACCACTTGATCTGAAAATCACTCGTGAATGACCTCAGTTAAATAATTCATGAATGAAGGTATTACAGACTCATGTGCTGGTGTGTGTCTATGTTATTTTAGGCAACGGATCGATCAGATTGAAAAATACACAGACACTGGAAAAATGGAAAATAGTAAGGAGAAACACAGTAAGCAAATGCAAGAACAGAACAATTAATAAGGAGTTCACCATATTCTCTAGGGCTACATCTCCGGTCTAGCTTTCAGTGGTGGCCTTCTTTTATTGTGTCTTTAAAGTAGAGAATTACAATGAGGAGCTCAATTTTGAGTCTCCTGAAACAGAGAATATTTGGTAGGGTGGTTCTTGGATTCCCCAAGCCACTAGAGTGCATAGACTCTTTCCCTTTCCAAATCTTGACCTCTCTGGTCTTTAATGGGAGGAGTCTGATGTGGTGCTCTATTCCCAACAGATCCTCTCAGGGATTGCTTGTCTACTCGATGCTACCTTACATTGCAGGTCATCTTGGCTCTCTGTTTTTCTGCTTCTTGCTTCACTATCTTCCTTTCTTTTTCTCTCTTCTCCTCTTTTTTTTCTTTTTTCCGCTCTCTAGTTGTTCATGGCTTAAAGCCAATCTTTCTCATGACTGCTCGCTTCCTCTTCCATCCCTTTGGTTCGCCTGTTGTTGTTCGCTTGGAGTTCCCTACCTCTGCATCTTCGCCAACGTCTCACAGGGAGTGGCCACTTGTCCTCTCACGAACTGCACCTACTCTTCCTTGACGGTTCGGTATTTCCGGTTACGTTGTCAAATGACTCATCTGCTAACTTAGCAGTCAAATCGGACGTCAAATTCTTATGTGTCACGGCTTAATCCCCTGTCAAATCTGGTTCCTCCATTGGGCGCAATATCCACCGTTAGATCTGGGACCCCCAGATCCTATAACATTCGCTCATTTCGCACAGTTGACTTACTCGACCGTTAGCACGCGATGGGCAGCGGTTTTCTCTCTCATCCGCCGGACATGCGTCAGGTGCTGAATGAAATCGCTTGTTTTTCTCCAAACCCGCTTACCGCCCAAGGATGCCTCCAATATATATCACCGATTCTAGAGCACAGGTCCTGCCTTTCGCCTTAGCACTTTCCCCACAGTTTCCCGGCTTCCCATGCGATTGAGCACTCAGGGCCTTTCCTTTTCGAGGGGTTTTGCCCAGCGAATCGCGCATCAGAAATGCCCTCTATTTCCCGATCCGGGCTTCCCAAGTGCCAGTTTTACCTCCTGCGCAGTCTCCATGGGCCTCGATCAGCGCGCTTTGACCAAGGTCCTCATCATTCCTCACTGGCTACAAACTGCCACCGTTCAGAGGTTTTCCTAATCGCTCTTGCATAAATTTTGAAGTCTGTCCTGATTCGATACAGTCATGGCACTGTGATAATTCTTATGGATCCAATTCAGATCATTAGATCAATCAAAAATAAGAAAAAGGACTACAAACATCTCCTCATTTTTTATTAGTTTCTTGTTGAAAAGATATATCGAATCATCTACTCGCAATGCACCACAAACCTTCTTTTATGACCAAGATCTTTTCGAGGTAGCATTAGATAGACTTTTGAATGAATTATGCTCCTTTTAAATTATTTGGTATTCAACTCACAAAGACCAATCATCATTGAGGAATGGATTGTGGTCACTTCTTATATCCTTAAGAAATAGCTAATATTTTCAATTTGGTCGCTTTGATCACTTTTCCTGAGGCTCTTGGTCTCATGAATAGGTCCGAGGTTAGTGAACAACTTCAGAGGTCTTGAGGTACCCCTTTCTCAGCGTTATTTGTAATAATGCAAGCATTTTAAGCAAAGAGTGTTTCATCCTTAAAAATGTAGGCAGATTTCTTGGGTCTCCTTTAAAGAACCAAACCAAGGTAGATCCTTCGAGCTACAAAGGAGAGACTTAAGGCCCACTTAATATATGAGGAGGTATATTACTAGGGCAAGATATATTTGGTTCATAAATACGGATTCCTTTTACATCATATCTAAGGTAACCTTTATTCATGCAGAGACTTTGGCCTTTGGATAATAGTGCACAAAAGGCGGATCTTAGGCTTATCGTCTTTAGCTCTGAGTTGAGTTTTTGAAACTTAACAGAGGCATTTTTTCTAATATTTCTCAAACTCTAGGACTACTCTTTGTACCATAACTCTAATACCATATTGAATTTTGCATAGTATTCTAAACTGATAATTTCTTTTGATGTTTTAACTGATCATTTTTTCACATTTTAAACATGATCACGTCATTAAGGAAATTATACATAAGACATCAACAATACAATGATAGTAGAACCATGAAGAAGAATACAAAAGATATTACCCTGGGAAAACCCACAATGGTAAAAACCCAACATTACTTTTCCTTAGAGAATCAATGCAACAAGAGATACATCAAATTCAACTAACCAATAAGATGACCAACAAACAAAGATGAAGTAAACCCTCCACAATTCTCTCTACAGTTATCTCTACAACATGGTCTCCAAGAGAGCCAAAGCATCCAACAACTCTGCCTCATAAATGCGCACTCAACCATAGAAATAAAACATAGAAACAAGGCCTCAAGAAAGCCGAACTTCAGCCTTTATCTCACCCTCAAAGTTTGGATCACATCACATAATTTTCATGCCTCATAACCACATGATATTCACATCATTCCTCAGAAGGACAAGGCCTCAGACCTTGCAAATGTTTCACCAAAAGACAGTGCCTTAGACTTCACATATAACTCAAACTTCATATACATTGCATAGAAGATATGCCTCAGACCCTTCGTATATGCCTCAAATCAGATCATTCGAATTGTTTCTTTAGAGAAGATTAAATAGGATCTTATATTGATTTGTCCATGTGAAAAGGTGTGTCCCATGGGCAAGTCGACTTAATACATAGAGGGTTAACTTGGTCACTTGTGGTGTCAAAATACAAATACAAATTTTATTTTTCCCGCTCCTAATGAGCCTCATAATATTTTTCTTTTTTAATACAATATAATATTTTTCTTTTTCTTCCAAGCATGAAGAACATGCCTCAAATAATTTTTTATTTTATAAATATAATTCATAAATATTATGAAGACAGACCATAGCTACAAAAGATCAACAACTAGCATGTATTATTGTTATTTCATTATTTGTTATGTGTATGTGAGTTATGTTGAATGGAAAGAAATGCATAATTATGTTATGGTTGGGAAGATGGATTCAATTCCCTGTGATGTTGTGAAGTGCACTTATATGTATGTTCTCTGTGTACTTTACTGGAAAATTTAATGTCCTGATCTTTCATCCAATGAATTTTGGGAGTAAGATGTTTGTGTGTTTCAATGAATTTTAGTTGACGCTTGAACAATTTGAATTCATGGCTTCCATGGCCATGGTATGCTGGAAGGGAGTTTGAAATATCTTAGATATTCATCCTCAATCTCATTGAAGGCAATTCAATATTCAACAAGAAGGTGAGTCGCAAAGGATTCAGGCTTGGGTAAACTTCTTGTGTAAAACTAGAAAAAATTTGGAAAATCCTTCTTAGTGAAAAACCTTGTTGATCCGGATTTAAATAGGAATGCAGCAAATTACAGATATAACCATAAATACAGATATGCAACAGAAATAACACTTCATTTCATTAATATCAAATACTGAAATATGCTTACAACCAAAATGCTCACCCGAGGAGATGTAACGCCAAGAGTTTATGGGCCCCGTTGGGGTTAGTTGGGCAACCAACTTCCCGGGGTTGTAACTTGGTCATATTATCTCTGTTTGACGCGTATGATACCTCATTGGAAATATTTATCTGAGGACTACAGCTATCGTTGCAATTGCATTCGCAATCACCGAGGCAATTTTTCCAAGAAAAAAACGACGTTTAGGGCCTAAAAACGGCTCCGGAAGTTTAGGACCCGAAAAACTGCCAAAAATAGTAAATTGTGCTACAATTAAGGAAACAAATGAAATTGATTGGGAGATCTAGGTGGAATATCCGGGTGTCCACCAATATCCGCCTAGATAATTCCTCCCCCCTTAGGAAGCAATGGTCCTCATTGTGTGTAGAGCCTCCATGAGATGAGGAAATTTATGTTGAACCTAGTCCCTGGTGAGATGTTCTGCAATCTCTGATGTGTCCAATAATGGTGGGAAGCATGGTCGAGGGCGGTCCACATTGAAAAATCAATGCAAGCTAAGGAATGGGGGAATTTTTTTCTCCAAAGTATTGTTTCCCACAACCTTGGTAATGGTGTAAGGACCATATTGGAGTGGTCTGAGTTTCCGATGGGCTCGTGTAAGGCGTTCTTTCTGCAAATGCAACTAGACTTTGTCACCCACCTGAAACTTGTGTGGCACCTAATGTTGATCATGTTGCTACTTGTAATTAGCATTTTCCACAATGGAGCGATGATATATCGACCCATTGGGCAGAGGTGCTCCGGGACTTAGATCGAATGAATGGTTGACCTGGCAGTGCAACGGTACCCCTGTGGGTGAGGAGAAGATGTCCCCATATTCTTTCATGATTGTATCCACCTACTTCTGTTGCGTGGAGGAAACCTTCCTGGGTGCCATGGATGTGGCTACGATCTTCCCCTTACTTTGAGAGCGAACTAGAAATAAAATAAATTTCCTAGTCTAGAAGATGATCTTACCGCATTTCTTAGCAGAGATCAAAGAGGTGGCGGGAGGTGGGGCTACCTCCAGTATGTTGTATAACTTATTATCCAAAGAAATAATCATAGAGAAAGGTCTAGACTCATATACAGCATGTCATTTCCACAAGTATGGTTTTCCTAATAATACATCACAAACGTCGAGAGGAGCAACATCACACAATACCTCATCTGTGAAGGGCTTAATGCTATAGGGAAGGCGACACTGCTGGATGACTCGAAGATCTTGTCCTTGGTGAAGCCACTCGATGTTGTACGCATACACGTGTGGTATGGTTAGTAGACCTAGCCGCTTCACGACCTCTACTGAAATGAGTTTCTTTTGGATGCCATTATCGACAATGAACTATAGCGGTGAACCCTTCACCCACATTTGTGAATGGAAAAGACACTCTCCCTCCTCTGGATCTTCGGGCTCATTCTTCTTTATCTTTGCATTGGCAACAGTGGCGTTGGGCTCCACATCAATAATATGCTTCCCTTTGTCATTCCTCTTGTCGAGTTCTGACACAGGGTTGGAACATGCATCTGATTTTGAAGCCTTCAACTCAACCACTAGAGACAACTTGGCCTGACACTCACTTGTGTTGTGATTGGGGCTCTTATGGAACTCACACCACTTTCATGTGTCCTTATTTGACTTCATGGTGGTGTTCTTTTCTTGCAGCTTCGACGGGTTGTCTTAGGTCACCCCGCCTTGGCTTTGTCCTTTGTTCTTTGGATTTGCAAATCCAAAGCGCTTCTTTTGTTTAAACTTATGCTCGATCTTGACAATGTATCGGTACGTCGTGCGAAGCGAGGAGATGTCCAAGAAATCCATCTGGTCCTGGACATACCTATGTAGGCAGCCGCGGTATTTGAGTACCAAATGCCACTCAGAATCCTTGATACTCAACTTTATGCGAAGCGTATGAAAAATATTGGTAAACTCTGGCACGTCTTGGTCCCTTCCCTGCCGCAGCATGGTCCACTTTATGTATTTATCCTCATAGCTTCCGACATGGTAGTACTGCTCCTTGATGTCATCCCGGAATGAATTCCAAGTGGGTGCGGCTGAAAACAGCGAGGTTGTAATTTCATCCTTCTGCTCGTAGTAGGTTTCCCACTAGTCCTTGACGTGTGGGGCAGGTTTGAGAAGTGAAAACATGATCTTTTCCTCACTGGAAAAATCATGAATAGAAAAATATCCTTCTAGCATATTTAACCATTTATCTATGACATTCGCATCTATCTGACCCTCAAATATGGGAATGTGTTGACAGTGTTGGTCCCCCCAACATGTCAAGGGGATCTCCCCGATAATAAGTCCCAATTAGACCTCAGATAGTTTGGTGTAGGAGTCCCAGCAGTAACAAGGGTGTGACTATTGCAGTGACTCAAGGAAGGTGAATGAGAGGTTCTAACACAAGTGGGTTGGGTTGAGTGTGCCCCTTGACAACCTGTATCAATACTCAGCTCGGAAGGGAACACACGAGCGAAGATCCATCACAAGCTGGAAAGAAGATCAGTCGATAATCCAAAGTGATGGTTAAACCAACAGCACATCTACAACAAGATTCATATAATTGGATGTGAAGCAGTTCATACACAAATACGTAAGTTAAACAACATACATCATTAAAGCAACCAGAGCAGTCCAACTACAATAACAACATATGCATGAAAATGTGTTGGCCCTTATTATATAAAGAAGTGTAAGTTCCAATCATACAATACATCCATGTAAACCTGTTAGCCCCAATAGTGATACGTTACAGCCACATCTGCCTGCTCCTCCAAAGAGATGAACTAGCTCTGTGCAGTGGAGAAGCCAAGGCGTGTTACAATATTGTCCAAGCTTTCTTCAACATAGTCTTAACAGAAGCTTAGCTGACCAAAAGCCTGTATAATGAGTTATGAGGGACTGTTTATAGCAAAGGGTGGGGTGTCCCTTGACATTCCCCTTTGTGATTGTTCAACTACCCTCATGACTCTTCACCTAATCTATGACTGTTACATTCACTATTGACACTTGACATGACTCAACATTACAATGCACATGTACCCATGTGAAAACAATGGCTTGAGCAAGCCAAACTAGACATCACTCTGACTTAGACAACTATAGAAGTCCAACTGCTCAACATCCTCATGTTGATCAATAGTAACATATTGATTCCAAGATTTGTAGTCTCTAATAGTATCTGTGTGTTCCATGGTGACATACGTTTGAAACCTGACCTTCGCCTCCATAACATCTAGGTACACTGCTCGGGCTCCTCTGTCCAACTCGTCTGAAAGCATGCGCATCATTATCTTCAATGTGGACGGACCAACAACATACTTCTGCATGATGTCTGCACTAATAGGCAAGTCTGGGCTGGTGGCGATGCACATGAACTTGTCAAAGTATGAGTCAAACTCTAGTCAGACCTGCTTCTTGGTCTTCGCCTGGGAAGAGTCCTAAGTGATGGGATCGCATGTGTGCGCACCACAACGTCCATGCTCTTGAATACTCGTGCATGGGAAGCATGTATGCTAGTGATGAGTTACAGGAGGTCCTCATAGTTCTGGATCTAACTCTAGATACATTCTTTCAGCTCGACCGCATTTGGCCTCATCATCTTTGGCAAGTGAAGTGGGGCTCCCTTGTACTTCATCGTCCATGTTTTCATGTCATCAACAGCAGCGTGTATGTTCGTCAAAATGTGTGCTCTCCTAGCACATAGTTGCTGCCATGTTTGCATGTCATCAACAGCAGCGTGTATGTTCGTTAAAATGTGTGCTCTCCTAGCACATAGTTGCTGCCATCCATTGAGATGGACAACCGCCTTGTGCATGGTACCAAACTTGGAGTGCAATGTCGCATAACTGTGTCAAGGGACAATACTTCATCTAGTATTGCCTTCTTCAATTCAGCTCAGGCGGACATTGTCACCAAGTCTCCTCCTTGCTTGGCCACCTGTACTTCCTTCGCCATTCGGTCATTCTCGGCTATAAGAAAACGAACACTTGAGTTAGTGGCTTCGGCATATACTCTGGTTGCATTGGCTAAAGCAGCTAGATTCTTGCGCACATTAGTAACGATCACTTGTTCTTCAACTTGCGCAGGGGATGTTTTATCCTCCAGAGTTGACACTCTGCGAGACTGCACAACTCTATGTTGGGATTCATCAAACGAGATGTTGTGCATTTCTTCCTCTAGCTGATCACCAAGGATCTTTGTGCCTCCTTGGTCATCCGAGACTTGCTCTTCTTCTAGATGCATTAAAGCGAGTGAGTCGACCTCTCTGTGGTGAGGCCTGAGGTTGGCGTCCTGTTCCAACTCCTGCTGCTCCATGTATGCATCCAACTGTTGAAGTGCATGTTCTATCTCATGAGAAAAGTCTTGCCCCTGCAATGGTTCACCTTGTTCACCTAATGCCAACTGTTTAGATGAATTGACTATTTGTACGGGCGTTGCTTCATCTGTTTGCATGTGATGCACCCCCTATTGTATCTATTATTGCTGTTCTTCCCTCTCCTATTGGCGCAGCTCTTGTTCTTTTCGGAGTTGCTCCCTCAACTCATGCAACTCCTTCTCTGCTTCTTCCATTCTCTTCTTATCCCTCTGCCTTCACGCGATTCGCTTGTCACACTACTGCCTCTATAGCCATAGTTGCTTTCTCTACAAGTGGATCTGCTCGAAACTTGTAGCTTTGTTCCTCCTCCATGCGATCGACAATCTTCCTCTTCCCTTTGTTGCACACTGGTATGCTTGGCTCTGCTGCCACTGTTGGTGCTCTCTGTGGTGCTACTTCACAGTGCTTCGCTAACCACTACACAGTAAATCTGATTGGTTCATTGGGTCTGGAGAAATTATAGCAGTATCTCCATGGGTACTCCTCAGCCCAATGAAATGCCCCGTAGATCCAGTTGAATTTAACTCTCGTGCAGTGATCCTTCACAATGCAATGTGCGTCATACAGATTGTAGCTTTGGAGGTTGAACGGGTATTTCTTCATCAGTTCTGCTTCGACATCCGCTTGCTTGATACTCCAGATCTCATATAACCCAACCCGCAATGGAAGAGTGGGCCAAGGTGCCTTCTTCTTCCGCTGCAGTCTAGCTGTCAATCCTGCCAAGATGTGATAAGCTACTTCCTGCATGACAAGTACATCCAAGGCAAACTTTGGTAGAACATGCGAAGGCTTCTCCGCACTGAACATTCAGATGAAAGTGTCAGATGGTGAGGCATACCAATCTACAATACCTATCAATGCCTTCATTCCTTCCTTTGACATGCAGGGTGGATCTTGGTCGAATATCATCTTTTACAAAGGGATGAAAAAATGATCGAACAGCTGAGTGATTACTCCTTTGAAGTTGCATTCGGACAACAACTTGAAATATGTGTTCACAACAGTCTCCGTCGGTGACCATGCCCACTCCAAGCCCGGAAACTCATGTTGGGCACAGACTGCATCTAAGATGTAGGCGGACATGTAAACCTCTGCATGCATGCCTCTGGGTGACTGTTGAGCCTTCGTGACTTACTCCTTTAGATGAGCCAGTAGGCCAGACCAATTACAAGGTTTTCCTTCTCTAGACACTTGGTCTAGTGCAACTACCCAAATCTATGGGAAGGTTTCCATGCTTGCTTGGCCACACAGTCGACAAGCAAAAATGATCAAGTATTGGTACGCCTTCCTCAGTATCTTTGTCTTGTAGACCTGGTTGGGTGTCATCCTTAAACGTGTTGGCTCCTTTACCCAATCCTTCATAATGTCTCTGCTGTTGGGTAAGTTGAATGGAGTCTCCATGATAGTCACAGGCTTTGACATTTGATACATCTCATCATAATCCTGTTCCCAGAAGATCACAAGCTTCGCCCCACTGACACTACTTAAGGTCATTGTCTCAGGATCAATGTGAGAGACGATCCAATGTATCATGTCTGCGCATGGGAACACGAGATATCTGCATGCAATCCAGTATAAGTCAGACTTGTGAATGTTCACGTACACCTGACGGTCTTCGAGGTTTTCCCCAAAAGTGCCTGCAAATGTTTCCTTGACTTTTGGACACTTCAGTTTCATGTCCTTGTCTAGATACAGCTTTGTGTCTTCATACATCAACAAACTAGAAAACACTTGCTCAGTTGTTGCTCCAGCTACATTTCCATCAGTGTCCTGAGGTCCTATTCCCCTGGAAGCCATTGAGATAGATGAACACCTGAAAGATCTGGAGACAAGCAACATGCATGGCAAGAAATCTATCAGCGAAAACAAAGCAAATTCTGGGGAATGACACAGCACATACCTAGGAAACTGATGAGCAAGATTGCGCAATTTCTTCTGGGAGGCTGGGTGACTGGCTGCCAGAATTGCGCAAAAGGCAGTCTGGGCTGTCTGGGAGGCAAGACTGGTTGCTGGATCTGCGCAATGCACAATCCAGACTGGCTGTTGGGATTGCACAATGTGCAATTCCAGCTGGGAAGGACTGCAAGCCGGGGACAAATTTGCGCAATTCCCTGGCCCAACAGTCACTGTCCTCCAGAAATGTGAAAAATAGTCCTGGAGGCCAATGCTGGGCAAAAATGTTCATTTCTGGAGAGGAAGGTAGAGCCTTCCTTCCCTAGATTTCACAAAGCAGTCTCAGTGACGCAGAGTCTGGGCCAAGGTTGGCCCGACTCGCCAATGGGCAACTGAAAGAAAATAAGATAGTGAATGCATGGTGACACTAAGTAAAAGTAGCAGTGATTGATAGTGCATGCAAAACATGAATGAAAGATTCAACAAACAGATTAACATGCATGTGGGTGAAGCAGTTCGCCGGTTGGGCAAACACTCGTGCAAAACAGTTTCATGCATGCGAAAATAGTGAGATAGTGATGAAAACTGATACAGAGCTAGGACAAGCTAGTATACATGTAAACGGCAACAAGCGTTCAAATAAATCAAGCAAACAACACTCATACAAGCGAATACACAAAAAGCGAGAGAAATGCTGAAAAAAGACAAGTTGAGACCACTTACCCATGAATAGTTGAGTCGGATGTGTCAAAGAACCCTAGATGTGTTGTGGGATGTCAGAGCTCCAAGATCGATGTGAAAGAATGAGCTCTGATGCATCGAACAAATAAATTTGGGCTCATGACATGCATCCCACAAATCTAGGAAAAAGTGACACTTGGAGGGAAACTTTTAAAACAACTTTGCATGTAACCCTCGGCTGCTAAAACTAGCTCCCTGAATCATGGGATGATTTTTGCATGTTGCCTTTTTCTATTCTAGGATGAACCAGTCGTGCATGCATGCAAGTCAAGTTTCCTCAGTCCCGATTGAACTAGTCAACTGGACTGCTCATGGGTGCAACTGCTTAACTGCTTAAGAAAAATGTGCATTCCTGGCTGGGAGTTGGGCTGACTGGCCAAGAGGATTGCGCAATTTCTAGGTAGAGCGTCTGACTACTACCCAGAGTTGTGCAAATCCTGGGCTAAGTAGCCCTGCAGGGAAATTTGCACAAATCCTGTTGGGAGTGTTGACTAGCAGGATTGCGCAATCCTAGAGCCCAACAGGTTGCCTAAGAGGATTGCGCAATTTCTGGAGGGAGGTTGGTTGCCCTCCAGAAATGCACAATTTTCAAGGGAAGATGCTCAGCCTGCAACTGGACCAAGTCCGGGTGAACAGCCTGTGAAGGGAATGGATCAAACTGTGCTCGACAGCCTGCCTTTGTGCATGAAAAATATTGAAGCTTTACTTGACGAAGCAAGACAAAGTGTTGTGAAAGGTTGGTAGGGAGGCTCCAAAACTGGCTAAGGAAAAATTTTGGAGGGTGGTTGTAGCCACTACAACAGAATTTCAAAGTTAACTTGTACCTTAAAAGGTGTGGCGCTTCCAGAGTAGTTGCTGGAAGTAAATGTGTTGCCCCTAGGTAGACGATGAAGGATCTAGGCAAAGTTGTCCATCATCGCATTCCTTTGTCACTCAAGGGATTCTTCAAGCAATATTTTGATAGGATCTCCTACCCCCTCATCTTTCTTTTCATCTGCCATGGGAGGCCATTGGGAATTGCGAGGCTGGTCTTGCAAAGGTTCGACTAGTTCAAGCCCTAACTCCTTATATCTCGACCTCATTGCGGACATGCAAAGAAAAACAGAGAAAGAGCAAACAGCTCTGATACCACCGATCCAGATTTAAACAAGAACACAACAAAATATAGATATAACCATAAATACAAATATGCAGCAAAAATAACACTTCATTTCATTAATATCAAATACTGAATATGCTTACAAATAGAATGGAAATAAGACTAGCTCGGGTAATCGTAGTTTATCTCTGAGAAGAGATGTGGCGGATACATGCCTCTGAACTTTGTTACAATGAGGCACAATGGCCTTTTTATTATTCAACAATAAGATAAAACCCTAAATGACCAAAACTCTAACCCGAGGAGATGTAACCCCAAGAGTTTATGGGCCTCGTTGGGGTTAGTTGGGCAGCCAACTTCGCGGGGTCGTAACGTGGTCATATTATCCTTGTTTGACGCGTATGATACCTTGTTGGAAAGATCTCTCTGAGGACTACAGCTATCGATGTGACTTTCATAGCAATTTTTTATTGCTATTTTGCCCAAAAAAACGTCATTTATGGCCTCTAAACGGCTCCAGAAGTTCATGACCTGAAAAACTGCCAAAAATAGTAAATTGTGCTACAATTAAGGAAACATATGAAACTAACTGGGGGGTCTAGGTGGAATAGGCGGGTGGCCACCAATATCCACCTGGATCACTTGCAAACTAGTTGATAATCACTTGTGGGACCCATCAGATCGAGGTCGGGTTAGTTGCCCAAGTGAGGTAGGTTGGGACTAGCAGTAAATTAAACTCACCAACTAATCGAGTGGGACTTGTTGGTTAGGTTTTGGATGATCAGGCCTAAGAGCAGGTTGGATCGGTAGTTAATTAGGATCAATAGCCAATCAGTAAAGTCGAGGTTGATGCTTTGGAAAAAGTTTCACCTTGTGTTTTCTATGAAATAGACCATCTACCAACTACACACAAGATTGCCTATTCCACGTGGACCCATCCATGGTGGTAGAGAAGTCACATAGGAGCTATGCAAGATTTCACATGGGTGACATGTGGGAGCCATTGCTGATGTGGCAAGTTTAGTGGGACTAACTTTAAATGGCCATATCTTGTGATCTATAAGTCAAATTGGGGCAAAATTTGTAATTGCAAAAGGGTCTCTACAAGATGAATGCTACGTTAATGTGTGTTTATGGTTTTGGAGTTGAAAAATGAGAAATTTTATGACCCCATTTCCATGACAGGACTATGGAGGTCAGGTCTATGATAATATTGCACTCTTATACCCTTAGTATGGGCTATGGGTAGTGAAAGGGGTGTTTTACATGGTGGTATTAGAGCAAAAATTCAAACACTCGACCTTTGGGAATACAATCAGAATTCTGCTATAGAATTGACAGAACAAGGGTTCAACCTATAATGAAGGATGTTTGTGCTACTTGATGTATTTGTTGTGATGTATCCTTATAGCACGTTAGTATTGATTTCATATGATCTCATTTCTATGAATGTGCTAACATGAGGTTGTTGTAGTGGCTACAACCACCCTCCAAAATTTTGCCTTAGCTTTGTTTTGGAGCCTCCCTACCAACCTTCACAACACCTTGTCTTGCTTCGTCAAGTACACAAGCTTCAGTGTTTTTCTTGCACAAAGATAGCCTGTCGATCAAAGCTTGATGCATTCCCCTCACAAATTGATCACTCGGACTTGGTCCAGTTGCAGGCTGAGCAACTCCCTCAAGAAATTACGCAATTTTGGAGGTAACTAGCCTTCCCTCCATAAATTGCACAATTCTGTCTGGCAGCCTGCTGGGCTCTAGAATTGCGCAATCCTACCAGTCACGCTTCACCCAGAAAACTGCACAATCCTTCCCAGCAGGGCTGCTCAGCTTAGGAATTGTGTAATCCTACGTAGCAGTCAATTGCTCTGCCAAGAAATTGTGCAAATCTCCTGGGCAGCCAGCTGCTCTGCCCAGAAATTGTGCAAATCTCCTGGGCAGCTAGCCCAGCTCCCGTCCAGAAATGCGCATTTTCTCCCAGCAGTTGAGTAGCCTCATGCATGAGCAGTTGGGTTGACCAGTTCCACCCGGGACCAAGGAAACTTGACTTTCATGCATGACTTGCTTTTTCCCGGAATAGAAAAAGGCAACATGCAAAAATCATCCCATGATTCAAGGAGCTATTTTTAGCAACCAGAGGTTACATGCAAAATCATTTTAGAACCTTTCCTCCAAGTGTCGCTTTTTCTTAGATTTGTGGCATGTGCATCATGAACTTCAAACTTATTTATTTGATGCGTCAAAGTTCATTCTTTCACATCGATCTTAGAGCTCTGACATCCCACAGCACATCCAGGACTCTTCGACACATCCGGCTCAGCTATTCACGGGTAAGTGGTCTCAACTTGTCTTTTTCAGCATTTCTGTCACTTTTTGTGTTTTCGCTTGTGTGAGTGTTGTTTTCTTGATTTCTTTGAATGCTTGTTGTCGTTTACATGCATACTAGCTTGTACTAGCACCGTTTTAGTTTTCGTTGCTATCTCACTATTGTCGCATGCATGAAACTGTTTTGCACGAATGGTCGCCGATTCGACAACTTGCTTCACCCACATGCATGTTGATCTGTTTAGTGAATCTTTCATTCAATGTTTTCATGCACGATCAATCACTTCTTTTTTCACTCAGTGTCGCTAGCATTCACTTTCACATTTTCTTTCAGTTTCCCATCGGCGAGTCTGGCCAACCTTGGCCCAGACTCTGCCTCACCGAGACAACATTGCACAATCCGAGGAAGGAAGGCTTTGTCTGGCCCAGGCACTGCCCTCCAGGACTGTTTTGCACATTTATGAGGGACAGCGACTGCTGGCCCAAAAATTGCGCAATGCAGTTCCTGAGCCTGCAGTCATTGCCAGCTAGAACTGTGCATTGTGCAATTCCAGCAGTCAGCCTGGATTGGACATTGCACAAATCCAACAGCCCAGTCTTTCCTCCCAAACAACCCAGACTGCCTTTTGTGCAGTTCTGGTAGCCAGTCACTCAGTCTCCTAGAAAAAATTGTGCAATCTTTGCCTATCAATCCCCAGGTGTGTGTTATGTCATTCCCCGAATTTGCTTTGGTTTTCAATGATAGATTTCTTACCATGCATGTTGCTTTGTCTCCAGATCTTTCAAGTTTTCATCCACCTCTTAGCAGTATAGGATCAATGGCCTCCAAAAGAGCGAGATCAAAGGACACTGGCAGAATTGCAACTAGAGCAGCAGTTGAATAGGTGTCTGCATGTCTACCAATCTATGAAGATACCAAGTTGTTTCTAAACAAGGACATCAAGCTGAAATGGCAAGAGGTAAATGAAGCATTTGCGGGCACTTTTAGGGAAGACCTCAAAGTCCGCCAGGTGTATGTGAACATTCACAAATCCGACTTGTACCAGATTGCATGCAGATACCCCGCGTTCCCATGCATGAACATGATACACTGGATCGTCTCGCACACTGATCCCAAGACGATGACTTTGAGCAGTGTCAGCGGGATAAAGATTGCAACCTTCTGGGAATAGGAATATGAGGAGATGTATCAGATGTCGGAGCCCGTGACTATCATGGAGACTCCCTTCAGCTTACCCAGTAGCAGTTCCAACTCTAGAGACATTCTGAAGAACTGGGTAAAGGAGCCAACTAGATTCAGGATGACACCCAACCAGATCTATAAGATGAAGATATTATGGAAGGCATATCAATACTTGGTCATATTTTCATGTCGACTGTATGGCCAAAAAAGTACGGAAACCTTCCCACAGAGGTGGGTGATCACACTGGACCAACTGGCCAGAGAGGGAAAAACATGCAACTGGTCCGGCGTGTTGGCTCATTAGCTTAAGGAATAGGTAACGAAGGCTCGACAGTCACCCGAAGGTATGCAAGCAAATATCTAAATGTTCGCCTACATCTTAGATGCAATCTGTGCCCGACAGGAGTTCTCGAGCTTGGAGTCGGCATGGTCACTGGCAGAGATTGTTGTGAACACATATTGTAAGTTTTTGTCTAAATGCAGCTTCAGAGGAGTTACATGGTTGTTTCGATCATTTTGTCACCCCAGTTTACAAGATGATATACGAATAGGATCCACCTTGCATGTCGAGGGAAGCAATGGAGGCACTGATAGACATTGTTGATTGGTATGCCTCACCGTCAAGCACATTCATACGAATTTTCATCGCGGAGAAGCCTCTGCATGTTCTACCAAAGTTTGCCTTGGACATACTCGTCATGCAGGAAGTAGCATATAACATCTTGGTAGGATTGACAGCTAGATTGCACCGGAAGAAGAAGTCCCCTTGGCCCACTCTTCCATTGCGGGTTGGGTTATATGAGATCCGGAGTTTCAAGCAAGCGGATGTCTAAGCAGAACAAATCAAGAAGTATCCATTCGACCTCCAAAGTTACAATCCATATGACCCACATTGTATTGTGAAATATCACCGCACGAGAGTACAGTTCAACTGGATCCACATGGCATTTCATTGGGTCAAGGAGGACCCATAGAGATATCGCTATAGTTTCTCCAAACCCAATGAACAAGTCAGCTTCGCTATGGAGTGGTTAGAGAAGCAACATGAAGTAGCATCCCAGAGAGCACCTGCAGCAGTAGCAGCGGAGGCAAGCATACCAATGCGTGACAAGGGCAAGAGGAAGATTGTCAATCGCATGGAGGAAGAGAAAAGCTGCAAGTTCCAAGCAGATCCATTGGTAAAGAAAGAATTTATGGATATAGAGGCGAAGAGGCAACAATGAGACAAGTGAATCACACAAAGGCAGAGGTAGAAGAGAAGAATGGTGGAAAAAGAGGAGTTACATGAGCTAAAGGAGCAACTCCGGAAGGAACAAGAGTTGCGCAAACAGGAGAAGGAAGCGCAGCAGCAATAGGTACGGTAGGGGGTGCAACATGTGCAAATAGATGAAACAACGCCTGTATAGGTAGTGGATTCACCAGAAATCTTGGCATCAGGCAGATTGGGTGAACCATCGCAGGAGCAGGACTTTGCTCGTGAGATAAAGCAAGCACTTCAACAGTTGGATACGGATATGGAGCAATGGGAAGCAGAACAGGACATCGAACTTATGCCTCACCACCAAGAGATCGACTTACCTGCTTCACCACATCCAGATGATGAGCAAGTCTCAAGCGACCGAGGAGGCACTGAGATCCTCGGAGATCAATCGGAAGGAGAGATGCACAACATCTCATTTGACGAGTCTCAACATAGAGTTGTACAGTCTCGTAGAGTGTTGACTCTGGATGATCATACATCTCCTGCACAAATTGGGGAACGAGTGATCATGTTTGACGTGCGCAAACATCCAGCAACCTTGGCCAATGCAACCAGAGTGTATGTCGAAGCCACTAGCTCAAGTGTTCGCTTTCTGATAGCTGAAAATGAGCGAATGGCTAAGCAACTTCAGACGACCAAGCAAGGAGGAGAGTTGGAGACAGTGTTCGCCGAGCTAAACTGAAGAAGGAAATACTAGATGAAGTGTTGTCCCTTGACACAGTTATTCGAGCATTGTACTCCAAGTTTGGTACCGTGCATAAGGCATTCGTCCATCTCAATGGATTGTAGCAGTGATGTGCTAGAAGAGCATGTATCTTGACGAACTTGCATGTTGTTGTTGATGACATGCAAACATGGATGATGAGATAAAAGGGAGCCCCGCTTCACTTACCTAAGATGATGAAGGCCAGTGCAGTCGAGCTGAAGGCACGTATCTGGAGTTAGATCCGGAATTATGAAGAGCTATCACATCTCATCACTAGTATACAGGCTTCCCATGCACGTGTATTCAAGGGTATGGATGTTGTGGTGTGCGTACATGCGATCCCATCTATTGGGACTCTCACCTAGGCGAAGATAAAGGCACAAGTCCGACTAGAGTTTGACTTGTACTTCGACGAGTTGATGCGCATTGCCACCAGCCCAAACTTTCCTATCAGTGAATACATCATGCACAAGTATGATGCTGGTCCAGCAGCATTGAAGACAATGATGCGCATGCTTACAGACGAGTTGGATAGAGGAACCTGAGCAGTATACCCAGATGCTATGGAGGCAAGAGTTAGGTTCCATAAATATGTCAGCTTGAAGCACACGGACTACCGATCTTGGCATCAGTATGTTACTGTTGATCAGCGCGAGGATGTTGAGGAGTTGGACTTCCATGGTTTTCTAAGTCATAGTGATGTCTAGCATGGCTTGTTCAAGCCATTTCTCTCACATGGGTACATGTGCACTGTAATGTAATGTCTTGTCAAGTGTAATTCAAGTGTTGGTAGTTGGATGTAACAGTCATAGAGTAGATGAAGATTCATGAGGGTAGTTGAACTTTCACAAAGGGGAATGTTAAGGGCCACCCCACCCTTTGCTATAAATATTCCTTCATAACTCATTGTAGAGGCTTTTGGTCAGCCAAGCTTCCGATAAGACTATCTTGGAGAGAGCTTGGATAGTATTGTAACGAGCCTTGGCTTCTCCACTGTGCAGAGCTAGTACATCTCTTTGGAGGAGCAGGCGGTTGTGGCTGTAACGTTCCGCTATCGGAACTAGTGGTTGGACATGGATGTATTATATGACTGGAACTTACACTTCTTAATATAATAAGAGCCAACATGTTTCATGCATATGTTGTATTGTATTTTATGCTACCTGGTTTACTCTAAATGATATATGTATATGTTTACTTACGCATGCATGTATAGCTATCTGTGTATGTATGTATGAATCTTTCTTAAATGTGTTGTTGGTTTAACGATCACTTTGGATTGCTAGCTAACTTGCCTTCCTTGTTGCGATGGATCTTTTCTTGTGTGTTCCCTTATTAACTTCGTGCTATCACAGGTTTCTGAGGGGCGCACTCATCTCAACCCCCGTGTACTAGAACCTCTCATGCACCTTTCTTGCCTTGATGGAGTTGTCACACCCTTGCTACCAATAGAGTTATCTTACTTGCCTCTGTGCGAAATCACAGTCAAGGCATTACCATACGACCGACTGTTGGGACTCCTACACCAAACAATCTGAGGTCTAATTGGGACTTCTTACCGAGGAGATCCCCTGACATGTTGGTGGGTCCAACATTGTCAACATTTCTGGCGCTAGAAGGAGGGCCAGATGACAAGCTGTGTCCTCTCATCCTATTCTGAACCTTTTCATATCTATCATGGATTCGTGCACTCCTCTCCCTCCGCGATGTTTTTCAAATCATGAAGATGTCACCATCACGAGAGAGTTGTTCGATCACTTGTCCACTTACACGTATGATGGTGAAGGCGAAGTGGTTTTGCCTGAGTTCTTACTTGACTTTCTTTCCATGCTTCATGAGGAAGATGGATGTTCTGACAAATAGGCCATCTTGCTGCTTGCATACACACTTCGCGAATCTCCACATTGGTGGCTATGCAACCTACCGACTGACAGCGTGCACTCATTTGAGCACTTATGTTCTCTCATTGAAGACACTTTCCATCATTTTGATCTAGACCATCTTGACCAAAAATTGTTACAACAACGGAAGGCTCCGCATGAATCAACTATGGATTTTTGGCAACGCTTCCATGATTTTCAGTTTCAAGCTCTGAAGAGTCAGATGAATTTTTTCTATCTTTGGGATCGATTCGAGTATTACATATTAAAATCTCCTTGTCCCAAGAAGAAGTTTGAAATCAAGCCTCGCTCAACATTGTTCAATGGTGGAGTTGCGCAATCCCAAACAGATGCGGTCACTGTCACAAGTGATTGTCCACCATCCCCTCATCAAACAGCTCCACCACTGCAGAGTGATGTTGAGGATCATGCTCACACATTTTTTCAGCTGTCACATCCTCCCAACATCACTTCACTTAATTTTCGCACAGAGTTGTGAGTCTATCGAGTTGTCATATGCATTTTGTTCCACAACATCCATTTTCGCACTCGGTTGTTCCTCTGGATGATATTGCCTTGTGTTCTTCCATTCTAGACTCTACACTTGTTGTGAACGAGGGACAAGCCACTGATGGAGTTGGTGTTGCACAACCAACATGCGCTGTCATTCATGACGAATATGAGTGGGAGCTTGAGCAACAACACTCGGTGAAGGATGACTCTCTTTCATTTGAGCCTCCTCTGTCATTTCCTGGCATCTCTGGTGAACCTGCCATCCATGATTTCGCATGTGTATATTCATCCACGGATGCACCCATTGTTGATCACTCACCGGACACACCAGATGTCATTCCATCATCCGACAACGGAGAGAATGAGTTATTCATTGAAAGTCCACTTGTTCTTTCATTTGCCTTTTCCGAAAACATAGAGGATGAATTTGTCTGCTTTTCATCTACTCCTCTATTTGATTCATCATATCATGAGGATTCCGATGAAATCATTGATTCTCCTGATCGTGGGTGTCATGATCCATTTACTCCCATATCCGATCACGATCATGTTTCTGTCGCAGTCAATTTATCAAAGCCACTGGTTTATGATGATATAACTGACGATGAAGTTGAAACACCCAAGACTGTTGAGGCACTTCAACCCAAGCTGATGGTTATGTTACGACCTCGCTCTCCTGAGGTTGGTTTCACTTCCAATCAGGAAACTGTTCAATCAGCCAATGCTCCTCATCACTCCCCTGTATGCATTGAAGATCAATCTCACACACAGATCATGCTTCCTCCACTCGAGTTGCACGATCCTATCGCTCTTGCATTAAAGGAATCGTACATTGCAAGCACACATGCACAACACAAGTTGTATTTGTTTCTTTCGTTTGCTTGCATGTCACAGTCAAGAGTGTGCTTATGCTTCAAAGTTGCACACAATGTCGCACAGCACCATGGTAAATCCACGGACTGCTCGTCATGCACTTGCACTCACTTATGTCCCGTGGGCACTTTGAAACATGAAGTGTGTTTGTCTTCATTGTTATATCTTTCTTGCTTGCTAGTTCACACAACTGGGTTGCTTGTGGACCAAGCCTTAACCAACATGGGTCAACCGATGCGTCGGTGGCTGCATTGGAAATATCACTTCACGTGATCAGACCCATGCATTGTTAGCTTACGAGTAGGAGTAGTGTTTGCTTTTAGTTGGTTTTCTTGCATGCTTGTTTGCTTACTAGATTTGCTTTTGCTTTTGCTTTGCTTTGTTGTTTGTGAGTTTGCTTGTTTTGTTCGTAGGTTAGTTTTGCATGAAACCATGTATGACTCTTGAAACAGGCTAGGTAAAGTACAAGAGGCCTTGTGTAGCTATCACTACTTGGTTATCCATAATCCTGCCTCTGCATGAAGAACTTGTTACTTTTAGTCCATGATACATCGAAGAAAAATACGTACTGTTCAAAGCGAACCTTGGTGAAAACACAACGCTTGCACGCTATCTAGTATCACCTACTCTAGTCAGTTGTTTTTGGGTTAACCCTTGTCAGCTCAGTCAAGTAGAGTAAGGTGAGGGGGGAAAACCTTAACAGGCACGTCAAAGGTATAATAAACTACTTCTCTATTGGAACAACCTCTTCTTCTCTCAATAAGTCAGGATCCCTCTTTCGCCTTTGAAATGAATAAATGCTATGCACAGGCATGAAAAAATGAAAAGTGAAAAAATTCAAAAGGAAAAATGAATAAGGCGAAAGAAGAGAAAGGCTTCTTGCGCACAGAGGTGATTCAAGTAACTCCGTCGGGGTACTGACCAGGCTTGCTGGCAGTGGAGCCAGGCTTGTGTTCCTATGTGACTCCGCTAGGGTACTGTCCAATGTCCAAGCCTGCTGACAGCGAAGCAACAACATAGATGAAACTAAGACTCTAACGACTATACTGCTTATGCACCAATATACCCCTCAACCCCAATCGAAACAACTGTGTTGCCTTGGCTTGGAATGTGTGTCAATCGACTAGGAGCTTGGCAGATGCTACATATTACAATCAAGCTAGTGTGAAACCAAGACAAACTAAGAACTGAACAATACTTCCGGAGGTGTTAGACTTGCTTTTCACGAACAAGGTCCATTCAGAGAGCTGGAGTTCTACCAGTGTGTCGCCAAGTGTTGTAGCAACTACAACCACCCTCCAAAATTTTGCCTTAAATTCGTTTTGGAGCCTCCCTACTAACCTTTCATAGCACCTTGTATTGCTTCATCAAGTACACAAGCTTTAGTGTTTTTCTTGCACATAGACAACCTGTCAATCAAAGATTGATGCATTCCCCTCATGGACTAATCACCCGGACTTGGTCTAGCTGTAGGATGAGCAACTCCCCCAAGAAATTGTGCAATTATGGAGGGCAACCAGCCTTCCCTCCAGAATTTGCACAATTTTGTCTGGCAGCCTGCTGGACTCCAGAATTGCACAATCCTGCCAGTGAGGCATCACCCAGAAAACTGCGTAGTCCTTCCTAGCAGGGCTGCTCAACCCAGAAATTGTGCGATCCTGGGCAGCAGTCAGCTGCTCTTCCTAGAAATTGCGCAAATCTCTTAGGAATCCAGCCCAGCTCCCATCCAGAAATGTGCATTTTCTCCCAACAGTTGAGCAGCCTCATGCATGAGCAGTTGGGTTAACCAGTTCCACCTAGGACCAAGGAAACTTGATTTGCATGCATGACTTACTTTTTCCCGGAATAGAAAAAAGCATCCCATGGTTTAGGGAGTTATTTTTAGTAGCCAGAGGTTACATGCAAAATTGTTTTAGAACCTTCCCTCCAAGTGTCGCTTTTTCCTAGATTTGTGGCATGCGCATCATGAGCTTCAAACTTATTTATTCAATGCATCAAAGTTCATTCTTTCATATCGATCTTGGAGCTTTGACATCCCATAGCACATCCAGGACTCTCCGACACATCCGGACTTAGCTATTCACAGGTAAGTGCTCTCAACTTGTCTTTTTCAGCATTTTTGTCGCTTTTTGTGTTTTTCGCTTGTGAGTGTTGTTTACTTGATTTCTTTGAACGCTTGTTGTCATTTACATGCATATTATCTTGTACTAGCACATTTCAATTTTCGTTGCTGTCGCATGCATGAAACTGTTTTGCACGAACGGTCGTCGATTCGGCGACCCGCTTCACCCACATGCATGTTGACCTATTTAATGAATCTTTTATTCAATGTTTGCATGCACGATCAATCACTTTTGTTTTCACTTAGTGTCGACATGCATTCACTTTCACATTTGCTTTCAATTGCCCATCAGCGAGTCTGGCCAACCTTGGCCCGGACTCTGCCTCACCAAGACAACATTGCATAATTTGGGAAAGGAAGGCTCTGTCTTCCTCTCCAAAAATGTGCATTTATGCCCAGGGATTGTCCTCTGGGACTGCTTTGTGCATTTCTAAGAGACAGTGACTGCTGGCCCAAAAAATTGCAGAATGCAGTCCTTGAGCCTGCAGTTATTGCCAGCTGGAACTATGCATTGTGCAATTCCAACAGTCTTTTGTGTAGTTCTAGCAGCAAGTCACCCGGACTCCCAGAAGAAATTGCACAATCTTTGTTTATCAATCCCAAGATATGTGTTATGTCATTCCCCAAATTTGCTTTGGTTTTTGTTGACAGATTTCTTGCCATGCATGTTGCTTTGTCTCCAGATCTTTCAAGTGTTCATCTGCCTCTTAGCAGTACAAGATCAATGGCCTCCAAGAGAGAAGGATCAAAGGACACCGACGGAAGTGCAACTGGAGCAGCAGTTGAATAGGTGTCCACATGTCTACCGATCTATGAAGATACGAAGTTGTTTCTAGACAAGGACATCAAGCTAAAATGGCAAGAGGTCAATGAAGCATTTGCAGGCACTTTTAGGGAAGACCTCGAAGACCGCCAGGTGTATGTGAACATTCACAAGTCTGGCTTGTACCAGATTGCATGCAGATACCCCATGTTCCCATGCGTGGACATGATACACTGGATCGTCTCGCACACTGATCCCGAGACGATGACTTTGAGCAGTGTTAGTGGGACGAAGATTGCAACCTTCTAGGCACAGGATTATGATGAGATGTATCAGATGTCAGAGCTTGTGACTATCATGGAGACTCCCTTCAGCTTACCCAGCAGCAGTGCCAACTCCAGAGACATTCTGAAGAACTGGGTAAAGGAGTTGGCTAGATTCAAGATGACACCCAACCAAATCTACAAGATGAAGATACTGCGAAAGGCGTATCAATACTTGGTCATATTTGCATGTCGATTGTATGGCCAAGAAAGCACGAAAACCTTCCCACAGAGTTGGGTGATCGCGCTGGACCAACTGGCCAGAGAGGGCAAACCATGCAACTGGTTCGGCATGTTGGCTCATCAGCTGAAGGAACAGCTAACGAAGGCTCAACAGTCAGCCGAAGGTATGAAAGCCGAGATCTACATGTCCGCCTATGTCTTAGATGCAATCTGTGCCCGACAGGAGTTCTTGAGCTTGGAGTGGGCATGGTCACCAGCGAAGACTGCTGTGAACACATATTGTAAGTTGTTGTCCACATGCAGCTTCAAAGTAGCTATCACACGGTTGTCCTATCATTCTTTCACCCCAGTTTACAAGATGATATTCGAATAGGATCCACCCTGCATGTCGAGGGCAATAATGGAGTCATTGATAGACATTGTTGATTGGTATGCCTGACCATCTAACACCTTCATACGGATGTTCAACGCGGAGAAGCCTCTGCATGTTCTACCGAAGTTTGCCTTGGACATACTCGTCATGCAGGAAGTAGTATATCACATCTCGGCAAGATTGACAGCTAGACTGCAACGAAAAAAGAAGGCCCCTTGGCCCGCTCTTCCATTGCAGGTTGGATGATATGAGATCCAGAGTTTCAATCAAGCATATGTCGAAGCATAGAAGATGAAGAAGTATCCATTCAACCTCCAAAGTTACAATCCATATGACCCACATTATATTGTGAAAGATCACTGCATGAGAGTATAGTTCAACTGGATCCACGGGGCATTTCATTGGGCTGAGGAGGACCCATGGAGATATTTATACAGTTTCTCTAGAACCAATCAACAAGTCGGATTTGTTGTGGAGCAGTAGAAAAGCAACATGAAGTAGCATCCCAGAGAGCACCAGCACCAGCACCAGTAGCAGTATAGGCAAGCATACCGGTCCGCAACAAGGGCAAGAGGAATATTATCGATCGCATGGAGGTAGAGCAAAGCTAAAAGTTCCGAGTATATCCACTGGTAAAGAAAGAAACTATGGCTATAGAGGCGAAGAGGCAACGACACAACAAGCGAATCGTGCAAAGGCAGAGGGAGAAGAGAAGAATGGAGGAAACAGAGAAGGAGTTGCATGACCTAAAGGAGCATTTCCGGAAGGAACAAGAGCTACGCAAATAGGAGAAGGAAGCGTAGCAGCAATGGGTACAGCAGGGGGCACAACATGTGCAAATAGATTAAACAATGCCCGTATAGGTAGTGGATTCATCAGAACAATTGGCATCAGGCAGACAGGGTGAACCATCGCGGGAACAGGACTTCGCTTGTGAGATAGAGTAAGCACTTCAATAATTGGATACGGGTATGCAGAAATGAGAATCGAAACAGGACATCAACCTTATGCCTCACCACCAAGAGGTCGACTTACCTGCTTCACCGCCTCCAGATAATGAGCAAGTCTCAAGCGACCGAGGAGGCACTAAGATCCTAAGAGATTAGTCGGAATGAGAGATGCACATCTCATTCGATGAGTCTCAACATAGAGTTGTGCAGTCTCGTCGACCTCGGATTATCATACATCTCTTGCGCAAGTTAAGGAACGAGTGATTGTTTCTGACATGCGCAAACATCTAGCATCCTTGGATGATGCAACCGCAGTGTATGCCAAAGCCACTAACTCAAGTGTTCGCGTTCTGATAGTTGAAAATGAGCGAATGGATAAGGAAATTTAGACGGCCAGCAAGGAGGAGAGTTGGTGACAACGTCCGCTCGCGCTGAACTAAAGAAAGCAATACTAGATGAAGTGTTTTCCCTTTACACATGTATGCAAGTGTTGTACTCCAAGTTTCGTACTGTTAGCTTTGCTGTGCAAAGGCATCAAAAATGGATTCAAACACTCTCAAAGGTTGCAATTACACTTATAAATATGCCAAAGGATCCATGGTTGTTGTTCAAATCCTCAAATTTTGGCTAAAAGTCTTCCACCGATAAAAAAAAATTTGCAAGAGGAAAGCCCTTTGGAGGGCAGGAATACACTATCGGGAGGCGAAAGTACCCCAAAAACCATGTAAAAACCAAATCACAGGCTTAAGGATCCGCATTAATCTCAGCCGTGGGATCCGGCCGATCAACGGTCCAGATTGCGTCGGCATATCGCAAGTCGAAGGAGGCAGCGGCAGCGACATGAGACATCGCCAATGAGCAATCGCCGATATCGCATCGACGTATCGCAATGGAGCACTTACAATAGAGGCTTTATTATTGTGCGATGAGCGATCGCCGATATCGCTATCGGTGTATCGCTATCGGCGATTACAAAGGGGCGAGCTTTAACATATGTTATATTGCAATGCGATGGGCCGGACCCGATAGCAATATAGCGCTCCATTTCATAATATTTCAGGTCTGCGCCTGAGCCATTTTCAATGGTTTTGGGTGCATTCTCTACGAATTATGAAATATAAAGAAAACCGTCAACCTTATCGGACCGCTTTTGCTCAGCAAGTGGTTTTCGTACAAACGAGTCTGATGCAATAAAATTCTTCCACGCGTCCTCTGTACATTTCCAAAACAGCCTTGCTATCGGGACGTAAAGGATAGTCAGGAAAGGGCTTCCGATATTCACCTCAACCGTTCGGTTTCTTGAAGGCAGATCAACCGTTGAAGGACAGCAACCAACCTGCAGCAAATAAATGTTACGTGGAGTAAAAGTTTGGTTGACCAGAATTTCAAAAAAACATTAAATGAAGTTCAATGGCATTCGTAAATGTGAAGAGGCGAAGCAGCGTTGAGCTTATGGAAGCAGAAGCCGTGAAGGGAACCATGCCTGAACCTTTTAAAGTCCAAATTGAAGCAGTAATGGGCGGGAATACTCAGTTTGGCAGTGTTTTCACTGATTATAAGCAGACAGTCATGATTGAGCCATTTTATCGTTCGACGACTGCATTTAATCAATAGTATGACCGAGGAGGAAGAAGGACACCGCCGATCAAGTCAGAGCATTCAACGGTTATGGGTTTCACCCTTATTTCACTCCACCTGCCCAAGGAGGACCTCAGAGCGCCAGAGAAGGTCAAATCCATTTAAAACACAATCGGACTTGTATTAGAGGCCCATTTCTAAGTGTAAATGTGGTTGGTGGCCATTTATTAGCTCTTCCACGCATGTCTAGTGGAGATATTTTGTAATGTAACACCATATATACTCAGAAGAGAAATGTAATCAGATTGATGAGTGTTTGATGAATGAGAGCTTATTGTAGCCTCTTAACTTTTGGAGACTGCTAATACTATGAGACCTGCAACTTTTGGTCTTGATTTCCACTAATACAAGCTTCTTTTGCTATTACCTGCTCGCTTTTCAATTCTTCTATGTTCTAGGCTCTGCCTGCTTCGCATTTAGTTGATGTGCTGTGAATATTTGGAATTTGAGGGGCTGTCATCCCACCTCTATGTTAAAATTTAGTGGTTCATTGAAAATTGCTTGTAGGTTGTTGTTATTCTAATACCAGAGAGTTGTCATCCTCACTATATATAGAATAGTAGTCTTGCAGACCTTCTAACTAGTTGCATCTGGCCATCACAAAGCCTTGTGCATCTGCTGGTGCAATCGATCTTCTCCATCATCACTTTTACTTTAAGCTGTGAGTAGTTGGTGGTTAAAAGCCTTGTAGTGTGGGGGTCTTCACCCATGTCTGGGGAAAATCATAGTAGGAGTGGTTATCTGGCTTAAAGGTGATGCACATCTTCCATTTATCCATCATTTCATCCAAAAAAACTGTTGAATTTTTAATGTTCCTGAGCATCACTGATTTACAACCTAGGTGAGTTTCTTGGGGTGATAACATTAATTGGCGTCGTTGCCGGGGAGAGGAGAATTGGAGCTCAAGCTTCCCTGGGAAAACGACATAGTTTCAAGCTTTGATGACAGACAAGGTTTGAACACAGTATTGGTTGTAATCTTCTGTCTGGCGACTCCATTGGTGGAAGACCATCCTTTGGTGACTCCACTTTGAAGGTCTGGCTTAGTTTGTGAGGCATACTAGAAGAAATCCGCAGAAATCTCCAACTGAACCATTGCATGACCCTGAGAAAGTTGTTAAATCGAAGAAATCATCACAGAAAGGGGCATCAGGATCAGGTAAGCCTAAAAACTCCAATTTATCTCTGAAAGATGAGTTTATAACTGAAGAATTACAACTTGAAGTCTTAGATCCCAACACTGTTAATAAAGGAATTCCTTCAGAGATTAGTTCAGCCCCTTGTGCAGTTAGTTCCCCTTTGAATCTCAGTCCAAAGAAAGCTTCCCATACTTTCCAAAACATCCCAATATCTCTATTATTTCCTACTGCTCCATCCGCTAGTGCTCTTCCACATATTCAAAACATGGCAGGACAACAAGCACCTACTAGGATCGAGAGGATTGTTGCTGCTAGATATGGACCTTTGGTATTGCCTGTGCCTCTAAATCCTATGCCTATGGGAGAATATCAAAAATATATGCCTAAATTTACTGGAACAGAGGGAGTGACAGCAGAAAAACATCTTGAAGCTTTTTACAGTTATGCTGATAATTTAGATATAAATGAGAATGATGTATGGATGAGAGTTTTTGTCCTAAGCCTTGATGGAGAGGCTAGGAAGTGGTTTAGAGAATTACCCCAAAGATCCATAATGGACATTGAAGCATTAGATGATGCATTTTTGAAGCAATGGGGAGATAAGAAGGACTTGCTGTATTATCATACAGAGTTTGGAAACTTGAAAAGAGAAAAGGGTGAGTCTTTGCCTAACTTCAATAAAAGATTTAATAGAATGTATAGTAAAATACCAGCTGAGGTAAAGCCTACCCCCACTACTGCTAAACTCACATATGCCAATGCTTTTGACTCTGATTTCTGCTTATTGTTGAGAGAAATACGATGTGCTACTCTGGGGGATATGCAAGAGGCAGCCCTGGAGGTGGAATCCAATATTTTGGCAGCAGAGAAGTTAAAGAGTCAAGTTGATAGAAGAAGGCCGAGAGGTGAGGTTTCTTCTTCCCCTGCATCAACTTCAAAGCCTAAATTAGAGAAAATGACTAAAATGATCGAGTCATTGGCTGCTGAAATTTCTAAGTTAAAGGTTGAGCAGACTTCAGGCAAAACAAGGCAGCAAAACATATTTGCTTCAAGAAATACAAACCCATTTAGAAAAGCAAATGAGCAACTACAAACTATGCAAAGGGGTGAAGAAGCAAAAGAGGATCATAAAGTAAAAGCTCCCTTTCAAAATGCAGTCATGGATGGGGAACAATTTGAAGAAGATGAGGATGAAATTCACTGCTTGGAGGATAAAGGCAGCGCTGCATTTTTAACATTGGCCGAATATGAAGAGTCATTGCTGCAAGAAAAAAACAGTCAGAGATGGGACAGTGGTGTTGTTCTGCAATCTAATGAGCAGCAGCAAAGATATAATCTAAGATCCAATGCAAAGAATGTCAAAGAAAATGTTGTACAAGAAACAGCTGCTCAAACAATGCCACAGAATAGCAGGCAAAGAAGACCAGCAGCTGATCCTATCACCCTCAAAGCTCCAGTTCAAGAGGTAAAAATTGCTGATAAAGTATTCTCTTCTTTTAGTTTTGAGTCAGAAATTCAGAAATTGAAAATATCCATGCCTCTGGCTGAATTGGTGAAGAGTGAATTATTCAGAAAACCCATCCTAGAGGCCCTTGAACTAGAGTCTAAACAAACCTCCAATGACTCTGTCAATTTGCAAGATGACAAGCCTGCTATTGTGCTTAGCCCCATGATTGAACCTACTGATAATAGCTCTCCATATTTCTATGTTTCATTAACTATCCATGATAAAATCCTCCACAATTGCCTGCTAGACACTGGGGCCAGCCACAATTTAATGCCTAAAACTGTCATGGAAGAGTTAGGCCTTGATATCACTAGACCTTATCATGATTTGTTCTCTTTTGATTCAAGGAAGGTAAAATGTCTTGGATTAATTAAGGATCTGGCCATTACCTTAACCCAGCTGCCCATGAAAAGTATGATGATGGATATAGTGGTAGCTGATGTTCCTCCGAAGTTTGGTATGCTGTTGTCTAGAGGATGGATGAAGAGACTAGGTGGGACATTGCAGAATGATCTATCTTATGCAACGGTTCCAGTGTTTGGAGGGGAAAGCAGGAGGTTATATAGAGAAGCACAGCTGGCATATATCATTAGTGATGAAAAGAATCCTACAAACCATCCCATATATGCAGTGGACACTGATTTTGGAGCTTGCACTCTCCAAATAGAAGAATCTCAGAAGGCTGCATTACAGATCAAGAAACCAACAGCTCAGGCTGAGCATGATACAGCAGGTCAGATTTGGGAGATGTTCTTTGATGGAGCATGTACCAAGGAGACTGCAGGAGCAGGGGTGGTGCTAGTATCTCCACAACAAGAAACAGTTCAGTTGTCTCTAAAGCTGGTTTTTCAGGTGACAAACAACATAGCAGAATATGAAGCACTGTTGTTGGGCCTTCATGAAGCCAAAGATAGAGGAATAAAAAATCTGAAGGTGTTTGGAGATGTTGATCTGATAATTCAGCAAGTAAATAAAACATTCCAAGCAAAGCATCCAAGGCTGAGAGCTTATAGAGATGAGGTATGGAGAGTCAGAGAGTTCTTTGATTTTTTCTGCATTTCATATATTCCTAGAGCCCAAAATCAGCTTGTTGATTCCCTTGTTGTCTCTGCTAGTCTGTTCATCCCTCCATCACCTCCCAAACTATTTTATGAGATACAAATCAAGTATAGACCCTCTGTGCCTGTTAATGTTCACCACTGGAAGGTTTTTGATGATGATGATGAATTAAATAGGTTCCTTCAAGTCATTGATGAGTTCTCTGAAATGCATATTGACCAAAATAATGATGCTTTGTTCGAGGATCCCAAGGCCCAACTTAGAATTAAAATTGGCAAGAATAGCATAGTCCAGCTTCCTAGTAACCATATCCCTAAGGGTCTAATTCCTCTTGAGAGATTGTTTGATCACAATGATGTGCTTTACAAAGTTGCCAAAAAAGAAGATCAGTCTACAGTTTGTAAGCATGATATAGGAAATCCAGGTCAACCCAAATTCATAAATCTGTCCACTAATTTATCTGCTGATCAGAGTGCTAAATATTGCAAATTAATGAGGCAATTTGCTGATTTGTTCACCTGGGAGTACAGTGATCTGAAAACATTTGACAGGAATATAATTCAGCATAAAATTCCACTTTAGAAAGACACTATTCCGTTCAAACAGAAGCTGAGACCAATGAATCCTATGCTCCTTCCTCTGGTTGAGAAAGAAATTAAAAAGTTGTTGGCTGTTAAGATTATAGTGCCTCTCAGATATTCTAAATGGGTGGCCAATCTGGTTGTTGTGAGGAAGAAGAATGGAGAAATCAGACTGTGCGTTGATTTCAGGAATCTAAATAAATGCTCTAAAAAGGATAATTATCCCCTGCCAAAAATGGAGCATTTGTTGCAGCAAGTCTCAAGGGCCAAAGTAATGTCCTTTATAGATGGATTTTCAGGCTTTAATCAAATCGTTGTGCATCCAGATGATCAAGAAAAGACAGCATTTACCACTCCTTGGGGCACGTTCATGTATGCAAAAATGCCATTTGGGCTGATGAATGCTGGAGCAACCTTTCAGCGTGCTATGGATATTGCTTTTGTAGGTGAAAAGGATAAATTCGTGCTGATATATCTGGATGACATAACTGTTTATTCTGGCAGCCATCATGATCATCTACAGCATTTAAAGAAGATGTTTTTAAAGTGCAGGAAATTTGGAGTTTCACTCAATCCTAAAAAATCCCAATTTGCTTTGGAAGAAGGCAAACTATTGGGGCATGTAGTGTCTATTGTAGGTTTTCAAATTGACCTAGAAAGAGTCAAAGCGATTCAGGCCCTGACTCTTCCAAGATCAAAGAAGGATATACAGTCTTTTCTGGGCAAAATTAACTTTGTAAGGAGGTTCATTCCTAATTTTGCAGAGTTGGTTAAGCACATAACCTCCATGTTGAAAAAGGGAGCAGAGGTAAAGTGGACTGATGCGGCCAGAAAATCATTTGAGTCCATTAAGATGGCTATTGTGGAAGCTCCTACTTTAATAAGCCCTGATTATAGCAAGGAGTTTCATCTATTCTCATTTGCCTCTAAGGATACCATTGCAGTTGTCCTGTTGCAGCAAGATGAAGCAGGTCAAGAGCATCCAGTGGCCTTTTTCAGCAAGAATTTGAGGGATGCTGAACTAAGGTATGATATTATTGAAAAGCAGGCTTATGCTCTTATCAAATCTTTGAAAGCTTTCAGAGTATACATCTTGCATTCCAAAATAGTTGCATATGTGCCTTCTGCTGCAATAAAGGATGTCTTAACGCAGCCTGATGCTAATGGAAAGAGAGCGAAATGGATTGCAAAAATGATAGAATTTAACATAGAACTGAAGCCCACCAAGCTGGTAAGAGGCTAGGGGCTTGCTAAACTATTGGCTGAAGAAAATTGCAGGTCTTTGGACATCGATTTCTTGTTCAATGTAGAAGAAAATGGTCTAATGGAAGAACATGAAACAGATGAATCGCAGAGAGGACAGTCAGTGGCCAAGAACCTAGCTTCATCTAGCTGGTATGCTGCGATAATTAACTTCCTTCTAAAGCTAGAAGTTCCTTTAGAATTTTCTCAAAGTCAAGCAAGAACTTTAAAGCTCAAGGCAACGAAATATTGCATCAATGGAGGCTTGCTTTATTAGAGGGATCCATCTGGAGTGCTTTTAAGATGCCTGGACAAAGAACAGGCAATAGAAGTTATGCAGCAATTCCATAGCAGCATGTGTGGAGGACATCATTATTGGAGGACTACAGCCCAAAAGATTCTCAGAGCTGGGTACTATTGGCCTTCTTTATTTTCTGATGAATTTGCTTTTGTCAAATCTTGTGACAAGTGCCAAAGGTTTGAAGGTAAGCAGCAATTAAAATCCCTGCCTCTAAAGCCAATAATTGCAAAAGGACCTTTTCAGCAGTGGGGCTTGGATTTCATTGGTGAAATCAACCCACACTCCAGTGGCCAGCATAGGTGGATATTAGTTGCCACTCATTATTTTACAAAATGGATTGAAGCAATTCCAACAAGGAAGGCTGATCATAATGTGGTCATGAAATTCTTGTCAGAAAACATTTTTAGCAGGTTTGGTTGCCCACATAAGCTTATAACAGATAATGCAGCAGCCTTCAAGGCAAAAGAGTTGGTGGAAATGTGTGATTCAATGGGCATTAAACTTGTTCATTCCACCTCCTATTACCCCCAAGGGAATGGTCTAGCCGAATCCTCTAATAAAAGTCTGATCAGGATTATTAAGAAGCTGTTAGAGGAAAATAAGAAGAATTGGGATGCCAAGCTCAAATATGCGCTTTGGGCAAACAGAGTGACCATCAAAAGATCTACAGGTTGCTCTCCTTTCAAGCTGGTATATGGTACAGATGCTATTTTTCCAACTCAACTTACCCTTGGCAAAGTTGCTCCAAACAGCGCAGAATGAAGAAGATGTTATGGCCAATAGAATCACTGATTTAACAGAATTATATCAGATCAGAGAGCAGTTGATTGAAAAAGCTACAACACATCAACAAAGGATCAAGGAAGCTTGTGATAAGAAGGCAAAAAGGAATAATTTGCAGGTTGGGGATTTGGTTCTAAAATGGGATGCATTTAAAGAAAAGAAAGGAAATCATGGGAAGTTTGATGCTCTCTGGACAGGCCCTTTCATCATTTCACAGATTCAAGGAAACAACACCTTCATACTGAAAAGTATGGGAGGAGAACCAGTCTTTGATGGCCCAGTTAATGGGCAGTTTTTGAAAAACTATGTGATTTAAGTCCTTTGGGCCTTAAAAGCTGTAAATATTTTGCTTTTATCAGTTTTTAGTATAGCTGTAGTAGACTCCATGCCCAATGGAACACTAGGAATTTGGGCTAATTTGTTTGTTGCTGGAAAGGCATTGATCTGCAGGTTCTTGAGACCTCACAGGGAGGCTCTCATCCCCAAAAGGAGCCAGTGTTAGCTTTGCTGTGCAAAGGCATCAAAAATGGATTCAAACACTTTCAAAGGTTTCAATTACACTTATAAATATGCCAAAGGATCCATGGTTGCTGTTCAAATTCTCAAATTTTGGCTAAAAGTCTTCCACTGATAAAAAAAATTGCAAGAGGAAATCCCTTTGGAGGGCAGGAATACACTATCGGGAGGCGAAAGTACCCCAAAAACCATGTAAAAATCAAATCAAAGGCTTAAGGATCCGCATTAATCTCAGCCATGGGATTTGGTCGATCAACGGTCCAGATCGCGTCGGCATATCGCAAGTCGGAGGAGGCAGCGGCAGCGACATGAGACATCGCCAATGAGCAATTGCCGATATCGCATCGGCGTATCGCAATGGAGCACTTACAATAGAGGCTTTATTATTGTGCGATGAGCGATCACTGATATCGCTATTGGCGATTACAAAGGGGTGGGCTTTAACATATGTTATATTGCGATGCAATGGGCCGGACCCGATAGCAATATAGCGCTCCATTTCATAATATTTCAGGTCCGCGCTTGAGCCATTTTCAATGGTTTTGGGTGCATTCTCTACGAATTATGAAATATAAAGAAAACCGCCAACCTTATCGGACCGCTTTTGCTCAGCAAGTGGTTTTCGTACAAACGAGTCCGATGCAATAAAATTCTGCCACGCGCCTTTGTACGTTTCCAAAACAGCCTTACTATCGGGACGTAAAGGACAGTCAGGAAAGGGTTTCCGATATTTACCTCAACCGTTCGGTTTCTTGAGGGCAGATCAACAGTTGACGGAAAGCAACCAACCTGCAGCAAATAAATGTTACGTGGAGTAAAAGTTTGGTTGACCAGTGTTCCAGAAAAACATTAAATGAAGTTCAATGGCATTCGTAAATGTGCAGAGGCGAAGCAGCATTGAGCTTGTGGAAGCAGAAGCCGTGAAGGGAACCATGCCTGAACCTTTTAAAGTCCAAATTGAAGCAGTAATGGGCGGGAATACTCAGTTTGGCAGCGTTTTCACTGATTATAAGCAGACAGTCATGATTGAGCCATTTTATCGTTCGACGACTGCATTTAATCAACAGTATGGCCGAGGAGGAAGAAGGACACCGCCGATCAAGTCAGAGCATTCAACGGTTATGGGTTTCACCCTTATTTCACTCCACTGGGTTTCACCCTTATTTCACTCCACCTGCCCAAGGAGGACCTCAGAGCGCCAGAGAAGGTCAAATCCATTTAAAACACATTCGGATTTGTATCAGAGGCCCATTTCTAAGTGTAAATGTGGTTGGTGGCCATTTATTGGCTCTTCCACGCATGTCTAGCGGAGATATTTTGTAATGTAACACCATATATACTCAGAAGAGAAATGTAATCGGATTGATGAGTGTTTGATGAATGAGAGCTTATTGTAGCCTTTTAACTTCTGGAGACTGTTAATACTATGAGACCTGCAGCTTCTGGTCTTGATTTCCACTAATACAAGCTTCTTTTGCTATTACCTGCTCGCTTTTCAGTTCTTCTATGTTCTAGGCTTTGCCTGCTTCGCATTTAGTTGATGTGATGTGAATATTTGGCATTTGAGGGGCTGTCATCCCACCTCTATGTTAAAATTTAGTGGTTCATTGAAAATTGCTTGCAGGTTGCTATTATTCTAATACCAGAGAACTGTCATCCTCGCTGTATATAGAATAGTAGTCTTGCAGACCTTCTAACTGGTTGCATCTAGCCATCACAGAGCCTTGTGCATCTACTGGTGCAGTCGGTCTTCTCCATCATCACTTTTACTTTAAGTTGTGAGTAGTTGGTGGTTAAAAGCCTTGTAGTGTGGGGGTCTTCACCCATGTCTGGGGAAAATCATAGTAGGAGTGGTTATCTGGCTTAAAGGTGCTGCACATCTTCCATTTATCCATCATTTCATCCAACAAAACTATTGAATTTTTAATGTTCCTGAGCATCACTGGTTTACAACCTAGGTGAGTTTCTTGGGGTGATAACAGGTACATGCATAAGGCAGTCGTCCATCTCAACGGATGGCAACAATGATGTGCTAGAAGAGCACGTATCTTGACAAACTTGCATGTTGTTGTTGATTACATGTAAACATGGACGATGAGATATAAGGGAGCCCACTTCACTTGCCTAAGATGATGAAAGCTAGTGCAGTCGATCTGAAGCCACGTATCTGGAGTCAGATCCTGAACTATGAAGAGCTCCCACAGCTCATCACTAGTATACAGGCTTCCCATGCACAGTATTCAAGAGTAAGGATGTTGTGGTGTGCGCACATGCGATTCCATCTATTGGGACTCTCACCCAGGTGGAGGCAAAGGCATAGGTTTGAATATAGCTTGACTCATACTTCGACGAGTTGATGCACATTTCCACCAGCCTAGACTTGCCCATCAGCGCAAACATCATGCACAAGTATGTTGTTGGTCCAACCGCATTGAAGACAATGGTGCGCATGCTTACAAACGAGTTGTACATAGGAGCCCGAGCAGTGTACCCGGTTGCTATGGAGGCAAGAGTCAAGTTCCAGAAAGATGTCACCTTGGAGCACACGGACACCATCGCGGACTACCGATCTTGGCATTAGTATGTTACTGTTGATCAGCGCGAGGATGTTGAGGAGTTGGACTTCCATGGTTGTCTAAGTCATAGTGATGTCTAGCATGGCTTGCTCAAGCCATTTCTCTCACATGGGTACATGTGCATTGTAATGTAATGTCTTATCAATTGTAAGTCAAGTGTTGATAGTTGGATGTAATAGTTATAAAGTAGATGAAGAGTCATGAGGATAGTTGAACTATCACAAAGGGGAATGTCAAGGGCCACCCCACCCTTTGTTATAAATAGTCCCTCATAACTCATTGTAGAGGCTTTTGGTCAGCCAAGCTTCCAATAAGACTATCTTGGAGAGAGCTTGGACAATATTTTAACGAGCCTTGGCTTCTCCACTGCACAGTGCTAGTACATCTCTTTGGAGGAGCAGGCGGTTGTGGCTGTAACGTTTCTCTATCAGAACTAGTGGTTGGACATGGATGTATTGTATGACTGGAACTTACACTTCTTAATATAATAAGAGCTAACACATTTCATGCATATGTTGTATTGTATTCTATGCTACCTTGTTTACTCTAAATGATATATGTATTTGTTTACTTACGCATGCATGTATATCCATCTGTGTATGTATGTATGAATATTTTTGAAATGTGTTGTTGGTTTAACGATCACTTTGGATTTCTAGCTAACTTTCCTTCCATGTTGTGATGCATCTTTGCTTGTGTGTTCCCTTCTTAACTGCGTGCTATCATAGGTTTCTGAGGGGCGCACACATCTAAACCCCCGTGTGTTAGAACCTCTCATGCACCTTCCTTGCCTCGTTGCAGTTGTCACGCCCTTGCTACCAACAGAGTTATCTTACTTGCGTCTGTGCGAAATCATAGTCAAGGCATTACCATACGACCCACTGTTGGGACTCCTACACCAAACAGTTTGAGGTCTAATTGGTATTTCTTACCGGGGAGATCCCCTAACATGTTGGCAGGTCCAGCACCATCAACAGAGGTGTAATGCTTCGACTAGATTTGCCCTATCAAACTCACATTAACAAGCTAAGGTGATGATTTTACATAGTGCATCTATATTTTGTTTAATCTAACAATTATGTGTATATGATAGCACATAAGAAGAAATTATGGAATAAAAAGGGGTGAACAACATGATGGTGCAACATATCACTGACAAGTCTTAGTATGAACCTAAGGAAGAATCAATTAAGAAGAGAGGAGAAGCAAACTCTCCTGACTTAAGGGAAACCTTCAAAAGTTTAAAGGTTGAGATAAGGAGCTGCAAATATGATAATGAGAAGTTTTTCAGGGCACAAGAAAGGTTGGTGAAAACATAAGGGGAGAAAGTTGAAGTGAATGCAGTGATATTGAAAAGTTTCTCGGATTTGGAGAGGTAAAGATATCATGAGTTAGGAGTTAGTTATAGGATCAGGAAAAGCTCATCTGGACAAAGAAAGCAAGAGGAAAGAAGTAATGGAGTAGATGGAAGTAGATCCAGGAAAAGGCACAGACTACCAAGTGAAGACACAGTAAAGGGAGGTACTCCATTGAGTACTCCGGAGGGAAGAACTAGCACTCATGAGTAGCGATATGATGATACACATAGAATATATCATCATCATCATCAGCATAACAAAAGGAGGGAAAATGAATATGTACTAGAATAATTCAAGAAGGCCAAACCTCCTACATTTGATGGTGAGGTAAAGAGAGAAAAAGGTGTTGAGGCATGGTTGCTTGGGATGAAGAAGTTATTCAAAGTCCACAACTACTATGAGAACATGAAGGCAAAGGTGTCTACCTTTAGTTTGAAAGGCAGGGCCGATATTTGGTGGAAGATTTAAAAAATGTGAAGAACATAATGGATGAGGAGTTGTCCTAGAATGAGTTTGAGAATTATTTTAGAGCAAAGTATTCATCTGAAAGGTATTTTAACAACAAATCTAATGAGTTCTCTGAACTCAAGATGGGGAAAATTTCAGATGAAGAATATACCACTAAATTTTTGGAGTTGTCGAGATATGTTCCCTATCACAAGGATGAAAAGGAAAACAATTAGAGGTATATCAGTGGCGACCACAGGTGTTTAAGGATCGAATTGAGTTTGATGAAACTCTTGAAGATGCAATCAGGAAATTGAAGCAATGTTATGAGAAGTCTATGCATAGACTCGGATATATAGTAGATTAGAAATAAAAAAAGAAACAACAAATTTAATGGAAAAGGGCAGAGAATAGTCAAGGGGATTAAACCAGTCCCTGTAGAACAAGAAAATCAACAGAGCTTCACCATTGCCAACAAAGAAGTTTGACTTGCCCAGACCACAAGATAAGAGGACAAAGGCCATGGGGGAGGACCCTATAAATGTTGGACATGTGGAGAGAGGCACCTGAGGAAATATTTCCAACGCAACAATTTTGACCGAAGACTATATAATGCATAAGGGGCAGAAACAGTTAGGGACGTGGTCCCAAACGTGCCAAGAATTTATAAAGTTGTGGATAATCTCCAAGTGGGCCATCAAGCAATAATTATCGAAATGGAATGTATGCTCTCTGATCAAGTCATTTCAATTTTAATTGAACCTGGTTCAAATTATAGTTATATCAACCCAACGAAGGTATAAAAATGAAATTTGAGCAAAGAAGCACACCAGGAGTCATGGCTAGTTCAAGTTGCCACCGAGACCAAAATAAGCATGGAGTATATTATTAGATCATGTCCTTTTAGGCTTAAGGATGTGGCTACATCAACTGATTTTAACTTGTTGCTTTTGGGTGCATATGATGCATTATTAGGGATGGACTGGTTGTCTATTGGGGATGGACTGGTTATCCCCGCATCGCAATAAGGTGGACGGTTATGAAAATAGGGTCGAGTGCATTGATGAGAATGGAGAATGAAGGGTGTTGCAAGGAAAAATGAAGCCCATATCAGTAAGGCAAATCACAATGATGCAAGCCAAATGAAATTGTCAAAAAGGATGTAAATTATTTGTTGTGAAAATAACCAACAATTGTGAGAATGATAGTAGCAGTAACTGGCTAGAACACCCAATTCAAAAACATTATGTTGATGTATTTCCAGAAGAGATCCTTGGATTACCTCCACATAGGGAAGTGGATTTCTCCATAGAATTTTTCTCAGGAATTGCACCAACATCTAAAGTTTTGTACTAGATGAGTACCCCAAAACTCATGGAACTGAAGCTATAACTAAAAGAAATGTTAGACAAGGGATACATCAGGCCAAGTGTGTTGTCGTGGGGTGTGTTGTCGTTGTTGTAACACCCTCCAAAATTTTGGCTTACATTCAAATTTCACAGCCTATTTTAGCCTTGCATGTTGTCATTTCTAGTAGTAAGAGTCATTCCATGTACATTCTCTAAGTTTTCTAGTCCCTCTGTAAAGAAAATCAAGTGTCATCTTTGGGCATGGGAACTATCGCACATCACAAAAGTAGAGTTATGTTTAATTTCAAGGGGAAAATTTGATGTCGATGGGTCCTATTTATCATATATACATGTGTTATACCCATCCAAAAGTTTCATGCACTATCGCAGAAGTGTCGTCACAACTATATCGTAAGTGTCACACTTGGAGGAGTATGTTGTTCTATCGTCACACTAAGGGGACCATGTTGTTTCTAAGTGTTTATTGTTTGATGTTGTGTCGTCAATTGTTTTGAGTGTGTGATCGTGTTCAAGTCCAACCTAGGTTTCATATTTGCTTCATTAATTCCCCACACAACCAAATTCTCGAAAGCTCCTTGCCCAAGCAACTTGACCAAACTCGGCCTCCTTGAACTTCACATTGCATAGTAGTAAGGCTCAAGCTCCCCCTTACCTCCTGGAACTGTGTAATGCACATTTACTGCCTCCAAGGACTATGCATTACGCAGTCACAATGCTCAACCATGCCCTCTTAACCTCCACAATTGTGCAGTTCACCTTCCTTGTCAACCTCCTTTTGCACATTACATAGTGACAAGCAACAAGATGCCTCCATGGCTCCTTGAACTATGGAATTGTGTAATCCCCTAGCCTCTCTCTCTCTCTTATGTTGCACATTGGGCAACCCTAAGGTTGAAGCTTGCCTCACTACACTCCTCAACTACGTAGTCATCTTTCCCACGCCTCAAGAACTACACATTATTTAGTCTCGAGCTTTAGTCCATCACTATTGGCCCCTAGAACTATGCATTGTGCAATCCCTGAGCTTTCCTCTCATTCCAACACCTACTTCTAGCTCAATCAACATTTTCATCAAGCAAGCTAGACTAGGATATTTCCAGACTGATGTCATTTTTTCAATAGTGATTTCCAGTTGTAGGTATTGTACTTTGTCATGACAAGATGATGATTAAGGAGAAGAAGAAGGAGTCCATGCTAGAGGACACTTTTGAAGCCGCAAGGACAAGTAAATCATTGAATGAGAAGATGAAGGGACACCATATTGCGACAAAAGTTGAAGATTAAGATCATAGTGAACACTCCCTACCTTAAAGCCTTATGGAGGAGGAAGAGGAAGACCATGTAACATATTTTTAGAAGAAACAAAGTTAGTTTCAGAAAGAGTGGCTTGACATTACCACATCATCATCTAGTCCATGTCATCAATGTCATGTCATGTCTTGTCAAGGTGTTACTTCAAGGTGTCATATGAGTCATCACTTGTGGTTGTAATTATGTAATTTCTAATAATATGAGAAATGCAATGTAAAGTGGAAGTCGAAGGGTCACCTATGGAATGTGAAAAGTGAAGTAGAAGTCAAGGAGTCTCATGTAAATTTGAAAGTTAGATGGAATTTCAAGAGTCATGAGGTTAGTCCAAGGGTCACAAGGGAGGTGGAGAGTCACCTCATTTTTTTACATATACACCCTCATAATTCAAGCAAGGGACTTTTCACTTTGGCTGCTCTAACCAGGCATTAGAGAGGAAGATAGTTATTTTGAGGAGCAAGTGGGAGCTTTAACGCTCCACTATTGAAGCTAGTGATGTTCAACATATCGATGTATCTTGGAACTTTTGCTTAATACTTAAAGCTCATTGAGCCAACACACTTTGAAGTGTATGTCGTAAATATTGTAAGACTATCGTTTGAATTTTTGTGATATATGTTGTTCCATTTGTGCTAAAGAAAATTAACTATTTCAGTGGCTTTGGTGCTTATCTTGTTGAAGGTGTATTGTATTTACTTTAAAGATCATTACTACTATGTGAATTATTTCGCTAGTTGTTTAACAATTCCTATATATATATAATTCTCGTGTGTCTTTACTAGATTAGTATTGTTACTCTTCTTTAAAGGCTTACTTTCATCTCCCTTCGATGAAATAACCTTGTTACATTCTACAATTGAATATTTCACAATGCATACTCACTTGTTCATTCAAAAGTACATGCATATTACTCTCTCTTGCTAACCATCATAGCCAAGGCAAATCTCTAAGAAAAATGGCATTCAGTCCTTATTTCCGGAAGGGCTCCTATACCAAACAGCGTGAAGTCTAATTGGGACTTTTCATAGGGGAGACCCCCTTGCATGTTGGCGAATTCCAGCACCGTCCTGACGCTAGAATGAGGGAAACCACCTTTTTATGGTTGATAACTCACCACATATTAACAAGCAAACTTCCGCACAAGGAAATAATGTTCCCTTTTCCACTCCAACTCATACTCTTGAGAGAGAGGAAACTTCTCATCCTAGTTCAGGACAAGCATTTGAGGTTACTTACGACCAGATCCAGACAATCCGACCTATTACTCATCAGTTTGTGAGACCTCTTGGTCTACTCCTTGTTGTTGGTATTCCACTTCATAAGCCTATAAAGAAATAAACAACTCTCAGTGGCATATTTATTTCTTCGGTGGAAGATTTGGTTATTGCAACCCTTGAGGAGTTGGCCAATCCTACATAAGGAACAAATCACCCAGGCGAACTTCCACCTGTTAAGGAGAATTTAGATAGTGAAGGGGAAGAATTTCAATTTTTTCACAACATCTTGATTATAACATAGATTTTAACGGTGAAGGAGAGGCCTCTTCAAAGTCACAAGCAGAGGAGGAGGAAGGAGAAGAAGACACGGCAGATGCAAATTTGGATTGGATGGCCCAAGGGCCACTCGCCCTTCCTGATAACCTTCATAAAATGCCAAAACATTCAGAAACATTGTTGTCAAAGTTCAATCCCGATAAGAAGACCAAAGCAGAAGACCATATTAATGACTTCTACATGCATTTACGAATGCTTAAGGTACATTTTGATGATGTTGCCTATAGACTTTTTCCACAGACTTTAGAAGGTAGAGCGTATGTATGGTATCACAGTCTTCCGGCCAATTCAATCCATAGTTGGAGGGAGTTTAAGAAGTTGTTTTTGGAAAAAAATGTTGATGATAAAACTCTTTCCATGTTATTAAAAGAAATTGGGAACTTGAAAATGGGGGACAAAGAAAGAGTTAAATATTTCAACCAAATATTTACTCATTTGTTGAACAAGTTCCCTGTTCATGTACAACCACACAATGATGTTACTAAATATTATTATACAGTTTCCTTGCCAACTAATATTTTTGTGTTTGTCAAAAGAGCTGCAAAGGATACTCTAGCCTTAAACTTTGCAGAATCTATTATTATTGAAAAAAATTGTGTTCTATTGGAGTCATTGAAGACATCGATGATCCTAAAGACTCTAAGGAAACTGGTAAGAATACCCAAGCCTCTTCCAGTAAAGCTAAGGAGAAATATTTTTTCAATATGGAAGGCTTGACCAAGTCTTTGAAGTTGCTCACAAATGAAGTATTGGAGTTAAAGAGGAGGTCAAGTGAGGCATCCACTACCAGAAACAAGTCTTTTAGGTCATATTTCTTTAAAAATAATAATAATTCTCAACCAGCTAAATCATCTCAAAGTTCTAACATGGTGTTCAATGTCAAAATTTTGGGCATGGACAACTTTTGTACTTTTCACCAAGAGAAGCATTCAGAAAAAACATGCCCATGGTGGAACCATAATACAGACATGTTGTCATTGCGACAAACACCCTCCAAAATTTTCCTACACTCGAATTTTGGAGCCTACTGTGGATCTTGTGATTGGTCATTTTGTTGTCACTTCTTGGTCATTGATGCTTTTGGGCTCCCTTCTTGGATTGAAAGTGTCGAAGTCACTTGCTCACACATGCTCAGTCTTCAACATGTGGATGAGAACATTATTTTACATAAGCTTGAACAATCATAGCACATTCAATCAAGATTGAGATTGTGCGATGTCTAATCCATGTCGATAGTCAGTGCGCAGTGACATCGATAATTTCTCACTTCTAGTTGCATTTGTATTTCTCTTTCAGTGAGTTTTTCAAATTGTCGCTTCCGTGCACCTTTGCATTCGCGAGTGTCATTTTCATGTTTTCAGCGTTCACTTTCGCTTGCTTTCACTCTAATTATTATCGTTTTCATGTTATCTTTGCTCTAGCATGTGTTACTTTCATTGTCATTCACATATCGCAAGTGTCGTTCACACTGTAGCAATCGTCATATTTTTGCATGTTAAGTGTCACATGATGTACATGAGCTTGTTTTGGTGGTTTCAAGAGGTTATATTTGTGAAAATGAGTTGATCTTACCATGTATACATCTGTCACACTCATTTCCAAAGTTTTAAGCATTGTCGCACAAGTGTCGTCATTGTCGTCGCAAAGTGTATCTTTAGTGTCACACTTGTCGTAAGTTGTCGCAAAGGTTGTCACACTAAGGGAAGTATGTGCTCATGTGTTCTAGATGATCTATGTTGTTTCATCAAATGTCTAAGTGTGTGATCATAGTCAAGTCTTATCACTGTTCACATCAGTTTCAATGATCCCACACTTGGGCCAAATTTATGGAAATTCCTAGCAACTGATGCTCATGCAGTCTTCCTGAACTACGCATTGCGTAGTCCCAACCCTCAAGCTGCAACCTTTCCTCTTGACACTACAAAATTCATAGTTCCTACCTCCCAGGATTGTTCAATGCGCAGTTTTAGTGCTCAATCTTATGTCTTGGCCTCCAAAATTGCGCAATTCAGCACTCCATGCTGGCCCCAACTATGCATTGTGTGATCTCTGAGCTCAAGATCAAACCTTGACCTCTTGAACTATGCAACTACGTAATCACCGGGCCTTCCCTACCTTCCAAAACTACATAGTTGGCTGAAGTAGTGCAAAATTCCTCAGCCTGGCTCACTGACTCCCAAAACTGTGAAATTTATCTCTCCTGCTCAGTTTGTATTGCACATTGCGCAATCTCAAGGCTCAAGCCTCAACCCTGATCTCTTGAGCTGTGTAATTGCGCAATCATTTGGGCTCCTCTATCCTCCAGAATTGTGCAATAGTTTGATCTAGTGCCCATCCCCTTAACCTATCACATTGAGCTCCCAAATTGAGCAGTTTTCTTCCTCAGTCTAGCGTGAATTGCGCATTTCGAAGTCTCAAGGCTCAAGCCTAACCCTTCACTACTTGAGTTGTGCAATTGCATAGTCACTAAGCCTGTCCCTCAGCTTTCCACCCAGTTCTCACTCATTCAGTGGATCATCATGCAACATCTTAGAATAAAGGTTTATCAGACTGATGTCGTCTTGTCATGAGTGGATCACAGATGCATCTACTCTATCATGTTATGGAAAGATGATGAAGAAGGAGATGGAGATGGAGGACATGGTAGAAGACACGTATGAAGCTGAAGAGCTAAGATTATCATCAGGCGAGAAGGAAAAGGAACACTGAACTATAACAAAAGATGAAAGAGCAAGATCACACGGAAGACTCCTTATTTTAAGTCATAAGGAGGAGGAAGAAGAAGAACATGCACGATATTTTCGAGAAGACACAAATAAAGCAACAACACATAATGGCTTGGCACTACCACATAATCATGCAATCCATGTCATCAATGTCATGTCATGTCCTATCATGAGTCATCATGTGCCACATCATTTGTGGATTATGTAATTCTATATCGGAAAATGTATTGTAAAGTGGAAGTCTAAAGGACACATTCAGAATATGAAGAGTCATGTAAAGTCGAAAATTCATAGGAAATCAAACAGTCATGGGGGTAGTCACAGAGTCACAAGGAAGGTGAAGCATCACCTCTTGGTTATATATACACCCTCATTATATGAGCAAAGGTATTTTCACCTTGGCTCCTCCCGCAAGGCATTACAGAGACAGACTAGTTCTTTTGGGGAGCAGGGAGTGGCTCCAACTCTCCACTACTAGAGCTAGTGGTGTTCATTGTATACATGTGTCTTGGAACTTTTAATTAATATCAAAAGCCTTATGGCTAGCACATTCTTCATGCATGGATTATGGATATTTGTAATATTATTCTCTGAATGTTTGTAATTCATGTTTTCCTTCATTTGTGCTAAAGTAGTTGATCTATTTCAGTTATTTGGGTACTTATCATATTGAGAGTGTGTTTTAATTGTTATTATCATTGTCGCATCCCCGTGGACTTTTCTGCTAGATATTGGACATATCTTTCTTGTTGTATTCGTTGCAATGACCGTCGCATCGTTGTGGACTATTCTGGTGGATGTTGAATGGATTCTTCCTATTTATGTGTCTCTCTACTAGGGTGGTACTATTACCTCTCTCTTAAAGGCTCACTTCTCTCACCCCCTCTGCAATAAAAGAACTGTAACACATATATGACCGAACACACACTAGACACACGCCCTTGCTTTTCAAAGGCACATTTGCACTCCCCTTTCTGGTCGGCAGTTAGAGCCAAGGAAAATCTGTAAGAATATAGGTAGTCAGGTCGATACTCCGAATGGGGCTCCTATTCCAAATAGTGTGAGGTCTAATTGGGACTTCACATCAGGGAGACCCCATTTGTTAATAGATTTCCAGCACCATCAACAAAATGGCACTAGAAGGAGGGCCACATGACAAGTTGAGCCCTTTGAGTCTATTTTGAATCTCTTATTGTAAATTACTCATCCTCAAATCATACTCTCAAGGTGTTTCTCTTACCTTTCCCCTGGTGAACTTTCAATCCTTGGTGAGTCTCTCCATGACTCGTCTCAACTCAAGTTTGATGATGGGGGTGATGCGTCCTTTGCCGAGCATGCATCTCTTTTTCTTAAGTTCTATGAATATTATGAAACTAATTGTGAAGATGTGGCTTGTATTGTTTTATGCCTCACCCTTGAAGGTCAAGTTAGCCGATGGCGTCACATTATACCACCTGCCTCTATTCACTCTCTTAACCATCTCATCGAGGAGCTTCATTTATCATTTGATATGTATGATTACCGAGACGCTTATAAAACAATCGATTAGCTTAGAATGGAGCCTAATGAATTAGTTAAGGATTTCTCTAATCGATTCCTTAACCTTTGCTATGAATTTCTTGAAGAAGATATAGATAGGGATTTCTTAAAATAAAAGTTTGAGAGTTTGGTTCATATCTCTTTGTGTGGTGAATCCAGTCCCCCTGATGTTTCTTCATCCCCAACTCTTGTAAACCAAGAGACACCCCTAATTTTAGAGGAGGAACCTGTTATTCCCTTTGTTCCCTGTCCTCCTCCTTTTTCAATTCCTATGTGAGTGCCTCCTTGTAATGATCGTAAAGTTGGGAAATCTACACATCAAATTCCTAATTCATCTTCTCATCCTCCTTCCTCTTTTCATGATTCAAATCCAATATAGGAAATCTTGGAATGGCTCATGAAGACTACGGTGAAAACCAATTTCCTTATTCCTCAAGATGGTATTAACACTCATAACTCTAGTCTTGAATCTGGTTCAGGTTTTTATCGTCCTCTATCATCTACATGATGTGACTCTTTGTACCGTGATTCACTTGATCAATCTGCTGCCTCAACTAGTTTTCCACTCTCCTAATTTTCAAGTTGTTGTTCCAAATTGCAATCAGGTTCAAGATAGCCACATTACACAAGTAGAGGAGCATGTCGAAGGTCAAGATTCTTTCAATCTTCTCCTCTTTTTCAAAATCCTCTGTGTAAAGATGATGTGTCCTCATTCTTGACTGATATTGACTCTATTAATCTCAGCAATGAATCTGTTGTAGCAGCTACAACCACCATCCAAAATTTTGGCTCACATGCAAATTTCGGAGCATACCTTGGATCCTGCAATCGATTGTCCTTGGTCACTTGTTGGTAAGATGATGATCTCAAGTTTCCCCTCCTTGATTTTAAGAGTTGTTCATGTTCTCATCTTTATGCAGCATGTGTCATCTTTGGGCATAGGGGATGTTGTTTTTCTTCAAGGGGGAGCATGCACGCATGAGTTGTTATCATCACATAGACATGTTTCACACTCACTTCACGTACTCTTGTCAAAAGGTTTTTGCATCAAGCAGAGTATGTTTTATACATTATGGATGGTCTATATTGCATCACTAAGTGTTTGTGTGCGATCACAGTCAAGTCTTATCGATGTTTACATATGTTTCATGGATCTCACACTTAGCCAATTTCCCAAGCAACTTAGCCTCATTCATCGTCCCGGAATTGTGCACTTTACTTCTGCAACCATCAAGCTTCCTCCCTTGCCTGTTGGAACTCCACAATGCACAGAGACCCCAACATCCCTTGGCATCCAAAACTATGCAGTGGTTTCCCCCAGTGTCTTTCGCTAGCCGGAACCCGTTGTCTCCATAGATTGCACAGTATTGTCTCTCAACTGCTCAGTCTACCTTGCAACCTGAAACTGTGTAGATGTTTCATCCTGGAACCCATCTTGTAGCAGTGCCTTGCATCTAGAAATTGCGCAATATTGCCTCTTAGCTGCCCAAGTTTCACTACGCTCAAAAATTGCACAAAGGTGTCCTCCCAAGACCCCCATCCCACAGCAGTGTCTTGTGCCTCAAAACTGTGCAGTGTTGTCCAAGCTGCCCTATCTGTCTTGCATTTAGAAACTGCATAGATGGGCCTCCCAGGGCCTCATTCCGACAGTAGTCACTATCCGTTGAAGCTGTGTTGATCTATCTCTCAGTGACTACAAGAAAAGGTGACATGCTAAGATCACTCCCAAGGAGTTGAAGAGAAGGACCAAGAGATCGAGTGATGGAAAAAGATCAGGACCGCATGCAAACTTCGTCGGATGCATGATCATCTCGAGGGTAAGTATGGTAAGTAAAGAACACCTTTCAAAGTACACCTCTTAGTTGAGTTTGCAGGACTGCTTGTCATTGTCATATCATCATGTCTTCAGTAACATGCATGTGTGCAAACACAAAATTCATTTCATGTGTTTCCTCCACACGTCTTGGTTCCTTTTCTCTTGTTTGACCAACTGTCGTCTTCTGCATGTTGATAGCCATGTCATGTTTGTGACCTTTTTCTGGCAATATCGAAGGTTTGTCTTCGTGTGCATGAGTTGTTTCGACTATGAAAACACTCGTCGCACTCACACACAATGTTGTAAGCACTATCGCGCAAATGTCGTTGCAGTCATCCAAAGGTCTATTCGAAGTGTCGCACTTGTCACTTCCACCATTAGATAGTCTCGTAGTCAGTCACTTGAGCATATGTTATCTTGTGGTTTGAGGTGTCTTGTTGTTGAGTCATGTTGAGTGTGTGTTCACAAGGTCATTTATACACGATTTCACTCGCTCACACACTGAGCCAATTTTCCCAAAAATCTGTCAATCGGGCCACCCTCCATCAGTCGGACCTCCACTAAGCTTCACTGCGTAGTCTCAGCCCTCAGTGATTAAGCACTGTTGCCCAGAACTGTGTAAAGCTTGAGGTTGCCCTCCAGGCATTCTGCACTGCACAATCTTGGAATCAACCTGGTTGACTGTCACCCCTGACAACACAAAATTTTCCCAAGAATCCATCTCAGTCTGTGCTTCCCACAAGCCTATCCATCAAGCCTCTTGTTGGTCAACCAGAGAATTTGACTTGGGCAGTGACCTAGGGCTGCACTCATCCCCAAAATTGCGCAGAAGCTACTAGCATGCCTAAAGAAAATTCATAGACAAGAGGGACAGGCACCCACTGCCTGTCACTGCACTGTCTCTAGAAATTGCGCAGCTCTGTCAGTCAATCCCCCTATCAGCTTGCTTACTACTACTCCTTAAAATTGTACAGTTTTCATGGATAGTCCACCTGCTGCCTGACACCTCGCTCAGTTTGGAAACTACGTAGACATGTCCTGCATGATTTCCTCCCAGATCTGCGCAGTTATAGCCATTAAGCTCTCGCTGCCCGATCCCAACCTCCTCTTAAAATATGTGCAGTTTTCACTGCTAGTGCCTCCTGCTGCTCACACTGCCTTCCCCAGAAAAACCGCACATTTCTGTCTCCCAACTAAGCCAGGTCCCGTAGATGTCACTGTTGTCCTAGACTGCTCAACCTAGCCTCTTAGTGACCTCTGCGCAGTTTTTCCCGACAGAGTCCTGGAGCCTCACATCCCATCCTAACATGGGCTATGCGCTATTTCAGAGCCTTGTCCTCTCTCCTGGTCACCTGCACCTGGAAACGAAAGATAATGCATCATGGTAGATTAGGATATTTCCGGATTTGATGTCGTCTTGTCATGAGTGATTGCAGAAATAGGTACATGGATGTGACATGGAACAATGATGAACGGGATGAACAAGCAGTGCATGCTAGAAGACTTGCTCGTGATTGGACAAACACACGAACCATACTAAGTAGAAAGTGAAGGAGACAAATGTGCATGCATGAACCATTAGGCAAACACCAAGACCATTGAAGACTCTCCACACTTTTTCATGCGAAGGTGAAGCTATGGTACACCACGAGCACACTCATCACTCAGCAGCGCAATAGCTCGACACAAACAACACATCCAGCATGTGCCTACCAGCAGTGTCATGTCGAGTTGTGTCATGATTCACCTCGGCCACATCACTATTTAGGGTCATAAATTTGTAATCAATGTAATGTAACGTGGAGCTCCAAGAGATCACCCACGGATGAAGTCAAAGAGTCATGTAAGTCAAACATCCATGAGGGAAGTCGAGCAGTCACAAGGTTCAGTTTCACCCTTGGCTATATATACCCCTCATTTGTACATGCAAATGAATTTTCACCTTGGCTCCTGCCACATAGCCTTGAGAGTCTATATTATTTTCTTTAAGGAATGAGCAATGGCTCCAACGCCCCGCTATCAGGGTTAGTGATGTATGGTGTACAGATGTGTCTTGGAATTTTCGCTTAATTTAGAACCCTGCTAACAGGCCATCACACTTTCACACATGTATTATATTCGTTTGTAAGACTGTTCTTTGGACGCTTGTAATGCATGTTTCTTTAACCTGTACTAAGATAGTTGAACTATTTCGGTTGTTTTAGTGAATATGTTGCTGGAAATGTGTTGTATCAATCGTTAACATTGTCTCGCTCATGTGGACTACTCCATTGGGTGTTGTACTTGCTATTTGTTCACCTTTGTGTTTGTGAATGCTACATCTGTGTGGACTACTCTGCCGGAAGTTGCGCAGATCCTACTGTGTGGTGTGTCTGTAACAGAGTTGCAACTATTCCCTTTTGAGTTGAGACTCACTCTCACCCTCTCCCTATGTACTGAAAGAACTTAGACACAAGTTACACTAAGCACTCACGAGGCACATGAGCCTCATCGTTTGAAGACTAAGTATACCACTCTCATGTGTTGACAAGCAAGAGCTAAGTCATATCCTTAAGATAATGGCAACTAGGCCATCGTACCAGATGGGACTCCTACACCAAACAGTGTGAGGTCTAGTTGGGACTTCGTACCGGGGAGATCCCCTAAATGTTGGCGGGTCCAACACCGTCAACAGAATCAAATGAAATCATTTTGTTTAGATCTGTAGTATTGGGAAATAATCATTCTAATGATGACGATTATTTTGTTGATGTATGTGATGATGAATGCCCAAGTGCAGCAGTTGATTTTTCAGTTTCTCATGAAAATTTTAATTTTAAAGATTTAGATATGGAATATTTTTCTGTCGAAGAAAATGTTATTATCAAAACTTCCTCTTTGTCCCATTATCCCTTGTGCTCTCTTGCTTATGATGCATCTACATGCAATTAAGATACTCCATGCTCTTCAAGTTCTTCATCACATAATCTCACTTATCAATTGACACAAGGCACTGAGGTTGTCCATGATGAAAGAGAAAATAATCACATCATTGAGTATCCTTTCCATCTTGTATCTTCTGTTGTTTTTCATGAAGACAAATCTTCAAATCAACTTGCTCATCAAATTTATCCATCTATATATTTGCGATCAGAATAATCTTTCGACTTGAGTAATCTGGTTGTCAATTTTGTAAAATATGATCAAATCAGTGACAGAGATGGTTGCATCCGGTTAATAGAGATCTCATCGAAATCCATGAAAGCAACTATCCTCGCAACATGCATGATTTGGTTCAATATTCGAAACGTGATTTTACAATCCTTGAAAGTTCCGAGACTTGGCAGAGAGTCAAGGCACTCCAACTTTCGTTGATGGTTATGTTAGGATCTCGCAACTCTGGTGAGACCCCCGAACTAATTCAGGTCTGATGTTCTTTGCAAAACACTTCTTTCTACATGGTTTCACTTCATGTAAATTCTTTCTTGAAATATATTTGTCATTGTGGATATGATATTTCAAACTTTCAAGATTTTATTTCTGATCATATTCAAGATGACTAATCTTCATGCGAATCTCATGTATCAAACTCGAGTTTGGGATGTGTATCTCTCATAGAATCATGGAATTGCGAAGTTGATTATTCTAAAGATTATCTTTGGTCAAAGAAGTCTTACCTATCACACTCTTTTGAAAGCAACTAGCGCCTAATCTCTTTTGTGAATATTCTAATGTTAATTTTGTTAGAAAATTATATATTACGGAGCAATGGAACACATAAAATATTGCAGAAATATAAACACAGAAAACGCACAAAACAAGAGAGACACAGATATACGTGGTTCACCCAGTTTGGGCTACGTCCACCCCGAACAGCCAGTCCTTCCTTTCTATTATCCAGCAAAATGAAGGGACACAACCTACAGCAAATCCGATGTAATATCCTCTGTTTTCTCTCACAGTCTCACCTCTTTGTTTCTCGCTCACAGAATACACATCTATCACACAGCCTCAAATACAATGCCCTCATACAAAGAGAGGGGTTGCCTTCTAGGGCAAAAAAACCCTAAACTAAACATAAGTTCTACCGTCAGATCATCTGCCTAATGAACGGCCCAGATTAACTAGAAATTACTAAACTTTCACAAGGCAATTTTACAGTTGTTTTTAGCTTCGGGGGCGCTGCCCCCGAAACCCCCCGCCAAGGGGGGGCTCCCAAAGACCTCCCCTACAACGAATATTTTACGGGCGGCAACGTTTCGAACTAGGGTCCTATGTGGCGATACCTTTGAATATAGAAGATAATCAGGCTCCACACCCAACAATCTCCCACTTGGAGACTGATTGTAGCAACTCCACCGCTGCTCCATTTGCTGGACAATGACTCCTCTTTGGACCTGGCTGTTTCTCATCTTCATCGTCATCCTTGAAGACCAACTGAAACTGAGTATATTCTCAGTTTCTCCCTGGTTACAACTTTTGTTAGCATATCTGCAGGATTCTGGCTAGTGTGTATCTTTTCCAGCTTCAACTCTCCATCTTCCAACACTGATCGTATGAAATGGTACTTGAGTTGTATGTGTTTAGTCCTGGAATGAAATGCTGAGTTCTTTGCAAGATGAATGGCACTTTGACTATCACTGTATAACGTGCCCATATCATGCTCCTTACCCAATTCACCCATAAACCTTTGTAACCAAATCATTTCTTTACTAGCCTCTGTAGCAGCAACATACTCTGCTTCTGTTGTTGAAAGTGCAACAACACTTTGGATTTTTGAAACCCAACTGACAGTTGTTCCTCCAACAGTAAATACATATCCTGTAGTGCTCCTCCTGTTATCTCTGTCACCTGCCATATCTGCATCAACATATCCTTGTAGGGAGATGTTTGAACCACCAAAGCATAATGCTTGATTTGTGGTACCTTTCAAATATCTGAGAATCCATTTCACTGCCATCCAATGTTCCTTTCCTGGATTGTTCATGTACCTGCTTACAACTCCCACTGCATGTGCAATGTCAGGCCTTGTACAGACCATTGCATACATTAAGCTTCCAACCGCTGATGCATATGGAACTTTAGACATATAATCCATGTCTTCTTGGGTCTTTGGGCACATTTCCTTGCTAAGTTTGAAATGGCTAGCAAAAGGTGTACTAATTGGTTTTGCATTGAGCATGTTAAATATTTTCAACACCTTTTGTATGTACTCATTCTGAGACAATGTTAATTTACGATTTTTCCTGTCTCTAGTTATTCTCATACCAAGGATTTGTTTTGCAGCTCCCAAATCCTTCATTGCAAATGAATTTTCCAATTTTCTTTTGAGCACATTTATTTCCTGCATGTTAGATCCTGCAACAAGCATGTCATCTACATACAATAACAATATAATATAGCTGCCATCATTTTGCTTTTTCAAATAAACACAATGATCAGAGTGACATCTAGTATAACCTTGTTCAGACATAAACTTGTCAAATTTTAGATACCACTGCCTTGGAGCCTGTTTTAAGCCATACAAGCTCTTCTTCAACCTGCACACTAGTTTCTCCTTCCCTTTCACCTCATATCCTTGTGGCTGCTGCATATATATCTCTTCCTCCAAATCCCCATGGAGAAAGGCTGTCTTTACATCTAACTGCTCAAGATGCAAATCTTCAGCTGCTACAAGACTTAAAATAGTTCTGATTGAAGTCATTTTAACAACAAGAGAAAATATTTCATCAAAATCGATACCTTTCTTCTGTGCAAACCCCTTCACCACAAGTCTAGCTTTATACCTCTGTTTTCCTCCATCTTCTTCCTTCAGCCTGTAAACCCATTTATTCTTCAATGTAGTTTTTCCTACAGGCAACCTGACTAAATCCCAAGTCTGGTTATGCATTAAGGATTCCATCTCTTCTTCCATGGCTACCTCCCACTTCTTCCTGCTTTCAACCTGCATTGCTTCTTCGTAACATTCGGGTTCACCGAAATCAGTCAACAATAAATAATATAATGAAGGAGAGTATCGTTCAGGGGGTCTACTTATCCTGGTAGATCTTCTAACACCACTTTCAGGTGTTTGGGGTGCCTGTTGTTGTTGTGGTGGTTGCTGTTGTTGTGGTTGTTGATTATTATTATTTTCAGGCACCTTTCCTTTTTCAGTGATTTCATCAAGAACTGCGTATTCCTTATTTTCCTTTTCCTGTTTCTTTTCCTGCAACTGATTCTTATACAAGACCTTTTCATTGAATATTACATCTTTGCTCCTAATGATTTTGTGATTTTCGTAATCATATAAGCGATAACCAAAATCATTAACACCATATCCAACAAAGGTACATTTCTTTGACTTTGCCTCAAGCTTTGTTCTATTTTCTTTATCAATATGGACAAAGGCCTCACAACCAAAAGGCTTTAAAAATGAGTAGTTTACCTTTTTACCTGTCCATGCTTCCTCTGGAACACCACCATCCAAGGAACTTGAAGGCCATCTGTTTATTAGATAAACAACAGTATCTACAGCATTTGCCCAAAACTGTAAAGGCAATCCTGCATGCAATCTCATGCACCTTGCACGCTCCATGATTGTTCTGTTCATCCTTTATGACACACCATTTTCTTGTGGTGTTCTTGGAACTGTCTTCTCTCTACGAATTCCATGCTCTGAACAGTACCTATCAAACTCTTTGCTGCAATATTCACCTCCATTATCTGATCTAAGACACTTCAATTTCTTTTCTGTCTCAATCTCAACCAAAGCTTTCCATTTCTTGAAAGTATCAAATACATCAGATTTATTCTTAATACAATAAATCCAAGTTTTTCTAGTTGCATCATCAATAAAAGTAACATAATAATGAGAGCCACCGAGAGATGATACCTGAGCAGGTCCCCATACATTTGTATGCACAAGCTCTAATTTTTCATTCTTCTTTTCTTTCCCAACTCTGAGAAATTTGACTCTCTTCTGTTTTCCATAAATGCAATTCTCACAAAAGTCCAAATCAACATTCTTCAAACCCAGCAACAGATTCCTTGAGTGAAGAATCTTCATCCCCTTTTCACTCATGTGTCCGAGCCTATGATGTCATAATGCTGCATCTGCTCCTTTGGAAGTTAAAGCATTAACAAAGTTAGAAATACCATTGCATAAATACAATGTACCAACCTTTTCGCCTTTTGCTATTACCAGGGCTCCTTTGGTGACCTTCCAAGCTTTATCTGTGAAAGTTGTCACACAACCTTCACCGCCTAATTGTCCTATTGAAATCAGATTTTTCTTTAGATCTGGAACATGCCTTACCTCCTTTAATAGCCATTGGTTTCCATTCTGCTGTTTTACAAGAACCTTACCCATTCAATCACCCAGACGAACTTGTCCAAAATCTCCTTGAACATAGTCATGAAAGTATTTCTTATCAGGTGTGGCATGGAATGAAGCCCCTGAATCTACCACCCAGGAATCAGTAATATTTTCGAAAGAAAGAGTCAAAGCATCTTGTAACACCTCACCTGTCACATTTGCTTCATGATTGTTTTCTTGCTGTGCATCTCCTTCTTTTCCCTTCCGAGATCTACAGTCTTTCTTTAGGTGTCCTTTCTTTCCACATTTCCAGCACACTATCCCCGATCTGGACTAGGATCTGCCTTTCCTTGATTTACTGCGATATCCTGAGCTCTTTCCTCTTTCCATTTTTCTTCCTCTAGACTCTGCACTCAAAGCATTTCCTGATGTCTCACTGGAGCTTTTCCGTCGCATTTCCTCGCTAAGGATAGCACCAACAACATCATCAAACTTTAAAGTACTAGATCCAGAAACAGAGTTACTAATGGCCATTACCAAACCATTCCAACTTTCTGGTAATGAGCACAAGAATAACAGAGCTCTAACTTCATCATCAAAGTTTACCCCTACAGAACTTAACTGACTTGTAACTGTATTAAAGTCATTTAAATGGTTTGCAACAGATCCGCCTTCCGACATATTCATATTAAATAACCGTTTCATAAGAAATACCTTGTTTGAGGCTGAGGGTTTTTCATATAGTTTCGACAACGTCTACATCAAACCCTCTGTCGTGGTTTCCTTCGAAATGTTGAAGGCAACTGACGCAGCAAGGCACAACCGTATTGTTCCGAGTGCCTTTCTATCGAGAAGGTTACATTCTTCTTCTTTCATACCCGTCGGCATCTTTGTTTTTCCGCCCAATGGTAGGTATAGATCTTTCTGATACAGATAATCTTCCATCTGCATCTTCCACAGCGAGAAGTTTTGGCCGTTAAATTTCTCGACCCTAAACTTACCTTCTTCCACCATTGCTCCCACTCAAACCAGGAACCCTTCTTTCCTGCGAGTTTATCAGCCAAATAGACCTTCGGCTCTGATACCAGTTGTTAGAAAATTATATATTACGGAGCAATGGAACACATAAAATATTGCAGAAATATAAACACAGAAAACGCACAAAACAAGAGAGACACAGATATACGTGGTTCACCCAGTTTGGGCTACGTCCACCCCGAACAGCCAGTCCTTCCTTTCTATTATCCAGCAAAATGAAGGGACACAACCTACAACAAATCCGCTGTAATATCATCTGTTTTCTCTCACAGTCTCACCTCTTTGTTTCTCGCTCATAGAATACACATCTATCACACAGCCTCAAATACAATGCCCTCATACAAAGAGAGGGGTTGCCTTCTAGGGCAAAAAACCCTAAACTAAACATAAGTTCTACCGTCAGATCATCCGCCTAATGAACGGCCTAGATTGACTAGAAATTACTATACTTTTACAAGGCAATTTTACAGTTGTTTTTAGCTTCGGGGGCGCTACCCCCGAAACCCCCCGCCAGGGGGGGGCTCCCAAAGACCCCCCCTGCAGCGAATATTTTACGGGCGGCAATTTCGAACTGGGGTCCTATGTGGTGATACCTTTGAATATAGAAGATAATCAGGCTCCACACCCAACAATCTCCCACTTGGAGACTGATTGTAGCAACTCCACCGCTGCTCCATTTGCTGGACAATGACTCCTCTTTGGACCTGGCTGTCCTATGTGGCGATACCTTTGAATATAGAAGATAATCAGGCTCCACACCCAACAAATTTTTTTCTTCATTGCACCTGAAATCCTCTTCAGCGTCAATGAATGCATGGTTATTTGACGAATAAAATTCTTCTTCACTTGTTTTACCCTAACTGGTTTCATGTGTTTTTTATACTAATATTCATTTTTACTTCTTTCGACGATTAGGATGCTAGTATAGTGTGTAACCAGTCACAAGAAAATGGTTTGTTACACTTGTCACATGAGGAAGATATATTATGCAAAGCATTTGCGAAGCTATTTAAATTGATTTATCTTTCGTAATTACAAACTGGGAATTTGATGCTTTAATCAACCCATCTGATCGTGATTATGTTTCTGATGACTATCATTCCACTTACTATTTTCCCATCAACACATCCAATGATAGTCGTCTTAAATCCTTTGATTTTTATGGTTCGACATCTCACTATCCAGGTACTTGTCAAGTGGTTGAGGCACTTCCGCACTCGCCAATGGTTATGCCAAGTCCTCACTGTATTTACACACCTGTTGAATATGATCAGATCTATTTTTCCTCACAATATTCTCATCATAAGCCTGTGCCTCTAATTGAAAATTCATCTTTTCAAAAATTTCATGGTTTTTAAGAATATTATCATGAATTTTACGATCCAATCGCTGAATGGTTGGAGCAATCTTGCATGGCAAGCTCTGTCGCAAATAACAAGTTTCGATTGTTCCTCACGCTTGCTAAGGAGTTCAGTGTAGATGGAGACACATTCACGGGAAGCTTCCGAGGTTTGTTAAATAATGGTTCTCATCGAAAAGGTAAGAATATAAACTGGTTAGAAGTGGTGGCTATGGCCTATGTTTCTACTGATAGGCAAGACCTTCAAATTTTTGTGCAAGTTATTCAAGTTCTTATCTTTCCTGTTACACGTTGTTTTATATTTGTTATAATCGACTCCATCCTTGTGATTGTAGGTCGGGAACAATTACGGTGGCTACATTAGAAATTCCATTATACATGACCCCAACCTTCTAGATGATTAGGTTAGGAGTAGGTATAGTTGCATTTTAGTTTACCTACACATTCATCCTGCATTCGTTTCTTATGGTTTGTCTTATATTTTCTTGTTTTGGTTTCACATCATGTTTTGGTTTAACCACTTTCTGTCTTGTCTTTTGGTTTTGTTTCCTTGTTGTGTGTTGTCTTTCCTTTTGTTTTGTGAGACCTTGCATGAAGATGCCATGTTGGCTCAAAAATGAATGTGGCAGAATAGAAAAGGACTTTGTGACTCCTTCTTCCTTGTCTTGGTTACATATTTCGATAGATTATGTTCCAATGGAAAATATGATCCTTGCATTAAGAAATCCTTGCGTCGAACCATGACCTCCATGTCTATTCTAGAAACCTCATCCCTACGCTTGGGTTTTTATGTTTCAGTGTTTTCGGGTTGATCCAATCAAGTAGAGAAGGACAAGGGAAAAATCTAAACAAGAAAACTTAAATAAGAGGTCTCTATATGCTTCTCTGAAGGAACAACCTCTCGTGCTCTCAATAATTCAGGGTCCCTCTTCTGTCCATAAATAAATAAGTGCGAATGCGCAATGCTTTATAAATAAATAAAGGAGAAAGAAGAGAAAGGATTCCTGCGCAGAGAGGTGAAACAAGAAACTCCACCGGGGTACTGTTCAAGTTCACTAGAAGCAGAGCAATGTTTTTGTTACTAAAGCGACTCCGTCAGGGTACTATCCAGGCTTCCCGGCAGTGGAGCAACATCAAAGATGAAAAATTATACTTTGAAAATCTAAAGCTCGCAAACTCCATTACCCTATCCTGAATCGAAACATTGTGTGATCACTAATCTCATGTTTGTTTTAGACTGAGTAAAGGAATGAAGGGGACTATGTTTATGCACGAGGTAATTGGGAAATCCATGGTAATCTGAATGATGAATCAATACATCCTGAAGAACTAGCCTGCATGAAAGAATTGACCAAGGCAAAGAAGTTGGAGTTCTACCAGTGCGTCTCCAAGTGTTGTCGCTACGACAAACACCCTGAAAAGTTTGCATACACTCAAATTTTGGAGCCTACTGTGGATCTTGCGATTGGTAATTATGTTGTCACTACTTGGTGAGTGATGTTTTTGGGCTCCCTTCTTGGATTGGAAGTGTCGAAGTCACTTGCTCACACATGCTCAGTCTGCAACAAGTGCATGAGCGCATTATTTTACACAAGCTTGAACGAGCATAGCACGATCCATCAAGATTGTGCCCATGTGATGTCCAATCCATGTCGACAGTTAGTGCGCACTGACATCGACAGTTTCTCACTTCTACTACGTTTGTATTTATATTTCGGTGAGTTTTGCAAATTGTCGCTTCTACGCACCTTTTTTTTCATGAGTGTCATTTTCATGTTTTTGTTGTCATTTTCACTTGATTTCACTCTAATTAGTGTTGTTTTCATGATATATTTACTTTGAAATGTGTTACTTTCACTGTCGTTCACATATCACAAGTGTCGTTCGCATTGTAGCAATCATCAACTTTTCGCATGTTAAGTGTCAGATGATTGTACATGAGCTTGTTTTGGTGGTTTCAAGAGGTTATCTGATCCAGGTGGATATTGGTGGCCACCCGCCAATTCCACTTGGACCCCCACCATTGTTTCTTTTAGTTTTTCAGTTTCCTTAATTGTAGCACAGTTTACTATTTTTAGTAGTTTTTCGAGCCTTGAACTTCCAGAGCTGTTTTGAGGCCCTAAACGACATTTTTTGGGAAAACTGGGAGTTACGTGGGTCCATAGAGTAATGTTGCTCTTCCCATAGTTGTAGTCCTCGGATAGATCTTTCTAATAAGGTATTGTGCGCGTCAAGAGGAGATCATATGCCAAAGTTACGACCCCGGGAAGTTGATGTACCAATTTACCCAAAACGGGGCCCATAGTTTCGCGCTTCATCTCCTAGGGTTAGGTTTTTGAATGTTTATAGTTTTTCCATTGTTTCTCAACAATAAATAGGCCTTCGAGCCTCATTGTAAGATAGTTCAGAGGCATGTAGCCACCACATCTCTTCTCAGAGATAAGCTACCTTGCCCTAGCTAGTGTATTTCCATTTTTATTTGTAAGCATATTTCAGTATTTTACAGTAATGAAATGAAGTATTATTTCTGCTGCATCTCTGTATGTATGGTTATATCTGTAATTTTTTTGCGTTCCTGTTTAAATCTGGATTAGTGGTATCAGAGCGGTCTTCTCTTTCTTTGTCTTTCTTTGCATGTCCCTAACGGGGTCGGGATATAAGGAGTTAGGGCTTGAACTGGTCGAACCTTTGCAAGACCAACCTCGCAAATCCCGATGACCTCCCATGGCGAATGAAAAGAAAGACGAGGGGACAGGAGATCCTATCAAAATATTTCTCGAAGAGGCCCTTGAGCAACAAAGGAACGCGATGATGGACAACTTTGCCCAAATCCTTCAGCGGCTACCCAGGCGCGACACATCTACTTCTAGCAGCTACTCTGGAAGCGCCACACCTTTTAAGGTACAAGTTAACTTTGACATTCCCATATTTGAGGGTCAGATAGATGCAGACGTTGTAGATAAAAGGTTAAATATGCTAGAAGGGTATTTTTCTGTTCATTATTTTTCCGGCCGAGAAAAGATTACTTTCACTCTTCTCAAAGCCGCCCCCCATGTCAAGGACTGGTGGGAAACCTACTGCGAGCAAAAGGATGAAAGTACAGCCTCATTGTTTTCAACCGCACCCACTTGGAATTCATTCTGGGCTGCCATCAAGGAGCAGTACTACCTTGTCGGAAGCTATGAGGATCAATACATAAAGTGGACCACGCTGCGGCAGGGAAGGGACCAAGACATGCCAGAATTTACCAATATTTTCCATACCCTTCGCACAAAGTTGGGTATCAAGGATTCAGAGCAGCATTTGGTATTCAAATATCGTGGCTACCTGCACAGGTACATCCAGGACGAAATAGAATTCTTGAACATCTCCTCGCTCGGCACGGCATACTGATATGCTATTAAGATCGAGTAAAAGTTTAAATAGAAGAAGCAAGAATTTGGATCTGCAAATCCGAAACAAGGGAAAGGTGCCCCCAAACCGCAAAACAAAGGACAAAGCCAAGGCGGGGTGGCCCAAGACAACCCACCAAAGCTGCAAGCAAAGAACAACGTTGTGAAGCCGAAAAAGGACACAGGAAAGTGGTGTGAGTTCCATAAGAGCCCCACTCACAACACAAGTGAGTGTCGGGCTAAGCAGTCACTAGTGTCCGAGCTAAATGTTTCAGAATCAGATGCATGTTTCGACTCTGATTCAGAACCCGACAAGCGGAATGACAATGGGAAGCAGATTATCGATGCGGAGCCCAACACCACCGTTGCCACCACGAAGATCCAGAACGAGGAACCTGAAGATCCAGAGGAGGAGGAGCACCTCTTCCACTCCCAGATGTGGGTAAATGGCTCGCCGCTATAGTTCATTGTCGATAGCGGGAGCCAAAAGAAACTAATTTTGGCAAAGGTCGTGAAGCAGCTAGGCTTACCGACCACAGCACATCCACAACCGTACACCATTGGGTGGCCTCACCAAGGACAGGATCTTCGCATGAGCCAACAGTGTCGCCTTCCATACAACATCAAGCCCCTCACAGATGAGGTATTGTGTGACGTTGCTCCCCTTGATGTTTGTGATGTATTATTAGGCCAACCATACTTGTGGAAGCGACATGCTGTGTATGAATCAAGGCCTTGTGCTGTTATTGTTACTTTGGGAAATAAGTTGTACAAGATACCAGAGGTAGCACTGCCTACCACCATCTCTTTGGTTACTGCCAAACAATGTAGTAAGCTAATTTCCAAAATCGGCAAATTTGTTTTCCTGATGATATGCCCTCAAGGAAAGAAGAAGACGGTGGCCACGACCTCCAAACAAGGCCCCTCCGCATGACAACTACAGATGGACAAGGTCGTGGAGGAGTACGAGGACATCTTCACCTCCCCCACAGGGGTTCCTCTGCACTATCAGGTCAAGCACTCCATCGATCTGACCTGAGGTGCGTCGCTGCCCAATGGACCAATCTATCGGCACTCCGTTTTGGAGAATGATGAAACAAGAGGCAGATTCAAGCGCTGCTATAGAAAGGTCACATCGTCTGAGTTCATCACCCTGTGGGAGCCCGATCAGGTTGGTACAGAAGAAGGATGGGACTTGGAGACTCTATATTAACTATCGGGTGCTAAACAAGATCAATGTCCGTAATAGGTACCTGATCCCACGGATTGATGACCTCCTGGACCAACTGACAGCGGAAAAATATTTCAACAAGATTGATTTGAAGTCAAGATATCACTAGGTACCAATCGAACCCTCTGATGTGTGGAAGATTGCTTTCAAAGCCAAGGAGGGCCTTTTCGAATGGTTGGTTATGCCTTTCGGGTTGACGAATGCTCCTGCAACCTTCATGAGGATAATGGATGACATCTTGCATCCATTCACCAATGAATTTTTAGTGGTATACTTGGATGACATCCTGATCTTTAGCCAAAGTTGGGAAGAGCACCTCCACCACATCTGACAGGTTCTCCAAACACTGCGGCAACACAAGTTATGTGCCAGTTTGGAGAAATGCACTTTTGGCATGACCTAGGTTCAGTATCTGGGATACATTATTGATGAATAGGGGGTGCCTCTGGATCTATCCAAGATCCAAGTCATTTGGGATTTGCCATGTCCAACCACTCTGATAGAGCTCTGCAACTTTCTGGGTCTTTCCAACTTCTACCACAGGTTCGTGTTGGGATTTTCTCATATCACTTGGCCCTTTAGTCAAGTCACCAAGGGATGAGCGAAAGCAAAATTATTTTGGTATGAATCTCAACAGAAGGCATTCATAGAGTTGAAACATCACCTCTTCTCAGCACCAGTGCTCACATTACCAGACTTGCAACAACTGTTTGAGGTCGAGACAGATGCCTTTGGCTATGCTATTGGGGCAATCCTTACTCAACACGAGCATCTAGTGGCATATCACAGTGAGACACTTTCAGACATAGTCCGGAAGTATCCCACTTATGACAAAGAGATGTATTCCATTGTGCAGGCCCGCCGACAATGGAAGCATTACATTTTGGGGAAGGAAACGGTCATCCACAAAGACCACCGACCCCTACAGTTCATACAGACCCAAGGAAAATTGCAGAATGGTCACCATCAGAAGTGGTCCGCATACCTGCAATAGTTCCATTTGAATATCAAGTATAAGAAGGACATCACCAATAATGTTGCAAATTGCCTCAGTCGACCAACGATCACGACGTTAACCACCGTGTTCAACTCTTGTGGGCACGAGACTTCTGATTGGCCACTTCTCTACAAAAGTGACCTAGAATTCGGCCACACATACCAGACACTCTTGGAGGGTCAGCATGTTCCAGCTTTTCATCTCCAGGATTCCCTCTTATTCCACCTGAGTCACCTTTGTGTTCCTTCAAGCGAGCGTGCCAAGATGATTTGGGGAGCACACTGTAGTCGGGCTGCTGGGCATTTTGGGGTCGAGAAAATGGTGGCAGTACTGCAGAAGTATTTCTATTGGCCGAATCTTCGATAGGATGCTGGGAAGTACATCAGATCATGCACTGCTTGCGCCATTGCCAAACCGACCATCAAGAAGCAAGTCCTCTATACCCCGTTGCTTACCCCTAGTCAACCTTGGGAATCCATCTCCATGTATTACATGTCGAGCCTTCCTTCTACTAAGCATGGAAACGACTGTGTTTTTGTGGTCGTCAACAGGTTCTCGAAGATGGCCATTATGGCGGCCTATAAGAAGAATATCACAGCAGAAGCCACTGCTAAACTCTTCTTTGAACGAGTGTGGGTACACTTTGGGATCCCCTAGTCTATCATCTCAGATCGGGACAATATTTTCCTTAGCACATTTTGGTACAATCTTTGGTCGATGCTAGACACAAAACTCACTAAGTCCACAACCTTCCATCCCCAAACTGATGGCCAGACAAAGGTTGTCAACAAGATGGTCGTACACATTTTGTGCATGTACAACTCAAAGCATCCACACACATGGGATGAGAGCCTCCCCTATGTTCAGCATAGCTATAACCGGGCTCTCCACAGCTTGACTAGCCACAACCCTTTTCAAGTGGGCTTGGGATTCCATCCACTATGTCCCATTGATGTGGCCATGCCATTTCTATCTACTTAGGCAAATTTAGCTCATGTTCAGTCCGAAATAGATAAAGCAAACAACTTCATTGAGCACATCCAACATATTCGCTAGTAGGTCCATGACATTCTGGAGAAATCAAATGCCAAGTACAAGCAACGACATGATCAACATCGGGTGCCACACAAGTTTTAGGTGGGTGACAAATTCTGGTTGCATTTGCAAAAGGAACGACTTACCGAAGCCTATCGGAAACTCAGACCACTCCGATATGGTCCTTACACCATTACGAAGGCTGTGGGAGACAATGCATTTGAGCTCAACATTCCCCCATTCCTTGACCTGCACCCAGTGTTCAATGTGGACTGCCTTCGACCATACTTCCCACCATTACTATACACATCTAACATAGCAGAACAGCTCACACCCACAGAGTTAAATCCATATTGCATGGAACAAGTTGCAACTGATCTAGAAAATCCAATTGTATCAAGTTCTCAAAGCAGGCCAACTCCTTCACCAGGGCAAGTGGCTCACCGGGAACCAAGTTTAGCAGAAGTTTCCTCATCTCATGGAGGAACTCAATGCAATGGGGACCATTGCTTCCTAAGGGGGGATGAATGATCCAGGTGGATATTGGTGGCCACCAACCAATTCCACTTGGACCCCCACCATTGTCTCTTTCATTTTTTTAGTTTCCTTAATTGTAGCACAGTTTACTATTTTTATTTGTTTTTTGGGTCCTAAACTTCCGAAGCCGTTTTGAGGCCCTAAACGATGTTTTTTGGGAAAATTGGGAGCAACATCGGTGATAGACCGATGTTTATCATCGATGTTGCTCTTCCCAAAGTTCTAGTCCTCGGATAGATATTTCTAACGCGGTATTGTGCGCGTCAAACGGAGACCATATGCCAAAGTTACAACCCCGAGAAGTTGATGTACCAATTTACCCAAAACTAGGCCCAGAGTTTGGCGCTTCATCTCCTAGGGTTAAGTTTTTGGATGTTTAGGGTTTTTCCATTGTTTCTCAAAAATAAATAGGCCTTCGAGCCTCATTTTGAGACAGTTCAGAGGCATGTAGCCGCCACATCTCTTCTCACAGATAAGCTACCATCGCCCTAGCTAGTGTATTTCCATTTCTGTTTATAAGCATATTTTAGTATTTTACAGTAATGAAATGAAGTATTATTTCTGTTGCATCTCTGTATGTATGGTTATATCTGTAATTTGTTGTGTTCCTGTTTAAATCCGGATCATTATCTTTGTGAAAATGAGTTGATCTTACCATGTATATATCCATCACACTCATTTCCAAAGTTTTAAGCATTGTCGCATAAGTGTCGCCATTGTCGTCGCAAAGTGTATCTTTGGTGTCACACTTGTCATAAGTTGTCGCACTAAGGGAAGTATGTGCTCATGTGTTCTATATGATCTATGTTGTGTCATCAAATGTCTAAGTTTGTGATCACAGTGAAGTCCTATCACTGTTCACATCAGTTTCATTGATCCCACACTAGGCTAAATTTCTGAAAATTCCCAACAACTTAGCCTCATCTGGTCTTCTTGAGGTGCGCATTGTTCAGTCCCAGCCCTCAAGCCGCAACCTTAAATCTTGACACTATGCAATGCAAGTTTCCTTCCTCCCAATACTGTGAACTACGTAGTTTCAGTGCTCAAGCCCAAGCCTTGGCCTCCAAAATTGTGCAATTCAACCCTCTTGCCTGGCCCCAACTATGCATTGCGCAATCTCTAAGCTCAAGATCAAACCCTGAACTCTTGAACTGCGCAAATGTGCAATCACCAGGCCTACTCTACCTCCCATAACTATGCAGTTGGCTGAAGCGGTGCAAAATCCCTAAGCCTGGCTCACTGACTCAAGGCTCAAGCCTCAGCCCTAAGCTCTTGAAATGTGCAAATGCACAGTCATTTGGGCTCATCTATCCTCCATAACTGCATAATAGGTTGTTCCAATACCCATCCCCTAATCCTGTCACATTGAGCTCCCAAATTGTGCAATTTTCTTCCTTAGTCCAGCCTGAAATGCGCATTTCGCAGTCTCAAGGCTCAATCCTAACCCTTGAATTCCCAAGCTGTGCAATTGCGAAATCACTGAGCCTCTACCTTAGCCTTCCACCCAGTTTCGGCTCAGTTAGTGGATTATCATGCAACATCTTAGACTAAGGCATTATCAAACTGATGTTGTCTTGTCATGAGTAGATTGCAAATGCAGGTACTCTATCATGCTATGGAAAGATGATGAAGAAGGAGATGGAGAATGAGGACATGCTAGAAGACACATATGGAGCTGAAGAGATAAGATGATCATCAAGCGAGAAGGCGAAGGAACACCAGATTATAACGGAAGATGAAAGATCAAGATCACATGGAAGACTCCTCATTTTCAAGTAATAAGGAGGAGGAAGAAGAACACCATGCACCATTTTCGAGAAGACATAAAGAAGGAAACAACAAAGAATGGCTTGGCATTGCCACATCATCATGCAGTCCATGTCATCAGTGTCATGTCTCATCTTGTCATGAGTCATCATGTGCCACATCATTTGTGGATGATGTAATTCTATATTGGAAAAGTGTATTGTAAAGTGAGAGTCCAAAGGACACATTCAGAATATGAAGAGTCATGTAAAGTCAAAAAGTCATAGGAAGCTAAACAATCATGTGGGTAGTCAAAGAGTCACAAGGAAGGTGAAGCATCACCTCTTGGTTATCTATACAACTTCATTGTACGAGCAAAGGACTTTTCGCATTGGCTCCTCCCGCAAGCCATTAGAGAGATGGACTAATTCTTTTGGGGAGCAAGGAGTGGCTCCAATGCTCCACTACTAGAGCTAGTGGTGTTCATTGTATACATGTGTCTTAGAATTTTTACTTAATATCAAAAGCCTTATGGCCAGCACGTTCTTCATGCATGGATTATGGATACTTGTAAGATCATTTTGCGAATGTTTGTAATTCATGTTTGCCTTCATTTGAGCTAAAGTAGTTGAACTATTTTAGTTATTTTGGTACTTATCATATTGAGAATGTGTTGTAATGGTTATTATCATTGACACATCCTCATGGATTGTTATGTTGGATATTAGACATATCTTTCTTGTTGTATTGGTTGCAATGGCCATCACATCGTTGGACTATTTTGCTGGATGTTGAACAAATTCTTCTCTTCCCCCTCCATAATAAAATAACTTTGACACACATAGGACCGAACACACACCAGGCGGGCACATTTGCACTCCCCTCTTTGGCTGAAAGTTAGAGCTAGGGAAAATTTGTAAGAATATATGGTAGTCGGGTCGATACCCCAGATGGGGCTCCTATTCCAAATGGTGTGAGGTCTAATTGGGACTTCACATCAGGGAGACCCCCTTGGTTGATGGATTTCCAACACCGTCAACATGACACTATGATGGCTAATCTGGTTGACACCTTATTAGTGGAGGAACAATCCGAGTAGAGTGAAGAAGCCAATGAACCTGTTGTGATCGAAGAAGTGGATGTTGGACACTCAGTGAATATGTTTAATGTTATATACAACACTGATAAGCAGAGTGTTATTGAACCGTCAGTGAGAGAAGCTCCTCCCGAGTAGTCAACTAGTCATTACAATTTGAGGAGCAAGGGACTTGTTTATTAGCAGGAACTTAAGAAGCAATTGTTATGAACGATTTTACCACCTTTTAATCCAGCTCAAAATTCACAAAACAAGTCTTGATGTACTCCTTCCAAGAACACTTCCACCAATAGGAAAAACAAGTCCATCACTCCTAAAGCATCAAGTAAATCTATGCCACTTGATCCGTCAGCACAACCCGTTAAGATGGAAAGTCTTTATTACAATATTTTTTATGGCATGAAAAGAGCTTGATCCAACATTTCAATCTTTGAGCTCGCAAAGATAATGGGACAACAAGAATTTATTATGTAGGCACTCTCATTGCACTCTTCGACAGGTAAATACTTTTTTGATTCTCAAGTAATGTCCAGTAACTCTTGAGATATTATCGAATATGTAGTCAACGCTAGAAATTTGAATTCCAACACTCTCTGCCCTCCATTTCTTTTAACTTTTGAAATCGTTAATTATAATTTCCATAATTGTTTAGTTAATTCTGGTGCATTCGTGAACGTCGTGCCATATTCTGTTGCCAAGAAAAATAATGCTAAATGGGATAAAATTCATGCACAAATCATACAGTTGGACATATCGTTTGTCCAAGCTATTGGTGAACTCAACAATGTTATCATTTGTTTGTCATCAGATCATAGTGTTCACTAGTGCATAAACATTGTGATTGTGGACATTCCCAAAGCCTATTGTTTACTGTTGAGTAGAGATTGGTCCCAACAAATTACAAGGATATTTTTAAACTGATTGGACACATTCATGGTTTTCATATAAGGTTAAAAAAAACAAGATTCAAGTGGAAAGCGAACCATATATGAAAAATATCGTGACACCACTTGAGGTACATAACAAGTCGGTAGGTTTTGCAAACATCATTTTTGAAAATTGCTTTTTGGAAGTAGATCATAGATGTTATCTAGCTCATCCTTCACCCGTCCCACCAAATACACAGTTGGAAATCCTTCCTCAAAATCCAACTGGTGCAAATGACCTTTGTACAATAGATGTAAATAATAATAGTGTAGGACATAGCTCTAATATTGCTAACACTTGGATATTGTATTTCAATGGTTCAAAACATAGGAGGGATTTGGAGTTGGTTGCATTGTAATAGACACGCAATAGAGAAAACATTTGATCTCTTGCCACTTGGAATTTGAGTGCACCAATAACATTTTCGAATATGAAGCACTCATTCTGGGTTTGAAAAAAGCCATTGACCTCAAAGTTGAAGCGCTCAAAGTAACATGTGACTTAGAAATTGTCACATAACAAGTACGGAATACGATAAATTGTGTGTCACCTAATCTCAGAAATTATCAACAAGAGGTATGGCATTTGATTTCTCAATCCAAGCTTTTAATATTATTTTTGTTCCTCGTATTTGTAATGTCATTGTTGATACATTAGCAAATGTTGTTGTTATATTGCCACCTTTAAAGGATGGTTTTTCTATTGAAATTATTTGTATACCATATGTTCCTGATAATATTACTAATTTTCACGTTTTTGAAGATGACCAGTAGATACTGGATTTCATGATGAACGTTGATGTATTTAAGGATGTAGTTATTGATGAAGACAATCACTAGAAGGCGTTGCACGGGTCAGCACTAGCAAGCAAAGGAAATTCCATGCCCAAGGGTGTGCTATTACTTCAAAAGTTGTACGACCTATAAAATTGGTTTAAGGGGTTAGACAACGCAAAGACTCACAACTCTTCACTTTCGCACAAACAAGTAAATTTTGACATGGAAGAAGATCCGAAGAATGTAAATCTTGGTACTCGTTGTACACCTCAAGAGTGACAAGTTTTTATCTAGATTTTTAAGTAGTACGAAGATGTCTTTACATGGACGTACGATGATCTTTAAATGTACAACACGCAGATATCTAGCATGTAATTCCCATCAAGGAAGGCGGCAAGCCTTTCCAGTAAAAACTGAGAAAATTTCATCCCACACTTGAACACCTCTTTTAGAAAGAATTAAGGAAATTGTTGGACACTCGGATCATATTTAAAGTTCATCATTCAACATGGGTCTCCAATCTAATTCCCGTAAGGAAGAAGTCCAAGGAGATACACATGTGTGTTGATTTTTGCAATTTGAATCATGGTTCAAACAAAGACAATTACCTAGTGTCGTCTATGGAGCAAATTTTGCAAACAGTATCGGGGTTTGAAATGTTTTCGTTGTTGGACGGTTTTTCCAGATACAATGAAGGTCTCGTAGTAGAATCCGATAGACACAAAACCATGTTTAGAACAAAATGGGGGTATGTTTTCCTTCAAAAGAATTCCTTTTCCACTTGTCAACATGGGTGCTACTTTCCAATGCACTATGGACATCACATTCTGCGGTGTAATTGGACAGAGCGTTGTGGTTTTCTTATATGATGTGATAGTGCTTCTGAAGAAGAGATATGACCACTTGTGTCATCTAAAGAAAATTTTCGAGCGATGTCACAAATACGGGATATCTCTTAATCCTAAGAAGAGCATTTTCATAGTGTCTAAGGGAAATATCTTGGCCCACATCATCGTGAAGAGTGGGATTAATGTGGACCTAAAATGGGTTAAAACTATCGCTTAGATTCCCTTTCCGAAAAAAAAAAAAAAAACTATGCAGTCCTTCTTGGGGAAAATCAATTTCCTTTGTAAGTTTATCTGAAACTATGCACAAATAGTGAAACCGTTACAGGAGATGATAAAGAAGGATACAATCTACAGGTGGGATAAAATGGAAAAGGATGCATTTTCCCATTTCAAGCAAGCAATCGCAAAAGCTCAAACACTATATAGTCCAAATTTTGGCAAATATTTCTTGTGGTATACTTTCACTTATGATTCTTCTCTTGTTATCGTACTCACGCAAAAGGGTGATCAAGGTAATGAATGTCCTATATCATTCATGAGTGTTGACATGGAGGGACCTGAATTAAACTATTCTGCCATCGACAAAAAACCTTATTTAGTCTATAAGGTGGTGAAACACTTCAGACCTTATCTTCTAAAAAATTATGTTATCATCTTTGTGTTACACCCAACAGTTAGATGATTGTTTGTTAAACAAGAATTGGGTGAAAGAAGATCGAACTAGATGACAAGCTTACAATGGTAAAATCTCAAGCTCAAGCTAGTTCACATGATAAAAGGCCATGATCTATGACAACTAGCAGTAGAGGCGGTCAATACACCAGAAGATGACTCTTCTGGATGGGAGTAGGAAATTAAAATGTATAACATTGAACAAGCTACCCCCACTAACGCATCCACCTCTTGGTATGTAGACTTAAAGAGGGCTATTAGACTTAAAGCTTTATTATATCAGTTAGTACATGGAGTGCTTTTTAGGAAGCACCATAATGGGGTCCTGGTCAGATATCTGGAAGAACCATAATGGGGTCCTGCTCAGATATATGGAAGCACAATAATGGGGTCCTGCTCAGATATATGGAAGCACCTTATTCATAAAAGGTTTTTCATAATCTTCACGATGGACTAGCCAGTGGAAAATATACAGGTGACACTGCTGCACTCAAGATTATGCAGACCAGTTTATATTGTCCCCCATTACAATCTATTGTTGTAGAATATCCTTTCCAACAATGGGGATTGGACGTCACCAGTGAAATCTTTCCACACTCATCGAAGAAACACTGTTACATCCTCACTTCTACATATTACTTCAAATGGTGGATACAAGTGGTTACTCTTAAGCAAGTGAATGACTAGGAAGTCATCAATTTCCTAAAATTGAATATCATCACCAGGTTTGGCGTTCTGAAATCACTTGTTTTTTATAATGCAACTTATTTCTCATCGCTTAAACTTTATGACTTTGCATTAGAAAATGCCATCGTATTGAAACATTCTTCTATCTATTATCCGTAGGGTAACAATCTTGCTGAGTCAACTAATAAAAACCTTATCTGCATTATCAAGAAGATCATTTACTCTGAATAGAGGAATTAGCACAATGCTTTGGTGAATTGTCTATGGGTTGACTATGTCACGCCTAAACCTTCTCTCAAACCCTCTCCTTACTTTATGGTATATGGAAAATAATTCATCCTACCTCTGAACATCTACCTTCCTGCCCTTCAACTTTCAAAAGGGTCTTAGGGTAACTTTTGTATTTTGGTTTAGAGTAGGATAGACACTCTCTTGAAGTTATAAGAAGAAAGGAATAAATCCAAAGAAAAAATTTCTCTTCATCGAAACCGTATCAAGAGATGGTTTGACAAGAATTATGTGGGGAAGAAGGAATTAAGTGTGGAAGACCTGGTATTGAAGTGTGATAAAGACCACAAAGAGAATAGGAATCACAGTAAGTTCCAATCCCTGTGGATCAAACCTTATCTAGTTCATGACTAGCTTGGCCACCACACTTATCATCTCCAATCTTTGGATGGGAAGATGGACTCTCTTCCTATCAATGGCCAATATTTTAAACAATATTTTCAATAGTAGTCAAGGGATATGGCCCTACCCTTTGTATATATTTCTTTCCTTGTCTTGAGTTTCTCTATTTGTTTGTCGCATTGAGTCTTTCCCATGTTTTTGTTCTTGTAAATAAAACCATGTGTGGAAGTGTTGTGTTTGGTTCCAATGTATGTGGTGAAACGAAAAGGGCTTGTGACACTCAACATTTGGATAACAATTAGTCCTTCTTATTCTTTTTGGTCCATATATTTTGGTCAATGATGTTTCGATGGAAAATATGATCCTTGTGTAAGGAGAACTCTATGTAGAACCATGACACCCATATCTGTTCTAGGAACCTCATCCCTATGCTCAGTTCTTTATGTTTCAGTGTTTTGCATGCTAATCCAATCATGTAGAGAAGGACGAGGGGAAAATATATAACATGGATGCTAATATCATATGTATATATATCATTCTCTGAAGGAACAACCTCTTATGTTCTCAATAAGTCGATATCCTTCTTCCACCCCATGAAATAATAAATTTCAAAGAACAGTGCTATAAATAAAATAAATAAAGGTTGAAAGAAGAGAAAGGCTTCCTGCACAGAGAGGTGAAGTAAGCAACATCATCGGGGTACTAATTAGGCTCGCTAGTAGTGAAGAAATGCTTGCGTTCCTGTAATGACTCTGCCACGATACTGAATAGGCCTGCTAGCAGCAGAGCAACACTAGAGATGAAAACTCGTACTTTGAATATCTTAAAGCTCGTGAACTATATTACCCTTCTCTTGAGTCAAAACAATTGTGATATGGCTAGCATTATGAATGTGTTTTAACCGAGAAAGGAATGGAGGAGAATATATATATATATATATATATACATATACATATATATATATACATATATATATATATATATATATATATATATATATATATATATATATATATATATATATATATATAGATATATATATATATATATAACCGGGTTAAGTGGAAAAATCAGAGTAATCTGCACCTTAAATCAATACTTCCTGAAGAACTAGAGCTTTCACAAAAGATTAAACCAAGGCAGAGAAGCTGGAATTCTGCCAGTGTGTCGCCAAGTGTCGTCGCTGATACAACACTTTGCAAAATTTTGGCTTACATTCAAATTTTGGAGCTAACTTTAGCCTTGCATGTTGTCATTTCTAGTTGTAAGAATCATTCCATGTATATTCTCTAACTTTTCTAGTCCCTTTCTAACGAAACTCAAGTGTCGTGTTTTAGCATGGGAAGTGTCACACATCGCAAAAGCATAGTTATGTTTCATTTCAAGGGGAAACTTTGATGTCGATGGGTCATATTTATCATATAGACATGTGTTAGACCCATTCCCAAAGTTTCATGCACTATCGCACAAGTGTCGTCACTGTTGTCGCAAGTGTATCGTAAGTGTCGCACTTTGAGGAGTAACTTGTTTTGTTGTCGCACTAAGGGGACCATGTTGTTTCTAAGTGTTGAGTGTTCGATGTTGTGTCGTCAACTATTCTAAGTGTGTGATCATGTTCAAGTCCAACCTTGGTTTCATATCTGCTTCATCGATCCCACACTAAGCTAAATTATGGAAAGCTCCCTACCCAACCAACTTGACCCAACTCAGCCTCCTTGAACTACACATTGCGTAGTAGTAAGGCTCAATCTCCCCCCTTCCCTCCTGGAACTATGTAATGCGCAGTTCCTACCTCCAAGGACTGTGCATTGCACAGTCACAATGCTCAACCATGCCCTCTTGACCTCCACAACTGTGCAGTTCAACCTCCCAGCCAGCCTTCTTCTGCGTAGTGACAAGCAACAAGTTGCCTCCCTGGCTCCTTGAGCTATGTAATTTTGCAATCCCATAACCTCTCTCTCTATTATGTTGCACATTGGGAAGTCTGAAGGATCAATCTTGCCTCATTGAGCTCCTCAACTACGCAATCATATTGCCTAGGCCTCCAGAACTACGCATTGTGTAGTCTCAAGCTTCAGCCTATCACTCCTGGCCCCTGGAATTGTGCACTGTGCAATCCTTGAGTTTGCCTCTCAGTCCAACACCCAGTTCCAGCTCAATCATCATTTTCATGAAGCAAACTAGACTAGGAGATTTTTGGACTCATGTGAAGGAAGGTGTCATATGAGTCATCATTTGCCACATCATTTGTGGGTGTAAATATGTAATTTCCAATAATATGAGAAATGTAATGTAAAGTGGAAGTCCAAGGGTCACCTATGGAATGTGAAAAGTCAATAGAATTCAAAGAGTCTCATGTAAATTCAAAAAGTTAGATTGAAGTTCAAGAGCCATGAGGGTAGTTAAAGGGTCACACTGGAGGTGGAGAGTCACCTCATTTTGTTATATATACACCCTCATAGCTCAAGCAAGGGACTTTTCTGCTTGGATGCTCTAACAAGGCATTAGAGAGGAAGATAGTTCTTTTGAGGAGCAAGTGGTAGCTTTAACGCTCCACTATTGGAGAAAGTGATGTTCATTGTAACAATGTATCTTGGAGTTTTTGCTTAATACTTGAAGCTCATTGAGCCAAGACACTTTCATGCATATGTCGTAAACATTGTAAGACTATTCTTTGATTGTTTTTATATATGTTGTTTCATTTGTACTAAATAAATTGAACTATTTTGGTGGCTTTAGTGCTTATCTTGTTGAAGGTGTGTTGTATTTGCTTTAACGATTGTTACATCTATGTGAACTATTTCGCTAGTTATTTAACGATTCTTATATGCTCATGTGTCTTTACTAGATTAGTATTGTTACTCTTCTTTAAAGGCTCATTTTTGTCTCCCTTCGGTGAAAGAGTTGTGCTACATTATACAATTTCACAAGTCATACTCACTTGTTCATTCAAAAGTACATGCACATTACTCTCTCGAGCTAACCATCGCAGCCAAGTGATTCATAAATTGTCATCGATATTCCACTGGACAGTTCATCACAACATATCTGATAATAATATATTAAAATTCTAATACACTATTACAATTTTATTAAAACTCTAGATCTGTAAATTTAACCGTAATTACTATATGCATGCGAATGGAAATAATGCAGAAAAATAGAGAACAAAAAAATAAGCTCACAAACACACATAAGATGTGATATATGCTCTAAGAAACCCTTTTGGGAGAAAACCCAACTGGAAGGTGAGGTTGCTCCGCTCTCTTTCTCTGTCTGGAAAATATGGTTGTAGGTACAAAGAAGTAATATCCATGACTCATGGGCTAGTACAGTGCACAAATCCTCTCTATGTGCTCTACCTCCAATCTCCCCTGGCTATCTTTGCTCAGCTATGGAACAAAATGCTCTCGAAAGAATGGAATGCCTCTTCCTCCTAGTGGCTCGGTTATAACACAATGTGGTAGCCTACTAGTGGTTAAGATTGACTACATCAACTCTTTACTAGAGTTACAATATAGAATATTCTAGAGTCTTTTACATCACAATCATGTGGCTAGCCCATTTTCCATGAATAATGGGGGCTAATGTGGCATCCTCCCGAACTATATGTGTGAAAACAGGAATGTCGATTTCTGAGTGGCATAACTTTTGCATACAGACTCTGATTGACGCGATTCTTGCGTTGTTGGAAAGATTATGTGTGTAGAATAGCATGGAAAGGTGCATGCTAAAGTGGTAATTTTTTACTCCCAAAAAGCATGGTTTGATGCCTCAAAATGCTCCCATAAGGTTTCAAAACCTGTTTCGCAAACCGGGTCCTATCGATAAAAATGGTCCCTTGAGCTTATTCATCCACTTTTTCCACTATGAATGCATCAAGATGGATGGAAAACAATATAATGATCCAATCTGGATCACCAAGATAAATCTCTAAGTAAAATGGTAGTCGAGCCTTATTTCCGAAAGGGCTCTTATACCAAACGTTGCGAAGTCTATTTGGGACTTTTCATCGGGGAGACCCCCTTGCATGTTGATGGCTTCCAACACTGTCAACAGGGTGCAACAATATTATTTGTGAAAAATAAAGATGGAAAACTTAAACTGTGTATAGATTACATACAACTTAATAAATCTAACATAAAGAATAGATACCCATTACCATGAATTAATGACTTATTCGACCAATTGCGAGGAGTAGCAATGTTCTCAAAAAACGATTTGGGATTCGGTTATCATCAAGTGTGGATCAAGGATGAACAAATCCATAAGAAAACATTTCAGACAAGGTATGGCCATTAGGAATTTGTGGTAGTACCATTTGGACTGACTAATGAGCCTACTACCTTTATGTGCATTATGAACAATGTATTGTGTCCTTAGATAATATTATGGTATTATTTGTTGATGATATATTGGTATACTAAAAGACCAAGGAGGAGCATGAGCAACACTTATCTATGGTATTACAATTATTGATAGAGCATAAGATATATGCAAATATAAATAAATGTGAGTTCTTCTAGTCAAAAATCTATTATTTGCGACAGATTGTCTTAAAGGAGGAAGTAGTTACTGACCCAAAAAATATTAAAGCCATTATGGAATGGCCAACACTAAAGGACGTAGTTGAGGTTAGATCATTCATGGTCTCGCATGTTACTATAGGAGATTTATTAGAAATTTCTCCAGATTGGTCACCCAATCACAACATTGCAGAGAAAGGGAAAGAAAAATATTTGGACATCTTAGTGTGCTGCTTTGAGCAGTTGAAGTATTTACTCACCCACACATCAGTTCTTCAAATTGTTGATCCAAAAAAAGAATTTGTGGTGTGTCAGCTGCATGCAAATAAGGGTTGGGCGATATTCTCATGCAAGAAGGGTAGGTTGTTCTCTTTGAATCTTAGAAATTAAATGAGCATGTATAGAATTATGTGACTCATGACTTGGAGCTTATTACGATTGTTCACCCTTAAAAATGCAGATACAATATCTCCTAGGAAGAAGACTTATATTAATGTCAGACCACGAAGGCCTAAAATACTTGTTTGACCAACCAAAATTGAATGTCAGGTAGGCTCGACAGTTAGCCTCAATTAGTGAATCAATTTTGAAATCAAATACATTAAAGGGAAGGAGAACCGAGTCGTTGATGTACTCAACAAACGAGTTCAATTGGTTCATATAACATCCATTAGTTCTTGTGGAAATGATATTAGAGAAATAATTAAAAGAGTTGGACAACAAGATGAAAAGTACCAACATTTAAAGGGAAAAGTTACAACAAGAGTCTGATGGTGAGAAAGACAAAAGATTTCATCTCACATAAGATGGTTTGATCATATTTATGAACATAGTTTATGTGCCAAATGAAAATGGCTTGAAAAGGATCATGTTGAAATAATTTCATGCAAAGCCATATTCATACCACCCAGGCTACCAAAAGACATTAACAACCATTAAGAAATTTTATTATTGGCCCAACTTGAAAAATGGGGTGGCTGATTTCATTTTAAAATGTATTGATTTCCATCAAGTAAAGGCTAAGTGAAACCACCTACCTGGTTTATTACAGCATATCCCTATTTTAGAATGGAAGTGGGAAGTAATCTTAATGTATTTTATCACATAATTACCATGAAAAACCAAGCAACATGATTCCATCAGGTTATGGTGGAAAATTTGGGCAAGTTTGTTCACTTTGTAGCTGTTAAATCAACTTATACAACTAGTGACATGACCAAAGTTTTCATGAAGGAGGTGATAAGATTGAATGGAGTACGCAAAAGAATTACCTCAGATAGAGATGCCAAATTCACTTCTAAATTTTTGAAATAATTGTTTACTAGTCTATAAAGAGATTTGGCCTTTAGCACAACATATCATCCATAAACTGGTGGGAAAACAAAGAGAACAAATAGAATCCTTGAAGATATGTTGATAATGTATATAATGCACCAACCAAGGAAGTGGGAAGAGCACCTTCAACTGGTGGAGTTTTCCTATAATAATGGGCACCAAGAATCATTGAGGATGAGTCTGTTTGAGGCTATATATGGGAGAAAATGTAATACTCCTATCAAATAGAGTGATCCAGTGAACATGGTTCATGTTAAACCTGACATGTTAAAAGAGATGGAATAAGAAATGGTAACCATCAAGAATAATTTAAAAGTGGCTCAAGGCAGGCATAAAAGCTATGCAAACCAACATAGAGTTTATAAATAATTCGGAGTGGGAGAGCATGTCTACCTACGAGTTAAACCCAAGAGGAGTTCCCTAAAAATTGGGTCTTGTGCCAAGTTGGCACCATGGTTTTGTGGTCCATTTCAGATGTTAGAGAGAGTGGGGCTGGTGGCATATAGATTGGCCTTACCCCTATTGTAAAAGTTTATGATTTTTTCATGTTTTTTTGCTTAAAAATTATCTACAAGATGCAAATAATGTGATTATTGGTTTGTGCTACATGTGGAACCAAAAGGAGAATTCCAGCTAGAACCTTTATGCATCCTAGATTGGAGACAAATTGCACTCTAGAATCGAGTTATCAAGCAAGTCAAGGTGCAGTGGAGGCACTTTGGGCCTGAGGAAGCCACATGGGAAATGGTTGATCAAATGCGGGCGACGTCTCCAATTATGTTTGCTATATATATATATATATATAATTGTGCAAAGCTTTTAATATAAAGTTCATTGTTGTTTGTGCTGGGTTAAAGCACTGTTGTAAATGTGTTTGAATATAAAACACCAAGGATTGTGTTCCTATAAAGGGGTGGGGTATATGACATATGCATTTTACAAATTCCCACTTCTAAACACTGTAAATATTCCTTATAATTATTTAGCCACAATTATTTGGCCGAGAAAAAGGGATACAAATTTTAGTAGCTTGAGGAAGAAGATTGCTTGAGAAATGTTGTTATCTTAAATGCTAGCCAGTGAAACTGAATGTTGTGTTTAAAGAAGCTAGTTGTGTTATTAATTCAACCAAAAACAAGGGCGTGCCCAGATTCCTGTTGGGCAAAACTACGAGCAAGAAGAGGACAAAAATTAGTAAAGGTATGGGCTATGTTGTCCAAAAAAGGGGGTCTGCGTAGACCACGTAGGGGAGACGATTTTTCTGTGAAAATGGTGAGGAGAAAATGTCCTTAGTCAGTTAGAACAACGATGATAAGTGGAGACCTGGGGAGGTTTGTGAAAAGCACAGAGGATTCAATCACTCAAGCAGAACATAGTAGTAAGAAACAGAGCATCATGGGATTGAGAGGATCAATTGTGAAAATATTATTCAAAGTGGAACACTTTGTTGATAACCATCTGGGGAACCCAAAGGGCTTTCTAGGTGAATATCACATATTAGTGGCTTATGTAAGGTTGAGGAACCCACTAGGAAGCTTGTGGATTGATGAAGCTACTGACTAGGAGACATAGACACTTGGGTATTTGTGAGGGTTGATGAAATGGCAGATGTTGCCTTAGGCCTGATGAATTGGTGCTTGAATCACTTAGGAAGTGTCTAGAAAATGTGATCTCTGCACTCTCATGATAGTTTGTCCAGCTAACGAGTCTTCCCATAATAAAGTGGAATTTCTTTTCCTGAAAGTGAGTTTAACACTCTGTGTTAGAATCCTGGTACTGATGCTGGTTGTACTCTAAATTACTTTAAAATCTAGTGAGTGAAGCTAGTGTAGCCTTGAGACACCCTGTTTTAGCTGATATGACTAGTTGTTTCCTGTGTTGATGCCTACCGTGTGCAAATGGATATGTTCCTTATCTTTGACGTGATTGTTTGTATAATTGGTGGGTGAGGTGGTGTAGCCTTGGTACACCCTAATTCAACTGATGCTATTGATATTTTCTTTGAAATCACTCATCCTCAAGATCTAAAATATGGCTTGGGGGTGACAACCGCAAGAAAGAACTAGTTGCAACTTGCCTATGGTTGGGTGGAGAGTTGAAGTCTCACTCTCAGTTGCAAAGCTATGTTGCTACACAAGATAAGTGCTCACTTGAGCTCCTTGCATTTAATGATATGTACATGTTTATTGTATTGGTTGCATGCTTATACTATTAATGAGGAATGTGGAATTCCTGTGAGAAGTAGGGATGTTGATTCCCTGTATAAGTTTATGAAAAATGGTTAAATTCCTATATATGTTGAGATATTGAACCTCTGTGACTTTTAGTCATAAGGAGATGGTGAATCAGTGTGTTTGTTTCATTAAATCTGTTGATTATGATTTACTATTTGTTGGAAATGTGTTGTCATTGATAGCAAAGACAATCACTGGTGGTAAAGGTATGGTGTAGAGGCTTTCGAGCCAGTTTTGGAGAATTAGATCATCTCATGTGCAAGTGTAAGACAACCTATATGGATATAGCTATGATGGATCTTTCCAAAGGAATATGGAAGTCTTCAACATGCATCTTGGATCAAAGATAGATCCAGTCAAAGTATGGTGACCCCAAGGTATCCATAGTAGAGCTAAAGGTGGTTGGTGAGCCTTTGGCGTGTAGCCAAAGTTGGTATAAATGCCAAACTTAGCGAAAATTCTTGCAGAATCTCTAAGCGAGAGCATCGGGAAAATGTGGAAGCAACAGATTGGGTTGGAGGAGCCCACATTATAGGTTGGCCTGGAGGGTTCAATGTGGTAGAATTATTTTAGTGCCCAAGTCTAAGTGAGTGGGATGACAGTGGTGGTAAGGGTGGTAGTGATAGTCAATGATAAAGGTGCTAGGAGGTCCGCACAGTGACAACAAAGCCTGCAAAGGCTTGCCCAAAGGAGTGTAAAGGGAGCACAAAGCGTCAGTGTCGGGTGGCGGACGACAGGACACGACAACATTGTGAAGACCAATGAGGAGTAGAGCAGGAGGTCCCCATTTTGACAACTCATCCCACTGAAGGTGAGCCCATAAATTGCAAAGGGGAACACAATGGAAGTGTTGGGAGATAGGCATTGGGCCATGCGACGACATTCTGACTTCCCGATAGAGGGAAGTCTTGTCAGGCCTAGAGGTCCTGGAAGTGGTTTCCCGCATAATTGATCACACAGATCAACGATGGGGAGCTACTATGAGGGCACCCCTTCCAAAACCACAATCCACTTAGGAGTGGTGTAAGAGCTAGATTTTTGAACTTGGTGGTTTTATATTATAACGGAGGTTGGTCGCAAAACAAGGCCTCGAAGGACCCTTTCTCTATCCTCTGAGAGGACAAGTGGCAAAAATTGATTAGCCTAGATGATGTCAGAGGATGAACTTAGCATGGACATGTGGTAGGTGGATTCAGCATTTTCGGTGACCCGAATGGCCCTTTTCTAGGTGACACATGTCACCACTCATAGGTCAACACGTGGCAAGAGTGATGTCGTCTCGGAGGTATGACTATGTCAGTTAATAAACAGGCACTAAGGAATCAACCAGAAGATAAATCGCCGAGACATGGAGGACTGACAGGTAGCATTACGGTAGAGCGACATTGAATGAGAATGAGGTCGGGTGGTCCCCATAGGACACGTCGACCCGGCGGCATGACCCCAGTGGATTCACAAAGATGCACAAACTCAATACATTGGGAGGAAGGGCATTATGGGCTAAGTGCCCACACATGGATCTATGCCACAGGTAGAAACCAAGGGCACAGAGTAAATAAAGAGTCGTAGAGGCGCTAGGAGAGGGTAAGCACCAACCCTTTTTTATTGTTTCACATAGAAATAAAGGAGCTTAGACCTTTGGGTTGATGGGTGGTTGCCTCGTGTAGAGGCATGATAAATGATAGGGAGCCATTAATAAAGAAGTTTGGCCCACAAAGGGCTTAAATAGGCTAAGCGCCTGAAAGTTTGAGCCAGTGGTCACATCACCTAGTCCCATGGAGGGAAAACAAGTAAAGGTGTCAGCAAAAGGAGCTAAAGGCCGAAGTCATCAAGTTTGGAAACATTGTCAATGGAAAGCCTTTGGGCTTTGGATGGATGAGTCGACAACTGTGACTTGAGAATTTGAGTCAATACAATTGCCAAGAGCTCTGGTTCAAGGCAGCAAGGACCACAACACGCAGGAGCAATTTAATGGAGCCTATTGTGATACATAGCTAGCCATCCCTGAGCTTTATTGCAAGTTAGTTTGAATTAAATGAAAAATATGGTGTGTTGTAGTGTTATCCTCTAGTCCTATGAACCCTCAAGAGTAACAAAGGAGATCCATGTTCTGAGTAGAGGCACATATTAAGGGAGGAGCTCTTTGAGACTACATATTGACTTGGATTTAATTCTTAGTATGAAAAAATCACACAGGTGCCCATTCTTAGATTTAATTCAGTTGCAGTGGCTGAGAAGTAGTATAGAACAGAGAGATAATGTTGTCCTTTCATAGTCTGACTGAGAATTAATTTATGGTATGGGAGAAACACATAGGTGCCCATTCTTATATTTAATGCAGTTGTAATGGTTAGGTAATTTTATGTAACAGTGGCATGGAGAGCCATGATGAGTATGCTCTTTAGTAGAATGAGATTGACTACAAAGACAACATCGATTTTTTGTGACAAGAAAAACAAAACCAAGGATTGCAATGGAGCATTGTGGTGTGAAGAGGAGAGCTCTGATGAGTGCAACATTGTGAATGTGTAAGGGAGAAGGTGATTCGGCCAAGTGTGTAATAGAGATACAATGAAGCAGAGGGTAGTGACCAGAGCTGGCTGAGCAGTAGGGAGCACAATTCAAAGGAGAACTGCACCGTTGAAGGAAAGGAGCTGGTATTGAGTTAGATCAAATTTGTATTTTTTGTAAATGTATTAGCCTCTGTTTTTTAGTTTGAAAATTGTATGAAAAAGAGAACATTGGCTAGAGTAGGTAGTGGCCTACATTCAAAAGAGGTTGGTGCCTCTAGGCAAGTTGGGGTTTGCTAGCTGAAGGGGGTTGATGCCTCTTGTGAGTGGGTGTTCAGAAATAAACTAATGTAATTGAGAAGGTGCTTAATTTACATCATAACAATAAATAGATTGGTGGTTTTCTCCCTTTGGGTTTCCACGTAAAAATCCCTGTGTCAATATGTGTGTGTTGATCATTTGATGGAATGTGTGTACATGTGAATGGATTATCTTGTTGATAATTCGTAATATATTATGGATGCACTCTCAAGTAACTGACATTAGTGAAAAGAATGAAATACTTGTGTTTCAAATTATCATAAACTCTCTATTACTGATTCACCTACCCCCCTCTCAGTGATTCCTTATTCCAACATGTTGAAGTGAAACTCAACACCCCCATTTTTTACTTATTTATTTCAAATAACGGGGACCCATTCCATAATTTTTTGGCTAAATCACCTTTTAATATTTTTTCATTTAGTTAAGTGTCCTACAATTTTGCCAGATTCCTATTTTCTTCGAATTTCTATTTTGATTGCTTTATTGAGTTCGAATTTTCGCAAACTTTCCATTGGACCTCGTTTCATCCCATTTGGTTACATGGTTTGCAAATGGCGCTTCACCAAAGTTTGATGATTTTTACTGCGAAGGCTAAAAAATGTACAAAGTGTATATTATTTTAATTCTTGTAAATAAATTAGTAATTGATTGTAAATATTGATTTTTTATTAATTTTTTCTAACAATCCTACGGAATTACCACAACAAAATTGTAGAACAATTAAAGTGATGTGCTTAAGATCTCGGAAGTTAATATAAATTTCAATTTGTAATACTCCCGAAATCCCGAAATGATTCATTCTCCAAAGTGGCTATAATTTTTAAGGTTAGGACTTTTATTACCAAGTGGTTGTAGTTTATGGATGGGACCCACTCCATGTAGGCTCCACTTCGCCTTATACCCCCCACTCCAACATTCCTTAGCACACATCACAATATCGGAACCCATATATCGAAGTTGCACCTTTAAAAAATTACGATAAACATAAACCGTGATAAAGCCATCACTCATATAGTCAAAAATCCATCAGAACTTTATTATATCATAACTTTTCTTTTGAGAAAGTTATGATAAAACTCATCTCTGATATTACTTCCCTGATGACCACTTAACTAATATAATCACATTAAAGGGGCTTTAACCAAGGTTTATTACAAGTCTCGTGCGCCTTAATATAAATGAATATAATAATCCATTGGACCCATAACCATCATTTATTATATCAACATTTGCATTATCGTAAGTTGTATTATGTGACACCTCTGATATTTCCATTAAAGCTCTTTATCGAAACTTTTTTTTATTGGAAGCTTGTTCCTAAAACTCTCGGTATGATTCCCCCGATATGTCACTTACAATATAACTTACTCTCTAATACTTATGATATCCGATGGCTCCATTCCTTCGATCTTCGATGTTTCACTTCACCTCCGATGTCCCTCATAACTTAGATGAGCTTGGTCTAACTTTTGTTTAATAACATTTGTATAAAGTTTGTTCATTAACGTTTGTGATTTATTTTAAGGTTTTGTATATAATATTTGATATTATTTTAACAATATTTAATTTATGGTTTATTAAATTAATTCTAATTAGTGCAATTTTTAGTTAATATGTTTTTTTTGGTAGGTAAGCATCCATGGGGGATTTGAACCAGTGACCTATCGCAAGGAGTGCCTTAACAGTGCACCCATTCACCGTCAATCAAAAGCCCCGTGGGCAATTATTGTAATTGATTTAATTAATTCAAATTTTATATTAATAATTAGATAATTATATTGGATTTTGTAATTAGCTCAACTTTTTTTAGTTTGTAATTTAATTTAATGTTTTTAAATAGAATGTATATAATTAATTAACAAATTGTAATTAATTAGCTATTAATTAATTTTAATTGTATATTTAATTAGAATTATATTTTTTTATTATAATTTCTGAATTTTAGCCCACACATGACATTTTCTAGAATTCACATTATTTTGGTACTTCATCTTTGGAGAGACATATCTGGAGATTTACTCAACCAAATGAAGCCCACAATAGCTCGTTGGAAAGTTAAGACAAATGAACACAATCTGAGATGGTTAATTTTAGAAAATCTCATCATTTATTGACCCAGAAATCTAGTGGAAAGAAAATTGACGAATTTCAATCATTTTTTTTTTTGTTGATTTGGGCAAATGTTATTAGTTTTGGAAAATGGTTGTTACTGATTCTTCTTCCAGCGTTTCTCAAAAGCCAATCAAACCCAACAGAAGTAATCACATCTTGAAATTTATTTGGATTTTAATTTATTATTTTATCTAACAACTTGTTGAGAATTGATTTTGATTTTTCTATTTTGTTCATGAAATCTGTTTTAATTTACTTTTGATTGGTTGTGGCAGGAAAGTAGTTGAGGAGATGACGAAGAAAAGATTTGGATCAATGGAATTGCTCCAGCAAGAGAGAAAAAATAATTCCGGCCGATCAAATTTGTGGGAGCAAACTTATTCTCCAAACAATTCTCCTATTTTGATTTTCACTTGTAATTATAAATATGACTTTTAGAGAATGCTTGAGTGACTCCTCTCTTCTGCAATTTTGTAATTCTTAAAGCACTATTGTAAGGGATTTTCAAGTTGTAGAAGAAGGAGGAGAAAACTCAGATCTGAGTAATTGGGATTGGTCTTTTTCAATTCTATACTTTGTATTGGAAGCGTAATTTTCACTATTGCAACTCTTTCTTTTAACAACAAAGTTTATGATTTGAGAAAGATTGTTGGAGATCAATTCAAGGAACAGAGCAAGAGACCAAGTTTCATTAGTTTGTAATTTGAATACTTTTATTTAATTGCAAATTTCATTTATGTAATGGTGGATCTGTATAAAATTTGCTCATGTTATGCATTCAAGTTTGATTTGAGGAAAATGTCTTTTTGATTAGCTATCTGATTCATAGTCACATAGATCTATTATTAATTTCTCTTTGCTCAAATATTTAAATCAGATTTCTAAGTAACTATTTACTTAGAAATATGTCATCAAAAAACAATTTAATTACTATTGGAATTATGAGAACTATTTCTTGGTTTTGATAGTCAATTATTCATTGTTAAATGATCTGCAAACAGAACATGTTTTGGTAATTATAATATCAACTAGTAGAATTATTTCATTAGCCAGATATTCATCATAAACCAGACATGCTTGAAATCTCAATCATTTAATTACTTTGCTTTTGGTTGGGTTAGATCTACATCTTCTTAATCGAGATAGGCTTATGATTTCTTTCCTTTTGCTTGCATTCTAGGATTAGTTTGCATTTAGATTAATCATTACATTTCTAGAAGTACTCTTACCAAAGAGGCAAATTTGAGTTGTGTCTTGGCTAAGCTCTAGATCAGCTTAAGGATCACTTTCTTGCCTGATCAACAAAAAGAGTCGAACTAATGTTTCTTCTCTATTGGTAGCTGAAAATCGTACTTTAAGCCAATAGAGGTAGAGAGAAGGTAACTGGATCTAGTTTAACTAGTTGGAACCACCATTCCAAACGGAAAAGGATCTACTCTAAGGTTCCGACCGTGTGCTCCCCCTTATAATGTTGAGGCAAACATTACAAGCCTACAACACAAAACTTACATGTATTATTGTTATTTCATTATTTGTTCCATGTATGTGAATTCTGTTGAATGGAAAGAAATGCATGATTATGTTATAGTTGGGAAGATTGATTGAATTCCCTATGATGTTGTGAAGTGCACTTATATGCACATTCTCTGTATATTTTACTGAGCAAGTTAATGGTTTGAGTTTTATTTTCGTCACAACAAATTCTGGGAGTAAGATTTTTGTGTGCTTAAGCAAAGTTTAGGTGATGCTTAAAAACGTTGAATTCATGGCTTCCATAGGCATGGCACAGTGGAAGGGAGTTTGAAAGATCTTGGATCTTCATCCTCAATCTCATTGAAAGCAAGTCAATCTTCAACATGCAATCGATTCGCGAAGACTTTGGGCCTAGGCAAAATTCCTGTGTAAAATCAAGAAGAATCTGGTAAATCCTTTTACGTGAAAAGCCTTACAAACAGTTCGATAATCGCCTTTGGGACCCGCCGGGTTAGTCAGCTAGGCTAGGCATGCTGGGACTGGAAGTAAATTGGATTCACCAACTAGTTTGGTGGGACCTATTGGTCGGGGTCACGTTGGTTGAGCCTGGGAGTAGGGTGGGCTAGTAATTAGCCGAGATCGTTAACTAATGAGCTAAGTTAGGGTTGGGTCTCTGAGTAATGTTCTGCCTTGTGTTTTCAGCGAAATACACTGACTACCGACTATACACAAGTGCGCTTGTTCCACATGGACTTGTCCATGGTGGTAAAGTAGTCACATAGGTGCCATGCAAGATGCCATGTGGGTGACATGTGGGAGTTAATACTGATGTGGCAAGTTTAGTGGGTCTAACTTTAAATGGCCATATCTTGTGACCCATAAGTCAGATTGGGGCCAAATCTATATCACCAAAAAGGTCTCGATGAGATGAATGCTACGATAATATGCATTTCTGGTTTTGGAGGAGTTGAAAAACGAGAAATTTTATGACCCCATTTCTATAACAGAACTATGGAGGCCGGGGTTTTGATAGTAATGCACTCTTCTACATTTAGTATGGGCTTTGGGTAGTGAAAGGGGCATGTTACAAGCAAGTTAACTCATCATCATTATTTAAAGAAGGCCGTGGCATTTGAAATGACATCTAATGGCTCATAAGGGGGTCAACTTTCACTCATATGGAATGCCTTTAAAACTTGTGTTGTTAACCTATTTTCTTATGTAAAAAAAAAGACAAGTTCTTATTTAATAAAAAACAATATTAAATCTTGCTTTAAGATCAAAAAATAATTTTCACTAAATAATATATTAAAAAAATAAAATTATACATTATCTAAACATCTGTCTTCCGGATCCATCACACAAATGAGTTGATTGTTGACATATTTTGGACCAACTAATCGTCCTAATGATGAACCACATTAGTTGGTTCGAAATGCGTTGATAATCAACTCATTTATGTGATGGATCCAAAAAACATATGTTTAAACATTTCTACTCACAAAAGTCTTCATTCATATATTATACATTATCATTGTTGAGGTTTTAATAATAAAATTATTTACTTTTAAATAACATCTAATCTACCCTAAAACTGCTTCTGCTTGGCTAAGAGCTCATCTTCCTCAGATGTGAGGAAATAGGCTAATGGCCCAAGACCTAAAGGCATCTGGAAAGAGCGAAAGCCTGCTCCCTTGCGAACCACCAACATGTCATTCCAAGTGGCGCGATTTTCCTTGAATAATGGTGTTGAGTCAACCTGCATTCGTGAATAGCAACAAGAGATTGCTATCCTTAGTACTACTTTGACCACTAAGTTATGATAAGTTTTCTCACTATAAAAACAAATAACAACTAATTTTCAATTTTGATACTATAATAATCTTAAGCAAAATTTTTCCAGATAAATCACATTGAAGTTTTAAGGTCCGCAATTTCCACCCTATTGAAGTTCATCATAGGAAAAAGATAGATAGTAAAATCACGTGGCAACAAGAAGTCCAAAGGAAAAGTCATTGATGATTCTGCCTTATATAGTCCCACATCCACACCTCTCACCTCGTCATCTAACCTTTATGTGAAAGAATTGTTAAATGCAAAAAAAAGGTTGGACGTTTTAGAAGCTAAAGGGTAGGAAAGAGATCATAAAATTCATATAATAACGGTTGAGAACAAGGCATTAGCAGAAAGCAATAAAATTTTAAAAGAACAAGTGGCATTGCTACAGGAAGCTCTCCTGATAGGGAAGACAAAATGGCAACGCATGAAGGCGGATGTGCAAAACATAAAGAAATTTGTAGTGGAAAGTACAGAGGTGGTGAATGTGAAATCATCCCAGGATAAAAGGAAAATGATTGCCCAAATAAACAACCATGAAGAGAACACAAGAGAAGAAACGAAAGGAGATTCCACCAAAGTTTCCAAAACTTGGGCTCAAGTTATTAGCAATTCTGCTAATAAGGAAGGAGAAACAAATATTTAGGTTGACAACATGCAAGATAGTGAAGGCAAGGAAAGACAAAATAGGGTAGGAAACATGATTATTAAAGGGGTGAAAGACTATGGGAAAAATGAATGTACTCTTGACCTTGCAAGAGACTTCTTGAAAGACAAGTTGCTATGGCAAGGACAAATGTGCCAAGCATGGAGGGTGGGTAAGTTTAATGGGGAGAGAGCCAGGCCCATAAACGTCATTATGCCTAGCTTGCGTGATAAATATATCATTCGAAGCAAGAAACATCTCTTGAGGGGTTCTCGTTTTTTCCTAGAAGAAGATTTAACTGTAAAACAACAGGAAGAAAGAAGGGAGGAAATTTTAAAGGTTAGAGCAGCAAGAGATGAAGGAAAGAGAGCATGGATTTATAAAGGCAAAGCTGTGATAGTGCGATTTGGACCTCCTTCCAAAACAGAGCAGCAAGATGGTAATAAAGAAGAGGCAACAAACTCTTCAACAGGAAATCAGAAAGCAAGGTCAGTATGGGAAAACAGGGACAAAGACTCAAACGTGAGTCTTGCATGTCAAAATAAATAGCGATCAAGTCATACCTAGGTTTCCTTAAGATTAGTTTGTTGGAACTGCAGAGGTTACCCATGGAGACGAGGACCTGGGTTAGGGCCTATTGCAGAAAATAGAGACATAATTTGCCTCATAGAAACACATGAGCGTGAAGGGTGTAAGACACCTTTGTTTGAAGGATACTGGAAGATGGCAGTGCGGAACAAGGCAGCAGGGAATGGCAAAGGGCACGGAGGTATCATGGTTTTAGTAAGGGAGAAAGAAGGTCGTCTCATTCAGTTAGAAAAAGAAGACTCAAATAAACAATTCATTTGGTTTAAAATATTAGAAAATGGAAACCACATCAGAATTGCAGCACGCTATTTTGCGCCGCAGGTTCCAAAAATCTACAAAGGTAGAGGGCTTGACCACAAAGATCCATTTGTAGCTTTAAAAGCAGATATTGCAACATATTCACAGCTAGGTGAAGTCCTTATAGTGGGTGATTTCAATGCTAGGATTGCAAGTGAGCAAGCTAGCTTTCTTTGTTGTAAAGATGATTGTGACCCTATTTGGCTTATAGAAGAAAGTAATCATCAGTGGGAAAGAATTTCAGAGGACAAGGGCTGCAATCTCTTTGGTGAATAATTGCTTACTCTATGTGGGGCCTTTGATTTAGTCATTTGTAATGGCTTGACTAGATGGGCAAAGTCCGGTAATTTCACTTGCAATACTTACAATGGAGTAAGTGTGGTAGATTATGTAATTTGTTCGCATGGTTTGTGTGAGAAAATGGAAGAAGTTTTGGTTGGAGGTCAGCTGTGGGATTTGAAATCAGATCACAAGCCAATTTATTTATGTTTCTCTTTGTTTGGAAAGAAACAATTAGAGTAAAAAATTCAGCATGTCCAACAAAATCTCCCACGGGGCAGAATTCTTTTGACCCCAGAAAATTGTAATACCTTCAAAATGTCGTTAGAGAGGCTCTTCGAGAAGGAGAAAATTACAATTCACAGCCTTCATAGTCATGAATTAACACATTTAATTCAATGCGCACTTGCAAAGTGCAAAAGAACAAAATTAAGAAGTCTGAAACAAATTGCTTTTTGGTTAATGCTTGGTTTGATAAGGAATGCAAAAAGGCAAGGAGAATGTGGAAAGAGTCAAACAAGGATAACATAAAGCTCAAATCTTACAAGCAGTTATTAAGCAAGAAAAAGGCCGATTTCATGGTTTCAAGGAGGGAAGAACTAATCTTCCTTGGGAAAAATAATCCCAAATAATTTTGGAAGGAGCTCCAACCGAAAAAGATACAAATTGGAAATAATATTACAGATTCTAAATGGTTTGACTATGCAAGACAACTCTATGAGCAGGTTCCCAAGGTTGACCCTCCCCCCTTGGTTAATACTGATATGGAACTCTTCACGGTACAAGAGGTAGACATGGGTATCAAGAAGTTGGGTGTTGGAAAAGACGTAGCTGAACTCCAAGCAGAATATCTAAAGTGGGGCTCAAAGATTCTCACACCTCACATTACAAAAATCTTCAACAACATCATACAACAAGGGCTCCCCACAGATTGGACAAATAGTTTGGCAATACCTCTTTTCAAGAGTAGTGACGTCAATAATCCCTCCAATTATAGGACCATCATGGTAACCCTTTGTTTGCAAAGCTATTTGGAAGCATGCTAGAAAACAAAATTAGCAAGTGGGCAAAAGAAAGAGATAAGCGTGCTAAAGGGCAAGTAGGTTTTAGACCTAAACATTCAACAGTTGATCATTGCATAACTTTAAGGCACATCATTGAAAAAGTTTGGGAGAAAAAAGAAGAAGTCTTTTGTTGCTTTGTTGATTTCAGAAAAGCATTTGACTCGGTTCCTAGGGATAAACTTTGGCACAGAATGGAGGAACTTGGGGTTCCTAAACATTTGAGAGCAGCTGTGCATAGGCTGTATGAAGAGGTGAAATTCAAAATTAGAACTTCAGCAAGCATTTCTGAAAGTTTTGGAAACAATATCGGGGTCAAGCAAGGTTTCCCACTGTCTCCTACCCTTTTTGGTTTATATATCGACAAGCTTGAGGAGTGGTTAAATTCGCAAGGGGGTGATGGTATCTATTTGCGCAAGTTTGTTATAAGGCTTCTTTTGTATGCAGATGGCCTTATTTTGATTGCTAAATCGGCTCTTGGTTTGCAAGAGCACTTACTATCCCTTGAGCATTTTTGTGAAAGTGTGGTGATGCAAGTCAATATCAACAAAACAAAAGTAGTGGTCTTCTCTAAGAAAAGAAAACATAACCAACATAAGTTCTACTTTGAAGGCAACATTCTAGAAGAAGTTGCGGATTACAAATACCTCGGAATTGACTTCAACACAAATCTAAGCTGGAATGGTTGTAGAAAGAAAAGAACTTTGGGGGGTTGGAAAGCATTTTATGCTTTTCAAAATAGGTGTAGAGAAGCAGAGTTATGGGACTAGAAAACCACTCAAACTCTTTTTGGGCTTCTAGTGATTCCCGTGATTCTCTATGGTTGTGAACTGTGGGCTAGCAGTACCTCCGACATGTAGTGGAGACAAATTGAGAAAATTCAGAAGCGTTTGATTACAAACAAATTTAAGATTAAAAGTACAGTTCCCTATGATATCTTGTTAAGTGAAACAAGGACTGCTCCTATTGAAACAATTGCTATGGTGCGAGTCATAAGGTATTTAAAAAAAATTGAGCAAATGGAAGAGGGTAGATGGCCTAAGGTTGTATTTAATGATAGATTGTGCAAGAGCAAAAAAACTTGGATGCAGCAAAATAACAAATGGTTTAATAAATGGGGTATTTGCTTGAACGCGTGTCCCATAAACAACAAAGAGATAAAAGCTTTTGTTATGGAAAAGTTCCACAAACGTAGTTGGGATAAGGAGCTAGGAAGAAAGAAAAATTACTATATTGAAGTGTTTAATCCCACTCATAATCATCAACCAAAAGCATACATAGAGACCAATATTGCTTGGAGAGCCAAAATTCTTATTGCTTAGTTAAGGACTAATTCTCATCAACTCCGTTGTGAAACAGGGCGCTGGAAAAGGCCAAAGGAAGTGTGGGAGGAAAGGGTATGCATTTTTTGTTCTTCTAGAAAAGTGGAAACAAAAAAACATTTCATTTTAGAATGTGAGACCTTCAAAGACAACATGGAAAGTTATGCAAATATGCTGGCAGTAAGCTCTTGGGATAATCTATTTAGCGAGGGGTTTGTCCAAAAGTTGGGAGCATTTATTTTGAAGCTTCATAGAAAAAGGGCTGAATACATCAAGTAGATGAAGAAGCATAAGCTATCTTTAGCCTCATGGATGTTAAAATAATTTCTTTCTTTCTTTCATTCATAATTATACTAGAGATGCAATGGTAAAATAATCTTTTTACTAGAACAATGATTTCTTAATTTAAATATAATATATTTATCGCTCTTCCAATTTTTTTTTTTTTATAAATAATTGTATTAACCTCTTTAAAATTAAATATAAAAAAATTGCATAATTCTCTCTCAAATGAAATATCTCGCACACTCCTTCCATTGATCCAATTGACCTTCTCACATCCATTTCATTGATCAGTCCTGGGACTTGGTTGAGAAATGCAGCAGCGAAATCAGAGCAGAGGTGGGGTGAGACCATCGGGGACTGATGGCTTTGACTACTCCTATCGCATGACCGTCGATCAAAGTAAGTTTTGTTTACATTTGCACGCAGTTTTATTTATCCGTGTAAATCTTTCCATTGTTTTGCCCCAGTATTGTTTCTTCTCTCATGGATTTTGTTGTTCAGGGTACCAGAAGGTAGCTCAAAGAAGGGGCCAGCTTTACAGAGCGTTACTATGCCAGGTAATGTCCATGCTTTCCTTCTCAATTATACCCATAGTTTCCTTCCCAAAAAAAAATGAACTATTGTGGACTTTTATTGGTTCAGAGTTTCTACCATATCAAGCTTTTTACTGGATCACATACGTATGTGTATTTTATTCTGATTACACCGACAGAAGGATAGGTGGAGTGCAAGGATATCAAATTTGTTGTTCTTCGAAGTTTTATATATTGGACAAAAAAGGATTGCAAAGATATCAAATTTCTCGCAAATTGGGTCATAGTAGAGTGAACAAGCTTTTTCAGTGTGTTTCCTCATCAAGTGGATGATCCGTGTATGATTGTAACTGTATTTTCATATTGTTTTGACTGATTAGGGGTCCAAGAAGGAGTGGAATACCTATTTACTAATAATGTACCAGCAACCACATAGTTAGAGGCATTGCTAGTGACAATTCGAACAACAGTCCCCTCTCACACATTGAACACAACTGACTACAGCTGGTCATACAGTAATGAGGCATTCTTTATTTGGTTAGGAGCACAGACAAATTTAAGAAAAACCGTGCATCCAAGACAAGAAATAAGGACATTTAATATAGCTTCGTTCTTTGTATCAATCCACCCATCAGACATAATAGTACAAACTATCCTTGCCTAGGAAGCACAATGCTCAGAAAGGATTTTATCTACATACTAAATAGCCGTAATCGAAACTCCACCATGAAAGGCTAAGAGCCGTAGAAGAAGGGTCTTTGAAAGTTGAAACCTACGCCACAGACAAAAGTGGCATCTACCGCAGTCTGTTAGCATGGGGATCTAGCAACATTATCCAGGGATTTCATGGGGATCATAAGGTTTTGCCCCCATTTTACACTCCAAGCTGACTCGAGAATCGGGTTAGGTAGAGTGAGTAAAAAATTACCTGTAGAACTAGGAGGGGGAATGGAAGGGGAATGCGAATGTGGAGGAGATAAAGCACTATTACTAGACGTAGGGGTAATAATGCTTTCAACAGCAGAAAAAAAGGTGGTTGCCTTATTCGAACCCACATTTTTGTTTCTCTTGGCATTACTCTTAGCTATGGGATTTAAATTGACTTGGCATTGACAGGTTACATCTGTGCATACTTTTATATAAGGAAGAACATCATGGCCAATGATTTTGGCAAGGTGTTATTTAAATAGTTCACTGCCCTACCCATTGTTCTATTGCAAAACGTTCATTGGACCCTTCTCACACCATGTTTGTTGCAATATGCACAACATAAGTTTCTTTCCTTTAGCAGTTTTTAAATATTATAGCGTTTTATGAGTATGAAATTAGAAAAAATGTGGTCACTGATTCATGAGAAAGAGTAAAATGCGTTGATTATGTTTTTTGTAAAAAAGAAAGCTCGAAAAATAGGTGAGAATAAAATTCTTCAGAATACCCACAATATTTTGTGCCCTATCTCCTCTGCTGCTAAACCTGTTACCCGATTTGCCTCCTAAAGAAACACTTCTTAAGTGAAGTTCTGGTCCGTAAATATAGCCTTTATACATGGCAAAGAAATTCTAGTATCCAGACAGTTGTAGAACCTGGAAAAAACACTCAAAAAACACTGTTTATCACTCTAAACTCTTGACCTGAAAGTATTCTCGGACAATTGAAAACCAAAATCAACCAAGTTGAATGTGTCTAAAAGGGTAAATTTAGCTTCAAAACCCCGAGATGCATAGATTATGGGTTTTATTTTTAATCTTCAGTGGATAGGATAAAGATCTTTGAATTTTCTTGATTTTTGCAGCTTTATTTTAATATGCTATTGCCTCCTACTTTGCCGTGTAGAAGGTAATACACTTAATTTTTCCTATGCTCATAGTTTTGGCAGTCCCTTATTTAATTCTTCACTCCTAAGTAAGCTTTCAAAAGTTTGTCTAGACTTTTCATTTATAGTTTTCTTATGTGCTTGACAGTGACGATACCTATAAACCTTAAGGAACATCGAAGGTCTACTTTACAAAGTTAGCTCTTAGGTTCTGTACATCAAGTTTGAACATAACATGCTACTCTCTACTTTAAGTAGGACGCCTTACTATTTAGGATACTTTAGGAGTAATTGGGAAATTTTTTGGTAGATTTTGGTTAGTGCAAGGGCATTAGGCATTGATTGTGGATGGCATTTGCCTAGGAGTATCTTCATAGATTATTAGATATAGGAATGGGAAACCAGTATTGAGTATCCTGCAACTTAGATATTATGTTTATTTGTTTACTGCACTGCTTGACATTCTGTGTAATTTTTGAAGTCTACATGCTATCACTCAGTAAGCATGTTTTGTTTTAGATGTAATACGCATTTGGGTCCCTAACATAGAAAGAATGTGTGCACTGAAATTTGAATTTGGAGGGATTCCAGTCAATGCTGAAGAGATTTATATGAGGAAGATAGTGCCAACTTTGCATATTAGTTAATCTTATCACTTTACATTGACTTTCTGTTTATTCTTGATGACTAAGTTCTTAGAGCACAGAAATACATTCCATGTATAGGTTTAAAAGGTTATTTATTGACCTCTTCCGTCTTTTATTTCTCAATTTTGTGAGTTACAGGCCGCTTGTCAAGTGTTGGGCATACTGTGGGTAGCCTTGGCAATATTGAAAGGAAGAGAGGTCAACAGAATTGCAATGCTTTCAAGTGCCATTGGAATTATTGCACTATCTGCTGGAGAAACTGGTGATTGAGAGCATTGCACATGAGATGCTAATTATTCTATGGAGAATTTTTAAATATTATATTGAATATCTGTGTTTTACTTGTGTTTAATAGGTTCTACTTAGTTTATGGACTAAGTATGTTGCTTAGTCTTTTCTTTTCCTTTTACTTCCAATCAAATACATATTTATATGACTTGAAACCATTATTTGTGTTTCAAGGTCGAAGATGGAGTAATCCTAAACTTCTGAACCTTTACATGCTTGCATCATCTATTGCAACGACACTATCACTTATACATTGCGATTTGGGCCACTTCTCAGCTCAGGTAAGCAGCATTTTGCTTAAAATTTCCCTGCTTGTATGGTTTTTCAAGCTTCGAGCTAAATATGGTGTCATAAATGGAGTGATTCTTCATTCAAGTTAAAATTTAATACACTGAATGAGTTGAGATGCACAGCCCAAGGGATATACAATGAACTATGATATGGTGTCTATCCCTAATTATTTTTTTGTTAGGAATTGATGTGTATTGAGATGCTATGTTTGACCCATTGTGCTAGGCTCTAACTACAACATTATATAAAATATTAAATAAATTTAATTATATCATCTATATTTATTTGCATTTTTACATCAAGAAAATGCCTTTAAACATTGGCCAATACTAATTTTACATTTTTAATATGAAAAATAGCTCTCTATTCATATTGGGTCCAAAATTTTGCTGCCATTCTTAGAATGAAAAACAGGTTGCAATAGGCACACGCCTGTTTGTCAGGTTTTGACTACCTAGAGTGGCAAAGAACATATAAAATTCAGACTTACCTGATATCTGGTACCTCTAGCTGGGGTGAGCTAGGATTCCGTATTACTTGCCACATGCATGTCCTCAATCAGAAAAAGACCAGAGGGTAAGCAGATGAACTTATTGACTAGCTGCTAGATGCTGCGGTAAAAGCTTAGAAATCCCTAAACAAGATATCTGAAGTAGAAGTTGACTAGGCAACACAAAACATACATTGTGTCGATGAATGTTGCAATGAGACCATTAGTGGATATAGGAGACTGACCAGCACACCTCAGGTAACAGCTACTGAAACCCTAAAAAAAGCTAGTGTCACAAAAACGAATAGCACAACAGGCCTATAAATAGCACAACTGACCTAAATTCCAACATCGACCAGCAAAGGACAAAATTAAAAAAACCTTGGTGAACTCATGGTTATGTTGCAGACCAACACTAAAAGTTCCTCCACATGAGCACTTCATGTTAGGTCAAAGAAACACAGGAAAGCCACTATGAAAAAGGGGTTAAATACCAGGCAAACTATTAGTGGCAATGAATGTTGCAATAAGACCATTAGTGGCTATAGGAGACTGACCAGCAAACCTTGGGTAACAGCTACTGAAACCCTAAACAAAGCTAGTGTCACAAAAATGAATAGTACAACAGGTCTATAAATAGTGCAACTGTCCTAAATGCCAACATCGACCAGCAAAGAAGAACAAAATTGTAAAAAACCTTAGTGAACCCATGGTTATGTTGCACACCAACACTAAAAGTTCCTCCACATGAGCACTTCATGGTAGGTCAAAGAAACACAGGAAAGCCACTATGGAAAAGGGGTTAAATTAAAATACCAGGGAAACCACCAAGCCTACCTCACACACAGTGACCAAGAGGACAAGAAGACCCCCGGAAGAAGAAACCTGTAACACTTTCTCCTTTCAACTCATCTTCCGAGGCAGAAGCATAATATATTCCTCCTTGCAAAGGACAAGGAGAGACAGGAGAATTAATTGGCGGTTAATCTAACTCTGAGGTCAAATCTCAAGACAACCTAGTTGATGAACCAACCAATTCTGTAGGATTCAAAGAGTTAAGAGTTGTGGAGATACCAGAATTCCCCGAGATCATTGTGGCAGAAGAAGAGGTAGCCTCTAATCTGACTTTCGAATTTCGAATTAGAGATATTGAAGGGGAAGCCCCAATGAAAAATATTCCTCTTGGCTCTCCCTAACTTGTAATGTCCCTTTCTTGGAATCTCCCTTGGGGATGCAATTCTATTAGGGCTTCAATGAGCATATGACAGAATTGTGTTTCATAACAGCATAATCATATCCATCAATCTATAAGACAGTAGTGATCTTTAATTAAATGCACAAATAGTATAATAGGATTCTCAAACAACCATGAGCAATCACTGTAATTTAGGGCTAATTTGATCAGTAAACACTAGTCCCATTATGCAGCACAAGTTCCACAGATTCCCCAATAGGGCTACAACACCAATTAGTTTCTATGATTACAAATGAAACTACTTGCTGTTCTGTTACTCAACAACTGATCACACAAACTTCACTAACTTTAGGTCACTGATACCACTCAGATTTGGTGTTGGACTGTGCTGTGTGCCTAATTCACTGCCTCCTGTTAATTTTTTCATAGGGCTACATTGTTCTTTACTTTGATAATTGCATTTCATCATTAATACATTAAATTCACCCCAGATCATCATTAAATTATTCAGATCTACAACATTATACATCAGCATATGCAATTATATAGAAAGAAGAACATCATCATCATCATCAATGCAGTGGAACATAAAAGGAACAGTAGCAGAAAAGCATGCACACACATAGAGACACCAGGATTGGTCCGAGACCAGGGCAAAATCCACTATGGGGAAAACCCTTGCAAATCTTCTTCTCTTAGATCGTCATCAAATGATTCAGCAAAAGAGAGTACAAGGATCCATAACTTTATCAATGCAGCAAAACAACTATGATATCCATGAAACAGATCTAATCATTTTTGAAAACAAAACCCTGATTCTGATGATTGTAATATGCTGTCACTGACTGTAGACGACTGCTGGATACTGCTGTCACTGTGTCAAACACTGCTGAACACTGAGCGGAAACTTCGGAATACTGAAATCTCATCTTTGAGTCTTGGACGCAGGGAGGAGGAGTTGTGCGAGCGTCTATAGCAGACCTGGATGCTCTCTGTGAACTGTATGCCAGCGTCTGTGGCAGCCCGGATGCTCCCAGACCATTTTGTGCATGCGTCTGGTGACCAACTCACCAAATCTGCTCAAAAACCCTTGGATGCTCTCTTATAGTTATTGTGCATGCGTCTAAGACCTCCCAGATGCTCTCAGGTCCACTCTATGCGAGCGTCTGGAGACCTCGACCGACACCTCCAGATCTGCCTCTGGAACCCTGGACGCTCTCATAAGCTTCTGTGCCAGCGTCTATGGGTCTCTGGATGCTCTCATAGGCTTGTGTGCCAACGTCTAGGGACTAAAATGCCCAATTCTGTGCCAGCATCCAAGGCTAGAAAGCCCTAGATCAGTGCGAGCTTTGACCCTGAGATTGCGGACCCTTGTGTGAACTTTCCTCCGACAGACCTGTGTGAACCAAGACAATAAGAGAAGAGAAGATGGCTTGATCGAATGTGTCTAAATGAGCTTGAGGTCTCTTCTATTTATAGGCTTTCATGAGGGTCCACTTGGGGTTAAGCAGTTACCCATGTGGTTAGGGTTGACCCATTCCATAATACATGTATGAATAAAATAATTCATAACTCAACTTCCACTTGACCAAATTGGGTGATCTTTAGGTCGATTTTGGTCCTCTCGAAAAGAGGAATCTAATGCAATCATTATCTCGGTCATTTGAGCTGTCCAAGGTGGAATTTGACCGCAGTTGCAAAAATTAACACTCCCTCTCAACTAGGGAGAATTCCACCTACCAATATCTGTCCATCGATCAATATGTCATTCTGGAATCTTCAAGTGTCATCATGTATCATCACGGATCATCTTGTCATGTAGACATCATGTCATGTCCATCTCAAGTGTCTCATCATCACAAATCATCATTGTACATCTCGATCTATCCTTTGCTTATTCTTGCTTATCTCTTGATTATTCCTGCTCGTATGCTGAACATTCTCGAATATAGAAGAAAAAGAATTTTTTACTGGAGGGGAGCTTAAGCTACCACCCTCCATTAATCAGGCTGCTACTTGGAATCTCTGTCAGTGGGCTGCTACCCAGAATATCATCAATTGTCATAGGAGAGTGTATCATCAAGGAGCACATCTCAACTTGGAACCACATCGGGGAGCACATATTGACCTAGAATCTCATGGGGGAGATATACATCTACGATCCCATATCGAGCAATAGGATAACTCATCATACAAGGAAGTACATCCTCGACCCTGGAATCTCATTGGGAAGCTTACCCTCAACCCAGAATTTCATTGGGGATCTTACCCTCAACCCAGAATCCTATTGCCTACTAATCTTCCCAACAATGACTCTTGTAGTCATGTGGTAGAACACCTGCATCATAATCGCCTTGGATTGTACACCCCAAGTACACTCTCAACTCATTGGCCAGATGAGGAGCGGTATTCCCAACAAGCCCTGCTTGTGGGTATGATGCCAACTGGGGTATACTCTGCAAAGACCAGACAAGGGAGTAGCACCCTCAACCCTATGGGTAACAGATAGGGGTCATGCCCTATTGTCCAGAGTTCCCTCAACCCCAGGAGCCCTTCTCCCTCAATTCCTCACCCTGGGAGCTCAAACGGGGGGTTGTCTCAGTGTCCTCGATTAGTGATGCTCTCATCATACTCATATCTGGTATCAGCTTGTCTCAATAGCAACTGTTTCCTGTTCATATAGAACATCAAATCAAATATCATATCAGAACATAAATAATCATATAAATCACAAAAGGATACCATAATCATCCTCCCTCTCAAGGAGGTGCCAACCACAAGCCTAAGCTTGTTTCGAACAACTGCACTGTCTCAATATATGAGAGTATCCTGGTCCCAACTATCTATCTATCTATATATATATATATATATATATATGGGATTCTCTGTCATCGCAATGTACCCATGTCATATCCAGATCATGCTCAAACAACTCTCTAAGGAGCTTCTGTATCCTGCCTCACAGCTAGCCATGCTAGTAGCATCATGATCAACCTCGGTCATGCTATGGACCTCTCATCCAAGATATCATGGCAGATCTCATACTAAAGCAACATCCAAATGTGCTTATCAACAATAATCTCAAATGTCAGCAATACATCTATGTAGTCACATATCATAGGAGAAATATCTCATTCTCAAAAATAGAACACCTCATGTAGATATTTCAAAGGATGCTTGGCGACAACTCTATGTGAGTGAAGCAACTCACTCATGAATTCATTCAGGTTCTATGCACATCATGTATATATATATACAAATGGATGTTCAAAATGGAACATCAATGCTTCAAACAACTGTCAGATGTCATGTCAAGTTCAACAATATTTTGAACTTCAAATAGGAGTGTCCAAGGATTTGCATTTCTATTATTCAAAAACATTTTCCAATAGCTTTGCAATATGGAATTTCTTCCCCAAATTCCAGAAATCGATTCATCATGCCATATTACATCATTTTAGGCTTCAGAAGCCATCTCCCTCTGATTTAGATCATCAGAGGCTCATCATCTGTCAAGAGTAGACCATCAGTATATAAAACCAAAACCATAATCAATATCAAAGCCATACCTCGGAACTCATCATCCTGGCTTCATCAGATAACTGTCAAATATAGACATATCTGGATCGGGGAGCTTGCTTCATGCAATGCTCTAAGAATAATGCCTTGCATAATCCAGCATAATCGGCCTTACATAAATCAATGTTGTACCATCACAACAACAAAGTCAGCTTATCAAAGTTTAGAAGTTGGATCACAACCATTATCAAAGTCATCAACATCACAGTATCAATTCTTTCAACTAGGAGACACGTGGTGCTCATATCAAATCTTGACTTAATGCCAACAAGTTGTCATCAACCTTGCATTATCAATCTGAACTTGATCAAATCATTCTCATAATCATAATACAAGTCATTTTTGTCACTAGGTGCAAATGCATACACCAAGGATGAGTCATGCAGGCTTCAATTTTATGTTGAATCACAACTGTCATCACTTCAACCATTGTGCTAGGAATAAGGAGGCCAATACAAAATCATTTTTTCAAATATTCACATAAGTCGTTATGCCCACATAGCATTAGATCATCAGGTCAAGTCCAAATTTTCTATCATAGAGAGATCTATAGTAAAAGCATATCTCAATCATCAATTCAAAGTTATTGTCAAGCATCATGACAAAACATTGTTCATCTATATCAATCAGCGAAATCATGCCAACCTCTTGTAGCACAAACATAGTGACTTATCTATATGTATGTCCTGATCACCTACAAACACAAGTTCAATCTGCATGTTCATGTTATGGCAAACATTCAAGCTTTTCCTGCTTGTAGATCTTGCTGTTATCTGCAACACATCTGTGGTACTGACATCTTCCAGGTGAACATCTGATTTCATTGCACAATGTGATTAGCAATTTAACCCAACAATTTCAGAAATCAGATTACAGTGGCAAGGTATGTCAGAAACATCTTGATTGAGAGTTCAGACATCTTCAGATTATGGTCAACTATAGTCAAACCTCTGGACGCTTCCTTCAAGTTAGCATGGGAGCATCTTTAGCTGCCTCGACGCTCTCTGGGCCCTAGCATGCATGTGTCTAGGGACGAGATCTCCCAGATTTGTGATTGTGTCCAGAGCATAAACCCTAATTTCTGTACGGGCTTCAGATCTGTGACTGCTGCAGATCAATACTGTCAGATGCATATAAATCATACTTCAGCAACACAGAATGCAAATAGTAATATGAGTATGAGTCTTGAGAAGAGATTCTCCCTCTCACTGGGGATCTACTTCATTCATCTTTATTCATGTCATCAACCTGTCTCTACTAGAGTCAAGCAACAATAGATTTGTTAGATCATAAACATATATCTATCATGGCTATCAACATCATGACATCAATCTTTCATCAAAGGTTTAGACTCAAAGCAGCAGATAGATGTAACATCATATTTCAGAGTTTATGAACACAATAACACTTTCTATCAAGTCACTCCATCAAGTTAGGACATTCAACTTAACCATATGCCATCAAGACATGACCATAGTTAGTAAGAGATCTACTTATCAATATTACACTTATACCTCTCACATCAAGGTTACCATGCTCTTCATGACCAATGAGATCAAATTAGGTCATGTCAATCTCTCATATGCTTTCATCATGCTTATTGCAAGCATTATCAGCAGACTCATGTATAGGAGTCAATGAGCTATCCTTCTATATGAAATCCATCATGACAAGTATCAAGAGTATCATTTACTAGAGTCAAGGTGCTAGCCTTCTTTATAGGATTAAGATATCCAATAGATAGATCATAGATGTTAGCCAAACATCAAGTGTATCAATGTATCAACATTAGATAGCCTCATAGAATTCAAGAAGATCAAAGTGTTCAACACCAGGTGCATCATTTTATCATAGGAAACATAGATCCAAGTCACTTTCATATGCATGTATGAGCCATTAAAGAAAGAGACATTCTCATCATACCTTAGGGCTTACTGAGCCAATAGTTGAAACACAACATACCAAGAATACCTTGTGGTATTCAAATACCTGTGCACCTTCTTATTAGACATAGGCCGCTTGAAGCATTTTGTCATCTTTTCATCAAGTACCTCTTTATCTCTTTCCAAATCTACATCTCAAAATGATCCTCAAGAAGGATCTACTCATCACATCTCATCAAGGAGGTTAGAAACATCCATATACTCAAATACATATGTAGGAAGTACAAGCAATAAACATAATCATTAGATCTATAAGTCTAACTAGTAAGAAACATCATAAGTCAAGAAATACTTATCTTCAATGAGAGGTGATCATCTCCCTCTTGAACCAATCTTCAAGAGCCATCAATGTCCATGGTCCATATACCAATGTTGCCTTCAAGTATCCTTGTGCTAGAAGTTCCCTGAGGAAAGAATTCCCTCAGTGTGTGCTCTTCCTTCCTCCTGACGTTATTTTGCACTAGTAAGCTGCTGCAAAATAACTACGTCCCAACTGAAGATTTGCTCTGCAAGGAAAACGCTGTTGCTCCCTTTGCCTCTAGTAACCTATGATCTGGAAAATCTATTCTCTATCGACTCTCTCAAAGAAATAAATTTTCCTCAGAAACTGACCCTCCTGGCCCAAGGGACTGCGTCGCCTCTAAGGGTTTCGAACTTCTGCCTCTGCAGAGATTCAAAATTCCTCCTCCTTTATGCTACTGAGCTCTCTGACTTACGATCTATGCTCTGATACCATGTGAAAATTCAAAAACCCGAATCCTATTGCAACAACTGATTAGTTTCTTCTATTTGTTAAATAATTTGAACAAATTATTTACTACATTCTACGGTAAAATTGAAACTAATACACTGCAACCTTCACAAATAAAATACTGCGGAAGAAAAATAATGTTGGAAGAATAACACACACACACAAATAACACTGTTATTTTTGGACCAATGTCCCCAAAAAACCCAACTTGGGAAAACTGGTGCAGTAGCTGAGGGTTTTATTATTATGCAGTAGTAAATCTGAGTACAAGACTATGGATGCTCAAATCTAGCAATCCATACAGAGAAATGACTGACAAAAGATCTAGTGAGAAAAATCTCACTTCCACCGGTGATCCAACACTGACCTTGGCTCAAGATGAGCTGCTCTTTGTTGCCTTTGCATAGTCCCTGTGTCAACCTACACAGTTTTGCGTCACACAACTTGGACCAGCGTCTCTCTCACTAACTGATTAGCTGCTGTATGGGAAATGGACTCTCCTGGCCTCCGAGCTCCCACTCCGGCTTCTGGCACTGAATCACTGCTTCTCCCCAGCAAAATACGGCTTCCCCTCTGAAGCACTGTGCTGCCTCTCTGTGAAACTCTATGTCTCTCTGCTACGAACTTACCGGATTGGAAAATCTTCCTTCCGACCTTACTATCCCTGCCCCTCTCTCATTGCTTCAATCTTACTGAATCACCTCTGACAACTCACAGCTGCTACCCTGAAGATCGATTTCCCAGCAAAATCGAATTCCTTAGTGTCTCAAGTGTGTTCTCCAACCCCCATCGAATTTCTTCTTATAATCTCTCATTGAGACATCAACGACCAATATTAAAACATAATCGATGGCTAAGATTAACTAGAACTCAATCTATGTTTTCTTCTAGAAGATTCTCACCATGACGTAATTAATACCCTTTAATTAATCAATTTTCCTAAGTTTAGACTTAGGCATCATTAAAAAAAGATTAATTATTTTAATTAAGTCATCTCTAGGTGGAATTTCGAGAAACGATCTCTGGGTTTTGGAGAATACATGTATTCTACCCTCTCCACCAAATTTCATGGCTAGAACACATCCGATGCTACAAAAACTAACACACTAGCTTGTCATACATAGCTTTGGAGGTTTTCAAGTTTGCAACAAATGGAACAAGAGAATCTTTAATGGATTTAACTATTATCCTTTGAGCCCTTACTTCCCTTTCTTGTACTCTGCTAGTTCTTGTGTCTTTTCTTTGCTAGGTTCAGTAATTTTCCTAGTAACATATTCGATTACTTCTTGCTCTGTGAGAATAAGGTCAACACTTTTCTTCCATTCTAGATAATTTGATTCTCCAACAAACTTATTGCTCTCCTTGCAAAAAGAACCCATATGACCTATAGATTTAGACATGATGTAATAATATGATACTTACTTGATGACCAATATTCTTCTTGTTGATGTCTTCAACCTTCTTGATGCCTTCAAGATCCTTGAAGATTCTTCAATAATGTCTTTGAAATATGTTTCCTGGGATGCCTCTAATAACAACTTCCAAGATCCTTGATGCTTCCTTCAAAGATGCCTTCCAAATAGATCTTCTAACCTTCTTGTAGTTTTTCCTTTAATGTAGTTTTGATCTTCTTTAGTGTAGAAACCCTCCTTCTAGATTAATAGGTCTTCTATCAATGAGTTTTTAACTAGTATTAGAATATATTAGAATATTCCTATTTAGCATTTAATGCTCATTCCTTTTAGCTGTTGCTATTTATATTCTTTTAGCAGTTTCTTTGATGAAACTGAGTGTTTCTATATTCTACATAGAAACCTGATGTTTCTATTATTGTAAATATCTCTGTATTATGATTGAGCTGTTGGCTCATTCGAAATTAATTCATTCAACATTCTTTTAACTAGATCCTTCAAGAGACAATCCTTCTTTCCTTGACAATTTCCTTTTTCCTTCCCCTTGACAAGTAATTCCTTCTAGTGTTCTCTCAACTATCTTCCTTGTTCACCTTAGCTTTGATCCCATGTTGGAAGATGCATAGTGGCAACTTATTAAATCTTATTTTCCTTAACCTTAATATTTGCTTGTGAGCTTAGTTAATCTTCTTGTGTTCTTTAGTTAGATCTTTTCATCAAACAAATATCAAAATGAAATAGAAACAACAGAGGACAGGAAAATTAGGCTCCAAGCCAGGGCAAAACCTCTCCAAAGGGAAAGCCCCGAAAAACTCTTCTCTTCTTATAGAATCTGCTTCAATTGAGACACAAAGACCCAAACCCTAGGCCAAGTCCTACTCAAAGTACCAAGTCAACCCTCCAACAAGTCTTTCCCTAATCTTGCAACAACTAGCTTCAATACTGCAACTTCGACTGCCAGCTTCAATACTGCAACTCGTCCTGCAACTTCAACCCTGCAATTTCAGCTTTGCAGCTTCCACAAAAACCCTAATTCGACTTCCTCCTGAGACCTTCCTAGAGCAAGACAACTCCTCCCAAGGTCAATGAGGTCAAGGCAGGGCTTTATTCCTTCCAGCTACAAGATTTTGTACTTCATGCTACTGCAACTTGGACTTGCAACTTCAATGTCCTTTTGCAACACCAAAAACCCTAGAACTTTGCAAGTGTGAGAGAGATAGAGCCCAAATACAAGATATTTCGTCCTTCTTTCTTCTCTTAGACCTTCGCTCTTCTTCTTCTACTTCTCCTAGCTATAGATCGAACTCTTTCTTTGTAGATCGAACTTCTTGATGAGTGAGTGCTAAATGAGGTTGAACTGCTTCATTATATAGCCTTCTCAAGGGGTCGAATTCCCTCCTTTAGGTCGACTTGTAACTGTTAGGTCTGACTAGTACTTTTGGAGTTTCCAGGACTTTCTAGACTCAATTTTTTTTTTTTTTTACAGTTACGTTTTGACTGGAAGGGGCTTATAAACATAATGTTGACTCCTTTGACTCATGAAAATAAATCCTAAGACCTAATAAACCCTAGAAGCATGGAGACCATTCTTTTACCTAGAAGACCATCAATAAAGAACATGAAACCCATACTTTAATAATAATAAATTTTTCTTTTCTTCTCTTGTTTGTTGCATAGGATACATATTGAAATGAGTACAACAACAATTATGAAGACCGAAACTAGTTGCATTTTTCAACAGAATATGGGGCTTGTAACGTGAGTTACAAGCATAAACACCCGATTGCAAAATGAATAAAGTACCTTTTGATCGGAAGCCCACCTTCCAATGTGCACTATTGTCAAAAGGGCAAGGAAACATATCATTGATGTTGGTGGCAGAGAAATGAATGACACATCATTATCGGCTACTAGTGGTTGGCAGACGCTGTTGCATGTTGGCTGGAAGAGATGGTAGGAGAAAAAATTCTCGTTGTGGGATCACCCACTTTTGGTGGGTAACATCTGTCTCCAATTGGGAGATGAGCTCACCGTAGAGCGCATGATCCATGTACTTGAATGGGGAGTTCATGAGAACTCGAACTATCTCCTGGGACCGCAAACCTATAACCTACACATTACAATCAAACCATTTGGGAGCATGTGCACTGGGCATATGATATTGCCCATGTTTTTCATAGAAGTAATAAATTCATACAAAAAGTATAGTCTAATCTAGGTGCAATACTTATTCTAAATGCATTCTAATCTATATGAGAACATGAGATGGGTGATATTAGCATGCAAAACGAGTATCCAATGCATCTACACTACCATGCATAACATGTGAATGTCAAGTGACATGAATGAGGTGAGGCGACTCCCTTTCACCGGTGAACGTAAAAGTTCACCATCAAGCTTGGAAATATAAAAGTATCCCACACCCACTTTCCCATGGATCTTGATGGGGACGAGGTCCTTGTCAACCAAGACAAGATCTCCTATTTGGAAATCCTTCTTTGGTTTTTGGACCCATTGTTTCTTAGGAATGGTTGGCCTTAGGTTTGACTTCTTGATATGGCAGACTTCCTGAGAAGGGGGAGGCTTGGCCAACTTAGATGACTTGCTTGAATGGTTTTGGTTCATGGTCTCATGTTGATGATTAGGAAATGGAAAGGGGTTGATGTCCTCCACATGATTTGGGAGTTGGGGTTCCCCTATAGAGAATAAAGGGGGTCCCATCGGGCTCGAGAATAGTGACATATGATATGTCCATTTGTAATTGGCCACCCACCGAGGCACTCCATTTCCTTGATAGTAACATCCCCCACTCATCAGGCACATTAATGACAACCACATCCATTAGCACCAAAATGTCCTTATTAACAACTAGAAAGACCTTAAGATCTTTAATAAGACAATATACAGGGATCAACCTAGAATCAAAACCACACTCATTCTTATATGGTCTAGTGATTTCCAATTCCAATTGATGAATTACTTTTAATGGCATGACATTAATGAAGCTCTTGAGTCAAGCATACAATTATGAAGTATAAGTCTATCGATCACCGGGGACAATAAGAATGGTTCATGACCTCCGTTTCCTTTGTCAAAGTTCTTGTTTTGTAATATAATGGGAGGGTCATCAGGCTCATCATTGAGACTAAAAAGACTTTTTGGTTTTCCTCCTATGAGGAGGGAGTTTGGTCATCTCTTTGATGGGGACCTGCATAGTGAGTTTAACCACTACATTACCTGCATTCACATCCAACTTGATTTCATCATTCCTACGCTTGGGCTTTGACTTACTTTGAGATGACCCTTGGGAAGTGTTCTTCCCTTGAGATGGATTTCCTGAATTAGATTGGTCATTGTTTTTCCTTGAGTATTGTAGACCCTTAAACCTCCCACTACTTTCCACAACTAGAATAAGCTCAGTATGATTAGTGTTGATTTGGGTTTGGCTAGGTTGTGGCCCATGGGTGAACATAGGAGTCTCCAACTAGGATATTGAAGGGGTGAGTTTCACCAACAACATTCAAATGCTTAGTATCTTCCTCCTCTTCTTCTTGCTCAGAAGGACTATCCTCATGAGGATCCTTAGAAGGTTGCTCGCCAGGTGACCCTCCTTGCTCTACCAAGTTGGTTGGAGCAAGAGTGTTGGGCACATTCTGCTGCACGGTGTGGTCTCCTTCGGCGCCCTTGTTAGGGAATGATTTGTCTTTGTTGAATTGATTTCTAGGAGGGAAATTTGACCTAGACTTTTGCTTTTTCTCTATAACGGTCATTCTATTCATGAAAGTCTTTTGGCCTTCATTGGTGAATTTTTCTATTTTTTGAGCAAAGGCTTGTATAAGCTCACCGGGATAAGATTTCGACTTTGGCTTAGACTCAAATTTGACCCTAGGATAGATGAACATGTCAATTTGAGCTACATTTAAGTTTTGTTCAACCGACATCACTATCTTCTTGGCCTCAGTCAAGGAGTTAAGGGCCTTGTCTCTAAGGACATAAGTTAAATGCCCTCAATAGCCTTTAGTGAATCTCCAAGGATAATGACATCAAAAGCCATAAGCCCCTCAGGAATTTCCCTAAGGTGATTGTCAAACCTTTGAATGTACTCTTTAACATTCTCTTTGTCAGTCTTAGCCATAGCTAGGAATCTATCAAGAGCCATACTCCCATCCAACTTAGATGCCCATCTCTTCTTGAATGCATCGTGAAATTGATCCCAATTAGTGATGCTTCCTTGTGGAAGGCTAAACTACCAATCCCTAGCATCACCATCTAATGATAGAGAAAAGAGCATCATGATAACATCCTCATGGCCAATACGCTTGGGACCCACCACCTAATAGAAGTTGTGAACATGTCTTTCTGTGGTGGTGACGTCATTGCCACTAAATTTAGGTATCCATTCATGGTATTTGTTAGGCAGAGGATGAGGGGCATCAAGGAATCTACTAAAGTCTAGAGGCTTGAAGGATGCAAGCTCCCAAGGCTTATTCATGGTTGGAGGAGGAGGATTATTAGGAAAGAGTTGCCTAGTTGTGGGGGTTGGTTGTCTAGTAGGAGAAAGGCTAACCTCACCCTTCCTAATAGCAGATCTAGTTCTTGGAGCTATGGTTCTTTCAGGAGCACTCTCTGGAGATTTAGAACCAGTCAGTTTAGGAGTCGCCGGAAGAGGATCTATCTTGTTGTCAAAGAATTCTTCAAATAAGCAAGATGCATATGGGAAGGTAGATTTTCCTCCTCCCCAACAACGATGCCAAAAATGTTGCCTCAAAATCTAGCAGGGCTTGAAGAGGTGTACTCAACAAGGTTAAAACTAGACCAAGTGACAATAGTGGGGTGATGGCCCACTGCCACCACAGTCAAAACCCCCTGCTCTTTATGGATTTTCACCGATGGGAGTCCCGATACGTGATATGGTCACCTAAGAAATATTCAAGTGTTAGCGCACAAGGTGACCTGAATAGGCACTCTACAAGAAAGACACAACAATGGCACACGACTCCAATTAGAGGCAATTCACTTTCTATGTAGAGACCTAGGGAAGGCAATCTATGACCTAGGGTTTGATTAATTGGTTGAGTGTTGGAGTGTTAATTTTAGGTATGTTCTATGCTTAGAGCAATTTACTTCAATTTTTCATTTAGCTCAATATCAATTCCAAATTAGCAATCACATCAGCATGATAGTAAAGTGCAGATAGAACATAAACATAAACATCAGAAAACAAGCCAAGACAAGAGGACACAAGATGTAGCGCCAGGCAAGGACAAACCCCAATGTGGGGAAACCCATGATCAAATCTTCTTATATTGTTAATAGTTCAGCACAGAGAGAGAGAGAGATAGTACATATATATCAGAAGTCAACACTTTGACTTGACAAGATAGAAGATTAGACATCTGAGATCTTCACCATGAAGATAACACAATAGTTCTGATGACAAGCACTGCATATCTGAACTCAGGTGAAGACACACTTATCAGATCTCATTCTTCAACGAATTCTCCAAGGTGATTCCATCACTGTGCTGCATCCATCATCACTATGCAGCACTTCGTCACTGTGCAACACTTCATCACTGTGCAACACTTCATCACTGTGCAACACTTCATCACTATGCTGCACTCATCATAACTATGCTGCACTTCATCACTGTGCTGCACTTCATCACTATGTTGCGCTCATCATCACTATGCTGCACTTCATCACTATGTTACACTCATCATCACTAATCACTATGCTGCACTTCATCACTATGCCGCACTCATCATCACTATGCTGCACTTCATCACTATGTTGCACTCATCATTACTATGCTGTAATAGAGGTACCTTACTATACCTCATATGAGATTTCCAACCTCCGAGAAGGACATCCTAAACTGTCCTCTATAATACGGATCTCTGCTCCATCCATGACTGCACCTAGTCACCGAGATCCTACACCCGAGTTTGTAGCTATGCCGAGACTGTACTAACATCTTCAGGGGATTACTGTTACAAGGCTTAAGGCCTTTCTACTCCATCCGTTTGATGTTGAGACAAGACAACACCTACAGGTATGTTGCCTAGACATATGCTGAGATTATCATTAGCCTTCTTTGCTCCATTCGTCCGAGAACACCATCTTCAGATCACAGGTATGCCGAGAGAGGATACTGCTCCTTGTCATGCGATGTTAACGTATCATTGATGCCGAGGTTGTCAACAAGAAGTCAGATCCATTCCAAGAATGTATTGAGCCTAGACTTCACTCCCTGCTGCGTCCTTATTTGAGGGTAGTTCTGCTCTACACATCTGAGTTTATGATTGCACCTAGGGCATCTCCTTACCTGCATTAAAGCCTCTCCTAGGACTACGTAGGAGCCTCCTTTAGGGCAGCGTAGGTGCTTCTTTTCAATGAGATAATCCTCCTCCAAGACAACGTCCATAGGGCCTTCGTCTAGATGTCTTAGGGCAGTGAATAGGTCTCTTTAGATAACGTCTAGGTCTTCTCCTCCATGACTGCGTTAAGCCTTTTCCATGACAACGTTTAAAGTCATTTCCATGACAACGTTAAGGCTTCTTCCATGGCTGCGTTAGGGCTTCTTCATGACTGAGTTAAGGGCTGTCCTCCATGACAGCGTTAAGGAGCTAGGGCATCTCCTCTAGGGCAGTGTATACTCTTGGTGACTTCTCCTTCCACCAAAACCCAAACGAGTGGAGAGGAGGAGATCACGAGAGGTGTGTCTAAAATGACTTGCAAGCCACCTCTATTTATAGTGCAACGTTGAGGTTGAGTGGGGGTAATTAGGTTGTTGGCCGACCTTGACGAATTGTCACATAACACAAATAAATTCATATCTCCATGAATACATGTCGGAATCGGATGATCTTTAGATCAATCCTACACCTCTCGATGAGAGGAATCCAAGAAAAATATCAGCTGCCATAAATAAGGTGACCCACATGGAGTTTGGCCATAGTTGCCAATTTTAACACTCCCTCTCAACTAGGGAGAACTCCATCTGCTAATTCATCTGTCAATTCGTACTATCTCTGCCATTAGTGCCCCGCAGTGCTTTGCTCTGCTCTGTTGAACTATGAAGAAGAAGAAGTGATCGAGAATGTATCATACCATTCTCTACTGACCCAAAGTCAGTCCCATATAAAGAGAGTGTCTCATACCACTCTTACTGATCCGAAATCAGTTCCAAATAAAGAGAGTGTGTCAAAACACTCTTACTAACCCAAAGTCAGTTCCAATTGATCCCAGATCAATGTCATCCTAGCATAGGGAGTACGGTAGTAACACGATGCGTCCATTGTTACTACTATGGTCCCTATCCTCATTTCCCTATTCATTGGCCAGATGAGAGGTACTTCCCATGAGTCCCAGACTGCATGGGTAGGATGTCTCAATAGGAGAAGGATGAACCACTCATCCTACCTATATGTCGCCAGGGGTATCCTAGGGGAAGGCTGAACCACTCACCCTGTACACAACAGATCACTAGGGGAAGGCTGAACCACTCACCCTATGATTGTGTCTCGGTAGGAGAAGGATGAACCACTCATCCTGCCTACATAGCAGACCACTAGGGGAAGGCTGAACCACTCACCTTATGGTTGTTCATCGCTCCAAGAAGTACCCCCAAGCCCCTAGGAGCTCCCAGAGCTCAATGTCCATATTATACTGGACTTTCAAGAGAGAGTCTCTCCACGACTCCTAGTCGTTCTCGAAAAGTCAAGAATTAGACCTTTCCCAGGGGCTTCATCTGAATATCGGCGACCTGCACATCAGTCCCAGAGTGATGGAGCCTTCTTGCTCCCCGTTGTACCATATCCTAGATAAAGTGGTACTTGATGTCTATATGCTTGGAGCGATCATAGAACACGAGATTCCTCAACAATTGAAGCCCCCTCTAATTGTCACAGAAGATCACGATGGTATCCAACACGTGTCCAAACAACTCATAGAAGAGCTTCCACAACCATACAGCTTCATAGGAGGCCATACTCACAACTATGTATCTGGCCTCATCGGTGCTCAAAACAACCGACTTCTGCTTCCTGCTCATCTAAGATATCGAAGCAGAACCAACACCCATAAGTGCTCTTGCGATCCTCCACACTGCTTGTCCGATCAACATCGGATGCAGCCTCACAACTCCAACAGTGTATCTCAGTCCATGAGAGATTGTGCCCCGAAGATATCTCAGAAGATTCTTGGCACCAATCCAATGAGGCTCAGCCATATGATGGCTCAACATGCTAACTGCAAAACATATATCCGGACGAGAGTTCACCAAGAACATCAATGCTATTATGAGTTGACGGAACTCAGAGGCATTTCCCAAGTCAGGTCCGGCAACACTACTGCATAACTTCTTAAAGTTAAGCTCCATCGGGGTAGTCACGGGCTTGCAGTTCACCATTCCAAATCCGAAATCCAATTCCCTCTTACTTTTGCAAATGAGAGGGTTTGCACCTGTCAGAAAGAGGTCATCCTCATAAGGTACCAGAATGAGAGGTCTATCATCCACAACCTTAAGGCAATGGTTTGGATCGGCTTCACTCCTAGTGAATCTCAACTTCATCAGATAGCTTGTTAATCCTCTCATACCAAGCCCGGGGTGCTTGCTTTAAATCATAGAGAGCTTTCTTCCACCTGCATACATGAGATTCCCGATCATGAATCTCAAACCCCTTGGGTTGTTCCACATTTGTGGTCTTGCTATTACATGAGGGGAATGGTCCCCTTGTAAATTTTCCTTCGGTACATCTCGGACATGTACCTTCATGCTCTTCTTTGAATTTAGGCATCCTTGTCACCATCTGTCTCACATCGGGTAGGGCCCCATAATGAAGATGGGCAGACCTCCGGTGCCATAGAAGAGATGAGTCACACGACATGGTCCCCAATGGACTTCCTGCAACTTGATACAAATTGCCAACCCTGAACCCAAGAGTAAAAGCATCTGGAAAATTCCTTTTTCAAACATGTACCTTTCCATCGATGAATGCCACCTTGTAACCTTTGTCTTCCATAGGCACGAGGTTCTTCTTGAGATCAGGTACATAAAGAACTGCTACCCTGATTCAATTGAAGGGTAACATTCCCTACACCCTTTCTGGGATAGGTGGCATCGTCTCCAAGAATAATCTTCACGATTGTCTCCTTCTCTATCAAATTAGAAAGTGCTTCCTTGTATCCGTTGAAGTGCTTTGAGGCACCACTATCAATCAACCAATTTCCCAAAGAGTTCGGAGGAGAGGTAGTGGATAGGGTCAGTATAAGATAATACTCCTTTTGCTTATCAGAAGCAACATTTGATTCTTCATCCCTGGAGTTCCTTGCTTTCCTTGATGACCTGCATTCCTTTTTCCTTTATACCATTGTACCTGTCTTTCCTTTGATCATTGAAGATGCCCCTGGAATGATTGTTATCATCATCAAGTGATGTGTCCCTTCTATTCGGACACTCCTTCGCATAATGGCCAAACTCATTGCAAGCAAGGCATCTGCCTTTCTTTCCACCCTTAGTGTACTTGTTCTTTGTAGCAGCTGGTGCATTTGATGGAGGCTCAAGGATTTTACCCTTCACGTAATCCAGTACTTCTTGCTCTTCCAATGTCAGATTCAGAGACATCTTCCATCCATGATAGCCTTTTTACGGAGCTTGACTTCAGCCGGGAAGAGGGATGAGGAACCCATTGAGCCTTTGACCTTGTCCAACTGTCTTCGGTGATTGCTCTTTCACTCTTGCTTGGGCTTTGTCTTCACCTCACCTCTGATACCATGTTAATTTTAGGTATGTTCTATGCTTAGAGCAATTTACTTCAATTTTTCATTTAGCTCAATATCAATTCCAGATTAGCAATCACATCAGCATGATAGTAAAGTGTAGATAGAACATAAACATAAACATCAGAAAACAAGCCAAGACAAGAGGACACAAGATGTGCCAGGGACAAACCCCAATGTGGGGAAACCCTTGATCAAATCTTCTTATATTGCCAATAGTTCAGCAAAGAGAGAGAGATAGTACATATATATCAGAAGTCAACACTTTGACTTGACAAGATAGAAGATCAGACATCTGAGATCTTCACCATGAAGATGACACAATAGTTTTGATAACAAGGACTGCAGTTCTGAACTCAAGTGAAGGCACACTTATCAGATCTCATTCTTCAACATATTCTCCAAGGTGATTCCATCACCTTGCTGCATCCATCATCACTATGCTGCACCCATCATCACTATGCTGCACTTCATCATTGTGTTGCACTTCATCACTATGCTACACTCATCATCACTATGCTGCGCTTCATCACTGTGCTGCGCTTCATCACTGTGCTGCACTTCATCACTATGATGCACTTCATCACTATGCTGCACTTCATTACTGTGCCGCACTTCATCACTGTGCTGCACTTTATCACTATGCTGCACTTCATCACTATGCTGCACTTATCATCACTATGCTGCACTTTGTCATTGTGCTGCACTTCATCACTATGTTGCACTTCATCACTATGCTGCACTGGTCATCACTACGCTGTACTTCATCACTATGCTGTAACAGAGGTACCTTACTGTACCTCATCCGAGATTTCCAACCTCCGAGAAGGACATCCTAAACTGTCCTTTATAATACGGATCTCAGCTCCTTCCATGACTGCACCTAGTCACCGAGATCCTACACCCAAGTCTGTAGCTATGCCGAGATTGTAATAACATCTTTAGGGGATTACTGTTATAGGTCTTAAGGCCTTTCTGCTCCATCCGTTTGATGTTGAGACAAGGCAATACCTACAGGTATGCTGCCTAGACAAATGTCGAGATTACCAACCTTCTTTGCTCCATTCGTCTGAGAACACCATCTTCAGATCACAGGTATGTCGAGACAGGATACTGCTCCTGTCATGCGAGGCTAACGTATCATTGATGCCGATGTTGTCAACAAGAAGTTAGATCCATTCCAAGAATGTATTGAGCCCAGACTTCACTCCCTGCTGCGTCCTTATCCGAGGGTATTTCTACTCCACATATCCGAGTTTATGACTGCACCTAGGGCATCTCCTTACCTGCGTTAAAGCCTCTCCTAGGACTGCGTAGGAGCCTCCTTTAGGGCAGCGTAGGTGCTTCTCTTCAATGAGATAATCCTCCTCCAAGACAACGTCCATAGGGCCTACGTCTAGATGTCTTAAGGCAGTGAATAGGTCTCTTTAGATAATGTCTAGGTCTTCTCCTCCATGACTGTGTTAAGCTGTTTCCATGACAACGTTTAAGCCTTTTCCATGACAGCGTTAAGGCTTTTCCATGACAGCGTTTAAGGTCATCTCCATGACAACGTTAAAGCTTCTTCCATGGTTACGTTAGGGCTTCTTCATGACTGAGTTAAGGGTTGTCCTCCATGACAACGTTAAGGAGCTAGGGCATCTCCTCTAGGGCAGCGTATACTCTTGGTGACTTCTTCCACCAAAACCCAAACGAGTGGAGAGGAAGAGATCACAAGAGGTGTGTCTAAAATGACTTGCAAGCCACCTCTATTTATAGTGCAATGTTGAGGTTGAGTGGGGTTAATTAGGTTGCTGGCCGACCTTGACGAATTGTCACATAACACAAATAAATTCATATCTCCATGAATACATGTCAGAATCGGATGATCTTTAGATCAATCCTACACCTCTCGACGAGAGGAATCCAAGAAAAATATCAGCTGCCATAAATAAGGTGACCCACATGGAGTTTGGCCCTAGTTGCCAATTTTAACATGGAGAGACCCAAGGCCAAGATGCAAGGAAAGGGTTTCCAATATTGATTTTCAATGTAGCCAAGGTGCATGAATCCTCGAACAAGCCTCTAAGTTGAAGCAACACAAACAAGGGTTTAACCTTAGGGCTACAAACTAGGGCAAAAAAGTTTATGGATAAGATTGAAGTGGATGCCCACCAAAAGGAGAGATTTTATCGCAAATATGTTCCCCTTGATGTTTAGGTTCTCCATTCCCCAAAATGACCCTTCCCTAGGGATTCACACTAAGCCCTAGATTATGAGCTTATCCTTGAAGAGGCTGAAATTAGGAGAAAAATTTATGGATGAGTAAAGAGATTGATCACCAACAAAGTAGGCTAGTCCCTTATTCCTTGGGATTATGGAGTCTATGATTCGTTTGATCAACCAAAGGTTTTCTAAGGATGCCAAAATCTTGATGCCATATCAATAAGACTATGCAATGGAAAAATAGACTTTTCATGGGAGAGCTTAATCAAGGTTCACCACTAGGACATTCAATTCACATGTTATGTATGAGTAATGCATGCAATAGATCATCTAGATAACATTCAATATATCTTCAACAAATTAGGGCACAATTAGCATAACCTAGAATCAACATTATTCCATACATTAGACATGTATAAAAGTAAATATTGAACTACAAGTACACTTACAAGATAACATGCAAAAGACCCCATCCATTGATCCAAATAATAGCTCCAAAGGCAAACGTTTTAGCTCCAAATGTCAAAATGCATCAATAGATCCAAATTCTCCAAAGAAAAGAGGGTCGAATTACTCAAGTAGGCCGAAATTCTCAAGTGTGTGATGGTGAATGTTACAATGAATGATTCCTCTACTTATATGAGGATTTTGAACTCTAATTTGAGCCTACTAACCCCTAAAATCAAAAACTTATGTGCTAGGTCATAAGTCGACCTAGTAGCCAATGAGTAAAACTCAAATTAGCCCACATGTGAGCCGTAAGAGAGATAAAGCTGCTGTCATCCATGCGTAGGCTTGCTTTGGGCAAGCATTGATGGCTTAAGGTGCTTGATGTGAGTAGAGGCCATCTAAAATCATCTTCTAGTGGTTGGCCCCTAGGTGTCCGTCAATCTCCCTCTGTGGACCCCAATTTTCATTTTGGGGCACAAAAGTGGTCTCATGGGTCTCCAAGTGGTCAAAATGCCTGTCTCTACACCAATTCCAAGGGCTCTCAAGGTGGTGCTAGCCCTCCCATGTCTCAAAGTGTGAGGCCATCCTCCTCTAGGCCCTAGATCAACTACCAATCGCTCATGAAGTGCTAATTTGATTGGGGGCATGCTGGCTCAAGGTGGATCGTCCCATAAAAGTCATCAATGTAGGGCAAAGTGTTGGAACATTGTGGGCATTGGAGTTACCCATGGATATGTGTGATGCTTTGCTACAACATGGAGACCCATGGCTCTCAACACCTCACTTGTGTGTGTCAACATGCTCCTTTTAAGGATTTGAGCCCCAGTTAAGTTGCCCAAGCTATGTTGTGAAACCACCTGACAATTACACAATATCTAGTGCTAGCATCTACATCATCAAGAACATTTAATCATTTTTGCGTCTAAGTGAACCAAGCTTGTAAGTAATGGGCAATTTGACACTTCAAACTGTTGAGAAATCAATGCTAGTAGAATTAGGGTTAGATTTCTCTTCCTTGATAATTACTTGTGAATTATGTTGGCTTCTTTTATTTCCTTATTATATTATCTTTCATCAATCAATTACCAAATTATCTGTATATCAGGATCATAAGAACAAGAGACACAAGGTGTAGGCACTCTGCCAGGGCAAAACCCCTATCTAGGGGAAAACCCAGCCAAACTTCTTCCTTCGGTAGTTAAGACGATATAATCCAAGACTCTTCAACCTAGAGAGGAAACTCCTCCAACCACCAAGTTAGCCCTTCCTTCTAGCAACTTCGATCTAGATCTTCGACCTTGCTGCAACAACACTTAGACCCAACAAATCCAAAACTTCGACCTTCCCAGCAGCAGAACTTCGACCCAGAACATTAAGAATTTCGAACTTCCCAGCAGAACTTTGATCCAACAAATAACCCAATAACTTTGCATAAAAGACAGAGAGATAGAGCCCAAAAACTTTGACTTGCAATTCTTCCTTCTTCTCCTTGAACTTCACACTTTTTTTGCACTTCTTTGATGTGTATCAAACTTGTTGAGTTGATGTCCAAATAGATCAAACTGCTCTTGTATATATAGAGCCTCTTTTGCGGGTCGAATTGTCCTCTTGTAGGCCGACTTCATCAGGCAAGGGCTGACTTGGTGTGGAGGTGACAAATTACATTTTTGACTCAATAATAATTCTTTTTACATGATTCAAAGCCCAAGAAAGGTCTCATTAAATGGACAATGACTCTAATGACTTAATATAAAACCTATAAGTCCTCAATGGGGACTTTGACCTATAAAATGATGACCCAAGCATGAAACCCATGCTTTTGTTGGAATTTTGAAGTTTAACCGGTTAGAAATTCTTCTTGTACTATCTGATTTATTTCTTCCTACTTGTTCAATTACTTAACAAGTTATTTACTATGTAAATACTGAAAATAAATACAAGTACAATATCAACATCTACAAATCATCAACTGAAAGTAAACAAGTACACAAGTGACACCGTTATTTTTGGACTAATGTCCCCGGAAAAACCCAATGCGGGAAACCCAGTGCAGCTATTTAGAGGGTTTTATTATTATGCAATTTTCAGAATACAACTAGGGTGCTAGAAATGGCTCACCCAACAGAGAATGCCCTTAGCAGTAGTACCTCTCCTCGGAGACAGATATTCCAGCTGATTAATCACCAAATGAACGATCCCATAGCAACAATTGTTGCTTTTGCTGCTCCGCGTCACTTTGATAGGGATTGCGTCACCCTATCTAGCTCTCCAGCTCCAATCTATCCCACGAAAATCTCCCAGCATTGCCTCCAGGGCCCGCATCAGCCTCTCTGGCCCAACGTCAGCCTATCTGGTCTAGCGTTAGCTTCTCGGGGCTCTGCGTTAGCCTCTGGAGCTTCTGCGTCTCACACACTGGCCCTCTCTAGCTCTACGCAGCTCCTCGCTCCCTCTGCATGGCCTCTGGCTGCCTCTATGTGGCCTCTAGATGGCTCTGCGTCAACCTCTCCTGACTTCTGCGCTGATCCTCCCGATACTAACTTTGCCTCTCTGCTATGTATTCACTGCCCCTCAGTTGTAACTCAGATCACTCACTCGATTTCCTCAGCAAACCTTGCCCCAAAAAATCGAATTCTTCATCTCTCTTGTGTGTCCTCCAACTGATCCTCAAGCCTCTTCTTATACCTTTTTCATTGGTCCATCAACGACCGAGATTAAATCTCTAATCAACGGCTAAGATTAGATTTGGCTTGATCCATGACTTTGGACCCTTCTAACCTAGTTTTATATTAATACCCATTAATATTTTATTTTTCCTAAGTTTAGACTTAGGAACTCCATTAAAAATATTAATTATTTTAATATCTTCCAAACCATTTTTGGGTCTTGGAGATCTCATGTGCTTTAGCCTCTCCACCAATTTTCATGGATAGAGCACATCCGATGCTACCCCAAATCAACAACTTTCATAAATCATTGTAATAATATATATATATATTATTTTTTATTTTTTGACTCAAATATAGATATGAAGACCGAACCTAGTTACATTCTTCAACACTCCCTCTTAACTAGGGAGGTATTCATAATTTACACACGTATATACAAGTACAAGGAAGATCTCAAAACACAAGAACTATGAAGAACTTAGGCACACATGGTGCCATAGACTAGATTCCTGACTAGGGCAATCTATCCGGGTGGGACTAAGATGGACTAAAGCTTTCAGCCTCTCTAGGTACCATTAGGCTTACTTGCTAACCATCAACCCAGGGAACTAGGTGCATAATGCAAGGTCAGAGCTCTATGACCAACGCCACCCTCCCTACTTTGGGAACTAGACATCAACACATATGTCGGCCAGATGTCCTCCTAGGAATTTTGTATCACACAAGATGCCTCCTCAAGTCTCTTCCAAACACTTTTCGTTAACGAAATCAAACCAAGCATGCTTCTCAAATATTCAAACTTCTTATTAGGAAGAGACTTTGTTAACACATCAACTACATGTTCGTCGGTCGGAACATACTGTAGCTTCACGATCCCATCTTGTACCAAACTTCTAATATAGTGGTACTTATTGTTGATATGCTTCGTCCTTGCATGGAACACAGGATCTTCAGACATCTTAATGCTGCTTTGATTATCACAATTTATCACAGTAGGACTTAGAGGTTTCTCAAACAAATCTGATAGAAGTTTCCTCAACCATACAACCTCCTTTCCTACTTCACATGCAACCACATACTCAACTTCAACACTACTTAAAGCAACATGATCTTGCTTTCTACTCATCCATGAAATCATCGCAGATCCCAAACTAAAACATCCACCAATAGTGCTTCTTCCATCAGTCTCACTGCCACCCCAATCAGAATCTGTAAAACCTGTTAGCTTGACTTCCTTGCTATCATACTTTAGGCAGTGATGAATAGTACCATGTAGATATCTTAATATATGCTTGGAAGCTATCCAATGATCATGACGAGGCTCCAACTAAAATTGACTAAGAATGTTCACAACAAAACATATATTCGGTCTAGTGTTTACCAGATACATTAGAGAACCCACCAACTTTCGATAGGTGGTAGAGCTACGAGACTTGAGTCAGAGCTTCTCAACTTCTTGAGATTGGTGATCATGGGAGTAGTCATGGGCTTGGAATCCATCATATCGAATTTCTGCAACAACTTAATTATATACTTTCCTTGCCCCAAATATATCTCCCCAGGTTTCTGCCATACTTCCAAACCTAGGTAATAATGCATCAGTCCCAGATCCTTCATCTCAAACTCGATTGCCAACATCTTCTTGCATTCTTGTATCCTTCGCTCTACACCTGTAATAAATAGATCATCCACATATAGTAGAATAATGACTGGCTCATTATCCACAACCTTGATATAGAGATTTGGATCAACAAAACTTTTGATGAACCCGATTCTTAGAAGGTATGCATCCATTCTTGCATACCATGCCCTAGGAGCTTGCTTCAAACCATATAGGGCCTTCTTGAGTCTACAAACATGAGTGTCTTTGCCATTTATTTCAAAGCCTTCAGGTTGTTCAATGTATACTTCTTCATCGATGGTTCCATTCAGAAATGTTGTTTTTACATCCATTTGATGGATATTCCATCCCATTGTTGCAACTAACGAAACCAAAGATCTTATAGTAGTATATCTTGCGATAGGTGCAAAGGTTTCTTCATAGTCTATGCCTTCCTTTTGAGAGAAACCCCTTGCAACGAATCTAGCTTTGAACTTGTCTATGCTTCCATCAACAGCGTGCTTGATCTTGTAGATCCATTTAGAAGTAACAACCGATTTGTCACTTGGTCTAGGAACGATTTCCCAAACCCCATTCTTCAAGATGGATTGATATTCTTCCTGCATAGCCTTCTTCCATACTTCTTGATGAGCAACTTCCTTAAATGTAGTTGGTTCGGCTTCTATTAGTTTTGTCCTATGTTGCATGAAACTTCTAGGAACCCGACGTTTCGGGATGTACCCGTACCCGAAACTCCGAAACTCGGCGGAAACTTGACCGAAACTCGACCATTATGTAATCATCTATGAGAGTTAATATAGACTTGGTTTTCCTTCTAAATTGTCATCTATGGGTCTTATTACCTTTTTTCTTGCAAGATAATGTGTTATTCACTTATTTATAAAGTTATTTTTATATATATAAACATATATTGCATTTCAACTAACGTTTTGGCCGATGTTTCCATTTTTGGGAGGTGACATTTCTAAACGTACCCGTTTCAGAAACTCTGAAACATTTCGGCGTTTCGTGCAACTTAGGTTTTGTCATGTATGCAACATATCCATAATATCTTTTTGGTCTTTTTCTTTCTCTAAAAGTTCCTTTCACAACTCCATGTCCTTCAACATCTTCAAGAGTAGCTTTTAACCAATTTGGCCTCTTCCTTGTGTCGGGTATGATCACAGGTTGAATCGGTTCACTTGGTCCTTATTCTTCTTCTTCTTCTTGATTTGTAGTAGGATTGTCGTGATGCTCTTCTTCTTCGAATAGTGGTATGTCTTCATCATCAGAATCTATAGGAATATCTTTGGATCTTTTGTAGGCATGATTTTCATCAAATATAACGTCCCTGCTTACTTCTATATGCCTTTGAAGAAAGACTGTAGCCAACAAAAATCCCTTTAATGCTTGTAGAATCTAGCTTCTTTTGTTTGTCCTTTGGAACGTGGATATAGGCGGGACATCCAAAGATTCGAAGATGGTCCACACATGGCTTCCTTCCTGTGAATGCTTCTTCGGGTGTCATATTATCGAGGATTCTATGAGGACTTCTATTTTGTATATATACAACGATCATTGCTGCTTCTCCCCATAGAAATTTTGGTATATCTTGATAAAAAATCATTGTTCGTATACATTCTTCAAGTGTTCTATTTTTCCTTTCTACAACTCCATTCTGTTCGGGATTGTAGGGAACAATAAGCTCCCTCTTAATTCCTGCTTCTTTGCAATATGAAATTATTTCTTTTGAAGTGTATTCTCCACCATTATCGGATCTCAAAGTTTTTATTCTTCTTTCGGTTAAGGTCTCTACTTCAGACCTAAATTCCTTGAACTTTTCAAATACTTCGTCCTTTGATTTGAGTAGATAGAGCCATGTCTTTCTAGAGTGATCATCAATGAAGGTTACATAATAAAGATGACCTCCAAGTGATTTGTCAAACATAGGCCCACACACATCTGAATGAATGAGGTCCAATATTTCTTTAGACCTTGTTTCATTGCTTGTAAATGGTTTCCTTGTATTCTTTCCCAAGGCACATCCCTTGCATATTCCTTCACGATCTTCTTTGATATTGGGAATGCCATTTACCAATTTATTGAGAGAGAGAATAACCTTATGACGTAAATGTTGCCCATATCTTCTATGCCATGGTTCAATGGGATTGATTTCCATGTGAACTAGGGCTTGAGGAGATGGTGTTATGAATCTATATAGACTTCCTTTAGGTATTCCAATAACCCTAGCTTTATTAATGCTTGAATCTTTAGCCCAAGCCAAAACTTTTCCATTTACAAAAGCAGTTCTATCACCTTTATCTTCTAAGCAAGAAATTGAAAGTAAATTCTTTTTCAAACATGGAACATAAATTATATTGTTGAGATGTAGCTTTGCTCAATTGTCCAGCTTCAAAGAAGTTGATCCCAGGCCTTTAACAACATAGCTTTTGTTGTCTCCTAATTCCACTGCATGAGAAGATTGTTCCTTTGATAGAGTGTGAAGTTGTTTGCTATCTCCTGTCATGTGTCTTGATGCTCCACTATCAATAATCCATGCATTGTCATCATTGAGTGAACCTGTGAGTGCAACCAAAAACCCTTTGCTTTTGACCTTGTTGAATAAGTTGTAGATGATTCTTTTGATCCAGCTTCCTGCAATATTGAATCCCATTTTCAAGTATCTTATCATAGAGGGAGTAGTCCTTTCTTTCAAGCCAATAGAGTGATCTCCAATCTTCCTTGACCTTAGCTTTGATACCATGTTGAGAAATCAATGCTAGTAGAATTAGGGTTAGATTTCTCTTCCTTGATAATTACTTGTGAATTATGTTGGCTTCTTTTATTTATTTATTATATTATCTTTGATCAAGAAATTACCAAATTATGTGCATATGAAGATCATAAGAACAAGAGACACAATATGTAGGCACTCTACCAGGGAAAAATCCCTATCTAGGGGAAAACCCAGTCAAACTTCTTCCTTCAGTAGTTAAGACGAGATAATCCAAGACTTGTCAACCTAGACACAAACCTTCTCTGACCGCCAAGTCAGCACTTCCTTCCAACAACTTTGATCTAGATCTTCGACCTTGCAACAACAGCTGTTTGACACAACAAATCTAGAACTTTGGCCTTCCCAGCAGTAGAACTTCGACCCAACACATTCAAAATTTCGATCTTCCCAGCAGAACTTCGATCCAACAAATAGCCCAGTAACTTCGCATAAAAGAGAGAGAGAGATAGCCCAAAAACTTCGACTTGCAATTCTTCCTTCTTCTCCTTGAACTTCGCACTTTTTCTGCACTTCCTTGATGTGTATCGAACTTGTTGAGTTGATGTCCAAATAGATCGAACTGCTCTTGTATATATAGCCTCTTCTGTGGGTCGAATTGTCCTCTTGTAGGCCGACTTCATCAGGCAAGGGCCGACTTGGTGTGGAGGTGACAAATTACATTTTTGACTCAATAATAATTCTTTTTACATGATTCAAAAGCCCAAGAAGGGTCTCATTAAATGGACAATGACTTAGTATAAAACCTAGAAGTCCTCAATGGGGACTTTGACCTATAAAATGATGACCCAAACATGAAACCCATGCTTTAATAAGTCATTGTAATAATAATACAATTTTTTGTTGTTGTTGTTGTTCTCTTCTTTGACTCAAATATAGATATGAAGAGTGAACCTAGTTGCATTCTTCAACACAAATGAGGATTCCCTTCCAAAATCAAGGCTTTGAACTCGAAAGAATGTTACCTCCCTAGGTAGGGGTGGTTAATAGACCACCCTATTAGGTGTTTCCAGGCCCTAAGGGGAAATGATATGTCCTATATCCACCCTTCAATTGATAGGTGTCATGTGAATAATGGTGGAACGGAGGGGAGAAGACTTCATGGCCAAGTGCCATGGTCAAAGGTGTTGAGAAATCTAGGGCATTAGGACTAAGTGATTTCTCTTGTAATGATAACTTCTTGTGAATGTTTTTTACTTGTTTAGATTATGTTCTTCTCTTGACTTAGATAATTATAGTATTCCTTTTCATCAAACAACTACCAAATCATAAACAATAGGGAGACAAGAGACACAAAATGTAGGCAATCAACCAGGGCCAAAACCTCTCCAACTTGAGAGGAAAACCCAAACAAATTCTTCTTATAGAAACTTCAAGTGGTGAATACCAAGACCAAGACCCTTGACACAACAACCTTTCCAAGACCAAGTCACAAGACCCCTTCTTCACTACTTCTTCTTGCACAATCAAACTGCCTTCTTGCACTGTTAATCTTGGCTACGCTGAAATTTCTGCTCCTTTCCACAAACTTGCAATCTTCGACTTGTTTGTACCTCTACAATTTCGCACGTGTGAGCTGATAGAGGGAAATTTGTGATGCTTTTCTCCTTCGCTTAGTTTGGAGACTTCTTCTTAAGGCTTCGGCTAGCAAGAATGATGATTGGTGACTTCCTCAAAGGTTTCTCTAGGGATTGTTATGACCCTACTGCAAAAACCCTAATTTCTGCCATGTGTGAAGAGAAATTACCCAAAAACAATTTTGTACCTTTTTGTTCTTCTTGTCTTTCACTTCGCTGCTTATGAGACTGCTCCTTGTGATTTTCACACTTCATCTTATTGCAGATTGCTTGACCAAATTGTCCTCCAAATGATGGTGAGTGGTCTTATATATAGTGGTCTGTCCATGTGATATGGGCCGACTTGACCTTGTGCCTAAGTCGACATGCCATTCTGGAATCATCTTAATTTCCTTTTGTAGGCCAACTTCAAGGGGTGCTTGTGACAAGCTCTTGGAGCGTTAATGACTCAAGCAAATTTTCTTTTTACAATGTATAACATGCCCAAAATGTGTCTTCATTTCTTGATATTGACTCACTAGACTTGATGACTTGATGACCAAACTTAATAGCTCACAATGGGAGCCTCAACTAAAAATAAAATTCCTTGTGCATGAAACCCATGACTCGAGCATTACAAAATAATTTTTTTCTTCTTCTTTTCATCAATTACATAAAATCATGATTACACATGTCATTATGAAGACCGAACCTAGTTACATATTTCAACACTTCCTCTTAACTAGGGAGTTATTCATAATCTATACAAGGTACTTGGACATTCTCAATCTGAAGAATTCTCATAAGAAGAGTCGGATTGGTAACCCATCTGTATAGTGTCATATCATCCAACATTGTTTCATAGCAAGGCCTTGACTAACAACTCTATCAATCCACAAGATTTAGAGCTCAATGCTGGCGAGACCAATGATGTGTATACACCCTCATCATTATCTCTCTCGGAACATACCCTACCCGGGTTCTTAGAGTGTGTTCTACCAAGACTATTCTTATCTTGGATTCCTAGTGCTTAAAGAATATTGGTCCTTTGTAGACTGCGACTACTCTTATCTTGGATTCCCTAACTCATCCTCAAAGAGTATCAGATGCCAGATGTTTACCCAATCCTCCATTTTGTCTTCCCAAGTGAAGACAAGAATGATGTGTCTATCTCTCCTTCTCAACTTAGGGAGGACATACCCATTCCACTGAAGGAATGTACCCATTCCTTTTAAAAGGAATGTACCCAAGCTCCCTCTTGACCAGGGACTTGCTTCCAGCAGCTCCTCAAGTGGAGATCATGGGATGATTGGCTACTTGTAGAACTCCTTCCTTTGATGTCATGAATTTCTTCTTTGTCATAGAGTCTACATCTTTCAAGACTTCTTTGTAGGGCACAAACCATCCATCACTTTCATTCATGAGTCATGTCAGTCATGTCATCATTCCTTTCATTGGAAAGTGATCTATTAGTCCATATCTGGTCTTTCTTCATGCCATGTTGCCTTCTTCATGCCATGTCTCCTTAAGGATCTTTCATCTTGCTACATGGGCATCAGTTGCGAAAGACATCCACAGTTCTTCCCTTGGCAGCCCTGCATAAGCCCATCCAGATATTATTCAAAAATAAGAAATGAACATTAAATCAAAATTACCTTTGTGATGGTCTTTCATCATGACATCTTTCTGTTTGCATCAGCATCCTGCATACATATTGACACATCTCCAAAAGATGTATATTGCCAAGGTATTGAAAAGCGTAACTAGGTTCGGTCTTCATAATGACATGTAATTGTGATTTTATGTAAAAGATGTAAAGAAGAAAAAATAAAATTATTGTAATGCTTGCATCATGGGTTTCATGAGAAAGAGATTTTATTTTTAGTTAAGGCTCCGATTGTGAGCCCTTAGGGATATTGTCATCTAGTCATAAAAGTCTAAAGAGTCATTGTCATGTATTGAAGGCATGTTACACCTTGTAAGAAGTCAAATTTGTCTTTGTAAGTCACCCTCCAAGACCTTGTCACTAGCCCTCACTCAAGTCGGCCTACAATGAAAGGGTAATTCTAGAAAGGTGAAGTCGGCCTACTCCAAGGGACCATGTTGGCCTAACAATGATGAACCAACCACTTTATATAGCAGTGATCAGCCTCATTTGGAGGACATTAATTCAATGAAGCAAGTCTCTATCTCAAGTGTGCAAATCATCTTAGAAGGACCCTTAAAGGCAATGAAGGAAGAAGGAAGGATAGCGAAATAAGTGACATATTGGGTTAATTTTACCCTCACATGTGCTGAAGTGGCAGATCCGAAGTTGTCAAGAGGAGGTCGAAAGATTGCAGTCACAAAAGGTGATCTTGTTTGGGTGAAGTCTTCGCTAAAGGAAGCCGAGTTAGAAAGAGAAGAGTCTCTCTCAAGGAGGAGACTATTTGAGAAGCCAAAACAGATCTAGGGTTTTTGTTGTCAAGAAGGGGGACTGTAGACCTACAAGAAGAGGCCAAAATTCCGAAGGAAGCCGAGAAGAGGAAGAGGAAGAGCAACATTGATCTAAGGGTGAAGAGGAGGCTTGTGACTTGGTCTTGGAAGGGCTCTAGTGTCAAGGGTCTTTGTCATGGTCTTGGTATTCGTCAATTGAAGGTTCTATAAGAAGAATTTGTTTGGGTTTTCCTCTCAAAGAGAGAGGTTTTGGACTCGACTGACAGCCTATACATTGTGTCTCTTTTCTCTTTATTGTTCATGAATTGGTAATTGTTTTGATGAAAAAATATTATAATAACATAAGAAAGAGAAGATCATAATCAAGAAGCAAAAGACACTCACAAGAAATTATCATAATAGAGAAATCACGTATCTATTGATGCCCTAGATTTCTCAACACAAGGGTCTCTTTCTTTTTCAGACTTCATCAATGTCTTCATATCTTTCATGGAGATATAATAGTCAAATATTTCAGATCTTGGATGTTGATTGCTTTTCCATAGTTGCATATTTCATGATCTCTTTCTTTCTTTCTTCACACATTTCCTTTCTAGGAACTTCCAATCAGAGTTCCTCCAATTTTTGTCAACCACCTCATATTTCATATGAGGACATATTATGTTGATTTCATCTAGTCAATATGTGAACCATGCCTTCCTGCATCCTTTCAAAGGAGGAGATCCTTTCTTTTGATAATGCTCTCGAGATAGAGCATTTATCCATGTTACCTGCAACCATATGACATGACTCTATTTTATCAAATACAAGCATACATACCTCATTTTCCTTTAGGTCATCTAGACTTCCTTCAGTAGCTTCCTTGATTGAAAGAACTTCAATTCCTTGATCTGCTTCACTTCTTTTGACATCATTCCACCATCCCATGAATTCCCACAAGTTGGAATTCTTGATGAAACACTTGCTTCCTTTTAATCGGTGAACCTTCCAATGAAGATTCCAACAGAGGATCTTGAGTATCCTCATTCAACAAATGTTTCCTTTTGACTGATGTATGATGTGCTTTGTACTAGATGACTTTTCCCTTTTCTCATAAGTACCACTTATGCTTCTAATGAGGTTACCAAGAGCTATATCCTTCCATAGGTGACTGCCATAGACTTTTATTTCAGCTATCTTTCATGCTTCTCTATGATGATGTCATGAGCTCTTGTTTTCAATGCTTCTATGATGCCATGATGCATCCTATCATGCTCCTTAGTGACTCATGATGGCCATATCTTACAACAGAAAACTTGAAAAACAGAAACTTGAAAAGAACTAGGTGAGGAAGACTATCTCAATCATAGTAGAGATCTTTTACTTCCTCTTTCTTGGATTTCTTCTTTTCAGCTTCCTCCACTTCTTCGGTGATATGGGCTTCTTCTCTTCCCCTTTTGTTATTGTCCTTCTTGAGCTTGGGACAATCTCTCTTATAATGCCCATATTCTTGACATCCATAGCATTGAACCTTAGCCATATTCTTCTTCTTTTTCTGAGGACCATGCTACCCACCATTTTGTGGGTAATATACCTAGGAGATTTTTTTTCTCCAAGATGGTCTTTAGCTGGCAGCCAACAACCCTTTGTAGCCACTAGTTAGCTCATTATGCCATTTCTCTGCTACCTAAGCCAGCCATGTGGTCCCTCGCCCATCTGCCATGATCATATGTTTGAAGGTGGGCCTCCTGAATCTAAAGGTATGCCTTGTCATTTGGAAATGGAGCATTGGAGTTTGCTTATCATGGACACTGCTGGGCATGGATTAATGGGGGGATTTAGCGGAAATAATGGGCTAGGTCTGTGCTTTTGTCTGGTAGACCCCTTTTAGGAATTAACCTTGGATTCTAGTCTCGTGGGATCTCTTTTACTGACCATTTGGTTCCAGGGATGGTATTTCACAGGAAACCCCGATTTTGGTTGCGTTGTCCCGCTCCCTTATCCGCTTATATTACCCACTATCCATTCATTATTACCCTGTTCATCATTTCTCTTGCCTGGGTCCACATTCCTCTATTGGGTCCACGTGGGGTTAGCTTGCCCCTTCCCCTTGCCCACACCTTGGGTCATGGCTGGGAATGAAGGCCGGAGGTTGATGCAGCTGAAAAGAAAGATAAAAGCATATATGGCCACATTCAACAGGAAAATGTACTACAAAATGCAAAAGATAGCCGTGACGAATACATTAAGCACGTGGGTAAAAGCTAATACATGAGCTTTACCCCATCATCATGGTCATCACACTAGTTCCTACAAGTTTTATGAGCCTTCTTCATCATATAGGAGTGCATGATTGTCCCAACCCCTGGTGGGCGATGAATTGCCTCACCTTAAAAAGGGGAATTCACTGCTATATCTTATACATCGTGCTCTAAATCCCTTAAGCCCCAAGCAGTTAATCAAAGAAAATCATAAAAAGGCAAAAGGATTAAAAATAAGGGTGGAAAAATCAAGGCCAGGGCACCTCATGTACCACCATTTCTCCCTCCTATACATTATAAACCCAAATGTGGGCTTCCCTCTTATTAGCTACCCTTGTACCCTAGCATGTGACCCATGGCTACCCCTTTTCATCCCCCGCTTCATTCACCAATCTGTCACATGCCACCACCTTTTGAAGGATGTACCTTGACTATATTACCCCCTTTAGAAGCAAAAACCACCTAATAGGATTTATTGTTTAAACCCATTTGGAGTTCAAGAGACATTGGCACATCCCAAAGGCCATTATGGAAGGGCAGGCCATTATGAAGTCCCCATCTGTGGGCCATGATTAAGTAAGCTCGTTTACTCAATTTCTCTAATGACTTATTGTACTGGAAGGCTAGGGGACACATTGGATCTTATGCAGGATTGCAGATGGTTTCCATCTTGGGTTTGCTCTCCCTATATGGGGTCCTAATCCTCTAGAGGGCTACATTGGCACATGTAGGGTGAGCGTAGAGAGCCATGGGCCTCCACAACAACAGATTTCACTCCATGGATTCCTACAGCTGTTCAGAGATTGCTCGTGGTCCACTTATTGGACAAGGAGGATGCACCTGATCCATCATGCCCAGTTGGCCCCAGATCTACACCATACACTTGGCAAATGATCCAGGACTTGCATGATGATGCAACATCATCTACACAATCATCTTAGCCCTTGCAGGTGATCTATAGGCATCTTCGATTTGTTTGGAGACCCATGAGGACACTCGTGTGCCCCCACATGTCATTTGAAGCACCATAGGTTATTACAAGGGGTCAACCCCTTGTCCACTGCGTTTGAGGGTCCTATTCTTCATTATGGCACGCATGGATCTCATTAGGCTTCTTAGAGGGCCCTACGACATGCATAGATTATTATTTGACCTCTTGAGAGGCTTACGTGTTCATTTATTAACTAGTTTGGTGGGCTTGTCACCAAAAGTTGAATTATTAGAACATTATTTTATTTTTGGGGCTTATGTAGGCCAAGGAGGCTAATTCGAACTCCTAAGTTGTGTATAAATACAAGTGAAATGAACTCATTTGCTCATCATCACTTTGGTTTGGATCTCTCATCTCTTTTGAGATTTTCACACTTTTTCTAGAGGATGAATTGGAGCTTTTATGGATGAGTTTTGATGTGTGGATATTGGCCTATCTTCTCTTGGAGCTTTTCTATTGTCAATTGTGAATGGTTGGATATACTCTGTTACATGTAAGTACATGCCTTTTAATTTTATTCTTGTTTACTTTTGTCATATATGTTGGACTGGGATTTTCCCTATTCTAGGGCTAATTTCTGCGTGCATTTACTGCTTAAAATTGTGGAATTTGTCTCTATTTAATATGAGCGAAATCTCCTAGGGGTAATTCTATCAAAGAATTTGACCTTGATAAGCCATCCCTTCTGCACATCGAAGTATAAAAGTTGCAAGATTACTTCTTCTTGACCTAGAAGGCTAACGAAGTGATCTTGAGGCGTCCTTGACTGGGAACCGAGAAATCCTACTCATACTCATCATAGACTCCATTATCCCAAAGATTAAGGCACTAATCTTCCAAGGGTGGTCACTAAAACTCATATTCTTTCACCTCCTTCTAGGTCTAGCCAAGTTGGGGTACCTATGGCATCAATTTCTCGACAAGCTAGCCATCCAAAAAATTCGATCTCCTAGGGTCTCCTGCGCTGGCATTTCCGCAAGCTCTTCTCCAATTTTGAAGCCATTCCAACGACGGAGTTGGGAGAAAATCCAAGCCCTAGCTCCGGGATCATTCCTTGCCCTACCATCCCCAAGGCTAGTACCTCATAGGATCAAAACAACATATTCAAGTGAAGTTCTTTCTTTGATCCTTTCCCCCACCTTGTCTAGGGTAAGAATATCATTGGTTGCTACATACTCTCTTCATACCCTAGACCGGGTCCACTTGGCCCCGTGTGGTCTTGCTCCTTTGAAAAATCATTCTTCAAGAACCATCCGGGATACCAATTCCAACAAGGATTTTAGGGATTGGGGAACTCCTTCACAAGTCTTATCCCATAAACCTAACCCTCAAATCCTCTCTTCCTTTCCCTAGAATACATAGTACCTTGCTTAGAAAGCAAGCAAGCTCCATCCTTCAAACTTGTTTGGGAAAAGGTTCATTTGAGTTACTCATATCCATTGACTATCATTCATTGGTGATTCCATATATATCGGGTCTCCTCCCATCGGTGAAAGTCCGTAAATCGAAGGGAGCCTTAGCTCAGGTGACAGTGGGCTAAGTCTCCATTTGTTGCCCTTGGCCTAGCATTTGCACTTTAGGGATCCCCCTTAGGTCCCCTGCTTGTTTGAGCGGTAACAAACCAAATTTCCCAAATTTTCCTTTTCTTTTTGTCATTGTAGCATATGCTTAATTTTGCTCATTTGATCCTACATCAGTTTTTTCCTTCAGCCTGGTTTCTTCAATCTTGCATAGTGACCATAGATCCTTGAATGGAGTAGCTTCCTTCTTCCCATAAATGCTTGATGTGAAGTTACCCCATTCCTTTGGTAGTGCATTTAATACTACGGCGGTCATTTCTTTGTCAGAGATTATTTCTCCCAGACCTTGAAGTTGGTCCCTTATTTCAGATATCCTCATAAAGTATGAGGCTCTTCCTTCTTCTTTTGATATCCTTAGCTTGTAGAGTTATTTTCTTTTGAAGTTTCAAGTTTAGATACATATGGAATGAGGGGATCCTTGATGGATTCTATGAGAATCCTTTGAGCCCTTACTTCCCCTTTCATAAACCTTGCAAGTGCTTGAGCATCTTCTTTTGGAGGTTTGGTGATTGAGCCCTTAACATGTTCCATGACCTCATTCTCAATGAGATTTAGATTTGTCCTCTTCTTCCATGCAAGAAAGTTTGAAGCCCCAACCAACTTGTTGCTTTCCTTGCAAAAAGACATTTTGATAGATTCAGGTGTAGACATAAATATACTTGTGAAGATGCTTTTTCCACTTGCTGCCTCCTTGAACTTGATGATGATATAGATAATGGAAAACTTCTCCTTGATGAAGATAGTTTTCTTCAAGAGTGATCCTTGGCTCCAAAGAGAGGGAGATCACCTTAGAAGATGATGATGTCTTTGTTGATGATGATGACAACGTCCTTGATCTTTGCTTCTCTTGGATGAGTAGGTTTCAAGTTACTTAGATCTCTTCAACTTGAGTAGAGGTAGGGTTTTTGTGGTCTCTTTCCTACTTGAGCAAGGATCTCAAGACTTCTTCTGGTGTAGACTTCTTCTTCAATCTAGGGTTTTGACACTTCCTTGTAGATCTTGACTTCAAAATGCTTTTAGGATGAGATGATCTTCTAGATCTGCTTTGTGTTGGAAATACTAAGAGGGGGGTGAATCAATATTTCTTAGCAATTAACACTTTTTAATATTTTTTCAGAGCATTAGTTAATCTTCAGTTATTATTATTGTTCTTCGTCAGATGATCATAAACAATAATCAACAGTAGACAACACCATACAACAGTGCATAAAGATAAAACAAAAGACACAAAATTTTTTAGGTGGAAAACCCCCTCTGGGTCAAAAACCCCCAAACACTTTAGTAATTGTCTGATCCAGGTGGATGTTGGTGGCCACTCACCTATCCCATTTGGACCCCCACAACTGTCTCTTTCAGTCTTTTTAGTTTCCTAAATTGTAGCACAGTTTACTATTTTTAGCAGTTTTTTTCGGGTCTTGAACTTCCGGAGCCGTTTTGAGGCCCTAAACGACGTTTTTTTGGGAATCTGGGGCAACATGGGTCCATGGACCGATGTTGCCTCCCAAAGTGGTAGTACTCGGATAGATCTTTCTAACAAACTATCGTACCCGTCAAACGGAGATCGTATGCCAAAGTTACGACCCCGGGAAATTGATGTACCAATTTACCCAAACGGGGCCCACAATTTGGCGTTTCATCTTCTAGGGTTAGGTTTCGGGATGTGAAGGGTTTTCCATTGTTTCTCAACAATAAATAGGCCTTCGAGCCTCATTGTAATACAGTTTGAAACAGTTGAGAGGCATGTAGCGGGCACATCTCTTCTCAGAGATAAGCTACCATCGCCCTAGCTGGGTTATTTCTATTTGTAAGCATATTTCGGTATTCTCCATTAATGAAATGAAGTATTATTTCTGCTGCATCTCTATTTTTATGGTTATCGCATCTTTGTATTTATGGTTATCTCTGTAATCTATTGCGTTCCTGTTTAAATCCGGATCAGTGGTATCAGAGCGGTCTGCTTTTTCTCTGTTTTTCTTTGCATGTCCCCAACGAGGTCAGGATATAAGGAGTTAGGGCTTGAACTGGTCGAACCTTTGCAAGACCAGCCTCGCAAATCCAGACGACCTCCCATGGCGGATGAGAAGAAAGACGAGGGGGCAGGAGATCCTATCAAAATCTTGCTCGAAGAAGCGCTCGAGCGGCAAAGGAACGCGATGATGGATAGCTTTGCGCAGATCCTTCAGCAGCTACCCAGAGGCGACGCATCGGCTTCCAACAGCGACTCTGGAAACGCCACACCATTTAAGGTACAAGTTAATTTTGAAATCCCCATCTTCGAGGGTCAAATAGACGCAGATGCCGTAGATAAATGGTTAAATCTGCTAGATGGGTATTTTTCTGTTCATGAATTTTCAAATCGGGAAAAGATTGTTTTCGCTCTTCTCAAAGCAGCCCCCCACGTCAAGGACTGGTGGGAAACCTACTGCGAGCAGAAGGATGAAAGTACAGGCTCGCTATTTTCAGCCACACCCACTTGGAATGACTTCCGGGATGCTATCAAGGAGCAGTACTACCCTGTCGGAAGCTATGAGGACAAATACATCAAATGGACCACACTGCGGCAGGGACGAGACCAAGATGTGCCGGAGTTCACAAACATTTTTCATACCCTTCGCACACAGTTGGGTATCAAAGATTCTGAGCTGCATCTGGTACTCAAATATCGTGGCTGCCTGCACAAGTACATCCAGGAAGAGATGGTGTTCTTGAACATCTCCTCACTCGGCACAGCATACCGATACGCTGTCAAAATCGAGCAAAAGTTCAAACAGAAGAAGTGAGACTTTGGATCTGCAAATCCGAAGCCCAAAGGACAAAGCCAAGGCGGGGTGACCCAAGACAACTCGTCGAAGCTGCAAGAAAAGAACAACACCACAAAGCCGAAGAAGGACACAGGAAAGTGGTGTGAGTTCCACAAGAGTCCCACTCATAACACAAGTGAGTGTTGGACCAAGCAGTTGCTGGTCGCTGAGTTGAAGGCTTCTGAATCAGATGCATGTTCTGACCCTGAGCCAGAACCTGATAAGGGGAATGGCAAAGGGAAGCAGATCATTGATGCAGATCCCAGCGCCACTGTTGCCACTGCCAAGATCCAGAAGAATGACTCTGCAGATCCAGAAGAGGGGGAGCGTCTTTTCCATTCACAGATGTGGGTGAAGGGTTCGCCGCTACAATTCATTGTCGACAGTGGCAGTGAAAAGAACCTCATTTCAGCAGAGGTTGTGAAGCGGTTGGGCCTACCGACTACACCGCACCCGCAGCCATACAGTATCGAGTGGCTTCACAAAGGACGAGATCTGAAAGTTCGCCAGCAGTGCCGCCTTCCCTACAGCATCAAGCCCTTCACAGACGAGGTATTGTGTGATGTTACACCTCTGGATGTTTGTGATGTACTATTAGGCCAGCCATACTTGTGGAGGCGACATGCTGTGTATTATGAGTCAAGGCCTCGCGCTGTCATTATTTCTTTGGGTGATTCATTATACAGGATACCGGAGGTAGCCCCACTTACCGCCACCTCTTTGATCACTGCTAAGAAAGGCAGCAAGCTCATCTCACAGATAAGGAAATTCATCTGTCTGGCTCACTCCCAAAGTAAGGGGAAGATTGTTGCTACATCCATGACCCCCGCAAAGGGTTCCTCCATGCAGCAGCAGCAACAAAGGGATACAGTCATGACAAGATGTAGGAATAACTTCTCCTCACCCACAGGGGTACCACACAAGTTTCAGGTGGGCGACAAAGTTTGGTTACATCTGCAGAGAGAACGCCTTACCAGAACCCATCAGAAACTCAGGCAACTCCGACATGGTCCTTACACTAGTACCAAGGCTACGGGCAACAATGCTTTGAAGCAGAGCCTTCCTCCATTCCTTGGCTTGCATCGAGTGTTCAATGTGGACCGTCGTCAACCATGCTTCCCACCATTTCTGGACACATCAGAGATTGCAGAACAACTCACCAGGGACCAAGTTTAGCAAATGGAGGAACTCAACGCAATGGGGACCGTTGCTTCCTAAGGGGGGAGGAATGATCCAGGTGGATGTTGGTGGCCACTCACCTATCCCATTTGGACCCCCACAACTGTCTCTTTCAGTCTTTTTAGTTTCCTAAATTGTAGCACAGTTTACTATTTTTAGCAGTTTTTTTCGGGTCCTGAACTTCCGGAGCCGTTTTGAGGCCCTAAATGACGTTTTTTTGGGAATCTGGGGCAACATGGGTCCATGGACCGATGTTGCCTCCCAAAGTGGTAGTACTCGGATAGATCTTTCTAACAAGCTATCGTACACGTCAAACGGAGATCGTATACCAAAGTTACGACCCCGGGAAATTGATGTACCAATTTACCCAAACGGGGCCCACAATTTGGCGTTTCATCTTCTAGGATTAGGTTTCGGGATGTGAAGGGTTTTCCATTGTTTCTCAACAATAAATAGGCCTTCGAGCCTCATTGTAATACAGTTTGAAACAGTTCAGAGGCATGTAGCGGGCACATCTCTTCTCAGAGATAAGCTACCATCGCCCTAGCTGGGTTATTTCTATTTGTAAGCATATTTCGGTATTCTCCATTAATGAAATGAAGTATTATTTCCGCTGCATCTCTATTTTTATGGTTATCGCATCTTTGTATTTATGGTTATCTCTGTAATCTATTGCGTTCCTGTTTAAATCCGGATCATTGTCTTCTCTCTGTTAATAGAAAATTGATTACATCAAGATTTCAACGACAACTAAGGGAGGCATCAACCCCCTGATTCACATGCCACAACTTGTAGGACGCTACTAAACCCTAATATCCTGCTACAACCAGAAGGATGCCCCAACGCCCTGTAGATCAGGCCACAACCTGATGAGTGCCCCAACACTTTGTTTACCAGTTGTTGTCGGAAAGGATGCTTCGCTGCCCTATTAGTTTATCAACCACAACTGAATGGACGCCACAACGCCCTGTGCAAGCCACAACTTGCCCTAGCACCACCCTGCCACCCTGAAGTGTTCTTAGGCCACAACCTGAAGGTGACTCCAATCACCTGCCTTGCACCACCTTGCCACCCTGATGAGCCAGAAGACCACGTTTCACAATTTTCAGACTGGATCCCCTGTACTCTGAATCAATGTAGAATAGCTGTAAGAAAGATGTAGAATAAATGTCGAATCTTGGTAGCCACTGATCATTGTTCCCACAAACTGATCACTGCACAATGCTACACATCAAGCTATCACTGTTCAACTACACATCACTGTCACTACAAATCACTGCACAATTGCTGGCTATCACTGCATGTCACTGCTCATGAATGAATAGTCATCAATGCACAATCACTGTCATCATCGTATCACGCTGCACTCGATGCTACAACCATCGGGTATTGCTATCAAATAATGGCACAATCCAAGGTGCCTCAGGTCATCCCTATGACCTGCTACCAATGCTGTCAAACTCTGTTCCCAAAGAGCTACGAACATATATGTAAGCAAGTTGTTTAACTGTTCAAGCCCTGCTATCCATCCTTCTCCAATAGGTTGTATAATTGAAGGATGTTTACTTCACTGCTTGCTACCTTGCAAGATCACAAATAGTCATCGTACACAAATCCCTAGAAACCCTAGGTCATATGTCTATGTGCTTCAGTCTATAGGTCAAGTCAATCAGCCATACCAATGTTAAGGCGAACTCTATTTCAATGTCTTCAACAATACTGCAACATTGTTATATAGTATCTTTGTCAAGTATAGTCAAAGATTTGTCAACTAGATGTAAACTCACTGTCCCAAACCATATGTCAAATTTAAGTCTTATTCAAGGAATTATGTCAAGGTTAAGATGCCAACTTAAAGTTTTATCAAGGTATTACTATCATGTCACAAATAGTCAAGGTTAAACATCATAGAATGCTCACTAAGTCAATCGCTGGTAGTCAATTTCACTTGCTGTCCATTATAGGTTAAAGTCATCAAAGCAAGCAACTGTTGTCAAGGTCTTACTGTAGCTTATCTCCTCTCTGTATAAGAAATCAAAGTCACATCAAAAGGATAAAGAATATAACTTGTTCACTACTACCTTGCTGTCCATGTCTCACTGCCTAGTTATGGCAAGTCAAGTGAAGTCAAGGTCTATATCACTAGTCAAGTTTATCATTTGCTTGGTTGTTGCATTCAAGTCACAGTACACTCTAGTTATCACATTAACACAAGGCCATGTCAATGCACCAATGTCCAAAACGCTGTCATGGTCATTTAATGTCAAATACGTGTTAAGGGGAATACAACTAACAATTGTCAACTCACTGTTCAAGGTCATATTACAAGACCTGTTCACAACTTTGTCAAGTCAAGGATATTGTCATCATAATGTCTTTGCCTAGCTATCAACATCCTTTCCAAATTGTTGTAAGTTATGTGATAGTGAATTCCATAAAAAAAACTTTACTGTTGAGGATGACAGTGGCAATTCTGCTGCAATTTAGTGTGAGCCTTGACAAATGAATAAAAAAAATGTTCTTGTACTGTACCCTTGTCCAGATTACTCAAAACATATACATGAAAAAATTTCGCTCAGAATTAGTGCATAGAGATGCTTATTTGGCTTGTTATCAAAACTAGAAAGGCGTTCAAGTTTGAAACCATACTACTGTAAGTGAAACAAACCCTTACAACTTGTACTACACGACCACTGTAGTCAATTATGAGACATACCTTCATGAGCTGTTGAGACTGTAGAAGTAGATGTTCTTAAGAACACTTGATTGATCTCACAATTAGGTTGGCTTGATCTCTTTTATTATGGGCTGAAGGCACATGTACAAATTTACAACAAATAAAGAATCCTCATCCTTCAAGACCGCAGGCTTTGACTACAAATTTTGTATTGAAGTATGCCCTAAGGGTTGAATCACACCACAAAGACACCAACTAGATAGACACAAATGTTCAGGGAGGAGGCCGAAAGTTGTAGAGAAATTTGAAAGAAAATCCGAGGCTTTTTAAGACAATCATAGACCTATGACCAAGCTCTAATAGGGTACCCTAGCTGCAGGGTCTGTACAAGAGAATGAATGCCAAAGAAAATCAACCAAAATGTGCACAAATTAACAAGGAAAACTTACCTTGGAAGACGAGTAGGAGAAGAATGCTTGAAGTTGAACAATTAAATTTGCTGGCCTGCCCTAGAGATCCTTCGCTGTCTTAGCCTGAGGTTGCCAAAATTTTCAGAGCCAATGTCATATGACAGTTAGTTGAGTTTATGTTTTGAGAGGTGGGATAGGTGTTATTTTATAGTCTAATTCTTAGCTTAGGAGGAACTTCATAAAAGATAGACGTTGGAGGAGTCTTTAGTCTTAAGTAATTTCTTAATATGTTAATAAGTGTTATGAACAAGTTTTCTTGTGCCCTAAGGAAAATGTGTGCTACCTTTTATGATGTATAGAATAGGCTTGTAAAATTATAAATTACTAAGAGCTTCCTAATGGTGGAGGAGACTAGATCTTATTAATAATATTAATTTATTTAATTACCTTTATTATTATTATTTTATTTATAACATGCTTTGCCTTAAGCTCTACTAAAACTTGAAGTCAATGATTGGCTTGCCGCTTAGTGCATATGGTCCTACCTGAATGTGAAGTCAATGGCTGGTTTGCTACTTTTGGATCTTGAAGTTATTCAACTTATACGTGGTGAGATTACGGTGAGAGTTCCTATCATATATTTACAACTGTTGGTGAATAAGGTGTCGTGTCAACCCCTTGAGGTTTTAGCCCACAAAACTGGGTCTTCAACTTTAAACTCAATTTTCTCTCAAACCAGAAGGAGCCAAGGGGTGTACCACATATCAACAGAAACATCTCTTCAAGGAGAATCTAATGACCTAGATCTTCAACACAAACTCAATGGTTTGACGCTTCAAAAACCCTTGAAAAGGTTGGGGTACATCCTCAATCCAGGGAACCCAAACCCTAGGACTTGGGTTTTCAACCATCCAATAGTATAACTGCCATCTTGATGTAATCTGACAATTACTAAGAAGCGTTCATTAACACCATTTGACATCAATCGCTGGTGGTTTTAGTCAAAGTCAAACCCAATCAACTCCATGGGTTGACATCAATGACAACACCATCCAACACTTTGATGCCTTTCTAGAGTTTAGGTCCTTGAATGCTTGAGTGTCCCTTGATGGGCTACCCTTCCTTGATTTGTTGCCTTAACTTTGATACCATGTTGAGAAATCTAGGGCATTAGGGTTAAGTGATTTCTCTTGTAATGATAACTGCTTGTGAATGCTTTTTACTTCTTTAGATTAGGTTCTTCTCTTGACTTAGATTATTATAGTGTTCCTTTTCATCAAACAACTACCAAATCATAAACAATAAGGAGACAAGAGACACAGAATGTAGGCGATCAGCTAGGGCCAAAACCTCTCCAACTTGAGAGGAAAACCCAAACAAATTCTTCTTCTTATAGAAACTTCAAGTGACGAATACCAAGACCAAGACCCTTGACACAACAACCTTTCCAAGACCAAGTCACAAGACCCTTCTTCACTGCTTCTTCTTCTTGCACAAGTCAAACTGCCTTCTTACACTGTTAATCTTGGCTACCCTGAAATTTCGGCTCCTTTCGATAGACCTGCAATCTTCGACCTATTTGTACCTCTACAAATTCTCACGTGTGAGCTGATAGAGGGAAATTTGTGATGCTTTTCTCCTTCGCTTAGTTTGGAGACTTTTTCTTAAGGCTTCGGCTAGCAAGAATGATGATTGGTGACTTCCTCAAAGGTTTCTCTAGGGACTGTTATGACCCTACTGCAGAAACCCTAATTTATGCCACACGTGTGAAGAGAAATTACCCAAAAACAGTGTTTGACCTTTTCGCTCTTCTTGCCTTTCACTTTGCTGGTTATGAGACTGCTCCTTGTGATTTTCGCACTTCATCTTATTGCAGATTGCTTGACCCAATTGTCCTCGAAGTGATGCCTAGTGCTCCAATATATAGTGGTCTGTCCATGTGATATAGGCCGACTTGATCTTGTGCCTAGGCTGACATGCCATTCTAGAATCATCCTAATTTCCTTTAGTATGCTGACTTCAAGGGGTGCTTGTGACAAGGTCTTGGAGGGTTAATGACTCAAACAAATTTTCTTTTTACAATGTATAACATGCCCAAAATGGGTCTTCATTTCTTGACATTGACTCACTAGACTTTATGACTTGATGACCAAACCTAATAGCTCACAATGGGAGCTTCAACTAAAAATAAAATTCCTTGAGCATGAAACCCATGACTCAAGCATTACAAAATAATTTTATTTTTCTTCTTTTCATCAATTACATAAAATCATGATTACACATGTCATTATGAAGACCGAACCTAGTTACATATTTCAACAAAAGGGCCCAACTATGGTGGGCTCCTCATCCTAAGCGTATAGATGTGGAGAAGGAGAAATCGTGGATGCATGAGTTACCAACTTGGCTTTTGTCTTTCCACCCCTCTTGTGTGCCTTTTACTTTTTTATTTTATTTTTCTTTGTATTACTGCTCGTAGCTCAAAGGGTTAGAGCTTGCTTTGTATGATGTATAGCAGTGATTACCCCTTAAGGGTGAGGCGGCTCATTACCCACGAGGGGTTGGGACATGCAAAGGTTCCTTCTCATAATATGAAGAGCAACATGTGCTTAGGAACTAGGTGATGGCCATAATGAGTGAGGTAGAGCTCATGCTAGGGTTTTGCCCATGTGCTAATGTGTATGTCTTGGCCATCTTTTGCATTTTTATCTTCTTTTGTTTTTGCTTGTGGCCATCATATGCTTTTACTTATCCTTTTAGCTGCATCAACCTCCCAGGGCCAAGTTCTAGGCCTTAGCTAGGTATGAGGATGTATGGTGCCAAATCCCAGAGGACCAATGGTCTGTTAAACCCGAAGAAGGGAGGTGGAATATGGGGATTGTAATGTGAGATGAAAAGTGGTAATTATGGAATAGGGAGAGATGGGACCACGCTATCTCAATCAGGGTTTCCCAAGTAGTGCCCCTGCTATACCCATTAGGCCATTAGGGGAGGTCCCACTGGACTAGAATGAAAAATTAACCCCCTCCCCCCCGCCCATTTTAAGGTGACGGAACAAGATGACGGTCAAAACCCCTCTTCCTTCCAGGTTACCCCATAATCCATGTCAAATGCTCAAAATACAAACAACCATAAGCACCTGATTGCAAAATTAATAAAGTACCTTTTGATCGAAAGCCCACCTTCCAATGTGTGCTTCTGCCAAATGGGCGAGGAAACATACCACTGATGCAGGTGGTAGAGAAATGAATGGCACATCATCATTGGCTACTAGTGGCTGTCAGGGGCTGCTGACTGCCGGCTAGAAGAGATGGTAGGAGAAAAATTTCTTATATGGGATCGCCCACTTTTGGTGGGTAATAGGACCTAAAGTGCATGGGATTTGAATGCAAGGAAAACATTTATAATTTTAATTTAATTATAGGTCGGCTTAAGGGTCAAGTCAGCTCTAGTCAGCTAGCAAGGCCAAGAGACACAGCCCTTGGGGTTTGATACCCCTTGGAAAAGTATAAATACAGGGAGATAAAGGATTTTCTTCTTGTGTGGAAGGCTAAAAATGATTTAGCTGCAGGTTTAAGTAGGACAGCTAAAATATTGAGTTTTCTGTGGTTTTGGTTTGCAAAAGGAGGCCACAAGTCTGCAAAGGAGGGCTGCAGGGCTGCTGTAGCAGCTCACTGGGCTTAGGAAGGTATCGCTAGCCAGTATTGGAACTGCAAGGCAGGTTGAGGCTGAAAGGAAGCTAGCCATGGGCAAAGGAAGGTCTGTTAAGGCCTGCTGCAGGCTAGAACAAAAAGGCCGAAGTTGGTTAGGGCTGCTGGAGCAGCGCGAAGGATTAAAGAAATGTCTGAAGTGGCTGCAGGCCTAAAAAGGGGCAGCAAGGGACAGTTGGAGGGGCCGCTGACCTAGAAGAAGCTGGCCGCAGATGTGAACAGCAAGCTGTGGCTGAACAGCAGCCTGTAAGAGCAGTCTGAGGGCTAGAAAGAAGAACTGCAGGCTGAACAGAGGCTACAACAGCTGGCCAAGGGGTTAAAGGGCAGCCTGAATGTGATCCAGAGCTAGGACAGAAGGTTGGCTTCAGCTAAGGACTGGCAGAGGGCTAAAGGAACAGGCCCATGTATACAGTTTTGCGTTTGAGTGAATTAATGTGGGCTGATAAAAGGCCTAATTGTTACAGTTGTATAATTTGAGTGCTGTAGGTGTGTTTGTTTGGGTAGAGAGGGCTTAGTGGACAAAGCCTCAGCCCTAGGAGTTTGGTCAAAGGATTCACTTTGTATTTGGTATTGTACTGGGATATAAAAGACCATTATTGCTGGTATGGGAGCCCTATGAGTTTTCTTATTAATGGAATTATAAGAAACAAGTTTTGGGCATTAATTATTGTGTACGAGATCCATTGATCTGATAGCTGGTATATTTCCGCTATGCAGAAGTTTGTAGTTAGGCACTTTCAGTGTGTTTATGTTTCTAGCTAGGTCATAGATTAGACCTGGGGTGTGTGGATTTCTAACAATCCAGAGTGATTTATAGATGTGTCGCTGCTTTGTGGATATTCAATCATTTATCGAGTCATTTCCGGGCAGGGCACAACTTCATGTTACTTATTCAACATTTTTATAACATCCTGTATTTATTTATGCATATGTACATAGCCTTTATTGTCTGAGTCCATATATCTCTTGTATCTGGTTACTATGGCAATAAATGTGCTCTAGTGATCAGATAAAATGTGAGATAAGGTATTATTTTTAAAATTTGCTACCCATGCTTAAATGTAGTCATTTTCTAGGGGATCATAAAGAATGTAGTGCAAGCATTTAGTTTGATGAATTTAATAATAAACAATGCTCACCGAATCCGTACAAGCTGTATGGTTTACTAGCATGCTACCTGGAAAAGTCAGTTCAAGCTTAATTTGCAAATAACTGACAATTTTTCTCAACTGTATAAAGAGAACTTGACATCTGGTATCAGCTCTAATGCAATGATTTGCTGCTTGTTAGAAATTCATAGTGGAGATATGAAGGGCACATACTCAAGTCCGTCAGGAAAATCCTGGAATGAGGAACAAGAAGACCTTTACTTACAATGTATATAAGTTATAACCTAGAGACAGTCATAATTTTTATTACTGATTAACATTTTATTTCATATGTTACGTACCATATATATTGTTTGGTGGGCTGAATGTTAACTGTATGTCAGGGACACTGGCAGTAATGATTTGTACTAGAAATTTGTTTGGAATTGAGCTTCAACCCTTTGCATTAAAATATTATTTTTGTGTTTCTATGTTAAACAGTTCTTTAGCAATTCAAATCAGGACCAAGATACAGATACTCTACTGGTTTCGTTTGGCGTGTTGGAGGGATGCAGAGTCTTAGCAGGTAGGTTCATCTAGTTGGGTTTTTGGATGGTTATATCTTGAGTGTACTAGTAGTTCTTTTGACCAGTGTTTTTTTGGCACTGATTTCCATCTCAGGGGTGCTGGTGCAAATTATTGCAGTGCCTGTGACCATTTCTTTATTGAAAAACATGTCCACAAAAAGGACTTCTTGAAAGAGTAGTATGACTTCTTTTGACTGGATTTTTATTGGCGCTCATTTCCGTCTCTGGGGTGCTGGTACAAATTTTTGCAATCCTTGCAACCATGTCTTTATTGAAAGACATGTCCTCAAAGATGACTTCTTGAAAGTATTATTTCTGATGACTTCTTTTGACTGGTACTTTTATGGACACTACATTTTCATCTCAAAGGTGACACAAATTATTGCAAAAACTTGCAATGTTTTTTGTGCTGAAACATTTTGAAAGAGGGATTCTTGAAATTTTACTGTTGCTATACTGAAATTGTTTTTGTGCTTTTGAAAATAGAAGTTGGTGATGTTTCCTGATAAGGTAATTTTGAGGATTCTTCTTTTATTGAACGTTGCACCCAAGGTGGTATTCTTCAGTAAAAAAATCTTTTGTTTGTCTTTCATCCCTGCAAATGGATGAAGACAGACTAAATTGAGTCTTCGTCTAAGTTGCACGAAACGCCGAAATGTTTCGGAGTTTCCGAAACGGGTATGTTTAGAAACGTCACTTCCCAAAAATGGAAACGTCAGCCGAAACGTCATATATGTATATATAAAAATACATATATAAATAAATAAGTGAATAACACATTATCTTACAAGAAAAAAGGGAATAAGACCCATAAATGACAATTTAGAAGGAAAAACGAGCCTATATTAACTCTCATAGATGATTACATGATGATCGAATTTCGGCCAAGTTTCGGAGTTTCAGGTACGGGTACGGCCCGAAACGTCAGGTTCTTAGAAGTTTCGTGCAACATAGGTCTTCGTATTATGCCAATCAAAGAGACTTTTGATTTAATAACCTTTAGAAACATATTCTTGTCTTTTGCATTATCCTGCGTAATTTTCTGATGACATAATTGTTAATAAAGCATTGGCAGTGGTGCAATTCCTATATATTGATGACTCGTTTATTTCTTTTTTACATTCCTTTATTTTCTAAGTTGATCTCCACTAATGATTAATAGCATTCTCTATAGTAGCCTTTATTTTTTGGAAAGGTAATCCAACATGTTAAGTTGGAACAGCTTGTATGAAACATGATTTATAGGGATCTCACATTTGTTGCAGCATTATTGCAATGCATTAGCGAATCTTCCTGGAAGGATCACCTTGCATTTTGGAAGGTGGCAACCTAACTATAAGTTTCATAAGTTGGCATTATAATGGTGCCAGAAAATTGTTGTCTCTACCCAGCTGTATTTAGCCTATGAAGGAGGCTAAACATTCTATGTTTTTGACCTTTTCCAGTTTGTCATGTTGATGTTTGTAGCTCAGATAGGTACTTCCGCACAGGCCACTCGAGCAGCCCTAAACTTTCAGGAGTTTTGTGACATTAGGTATGAAGGTAGGCCCAGAAATTGTGGCAAGGGCACACTCACTACATCACAAATAAAGCCATTTGGCACTCTTTAGTCAATGCCTCAAATGACTATTGGTCAAAGAGGGGAGTCTTCTCCTTTTGTTTAATATGGAGTATCCAGTTTGGTCATTAATGAAAAACCTGTGTTGGAAAATTTGCCATTGATGTCAAAGGGTGAATGGGCCAGCATTTGTTTGATGATATGCATGCGAGAAACAATGAATTTGGACACAAGAAACTCCTAGATTGATAGCCCTTGTCATACAATTTCGTTTGATAGGTGGCACATTTTGTGGGTCCTCCTGGTTGGAGATATTGATTTTTGAAGTCTGATGCCCCAAATGGATGGGTTTAGCACCAACATCTTGCCCCACATGTTCATGGCAAAAAGAAGGTCATTGCTGCCCTAGAAGGAGGTCAAAATTGGAATTAAATTTTTTCTAAATCCATATGTCCAAGTCAGCCTTGAACGAAGACATTATGAGAGACGAATTATTTTTTTAATGTACGTAAACCTCCTTGTTCAGGTCAGTTCTTAAATTGACGTGGCTCTTCAAGGGGCATTTTTTGTTTTTTATGGTTCAGGATGGCTCTAGTATAGATGTGATCTTTCAAGAAAATTCTTATTTGTTTCAGTTCAGCCCTAAAATAATAGGCATCCCTCCAACATATTTACAGCCCAAACGTGGAGCACAAATGACATGTACCTGTGGCATGATTTAATCAAGTAACTCGCTGAAGTTGATTTGAGGCTCGAGTCATATTGAATATCTGAAGAAGGCCAAAATTCAAGAAGGGCATTCAAGTTGTTTTTTATATTTTTTTGTGGTGGTTTTTTGCTGGTCCTCGGGTGTCTATTTGACCTCCCTGAGGCAGACCTGTGCATCCCTGAGGTAGACTTGCAGCCTCTCCGAGGCAGAATATTCGTGACCTCATTCGACCTATCTGGTGGGAGAAATACAGACCCTAACCAAGATCATTTGTGGCATTTTCTGAGTATAAAACAGACCTATTTAAAGACAGATTCTTGAAGGATAACTCGCTAATCAAGAGGACAAATCTGAGCCCTATTTCTGCTGATCTAAGGTAGTCATCCTGAGACTGGTCCAAAACTTTTCTAAGCTGCTGATCTGAGATAAAGGTCACTTGAGGCAGACCGAACTTAGGGCTTTTTGTGACAGGTCCGAACTTAAGGTTATCTGTGGCCTCCTTTCAAGACTGATCTCTGATCCGAACTCTTAAGGCACAATTCAGATTGATTAATGACAAGATTGATGCAGTTTAAAAGGTGATTAAGGCTGCTTGAGTTTGAAGTTAATAAAGTTTGTTGAAGTATCTGAGTTGAAGTGTAAGCAATCCTTGACTTGTAGCAGCTGCTGGAAACACTGAGAGGGGGGTGAATCTGTTTTTTTTCTGCAATTAGTGAATTTTAACTACACAGAGCATTAATTATCCTTAGCATTAAATCAAAACATAAATTAGCAACACCATTCAACAATGCACAACATCCAAGACAGTAAACATGAGACTTTTAGGTGGAAACCCTTCTGGGAGAAAAACCAATGAACCCTTCTTAATATAGGTCTTCAAAAATTTACATCAATAGGAAGCTCTAACTTCCAAGATTTCCAGCATCAACTGAAGGAGGCTACAACTTGAAGGACTTTTCAACTCCTTGGTTTATTAGCTCCAACTGGAAGGACGCTCCAATGCCCTGGTTTAACCAACTCCAACTGGAAGGACACTCCAATGCCCTGGTTTACTAACTCTAACTGGAAGGACACTCTAATGCCCTGGTTTTATCAGCTTCGACTGAAAGGATGCTCCAACACCCTGCACAGGCTCCAACCTGCCCTAACACCACCCTGCCACCCTGAAGTAGACTCCAAGCTCCTGCCTTGCACCACCCTGCCACCCTTCTCAGCAAGCGGACCACGTTTTACAGTTTTCAGACTGGATCCACCTGTGCTCAATATCAAAATATCAACAATCTACTAATTTTCACTGGCAGTCTCTGCATAAAATAATCCTGCCAAAACCCTGTCACAACACGCCTTGCTCAAGCATCATACATAACTGACAAACTCCCAGTAGCTGTCATATCTAGGCTCATAAGTAGTCATCAGATAATATAACCTCTACTAGTACTCATCAAACAACTGCTTAATAATGACATTGTCAAACCCTAGCGTCAGTTCATAAATGAAGATACTCTTACTGCTTATCAATGCACCAAACCATGGTTGTATAATTCTTGGTCATCCATATGTCAACATGTAGATTCATGTATGTCACTAGATCTCAGACTTACACAACTGTATCTCAGCTGATGTATGTCCCAAATATACAATGAGATGCCAACTATATCTTCTGAACAACTTCTTGTATACTGACAAGTTTCAATATTAACTCAACCACAACTGATTCATTATGTATCATACCTCAAGTTTGCTGAAGTGAAGAAGTGCCATTGATGATGCCCTCAAATCACTGTTTGCAATGTGTGATGATGTAATAGTTGTCTTCACAGGCCAAGACCAAACTTCATCTATGTTGTGGATATCACTCCAACCTTAAGATGCATCTCAAGTGTTTTCCTTCAAAAAAAGCCTTTTGAATAATGATCTGAAGTCTGTCCAGAGAAAATAGTTTTCACTATTTGTATAAGCCTTATGTTTGCCTCAGACTTGTCTTCAATGTTCTACCCCTCACAAAACGATAACAAAGGAGAAGTTTTTAAAACATTATAAGGTAAGGGAGAGAGATGTCCATAGAGAGCTGCTTCAGGTTCACTAAACAGAGCTCATGCCATTGATGGACAACTGATACATCTCACAGAGAATCATATACATAAATTACTGCAACAACTACACAACACTGTCAAACCCATGCGGGTATTTACCTTTAATCGTAGAACATTATATGTATTGTATAGGACGATATTTGGCTCTCACATCGATTCCAAATTACAGGTTGTACACATTTCCTTTCACAAACACGGGTTTCCCTCATACATCCATTCACAAGCTCACCACATCGCACAACATTTTCAGTCATATGTTTTGATTACAATTATTGAGGTCGCTCTTTGCATCATTGATTATCACATCTCTCTACGTTTGTGAGACTCACATCTCCTCCTTTGGCCGATTGTAGAGATTATTTTAGCAACAATAATAATATATTATATTCAATCTCTGCACGAGAGATTGATTCACGTAGTTGATTCCAAAAGGGCGAGAGTGTGGTTCAATCCTACACTTACAAGTTACTCCATGTCTGATGGTTTGTGCTTATTACATCAATCCATGTTGCATTCAACACCAGATTTTGGCAACAATAACCTGTCTAATGATAAAGCGATGTATCGTTAGTTATGGAAACATTCGTCCTTTGCAGTGCATGGCAATCCGAAACTCTGCAACGAATACTATATATTAATGCCTTTGCTACAAGTTCTCAGCCACTGGTATTTGTGTACGATGGCATGCACAACCCTGTTTCTTCACCATAGAGATTGGCCACAGAATTACATTACAAAATGTATGATGCCTTGTGTATAATGCTAAGCCTCCTTAGAACTATGCCTTGGACGTCTAGGTTTCAAATCATACAAAATTTACCGAGTATTTCCCTACCCCAGGGCCTCAACAACCAACCTTAACACTGATCGAGAAGGGGGCGAAACTTGCACAGTAACTCTGTTAATTTTAGTTAACAATGGTATGTTCTATGCTTAGCACAATGTACTTCAATGTTCCTTAGCAGCCCAATAACAATTTCCAATATCCAATAGCAATTACAATAATCATATTGACAGTAAAAACAGATAGAACATAAAACAAACTGCAAAAGACAAGCCAAGACAAGAGGATACAGATTTGGCAGATGCCAGGGAAAAACCCCAATGTGGGGAAAACCCTTTGATCAATTCTTCTTATTATTAAATCAAAAGTTTAGCTAGAGAGAGAGTACAAAAGTCAAATTGACTTGCCCAATACAAAGTCAAAACAAGCTTGTAAATTTATGCAGTCAACTGCGGTCAAACTTCAGCCCTAACCAGAAAGTGAATGCTAGTCAAATCAACAACAAATCTTCCTCAAAGCAGCTCGATCTTCTTTGGTCAAACTTGTTGAAGAATCTAGGGCAAGTGGGATTAATGTGATTCTTCTAGACTTGATAACAATTTGTGAAGTGCTTTTGCAATTTATCTTAGCTTGATCTTCTTCTTATTATTAATGTGTATGTTTGCTTCATCAAAATGCTACCAAAACAAAGAGACAAGAACACAAGGAGTTGGCATTCTGCCAGGGCCAAAACCTCTCCCTCTTGGAGAGGAAAACCCGCACGTAATTCTTCTTATAGAGATTCCAATTGACGAATACCAAAACCATGACCCTTGAACTATTATGCCTCTCCAAGACCAAGACACCAATCCTCTTCTTTGTTACTGCTGAGATCATCGTTATTGTTGCACCACTGAGGCCATCACTACTGCACCAACGAGGTCTTCATTACTACTGCAACACCATTGCTTTACTTCCATTGAGGACTTCACCACAACGAGATTATTGTTACTACACCATAGTTGCTCCTTCATTTAAATCATTGTTGCACCATAGCTTATCACAAGTATGCCGAGACAGTAAGGAGATAGATCTGAGACTTACTGTGAGAACACCGAGATTCCTTTCCTCATAGATATGCTGTGACTGCAAGGAGACAAATCCGAGTCTTTCCCTGTGACATCCGAGGCTGCTTCAGTAGGCCTATCCAAAAACAGAGAGATGGACAGACTTCCATCACTTCTTCACTATGACCTACGAAGTTCCTTATGTGACTGTTCTTTTAAACTTCAGGAAGATCCGAGTTTCTTACTGCACTTGTCTGAGATTTCAGAGCTCCTGTACCTTCATCCGAAATCAGAGATATCTGAGATCCTGTCCTGCACCCATGCGAAGGTCACCCTGTCACAGACCTTCGAAAATATCAGACAAGTCTGAGTTCTTCTTTACACTTTTGCGGATACCCTAGCTGGGTATTTATAGTGGTTCGTCCTCCATAATTAGCCGACATGATAGTGTGAAGAGGTGTGTCCGTTGATGCAAGATGACATGACTTATATTTAATTTGCAAGCCAACATGACTGTGTTTGTACATCGTTTATCTTGTAGACTTCTTTGTTGAAGATTGGTGCTTGTCTTGGAGGGCTTCTTGACACTAGGTTGACCTATGTACATTACATAAATGCTCATAAAGAGCTCTTTAACATAATCTTGACTCTTTGACTTTCCTAGAACTATGGAATGAGCAAGAAACTCATTCATATAATTTTATAAAAATAATATTTCTTTTTCTTGACAAGTACAAAGATCAAGATTACATTTGATAAATACCGAACCTACTTACTCTTTTCTTCAACACTCCCTCTTAACTAGGGGGGTATTTACAATGGTACTTGATTATTCTCAATCTGAAGAATTTCTCATAAGAAGAATTGGATTGGTAATCCCATCTGTATATATCAATCAACATTGTCATAGTGCAAGGCCTTGACTAACAACTCCATCTCTCCATGAGACCATGAGCTACAATGCTGGCGAGACCAATGATTTATAGACACCTTTATCATTGTCTCTCAAGGTACATACACAGTTGGGTGTTCATTGAGTATGACCTTCTAGGACTATTCTTATCTTGGGTTCCTAGCCCTCAAAGAATATTGGTCCTTTTGCCTACTCTTGTCGTGGATGCCATACACATCCTCAAAGAGTATCGGATGCCAGATGATTACCCAATCCTCCCATTCTTTCTTCCCAAGTGAAGACAAGAATGTTGTGTCTACCATGTGTCTACATTTCCATTCATGGCCTTCATCTAGACTTACAACTGTTAGTCCTGGTCTAGTGCATGACACATGACATGGAAAAACACAATTGTCACTCCTTTGTAATCAAGGGTGATCTTAATTCAAACTCCCTCTTGATCAGGGACTTGTCAGAGCTCCCTCTTACCAAGGGATTCTCCTTTTCATCAGCATCTTCTTCTTCGTGGGTCCTTCAGCTGCTTGATCAACTTCTTTCCTTGATGTCATAAAATTCAGTTGAGCTTCTTTCTTGTAGGGCATAGGCCATCCATCACTTTCCTTCTTGGTTCGTCACGTCATTCCTTTCTTTATGGAAAGTGGCCTTCTTGATACATATCTGGAACCTTCGTCATATGACTACTTCTTCATCATTGTTTCTTTCAAGGATTTTCATCCACCACATGAATTCTAGTTGTACTTGTACTTACAACTCTTGTTCCAGTAGCCTTGCATGAACTCATCCAGATATTATTCAAGAAATCAAAGTATAACATTAAATCAAATAGTACCTTACGGGATGGCTCTTCATCTAGACATCTTCCTGTGGGTATCAACATCTTGCATACATGTTGATGCATCTCCCAAAGTTATTCATTGTCAAGGGTCTTCTTCTTTTTCAGACTTTCATAAGAGTCTTCATATCTTTCCGGGAGATTTCTTAGTCAAGTCTTCTTGATCTTTTGGATGTTGATTGCCTTCATCAAGGTTGCATATCGATCTCTTCCTTCCTCACACATTCCATTCCCAGGATCTTTCAATTAGAGTTTCTTAATTATAGTCAACCGCCTCACACTTCATATGAGGACATATTCTGTTGATTTCATCTAGTGTGACTTATGCCTTTCTGCATCTTTTCAGAGGAGGAAAACCTTTTCTCTTGATCACGCTTCTTAAGATAGAAGTGATGATCTATATTACCTACAACCATACGACATGACATTATAAAATTGAATACATGCATACATACATCATTTTACCTTTAGGTCATCTAGGCTTCTTCTAGCAGCTTCCTTGATTGAAGAGATCTTCAATCCCTTTATTTGCTTCATGTCATCATACCATTATCTCATGGATTCCATAAGTTGGAGTTCTTGTTGAAACACTTGCTTCCTCTCTAGATTAGAGAACCCTACGATGAGGATTCTATCAGAGAATTTTTGAGGATCTTGTATATTCCCAATTGGCAGATGTTTCCTTTTTGACTTGATGTATGATGAGCCTTGGATGACTCCTTTCTTTTCTTTAGTGCCCACTGAGGTTCCCAAGAGCTATATATCCTACATGTTTGTCTGCCATGGATTTTGTCCTTCATGATTCCCATGGTGATGTCATGATCTCTTGTTTCTAATGCTTCCATGATGCCATGATGCATCTTATTATCATTGTCATATCTTATAACACAAGATTTAGAGCTTATGATAGGACCCTTTTGTTTGGGATACCATCTTACTCATAGGAGAGATTTGATACTCCCTCTTTCCTTGGCCATTTTCTTTAGCTTCCTCCATCTTTCAGTGATATGAGCTTCCAAAATATTTCTATAGCATTGAATCTTCATTATACTTATTTTGCCTTTTCTTGAGGACCAACCTTGTTTTTCCTTTTTGCACATGGTTGAATTCCTTTATCCTATAGACTGCAACTTGTCTTTCTCTATTTAGCATAGAGACCACAAATTGCCAGATGAGGTAACCTTCTTGTTCGTTGACATTTGTTACCTTTCTTATCAATGATGACTACCTTCTTATCATCTTTTCTAGATCCTCATGAAGTTGTTCCTTCATTCTTGATACCTTTACTATTGAGTAGGTCTAAGTGACTTTCTTTACTTTAATTTCCGAGAGTATATCTAGCATTCCATATTTCTCCCATTATGTCTCATCTTTTGCTATTTAGGTATGAAAGGACTTTTGAGTGATATCATATGAATCCTATGAATTTCTTGATGGATTCAAACAATGCTTGACTTTCATAGACCTCTTCATAGATATCAATGATTTCTCTTTTCTATGAGGATTATGACAATCCTCCTTACTCTATGCCACGGGAGAACTAATCATCCCGTTCCACAGTTGCCATGGGAGAACTAATCATCCCGACCCACAAGAGAACTAATCATCCTGTTCCATAGTCGCCACGGGGTATCACAGGGGAAGGTTGAACCTATCATCTTGTACATAGCGCACCACCAGGGGAGGGTGAGTCGCCCTGTGGTCGTATGTTGCTCCAGTAAGTATCCCAAGCCCCCTAGAGCTCCCAGAGCTCAATGCATGCAACATGCAGGACCCTTATAAGGTCTCTCAACGACTCCAAGTCGTTCGGGAAAGTCACAGATTTGACCTTTCCCCAGGGCTTTGACAAAATGTCTGCGACCTGTACATCAGTGTCAATGCGATGGAGCCTCCTCGCTCATCGACTTACCATATCCTAGATAAGGCAATATTTGATGTCTATCTGCTGGAGCAATCATCGAATACAGGATTCCTCAATAATCGAATCCCCCCTCTGGTTGTCACAGAGAATCACAGTGGTATTCATCATGTGTACAAACAGCTCACTTAAGAGCTTCTGCAACCATGCAACTTCACACGAGATCATACTCGTAGCTATGTATTTGGTCTCGGCGGTGCTTATAGCAACAGACTTCTGCTTCCTGCTCATCCATCATATCAAAGCAGAATCTAAAGAGAACTAGCACTGAGAAGGGCTCTAGTGATCCTCCACACTGCCTGCCCAGTGAGCATTCGAATAATCATGCAGTTTCATATTTCTGGCAGTGTACCTCAATCCATGAGAGATTGTGCCCCAAAGATATCTTAGAAGATTCTTGGCACCAATCCAGTGAGGCTCAACCAAATATGAGCTCATCATGCTAACTGAAAAACATATGTCTGGACGGAAGTTCACCAAGAACATTAACGCGAATGAGTTTATGAAACTCAAAGGCATTTTCCAAATCTGGTTCGACATCACTACCATATAACTTCTGAAAGTTAAGATCCTCGAGGTAGTCACAGGCTTGCAGTTTATCATTCCACATCCTAAATCCAACTCCCTCTTACTTATGCAAATGAGAGGGTCTGCACCTGTCATAAATAGGTCGTCCTCATAAGGTGTCGGTATGAGAGGTCTATCATCCACAACCTTTGGGTAATGGTTTGGATCGGTTTCACTCCTAGTGAATCTTAGCTTCATCAGACAGCTATCAATCCTCTCATACTACACCCAAGGTGTTTTGCTTCAAGCCATAGAGGGCTTGCTTCCACTTGTATACATGAGGTTCCTGATCATGAATCTCAAACTCCTTGGATTGTTCCAAACCTGTGGACCTGCTGCATGAGGGGAATGGTCCCCTTATAAGATTTTCATTCAGTGCATCTCAGACATGTACCTTCATGCTCTTCTTGAATTTAGGCATCCCTATCACCATCCGACTCACATCGGGTAGAGCCCCATAGGTAGACCTCCGGTGTAGATGCCATATGTCAATTGACATGATCCCCAATGGACCATCCTGCAACTTGATACAAATTGCCAACCCTAAACCCATGAGAAAAAGCATCTTTGAAAATTCTATTTTTTAACACGTACCTTTCCATCGATGAATGCCACCTTGAAACCTTTGACTTCCATTTCTGAGATGGACACCAGGTTCTTCTTGCGATTAGGTACATAAAACAGATTCTTGTAAATGAATAGAGTTACCCTCATTCAATTGAGGGGTAACATTCCCTACACCCTTTTCGGGATAGGTGGCATCGGCTCTAAGTATAATCCCACAAATGTTTCCATCTCTACCAAATTAGAGAGTTCACCCTTCTATCCGATGAAGTGCCTTGAAGCATGATGCAGGAGCATTAAACCTAGGAGGAAATCATTGTAATTAAGTAGACATAGGGGGTCATGTATTTTTGGGAAGTAGTTTTCCTAAATGATAAATTAATGTAATTTAGGCCTTTAAGTGATTTAATTAGATGTGTGAGAGAAATTGTAAGTGCTCTCGAATAATTGAGGACATGAGTGGGAGTAATGACAAAAGAGTTCAAAATCAAATGTAACTCTTTAAACAATCCATGATTCGAGGGACAAGAGAGAGACTTTAGGAATTAATTAGAAGTGGACATATTGGACAGAGGATTTAGGAGTTGGTTTAGTAGATATAGGACTTGAACCAGGATGGTTCAACAGAACTCCTGGCATATTTGTAAGCCTATGGGCAGAGTCAAAAGGGGGAGGCCACAATATTGAAGAACACGCCTGTGTGTGAGGCACAGAGACCTCATTCTATAATCATCTCGATTCTGAGTGGAATGTGTGTTTCGAGTGTTGGATTTTATGTGAACTTGTAGGTTTTGTAATAGGGGGTTGCAGATAGAGTTCAGCAAAACACGCGGAGGAGCAAAATGATTCAGAGGAATCATAAAGGGATCATTGAATCCAAGTGAAGAGACAGAGTTAGCTTTGGAGAGGAGTTGCGAAGCAAGAATTTGCTAAGGAGTCCAGCTCAGAGGAAGTTGAGTAGTGGAAGCAGAAGGCAGAGTTTGAAGGACGCGTAGAGAAGAAGAACGATTCGGAGAAATCGTATTGATCCACTTGAAGGATCAAGAGTTGCTTTGAAGTGACAGCAATTAGAGGAGCATGCGAAGTGAAGCCAGGAGGAAGAGTTGCAACGAAACAACGAAGGAGGAAGGACCTCTTAAGAACCCAAAAGAACCGTAGAAACCATTGAAAATGGCGTAAAAACTAAGTAAAGGGACGAGCGGAGAAGTGAAGTGTTAATCACTCAAGAGCCGTTAGATCTGTGAGATCAACGGTCCAGATCGTATCGCATCGACGAAATCCTTTTGGAGGCATCGAAATCGACAAGCGACTGCCGATTGATCGTGGACCGTTGGATCGGGACTAGATCAACGGTCACAATTTAAATCGCAATCGCATTTCGGAGGAGGTAAAAGGTTGGCGACAGTGCATAGCGAAGGGCCGATAGTGATATTGTGATATCGCGAACCCCCATATAGCAATAGTTGATTGGAGTTTGGAAGTGTCGGCGAATCGAAGATCGGAGGAGTGGCGTGGCGGAGAGTCCAGTGATCAGCGGACCCGACGATAATTATATATGCGGGTGCATAGAATTTGAAATCCACTATCTGTGTTTGGAGCGGGTTTCGTGTAATTCCACGTATTCTTTGTATTTCGCAAAAGTGTTGTGCGAGCCTTTTAAGGCTTATGCGTTATATAAACGCTCCCGATAGTCACATATCGGAGGGGAAGGGGTGATACGACACATATGTGGTAAGATCGTGGAAGTGTCGATCACCGATTGCAATAGAGGTATAGCCTCAGAATTTGTGCTGAAGCCGTGGGCATTTTCCTTTGTAAAAGGGTTTTAAGGAAAATAGCGCCGATAAAGGGTTTCCTGTGTTAAATATATATTAACCGATGTTTCAAGTGGGTGGTGTATATATATGCGTTCGATGGGCTTAGAAAAGGCTTCAACTAAGGTTTATGGGAGTTTGGAAATCCTGATAAAAGGAATTAAAAGGAAGGCTTTAATAAAGTCTTATATGAAGGTTATGGAGGGTTGATATAGTCCCAATAGGAGGTTTAGGCGGGGTGATTGGTTTCGACAACAAAGGAACTATGGCAGAAGGGCCTTAACCATGTAAAGGTTTTGAAGATTTGACTCCATTGCAGAGTTAAATACTTGGGACAATTGTGTTTGTGCACATTGATGCTGTGGGTATGTGCGGGTCTTACCTTGCACCATTATTGGTATCAGAGCAGAATTGGAATCAGAGTGAGGAAAGATTTTTGTGAAAGGGAGGTTGCACACAGAAGAAGGTAATGTGCATAAGGCTACAATAGAAGACTGTAAGGGGAACTTTTGAAGTTCTAGAAGATTGTAGCATTCCAACAGAGGCTTGGAGTAGACAGGAATAGAGGATTCCTTGAAGGAAAGAGAAAGCAAGATTGCTTAATGCAAGTTTTGAAGGAAAGAGGACTTAGAGACAAGACAGAGGCAATCCATTCAAAGCACAGGTGGAATGATGAAACAAGATCATGATGAGATCTTGAAGGTGAGGTAATATGTTCTGTTTTAAATTGAGAATATGTGTTTTTATACTAATGCACAGGTGACAGCAAGAGAAGCTGTGAGAGGAGTCCCAGATGTGTTCTTAAAGACGGAATAAGGAAAACACTCTGAAGGAAAAGTGGCAGTGAACCTGAAGAATCCAAGAAGAGGTTGGATAGAGAGAGAGGACAGCTGAAGTGTTCTCAAGAGATTGCAGAAGCCTAGAAGGAGCAAAGGTGTTGCTCAAGAGGAGGTTCCAGATAGAGGATCTGTGCTTACCAAAAGACTGAGTGAGGAGAGCTTAGTGAGGTAAGATTACAGCGAGGAGGACTAGCTGTTGCAGAGGAGCTCATGAAGAAAGAGGAGAAGAAGATGACTACTGATAGTCATAGCAGAGGTTCAGAGAGAAGCCACAACAGAGGTTCAAAGAGAAGCCACAGCACAGGATATGAGAAGAAGGATGCCAAAGAAAATGGCAAGAGTCAAGAGGAGATTAACAAAGAGGTTGCAGAGTTAAAAGAACAACTCGATGCATTAAGGAGGATACGTGAAGAAGGCCAGAGACTAGGTTGGGTCTTGAGGAAGAAGCTAGTAAAATGGCATGAGATGTAGAAAAAGCTACAGCAGAGGCAAGTGAAGTGGATGATGGGAAAACTCAAGGAAGCTGAGTTGGAAATGGAAGAGTACATTTGTGAACCCGAACAGGGAGAAATTATGGGAGAAAGCAAAGATGAAGACTTGAAGACTGAAACTTCAAGTGAGGCCCAAGGGTCACATGGTTTTAAAACTGACAATTTGTGTGTGTATGCAGGTGAAACATATAAAGAAGGACAATTGGCTGATATTGCCATGAAGGAGGAAGAAGACCAGCAGAATCTAAATTCTGTTCTGGAAGAAGATGAGATAGATAGGTCTCATATGCAGTTGGAGAAAGATATCAAGCAACCAAGTGAAGGGCTTGAAGAGATTGAAGAGTAGACCATCAAAGAATTTTTGAGTCAAAAGGAGAACTTGGAACAACAAGGAGATATGATGGCTAAAGCATACAGTGAGACCACAGGGTCTTATGCTTTTAAAACTGATAGTTTTTGTATAATGGCAGGTATCGCAGAAGAAAAGCAACCTTTTGAAGATATTTTCAGAGGAGATGAAGCTGTCATGTAGATGAGGAATCAGGATCTTATTCTGATGAAGAATGAAGAAATATTGTCTTAGAACGGTAATCAAATGAGTTTGATTAATGTTATTGATGAAAAAAAAATGCAGGAGAATGTTAATGAAGATGTTGAAACAAGGATAACTCTAGGAGAAGAGTTATAGAGGGACAATAAGGCAAAATGTACTGAAGAAGAAGAGCATCTACTGAAAGATGTTAAGGAAGAAGAAGTCTATGGGAAAGACTTAGCAAAGGGAGAAAGGACATCTGATGATCTATCCATAACAAAGGAAGGTATGGAGAACTATGTGAAATTTCCAAAATCTACTCCAATTGAAATTATTGAGTTATATAGGAAATTAGATTTTCAAAGAAGGAAGTTGGAAAGACAAAGGATAGATGTTCAAGATAGATTGCTGAAAAAGGAAGACAAAAGAATTGTCATGAATGACAATCATAAGAAAAAGGAGATGGATATGAAAGTTCAGCAGATTGACACTGCAAAAGAAAGAGTTCACTATGGTGAACAAGAGCAGAAAGGCATCATTAGGACAGATGGTGTGGAAGAGAGACTAATGGACAGTCTCATGAATTCTTTTGAGAGTTCCAATCAGCATACTGATGTGCTGACAGAGGAGAAAGAAATAGTGCAGCAAACTGAATTGTTGCCAAAGGAAAACAAGGCACAACAACCTTGTGTTTTTAATTTTAACAAGTGTTTTGTGAGTGCAGGTTTTGTTGCAAATGCTGGAGGAGATTTGGCACAACTAAGCCACTTAAAGATGAAAGAAGGAGATTTTGTGGAAGAATTCAATCCATGGAGCAGGGATGTTAAATTGCTGGAGAGAGTGCTGAACAGTCATGATTCAGTGCAAGAGGGTAAGGATGATAGGGAGGCAGAAAGCAAACCAAAAGTTGGAGCAAGCAAAGAAAAATTCAGCATAAGAGTCAGCAAAGCAACCAAGGCAAAAGATGAAGTAAGTAAAATAAACCAGCAGCTACAAAGAGAAAGTAACCAACAACAGATTGAAGAACTAGTGGACAACAACAACAACCTGAAGCAAAGAGAAGGAGGCAGAAATATGAAGCAGAATATGAACCAGTCCAAAGATGTACTGGAGATAGAGATTGAAGAAATGTGGGAGCTGATGATGAAGCAGTCCAAATGGAGGAAAATGATAGAAACAAGAAGAAAGATCAATTAGAACTTGAATCTGATTGACAAGAAGAAGAAAATGGAGCAAAAGACAACAGAAGTGCAGCAACAACAAGGGAACAAAGCATGTGGACAATTACAGAACAAAGTGTGGGATCCAGGAAGACAAAGACCAGAAGACACATGATCAGGAGATCATGAATATTTTCTACTTTGGGAGTCTGATGCAGGAGCATTAAACCCAAGAGGAAATCATTGTAATTAAGTAGACATAGGGGGTCATGTATTTTTAGGAAGTAGTTTTCCTAAATGATAAATTAATGTAATTTAGGCCTTTAAGTGATTTAATTAGATGTGTGAGAGAAATTGTAAGTGCTCTCGAATAAATGAGGACATGAGTGGGAGTAATGACAAAAGAGTTCAAAATCAAATGTAACTCTTTAAACATTCCATGATTCGAGGGACAAGAGAGAGACTTTAGGAATTAATTAGAAGTGGACATAATGGACAGAGGATTTAGGAGTCGGTTCAGTAGATATAGGAGTCAAACCAGGATAGTTCAACAGAACTCCTGGCATATATGTAAGCCTACGGGCAGAGTCAAAAGGGGGAGGCCACAATATTGAAGAACAGGCCTGTGTGTGAGGCACAGAGACCTCATTCTGTAACCATTGTTTATATTATTAATATAATCATCTCAATTCTGAGTGGAATGCGTGTTTCGAGTGTTGGATTTTATGTGAACTTGTAGGTTTTGTAACAGGGGGTTGCAGACAGAGTTCAGCAGAACACGCGGAGGAGCAAAATGATTCAGAGGAATCATAAAGGGATCATTGAATCCAAGTGAAGAGACAGAGTTAGCTTTGGAGAGGAGTTGCGAAGCAAGAATTTGCTAAGGAGTCCAGCTCAGAGGAAGCTGAGCAGTGGAAGCAGAAGGCAGAGTTTGAAGGACATGCAGAGAAGAAGAACGATTCGGAGAAATCGTATTGATCCACTTGAAGGATCAAGAGTTGCTTTGAAGTGACAACAATTAGAGGAGCATGCGAAGTGAAGCCAGGAGGAAGAGTCACAACGAAACAACGAAGGAGGAAGAACCTCTGAAGAACCCAAAAGAACCGTAGAAACCATTGAAAATGGCGTAAAAACTAAGTAAAGGGACGAGTGGAGAAGTGAAGTGTTAATCACTCAGGAGCCATTAGATCTGTGAGATCAATGGTCCAGATCGTATCACATTGGCAGAATCCTTTTGGAGGCATTGAAATCGGCGAGCGACTGCCGATTGATCATGGACCGTTGGATCGGGACCAGATCAATGGTCATGATTTAAATCGCAATCGCATTTCGGAGGAGGTAAAAGGTTGGCGACGGTGCATAGCGAAGGGCTGATAGCGATATTGCGATATCGCGAACCCCCAATATAGCAATAGCCAATCGGAGTTCGGAAGTGTCGGCGAATTGGAGATCGGAGGAGTGGCGCGGCGGAGAGTCCAGTGATGAGCGGACCCGACGATAATTATATATGCGGGTGCATAGAATTTGAAATCCGCTATCTGTGTTCAGAGCGGGATTTCATGTAATTCCACGTATTCTTTGTATTTCGCAAAAGTGTTGCGCGAGCCTTTTAAGGCTTATGCGTTATATGAACGCTCCCGATAGTCGCATATCGGAGGGGAATGGGTGATACGACACATATGTGGTAAGAATGTGGAAGTGCTGATTGCCGATTGCAATAGAGGTACAGCCTTGGAATCTGTGCTGAAGCCGTATGGAAGGCGGAAAAAGGTATGTTGCGGGCATTTTCCTTTGTAAAAGGGTTTTAAGGAAAATAGTGCCGATAAAGGGTTTCCTGTGTTAAATATATATTAATTGATGTTTCAAGAGGGTGGTATATATATATATATATATATATATATATATATATATATATATATATATATATATGCGGCCGATAGGCTTAGACTAAGGTTTATGGGAGTTTGGAAATCTTGATAGAAGGAATTAAAAGGAAGGCTTTAATAAAGTCTTATATGAAGGTTACAGAGGGTTGATATAGTCCCGATAGGAGGTTTAGGCGGGGTGATTGGTTCCGACAGCAAAGGAACTATGGTAGAAGGGCCTTAACCATGTAAAGGTTTTGAAGATTTGACTCCATTGCATAGTTAAACACTGGGACAGTTGTGTTTGTGCACATTGATGCATACTGTGGGTATGTGCGGGTCTTACCTTGCACCAAAGCACTACAATCTAAGTAACCGGATTTGTTGATATACCCCGGCGAATTTGAATCCCGCGTATCCGATACGATTCGCTGGAAAATCGTATCCCAAAACCGGATTTGACGAGTTCGACTAGGATTTGTACGAATCTTGTATGAATCCCGATTTTAGGATTCGTATCCCAGAAAAGTGCCTCCCGCGGGTTAAAAAACACGCATTTCCTTTAGTCTTTCACGCTGTTTGTCATTTGTATTTGCATTGTTTGAGCTGTTTGCAAGGAGATAACGGTTTGGTCACCAATCCCGAATCCTGAATGACTTTGCAACCGTCCCGTATCAAGAGAAAAATAAAAGGAACTAACCCTTGATCCTATAGAAAAGCGAAACTCCAATCCAAAGATCTCTTGTCTGATATTACGATGCTCCACAAGTCCGAAGTGAAATTTCAGAACTCGCAATTACTTAAAATGATATTCATTTCATATTGCTTTAGAAGATTAGGAATGATGTCTTTATATAATCTTTTGAAGCCATGGATTAAGGAACCGACTTAATGTTTTTGAGGAGGAAAAAAATCCTATTTTGAATATTTAAAAAGGTTGAAGCCTCGGGATATGATTTTGACATTAGGATATGAACCACATTTGGATATATTAATAAAATTATTCTCGGTCCTTTCTATATAAAAGATAAAAGGACATATAATTTTAATAATATTTCTTTTAACTTTTGACTATATTAAGCTTATATTAAATTTATATTAAACTTTTCTTATTCAATTTTCCTTTGACCTTTTGACTTGATGATCTTACCAAGCCACATTAACTCCAGCATTGATGATTTTGTATGTACTATGCATGCTATAGATGAAGATCTATGTTTGAAATCAATAAATTTGTATCATTAATTAAAATTTGTGTAAGAAATATCTAATTTTTAATATATATATATATATATATATATATTTTTAAATATATATATATATATATATATATATTTTTAATAAAATAATATATAACGAATCCTACGTGTCCTGTTCCGGGGGGTCAACGTGTTCGAATCCAACACTACGAATCTCGAATCCTACGAATCCCGAATCCCCATGTCAGGTGACTTAGACTACAATCAATAAGCCAGATTCCCAAAGAATCTGAAGGAGAGGGCCAATACAAGATAATGCTTCTTTATCTTATCAAAAACAACATTTGATTCTTCATACCTAGGGTTCCTTGCTTTCTTTGAAGAGTCGGCCATTTCCTTGATGACCTGCATTACCTGTCATTCCTTTGATCATTGAAGATGTCCCTAGAATGATTTTTATCTTCATCAAGAGACGTGTCTCTGCCATTCGGACACTCCTTCGCATAATGGCCGAACTTGTTGCAACCAAGGCATCTGCCTTTCCTTCCACCCTTAGATCCAGACTTCCCAATGAAGTGATCTTTAGGTAGGCCATCAGAAACTTCCGTTGCGCCATTTTGATAATATTCTCTACTTTGACTTCACCCTTGGTGAATTTGAAGAGGGATGAGGAATCCACTGATCCTTTTTTCCTTTCCCAACTGTCTTCGGTGATTGCTCTTTCAGTCTTGCTTGGGCATTGCCTTCACCTTAGCTCTAAGACCATGTTAATTTTAGGTATGTTCTATGCTTAGAGAAATTTATTTCAATTTTCACAGTTAGCTCAATATCTTTTCCAGATTAGCAATCACATTAGCGTTAAAGTAAACTGCAGAGAGAACATAAAAATAAATCGAAGAAGACACGCCAAGACAAGAGGACACAAGATGTGGCGCTAGCCAGGGACAAACCCCAATGTGGGGAAACCCTTGATCAATTCTTCTTTTATGTTCTTCAATAGTTCAGGAGAGAGAGAGAGAGAGAGAGAGAGAGAGAGAGAGAGAGAGATAGTACATTTACATCAGAAGTCAACAATTTGACTTTCTAGATAAGAGAATAGATCATCTCTAAATGAGATTAGTTGAAGACATGCTGCTTCAATTGATTCTCCAAGGTGACTCCTTCACCTATCATTGTGCTACATCTCGTCCATGTGCTGCACCTCACCATGCTGCACCCATCATTACTATGCTGCATCTCATCATGCTTTACCAATCATGACTGTACCCATCATTGTACTGCATCATGTACCTTTGCTGTCCCAATGTGCTTGTTGCACCATGCTTGCCACCATGTGCTTGCTGCACCTTGCTTAACATACTGTCCTTAGCATGCTTGCTGTCCCTTGCATGCTAGCTGTAACATTGCATGCTTGGTGTATTTGCTGCTAAGTACCATACAACTATCCCAATGTTAGTTAGTTGTCCCTTGCATGCTGCTCTCCTTCGGAGACAGATGCTCTGGCTGTTCCGGCAGTTCCCGGCAGTTCAAGCAATTTCGGCTATTCCCGGCAGTCCTGGCAATTCCGGCAGTTCCGGCTTTTCCCGGCAGTTCCGGCTTTTCCCGGCTATTCCTGGCAGTGCCGGCAGTTCCGGCAATTCCGGCAGTTCCGACAGTTTCGGCAGTTCCGACAATTCCGACAATTCCGGCAGTTATGGCAGTTCCTGGCAGTTCTGTCAATTCCGACAGTTCTGGCAATTCCGGTAGTTCCGGCTATTCCCGACAGTTCCAACTTTTCCGACAGTTTCGGTAGTTCCGGCAATTCCGGCAGTTCCAACTTCTGCCCTGTGGATTAGGGCAGCGTTATCCCTTAGGATCTCTTTTCCTACTAAAACCCAAAGACAAGTAGAGAGGAAGAGATCCCAAGTGTGTTGAAATGACTTGAAGACCACCTTTATTTATACTAAAACGTTGAGCACAAGTGGGGTTTATTTGGTTGCTGGCCAACCTTGACGAATTGTCCCATAATACAAATAAATTCATATCTCCATGAATACTTATCGGGATCGGATGATCTTTAGATCAATCCTACACCTCTCGATGAGAGGGATCCAAGAAAAATATCAGCTTCCATTGATAAGATGACCCACATGGAGTTTGGCCCTAGTTACCAATTTTAACAATAATTAGCCGACATGATATTGTGAAGAGGTGTGTTCGTTGATGCAGACCGACATGACTTATTTTTAATTTGCAGGCTGACATGACTGTGTTTGTACATCGTTTATCTGGCATACTTCTTTGTTGAGGATTAGTGCTTGTCTTGGAGGGCTTCTTGAAACTAGGTTGACCTATGTACATTACATGAATGCTCATAAAGAGCTCTTTAACATAATCTTGACTCTGACTTTCCTAGAACTTTGGAATGAGCAAGAAACTCAATCATATAATTTTATAAAAATAATATTTCTTTTTCTTGACAAATACAAAGATCAAGATTACATTTGACAAATACTGAACCTAGTTACTCTTTTCTTCAACAAAACTTGGCCTGATCAGGAGGTTAAGTTTAGCCCAAAACAACTCTGTCAAAGGAGATAGAAGACTGCTGTAATTTTTTTGCGATCAAACAACAATCAACCCTGAAGACAATGCAGGTTAACCAACCTACAAATCCTCGATTTTTGTGCACAACAATGCAGCGTGAGAAAATCGAACTTTTGGCCAAAAAACCGAAGTCAAACTCAGTAAAAAAAGCCTCGGTCAATGCTGGTCAAACCTATCCCTGAAGTTTGAAATTCAGCTTGTAATTTCTGCCTAGAAAATCGTCCTCTGTCACACGTATGAGAGAGAGAAATGTTTCCCAATAGCTGTATGGACCAATCTGATGAAGAGAGAGAAGAATGTGTGAGTGAAGAATGTGCCAAATGAGGAGTGAGGTCTCTTGTATTTATACCATTCATTGTGGGTGAAGAGACACATCCGTTGGGCTTCTTGAGCCTACATAATGATGAAGCTGACCTAAACAATTTGCATATGTGTGGTCATAAATTGAAAATCACACTTTTGCTTGTTCGAATGAGATGATAATTTATATCAATCTTGGACCTCTCGAAAAGAGGAATGCAATGCAATCATCATCTCCATCAAATGAGCTGTCCCAAGGTGGAATTTGGCCCTATTTTCCAATTTTAACACTCCCTCTCAACTAGGGAGAGTCCCATCTGCCAATCCATCTGCCGTCATCATGTCATCCTATCGTCATGTACCGTCTCTGTCATCTCATCTCTGCTCTGCTGAACCATGAAGTAATAATGAAGAAGAATTAATTGAGAGTGAGTCACAAGACCTTACCACTTTCCACTGACAAAAGTCAGTGCAAAGGTAGTACCTCAAATGATCCTAGATCAAGTTGTTGAACACCATGCATCCTAGACATAGGGAGTACGACAGTACATGATGATGTCCATTGGTATTGCTATGGTCCCTATTCACGTTTCCCAACTCATTGGTGAGATGAGAGGTACTTCCCATGAGTCTCGGACTACATGGGTAGGATGTATGATGGGGCATCATCATGAGAAGGTGGTCCACTCATCCTGCTCATATGCCATAGAAGAAGGTGAACCACTCGTCCTATGCATATGTCAATCGTAGGGGAAGGTGAACCACTCACCGGACATACATGTTACCATGAGGTGTCACAGGGGAAGGTGAACCACTCACCCTTTTGTTGCTCATAGCTCCAAGAAGTACCCCAAGCCCCTAGAAGCTCCCAGAGCTCAGTGTGCAACTCAAGCGGGACCGTCATGGGAGGGTCTTTCCACGACTCCAATTCTCTCTTGGAAGGTTAAGAATTTGGCCTTCCCCAAGGGCTTCATGAGGATATATGTGACCTGCTCATCAGTCCTAATGTGTTGAAGCCTTATTGCTCCCCGTTGTACCATATCCCGAATAAAGTGGTACCTGATATCAATGTGCTTGAAGCGGTTGTGGAACACGGGATTCTCTGAAAGGCAAATCCCACTTTGTTTGTCGCAAAAGATCATGGTGGTATCTAGGACATGCTCAAATAGCTTAGTGAAGAGCTTCTTCAACCAAATAGCTTCACAATAGACCATACTAGCTGCAGTGTATTCAACCTTGGTTGTGCTTAGTGCAACCGATTTCTGCTTCCGTTTCATCCAAGAAATTGAAGTAGACCCTAATGAGAAGCAACATCCAGATGTGCTCTTACGATCCACCACACTGCCAGCCCAATTAGCATCTGTATATCCATGTAGCCTCAAATTCCCGACAGTGTATCTCAGTCCATAATAGATTTTTCCCTGGAGATATCTCAGGAGATTCTTAGCGACAATCCACTGTATGTGATAAGGCTTGACCATAAATTGACTCAACGTGTTCACAACAAAGCATATGTCAGGACGAGAGTTTACCAAGAACATCAGGGCCCCCACAAGTTGTCTATATTCGGAAGGGTTTGCCAATTCGGGTCCAACAGAACTTCCACGTAGCTTCTTGAAGTTGAGTTCCATTGGAGTAGACACAGACTTGCAATCCACCATCCCATATCTCTCAAGCAACTTCACAATGTATTTTCCTTGAGAAAGGAAAATCTCACTTGGCTTTTGCCAGATCTACATGCCTAGGAAGTAGTGCATCAGTCTTAGGTTCTTCATCTCGAACTCGTAAGCCAACTCTCTCTTGCATTGATAAATGAGAGGGTCTGCACTTGTCAGAAAGAGATCATCCACATAAAGGACCAGAATGAGAGGCCTATCATTCTTAACCTTGAAATATAGATTAGGGTCAATGTCGCTCCTTGTAAATCCCAACTCCATAAGATAGCTATCAATCCTCTCACACCAAGCCTCAGGGGCTTGCTTCAACCCATAGAGGGCTTTCTTCAACCTGCATACGTGTTCCAAGTAGACTTCCTCCTTAAGAGAGCCATGCAAGAAAGTAGTCTTAACATCCATTTGGTGTAGGCTCCATCCTTTAGAGGGAGCAAGAGCTATAATCGAACAAATAGTGGTATATTGGGAAATTGGTGCAAAGAAGCCTCGAGCAACGAACCTGGCCTTGTATTTTTCAACACTCCCATCAGTTCCATGTTTGATTTTGTAAAGTCATTTAGATGTGACCACGGACTTGTCCTTGGGTCTAAGAACCACATCCCAGACATCATTCTTCATGAAGGATTCATACTCCTCATTCATCGCATCCTTCCATACTTGATGTTTCACGGCTTCTTTGGATGTACAAGTCTCAGATTGAACAATGGTACTCATGGCAACAAGGTATCCTTGATACCTGGTGGGTTTCTTACTTTCACGAAATGCTCCTCTTGGAGCAATGTGCTTCTCAACATCTTTGAGAGTGTCTTTGAGCCACAATTGTCTTTTCCTTTAGGGGTAGAGGGATCACTAGAAGGTGGATCAATGGGATCCATCGAACCTTCAACATCGGGCATAGGCTCATTGGACGGAGGTTCTTCTTGCTTTCCTGTAGCATCATCATTTTCTTTTCCTGGAATGGGGAGATCTTTGGCTTTCCCAAGAGCAGTGTCTTCATTGAATGTAACATCATGGCTTTCTTCCACATCTCGTTGACCAGACACATAGATTGTATATGCCTTTGAGTTTTCACTGTAGCCGGTTGATATCTTGTAGCATCGGATGTGCTCTAAGCCTCAAAATTTGCAAGGAGGCTAGGACACATGTATTCCGGAATACCCATAAATCGTTTTGGGAAATTCAACCCGGAGAAGGTTTTATTAAAATAAATAATTATTTTTAATGGATGCCTAAGTCCAAACTTAGGAAATTAAAATAATTAAAGGCTATTAATTAAACTGGGGGTTAAACTTCTAGAAGAAGACGAGGATCAAGCCAAAATGATCTGAGCCATTGATTAGAATCTAATCTGGGTCGTTGGTTCTCAACGAGAAGATTATGAGAAGAGGCTTGATGGACATTTGGAAGACACATCGAGTGAGAGATCAAGAGATCGATTTCTGAAGAGCACAGTGCAGCAGTTGTCGGAGAAGTGATTGAGGTGATTTCTTGTAGTGAGGGGCAGAGATAATTTTCCGGAGGAAGTTTTGCTGATCCGGAGAGTGCAAGACAGAGAGGACAAAAAGACGTACAGAGAGGCTGGCGCAGGACCACGCAGAGCTACGTTGTGGTAGCGCAGAGCTTCAGAGGGAGTTTGAAATTCTACTGAGGAACAATCAAGATCAAGTGCTAGAGTCGGGGTGTGAGACCAGGAGGACAGAGGGTCGAAGTTTCCAGCCAAACAAAGGATCAAAGGATGTGCAATGCAGTCCCAATAATAGTGATTACATGGGTGTGACAGTGTTGCACAGAGGCAACGCAGATCAGTGCCAGATTTTCTAGTGACAGGGTGAGACCATCTCACTATCTTTTTGTCCAGTTAGCTCTATGTATGTGATTGCCAGTTTGGGCATCCAAAGAATTGTACTCAGAAATTACTGCATAATAATACAAACCCTTAGCTGCTGCACTAGTTTTCCCACATTGGGTTTTTCCTGGGACGCTGGTCCAAAAACAACGGTGTCACTTGTGTGTGTTATTTCTTTCTTTCTCAGATTCTTGTTTTCGCATATTATTTAAGTTGTGAAGGCTGCAATTGTATTTATTTCGATGTTTGCTCTATAATATTGTAAATAACTTGATTCAGTAGGAGAAATATAATTAGTTGTTGTAGTAGTGATTCAGGGATTCTCAAATTTTCACATGGTATCAGAGGGTAGGTGAAGCAAGAGAGCAAATCAGAAGAGCCCAACGCTGAAGAGAAGGAGGGAGATTGAAGTGCTGCGTAGGCAGCATATCGAATCCCAAGAGGGATTGCACCGTCTAAGCCAAGAGGGTAAGATTCACAAGGAAGATCTCTCTCTGAGTGAGTCAACAGAGAAGTAAGATTTCTAGATCGAGATTTGTCAGCGGCAGAGGGAGCAGCGCAGCAACAAATTCAGTGCAAAGTAGTTTTCTGCAGTAGTTGCTAGGGCAAAAAAACGTCAGAAGAGGGAAGGAAACACTATTTGAGGGAATTTCTTCCTCAGAGAATTCCTAGCCAGGGAATTCGATTTCTCATTTGCTGAGCAACAATAGGGAGCAATAGATCTATAAACTCCAGCAAGGAGCGTAGGCCAACCCAGCAACAACGCAGAGGAGAGAGGAGGTAATTTGACATTTCATTGGCAGAGATGGTAGCTAATGGGTTGCGAGATCAGGATCGGTTAGAAGGTGCATCCAACTATGTGATCTGGAAGGCAAGGATTTCGTGCCTTCTGGATGAGCACGATTTCAAAACCTATGTCGACAGTGTGGTAGTTGTACCCGCGGATCCAGATCCACTCAAGAAGTACAAAGCTGAAATGGCGAAGGCCAAACGACTGATCCTCGATGGAGTGAGAGATCACGTATATGTCATCAGCAAGGATATTGCTCGGCAGATGTGGGAAGCATTGGCCATGCTATACGAAGGATCTTCTAGCAGCGGAAGATGTACTTGGAGCAGATGATGAGATCCACGCAAATGCAGAAGGGGGAACACATTGATCTGTTCCTAACGAAGCTTTAGGAAATCCGAGACTCGTTGGAAGTTGTGGGGTCAACACCTCAACCTACCGATATGGTGAGGCTGACCCTAAATTCAGTCTCAGAAGAATGGCAAGTGTTTGTCCAGAGTGTCCTGGGCAGAGAGAGATTGCCAGATTGGGAAGGAATGTGGGTCGCTCTTCAGCAGGAAGAGATGAGGAGAGACTTAGTCAAGTGCAAACTTGATAACAGTAACAATAGTGGGAAGAAGCCAAAGGAGGAGGAAGAGAATGCAACCCTTGCATCTAAGGGGCAAAAGGAGCAGCAGAAGAAGAAGAAAGATGTTTCAAAAATCAAGTGCTTCCGGTGTGGTGAACTTGGTCACTACGCTATGCAGTGCCCTCTCAAGAAGAAGGACAAAGACGAGAAGCATGATCTGAAGGTTGCATCCGCAAAGATCGAAGAGGAGTTTGCCATGGTTGCTCGGATATCTCCAGGGGAGAGGTGGGGTGTTCTAAAACTGTGGTTCAAAAATACTACACATGGGCAGGATCCTTGAGGAGTCCACCTCTTGGGTCAATACCTTGCTACGAGAGCCCAGATCAAAAGTAGTAGGATGGACCAGTGTCAGTTGGTGCAGAGGAGTGACAGTTGCAGTGGATGGAGCGCTAGAGTTTGAACAACGCAAAGCTAGTGTGGGCAACAATGCAGTTGGCACAGAGCAGAGTCAGCAGTAGCGTAGTAGCTTTAGTGACAACGTAGAGACTATCTGCTGTTAGAACTCCAACAACAGATGCATCACGCTGAACACCTTTGGTTCAGTATTTTAGATGCTTTTCTGTTGTTGTTGCAGCGACGGTAGCAGTTGGAGAGGGTTGTAGTGCAGATGCAGAGTTGGCAGTGGTAGAGTCAGCAACAACACGTATGCGACATTTGCGGAGTAGTTGGTGGGCAGTGATGTCAGACATCAACAGCGTAGAGGAAGATGTTACAGAATTTGGGTGATGCTTTAGCAGGTTTCATTACTACAACACATTCCTCGCTAAGAGGGAGTGTTGATTTCTGGTAGCATCGGATGTGCTCTAAGCCTCAAAATTTGCAGGGAGGCTAGGACACATGTATTCCAGAATACCCATAAATCATTTTGGGAAATTCCACCCGGAGAAAGTTTTATTAAAATAATTAATTATTTTTAATGGATGCGTAAGTCTAAACTTAGGAAATTAAAATAATTAAAGGGTATTAATTACACTGGGGGTGAAACTTCTAGAAGAAGACAAAGATCAAGCCAAAATGATCTGAGCCATTAATTAGAATTTAATCTGGGCTGTTGGTTCTCAACAAGAAAATTATAAGAAGAGGCTTGATGGGCATTTGGAAGACACATTGAGTGAGAGATCAAAAGATCAATTTTTGAAGAGAGCAGTGTAGCAGTTGTCGGAAAAGTGATCGAGGTGATTTCTTGTAGTGAGGGGCATAAATAATTTTACAAAGGAAGTTTCCTTGATTCGGAGAGTGCAAGGTAGAGAGGACATAAAGACGTATAGAGAGGTTGACGCATGGCCATGCAGAGCTACATTGTGGTAGCGCAGAGCCTCAGAGGGAGTCCAAAATTCTGTTGAGGAATAGTTGGGATCAAGTGTTGGAGTTGGGGTGTGAGACTGGGAGGACAGAGGGCCGAAGTTTCTAGCCAACAGAGGATCAGAGGAGGTGCAACGCAGTCCCAATAGCAGTGACTCAGTGATTGCATGGGTGTGACGCAGATCAGTGCTAGATTTTCCAGTGACAGGGTGAGATCATCTCACTATCTTTTTGTCCAGTTAGATCTATGTATAGGATTGCCAGTTTGGGCATCCGAAGAATTGTACTCAAAAATTACTGCATAATAATACAAATCCTTAGCTACTGCACCAGTTTTCCCACATTGGGTTTTTCCGGGGACAATGGTACAAAAACAACGGTGTCGGTTGTGTGTGTTATTTATTTCTTTCTCAGATTCTTTTTTCCGCATATTATTTATGTTGTGAAGGCTGCAGTTGTATTTATTTCGATGTTTACTGTATAATACTGTAAATAACTTGATTCAGTAGGTGAAATATAATCAGTTGTTGTAGTAGTGATTCGGGGATTCTCGAATTTTCACATAGCTCACAAAAGTTCCTTTCTTCCCGCATGCTCAACTTCTTTCTCTTCTCTTTAGGCACATGAAAATATACGAGACAACCATATATTCTAAAATGAGAAACATCAGGTTTCTTACCAATGAACTTCTTCGGGTGTCTTGAAATTCAATGCTTGATGTGGACACCTATTTTGAACGTATACAGTGGTATTTGCAGCTTCTCCCCATAAAAACTTCGGTAGGCCTAGATCATGAAGCATGGCATGGGTGGTTTCCATGATTGTTCGATTTTTTCTTTTAACAACTCCATTTTGCTTGAGAGTGTATGCAACGATTGTCTCCCTCTTAATGCCAACTTCTATACAATAGTCATTGAATTCATTTGATTCATATTCGGTCCCATTGTCGGTCCTCAATATTTTGATCTTCTTCCCTGTTTGATTCTCCACCAAGGCTTTGAAAGCATGAAACCATTTGAATACTTCATCCTTCTTCTTCAAGAAATAGATCCATGTTTTGTGAGAGAAGTCATCCACAAAAATAGCATAATATAAGTATCCTCCTAATGATGTTACGGGCAACATACCAAATAGGTCAAAATGGGTCAGTTGAAGAATATCAAAAGTTTGACTTCCGCTTGAGGGGAAAGGGCCCCCTGGAAGTTTCCGAGCTGCACAACCCTGACAAACACCTTCATGATTCATGTTGAAATCAGGCATACCTATGACCATCTTCCTTACCCCAGGTAAGGCTTTGTAATGAAGGTGGGCAAATCTTTGGTGCCATAATTCAGATTGAAGAGAAGTGTCGCAAGACATGGCCCCCAAAGGACTTCCTCCAACTTGATAAAGACCATCAACCCTAAATCCAAGCGTAAATGCATCTTTAGGGTTTCTTTGCCAAAGACATACCTTTCCATCAACGAATGCTACCTTGAAGCCTTTATCTTCCATCAGAAAAATAGATACCAGATTCTTCTTCAAATTGGGCACATACAATACTTCTTGTAGATGAATGGTTTGACCTTGATTCAAGTGAAGTGTGACGATACCTATTTCTTTCACGGGATAGGTGGCATTATCTCTAAGTATGATTGCAAGTTAGTCTTCTTTTCAACCAAATTTGAGAGGGCCTCTTTGTACCCAGTGAAGTGCCTTGAGGCTCCACTATCAATCAACCAATGATCCAACATATCCAGAGGAGAGGCAGTAGATAAAGCAGAAATAAGATAAAATTCATTTTGTTTTTCTACAAAATTACTTTCCTCATACCTGGAATTTCTTGATCTTTTGGGAGGACGACCATTTCCATATCAAGCAACGAGAGCATTCCTCTTTCCTTTGTTGTTGAACTTGTTGTTCCTTTGATTGCCATTGCATTTGTAGTTGTTGTGGTTGTTGTTATCATCATCCCTTGGAGTATCCTTCTTGTGAGGACACTCTCTAGCATAATGGCCAACCCTGTTGCAATTATAGCATCTTCCTTTTATTCCTTCTTTGAATCCCGACTTAAATCCTTGACCTTGTCTTCTTGGACCAACATTGTTCTTCCTTTTAGCATGAGCGGAGAAAGTGGTAGGATCATTTCCATTTGAGGGCTTATCTCTCTCCATCATCCTTATTTCTTCTTGAGTGCATCCAACCAATAATTCATCAAAACTTGGAATCCTGTCATTGTTGAGGATGGTGGTGTTAAACACATCCCATGCTCTTGTAAGACCTCCTAGTGCAATAAGAGTGAGCTCCCTGACAACAACAACTTCTCCAATAGATAAAATATCATTCTTGATCTCGGTAATCCTCGTGAAGTAGGATTGAATGGACTCTCCTTTATTCATCGTGAAGTAGGATTGAATGGACTCTCCTCTATTCATCCTGATGTCTTTCAACTTGTTCTTGAGAAAGAGGTTTTGGTTTGCATTGTTTACTTTGAACATCCCAACCAACTTATCATATAGATGTTTCCAAATCAGAAATATAGGCAACCAAAGGCTTGTGAATGGAATCTAAAATAATTTTCTTAGCTTTGACCTCACGTCACCTCTCTTGTATTTTGTCTTTGCAGCAGCAGGTGCATTTGAAGGAGGCTCCACCACTCTTCCCTTTACATAGTCCATAACATCATTCTCTTTCAAAGTCATCTTCCATGCATGATAGTCGGATTTGTATTTGAGTTTGTCCTCAGATTTGAAGAATGATGTAGTCATCATTGAAGCTAGACCAATATTCTTGTCCAACAACTTTCCTTAGTGATTGCTTTTCTCACTCTTGCTTGGGCTTTGTCTTCACCTAGGCTCTGATACCATGTTAATTTTAGTTAACAATGTCATGTTCTATGCTTAACACAATTTACTTCAATGTTCCTTAGCAACCCAATAACAATTTCCAATATCTAATAGCAATCACAATAATCACATTGACAGTAAAAGTAGATAGAACATAAAACAAACTGCAGAAGACAAGCCAAGACAAGAGGACACCAAATTTGGCGGATGCCAGGGAAAAACCCCAATTTGGGGAAAACTCTTTGATCAATTCTTCTTATTATTAAATCAAAAATTTCGTAGAGAGAGAGTACAAAAGTCAAATTAACTTGCCTAATACAAAGTAAAAACAACCCTGTAAATTTCTGCAGTCCACTGCAGTCAAACTTAAGCCCTAACCAGAAAGTGAACGCTGGTCAAATCAACAACAAATATTCCTCAAAGCAACACGGTCTTCCTTGGTCAAACTTGCCCTAATCAGGAGGTCATTGTCAGTGTAAAACAACTCGATCAAACTCGGTCAAAGGAGAGACAAGACTGCTGTAATTTTTCTGCGATCAAACAACAGTCAACCTTGAAGTCAATGCAGGTTAACCAGCCCATAAGTCCTTGTTTATTGTGCCAAACAATGCGGCCTGAGAAAATCAAACTTTTGACCCAAAAACCGAAGTCAAACTCAGTGGAAAATGCCTTAGTCAATGCTGGTAAAACCTGTCCTTGAAGTTTGAAATTGGTCTGTAATTTCTGTCCAGAAAATCGTCCTCCTTGCCACATATGAGAGAGAGAGAGAGGCTGCCCAATAGCTGTACGAACCAATCTGATGAAGAGAGAGAAGAATGTGTGAGTGATTAATGTGCCAAATGAGGAGTGAGGTCTCTTGTATTTATACAATTCGTTGTGGGTGAAGAGACACATCCATTGGGCTTCTTGAGCCTACATAATGATGATGCCGACCTGGACAATTCGAACATGTGTGGTCATAAATTCAAAATCACACTTCTACTTGTCCGAATGAGATGATCTTTATATCAATCTTGGATCTCTTGAAAAGAGGAATCCAATGCAATCATCATCTCCATCAAATGAGCTGTCCCAAGGTGGAATTTGGCCCTAGTTGCCAATTTTAATGAATTCTCAGTCCACAAACACTTAGAACTAAGCTTTAGAATATGAATCAGTGTTGTAGTCTTGAAGAGCAAAAAAGGAGCCCGAAACAGTGCACAGATAGCCTCAGGAACAAGTGAATCAACCTCAGAAAACATACTCAACTCTGCCTTAAAATGTGCTCAAATTCCAGTGAAAACCCTTCCCCCCAAAAATGTAAACATTAAGCCCCAAAATCCTTCTTCGACCTTTTGCGTCATATATCCAAGACTACTCAAGGCCGCATAGATATTATGGAAGATTGGGTGTTGAATACTTGTCATTTGTGGAGGATCTGAGTCACTTTTTATAGTAGATGAGGGGTCATCAACAAGGGCAACCCAACTTGATTTGGAGCAAAAAATCAATCTCCCTTGGGGCCGACATAGCCTTCTATGCAAATCACATTAATCTTCAACAAAGTAATTGATTTACTCCATAAAAAATCCTGCTTGGCCAATTGACTTGGATAAAATATATTCTTAATTTAAGAGCTGATAGGACCCCATGATTTAATTAATTGCTTAGCTAATTATTTTGCCCCCACATCATTTCATTTTGAGGATTTTGACCACACTATCGGGGCACAAGCTTTGGATGGACACAACTCGTCAACCGTGAGGAGTTATGAGGCGTGCCACATACCGTTGGAATCAAAATGACGAGGAGCATCAAGTGATGATGGTCTCATGATCAAAATCACTATCCTCTACATCCATTTTCCTCAATAAGTGCGGGGCGTCTATGGCTTCCTAGGACTTCTTGTCAATTGGAGCTTCAAGCAATGCAATCCATCCATAGAGAGATATTAAGATCATTCATAAACTAATCAATGCAATCTATAGAGCCTTCATAAGCCAATGTTGACATCAATCACAACACCTTTCAACAATATCCCCCTTTGTCATTGATGGCAACACACATACTCCCCTTGCGATTATTTCTCCCACTGACTTCATGCTTCTAATCTTCTTTTCCCGATTACTCGCTGTCATTGATGGAAACACACATACTACGCCCGCGATCACTACTCCCCCTAACTTCATGCTTATAATCTTCTTCTTCTGATTTCTCTCCCCCTTTGACATCAATGGAAAAGGGTTACTCTCCCTGATGAAATTCCTTCCTCTGTCTTCCTGCAATATGTCTTTCTTTCTTTGATTGCTTCTCTCCCCCTGACCTGCTTGGCCTCACACGAGTTTTTGCAACTGATTGCCCCTGTCCGTATGCATCGCTAAAAATATTTACCTTTACCATGAGTCCTTCTGCAAATGGATTTTCCAAACTTAATACTCCACAAGGTTGACTAATCTGCCCACAATGTTGATTACAACTTTGACAACTTCTTCACATCTGCCATCTGTGAAACTGTGGAAGGATAAATCTTCAAATCTGCAACTTCTTTTACCTAGACTCCCCCTCTTGAACATTCACAAGAGAGGGAGTCATCACGCTGGATTCTTAAGAATAATGTATGAACTAGCTTTGCAGCTGAATCATCCTCCTTTTCATCGGTGGATTCATCATGATCTTTTGACTTTACAAAACCTGAGAGCATAACCACTAGGAATTCTTCTTTTCCCTGTTCCTCTTGGTTTTGCTTTCTTCTCCAAGTCTTCTTGTACCTGATGTTAGAGTTCTTCTTCATCTTGTATCAACGAGCTATATGTCCATAGTTATGGCATTTGTAACATTCAATGTTGAACTTGAATGGTGGAGCAAATGGCATATACTTTTTGCTGGCAAAGTCATTTTGAAACCTGTCCTGCAATCTTGCAAACTTGCTTCTAGGGTTTTGATAATGTTCTTGATAATCATCTCTGTCATACATTCTGCAATCCTTAGCCATATGCCTGAAGTTAGAACATGAGAAACAATAACAATTAAACAAACTAGGGTACGTGAATGAGTTGCCTTGTCCCGAGGATCTTCTGAAGACATTCTTCCTTGAAGGAGGTACAATCCTTTGTTGGTCCTTGTCGTTGATTACTTCATCATTACTACTTAGAGCAACAACATTTTTAACCTTCTTTTGTCCTTCATTTCGATTTGGCCTTTTGAGGGATCCCGCTATCAAGCTTCTCATCAATCTTGCTCTGCTGGGACTTGGATTTTTTGCCTTCCTCGCATGGAGCTTTCCCTGCTTCTTTTGTCTTAGATTTGAAGCGAACAATTTCTTGTTCTTTTTCATCAATAATATATTTTTTCTTGTTAACACCCTGCAAGTGCTCTTTCTTCCATTCCGTGAGGTTGTTTATTTTATCTAAAGCTGCATCAAGTTCGTTTTTGATTTTGACTAACTTCTCCGTCGTGCTTCTGAACACATTCCTCTAATTGGCTTGTCAAATTTTTCTCTTTCTTTTTAGCTTCCTACACCTGAAGTCTTAGATAGACAACTTCTTCGAGTATCTGATTTCGCTTCCTTGCTTTCTTCAGATCAAATAAGGCACTGACCAATTCTCTCTCGATGTTGACCACTGCTTCTTCATCATCTACTTCATTTGAATCACAATCATCTTCAACATTTTCATCTTGACCTGCATGCTTCTTTGAGTAGAGATCATGGAGCTTCTTCCAAAGACTTTTCGCTGACGAGAATTGATGAACTTTGGCTTTTATAGGGTCAGGCAGAGCACTAAGAATGACATTCATGGCATTTGTATTGAACCTTCTAGATTTGTCGGTAGATGTGTCTCCAAAAACAATAGTGCCATGCATCATATCCATGAGCTTTCACATAGGTTTCCATTCTGGATTCCTATATTTCATATTTGGCTTCATTGAACTTAGGAGTTTGATAACAAACTTGACTCTCATCATTAGCTGTAACAAATTTGGAGACTACTAGAATACCGGAGACTTCCTTTGGTCGTTTGGATGCGTGCTTCTTTGACTTTCCCATCTCTGCACTTCTGAGATCTTCCTTCTCACTATTAGGTTGCAATTGAAGGAATCTACTTTGATACCAATTGTTGGAAATATTGAGAGGGGGGTGAATCAATATTTCTCTTCAATTAGTTCATTTTAACTTCATGGAGCATTAAATATCCTTAACATTAAGTCAAAACATAAATTAGCAACACCATTCAACAATGCACAACATCCAAGACAATAGACACAAGATTTTTAGGTGGAAACCCTTCTGGGAGAAAAACCACCAAATGCTTCTTAATATAGGTATTCAAAAATTGACATCAATAGGAAGCTCCAACTTCCAAGATTTCGAACATCAATTGAAAGAGGCTCCAACCTCTTGGTTTATAGGCTCCAATTTGAAGGACGCTTCAATGCCCTGGGAAACCCTTGTGGAGAAAAACCACCAATCACTTCTTAATATAGGTCTTCAAAATTTTACATCAATAGAAAACTCCAATTTCCAAGATTTCCAACCTCAATTGAAGGAGGCTCCAACCCCCTAGTTTATAGGCTCCAACTTGAAGGATGCTTCAATGCTTTGGTTTACCAACTCCAATTGGAAGGATGCTCTGACGCCCTGGTTTACTAGCTCCAACTGGAAGGACGCTCCAAAGCCCTGGTTTTATCAACTTCGACTAAAAGGATACTCCAACACCTTGCACAGGCTCCAACCTGCTCTAGCACCACCCTGCCACACTGAAGTGTTCTCAGGCTTCGATCTGAAGGAGACTCCAATCTCTTGCCTTGCACCACCTTGCCACCCTTCTCAACAAGCAAAATGTTAGTTTTGTAGCATCATACAAGTGTTCTAGTCTCGACTTTACTCAGTGAGGCTAAGAAAGACAAGATCTCCATAACTCAGAAACAGTTTCAGGAAAAAACACATAGAGATAGTTCAATCAAGTGAATTGATCAATAATTAAATATTTCATAAGTCTTAGGAAAAATGATTAATTAACAATAATTAGTTGAGAAAGGTGAGATTTCTCTAGAAACTCACATGGATCGAGTTGGAGATGATCTTAGCCATTGATGGGGATCTAATCATGGTCGCTGGTCCGCCAACAAGAGATTAATATAAGAGCAACTCGATGGGTAGATAGAGGTGACATAAGAGAGATCGAGTTCCTTGGCAGATCGATTTATCCAACAACAACAACTGAGCATGGAAGAAGAGCTCGAGCCATAAGGGACGCAAAGACATTGATTTCGGATGAGTTTTCTAGTTTTGGAGAGGCAACAACAATAAGGCCGAGTTATTCCAATAGAGGTTGCGTAGGGACTGCAGAGGCAGCTTCAGTGTGGTAGTTCGATTGAGCTGAGAAGGGGGTCAATTTAGTAGGCAGAGGCCGGTATAATTTTCTAGAGGGTTGGAGGATCTCTTCCAATAACAACAGTAGTCAGAATGCCTTGATCAAAGGTAGATTCAGGCTGTGTGTGAGGGTCTGCGCAAGCATTGAGCAGGGCCTTGTGCCAGGGTTCTTGAGGGCTAGTGATGTGAGGCAAATTGTTTTAGGATCACCTATGGAAAGAGAAAATTCTCTATAATAATTTTGGCTAGATTATTTGTTGAGGATAGCCAGTTTTTGGGTTCCAGAGTGTACTCATATTTTCACAGCGGCATAATAATAATAAAACCCTCATTTGCTGAACTGGTTTTTCCCACATTGGGTTTTTCCAGGAACATTTGTCCAAAAATAATTGTGTCAATTTTATTACGTGTGCTCTATATTTTTTGGTTCCAGTATTTTGTTTTCCGCAACGTTTTTATGGTAAAAATTGCAGTTGTGATTTTATACGTTATTTGCCGTAGAAAATAAACCAACATGTTGGTTTCCGTGGTCATAAATTCTGCATATCTCCATTTTTATCTCTACCTCTTCTCCCCTTCAAATCTCCGTCACATCAGCTTCATATGTGCCAATAACTCACAAATAATCAATTTTCACATATTCTCTATCTCTCTAACCTCTAACTTCTCTACCTTAAAAAATCACATCTTTTATAAAGATAGTTTAGTTTATTGGTTGTTTTTCCACAAGAATATGAACTAGCTTTAGTCTTTGCCTTCCACTCATTCATTTCCAAACTCTTCATATTTTGAATATTAGAACACAAATAAGTGCCCCACCAAATATTCTTTTCATCCACTTGTAATGATTAAATACACTAAAAAAATGCCAACATATGCAAGCAAGTAATTCATTATAACATCATAGTACATGTAAAATATTTACTCTCCAGTGCAAGCAATATGCACACAACATATGAAAGCAACATATGAAAACCATATATCTGTTCTGCAACATCTTGTATCACAACATGCCATTGCCTTAGTAGCCTTGACTCTTGCCTTGTTTGTCATGGAATCTTTGCCTTTTGGAGTCTTGCCTTTGCCTTGCATCACAACAATTTTCTTGCATCACAACATCTCACTCAACATATGCATACACAATATATAAATCAACATCATATGCATATAGCAACAAAAGCCAATGCCACCAGCTCATCAACAAAATTAAGCTCAACAGTCTGATTCACATAACCTGCAACATACCTTGCATCTTTTCAAAAAATCTATGTTACATACTCTCTGCAACATTGTCTGTTCTACCTTTCTAGCTGCTCCCATGCGATCAATCAATCTCTAAATCAACATGCCACGTCTCTGTTCTGTTGATGTTGTTCCTTTGCCTTTGCTGCGCTTTTGCCTTTGTTGATCCTGTTAATGTGTGCATATATTGTCATTTCAATAATAACATAAGCATATGCCTTGTTCCTCTGCCCAAATTGCTCCTGCTTCGTTGTTCCTGCAGTTACTTTGCTATCAATGACAACAATCTCCCCCTTTGACATTGATGGCAACACCATGTCTTGAGAATCAACTTCAATAACTTCTGTTTACCTCCCCTTTTGACATCAATGACAAGGGGTTCTCGACAATTGTTTAACTCTATGTAATATATAGAGTTAACTTTCTGCGATGACAACTTGTTGATGAGATCTATTCTTCTCCATGATTCCCAACAACATGATTCAAATAGGAGGTAGGACAGGAATACTGTGACACGATAATAATAGACTTCTCTGGCTTCATGCTTGACTCAAGCATTTGGTACAATGGCAGGTTCTTTGACCGCTCATGAGGTTTCTGCTGCATATATTGACCAATATTTAGGGTTTGAAGGACTAATCTGGGTCTGGTAGATCAAATCAATTCTCCCTCCAAAACCAAAGAACTTCCTCTGGCCCGATACATGTACATTAGGAGACAAAGGCCTGTCACGCTGCGATACAGTGAGCATGGATCGAACAAGCGACCAAGTTACTGCCAACTCTAAATCGTGCCTCTATTGTGTGTTGCGCTAGCATTACCTGTCACTCTGAGTTGAATGCAGAGCTAGCGCTCTGCTGTTTGAGCTCCATACAAAACTATATCTGTGTTGTGTACAACAAACTATATGAGATTCTCTGGTCACGATCAGATAATCTGGCTGTATAATTTGTGACGCTCCTTTATACCCAGATAGCCATATAGAAAACCTCTATGTAATGTGGAGAATTGAGAAATCTGATCTGATATTGTAATGCATTGAATAAATATATTAATGCAATTTTATATATACGCTGCTGTAAATAATAAACAATATTTGTTGCTCCAAATTATAGACACGCTGCAATTATATATATATATATATATATATATATGAACACTACGCTCCAAATACTAAACAATATACGCTCCAAATAATAAACGCTTTGCATATTGTTGTGAGAGGCTATGAACGCATAGGCCACCAAATATATGAACGCATTTGATATAAAATATGCAAGGCATTAAATATATGAGACATATTGCAATGGATATTGTTCTATAACCAATGGGTTGAACGCATGCAATGTGAAACGCTCACCGCACCAACACTATTTTTGAACGCTCACCGCACCATAAGAACAATACCACCGTCAGAACGATATTATTGTAAGAGCGCAACCCTATCACTGTAAGAACGCAGAAAGCTGAAGCTGTAAAAACCCACTGACGCTGTAAGAACGTTGAACGCTACCACTGTTAAAAAACATTGTAAGAAGCTGTAATGTTTATCTGACACAGTGGAAGCCATTAGCGTGAATCAAACCCGATTTATATGGTTCTGGAAATTGGACCAAGTAGCAGGTAGGCATCACGGTCTTTTTCCCACTTTATTTTCTCACTGGATTCCATTCGTACAAGTTCTTCAATAATTAATATTCTGGCACCATTGGCATCATTGTAATATGAAGAGCGTTGCATTGTAACATCGCAAGGTATTGATACCAGCACATCGTATTGCATTGTAACCTACGCTGCCATAATCCATATTTCAATGATATCTGTTTCCACAATATATATAACGCTATATTTCAAACAACGCTCTCCACAATCAATATTAATGTTCTTCACAATCTGCAATATTAACGCTTTCCATGTAAAAATATTAATGCTCTCCACAGAAGCATACATTAATTCTCTCCACAAAAAACATATGTTAATGAAATATTAACGCTGGCAAAGAGTATGAACGCTGTCAATGCTTTAATATGAACGCTGCCAACGCTTTGATAACACATTGAACGTTGCCACAGTGGGTGCCAAATAAGGAACGCATGTTTGATTTCTTTGAATGTTCTCCACCATAATAAAGAACACAATGAACACTGACAATGAGATTCCTAACATCAACGAACATAATTGAAATAGAACGTGCAACCCTATATGGTGAAGAATACACTTTTTTCGTCGTATATTTATACGAAGCATGCAGGAAACCCATAAACGATACTGCCTATTTACAACGCCAATAGCTCAATGGATCCATGCGAAATTAATTATGGATGAAAAATATTATTAAGTTGAGAAGATTATTAAGTTGAGAAGTTTATTTTACAGTTCAATATGATGTGTAACATTGTCTGTTCTTCATTAAAATTAAATTGAAATTTTGTTATGTTCGCGAAAATAAAAGGTATGAAAAATTTAAAAAGAAAAAAAATTAAATAACCATATAAAAAATTTTACACGTGAAAAAATTGGATCCTTTCAAAATTGAATTGAAATTTTACTTATACCTCACAAAATAAAAATTATGAAAAATCTAAAAAAAATAAATAATTATATAAAAAATTTTACACACTAAAAAATAAATTTATACATCTTTATCAATTCATATTAAATCTGTATTTAAAATAAATCTATAATAATATATGCTATCAATAAAACATAATGATTAACCATATTTACATATTTATATTTTTTAATTAAAAATTTGAGTCCACAGTTTTCCAACGCATTTAACGCTGCCACTTTCATATAACAACCAACAATATATCAATTTATCGCTACATATAATATGGCCGACAACTACATCAACCATATAACCCCATCATGCTACCTGTATTAACGCCATTATATTGTTATATATTAACACCACCTTCAACATCATACTTGTGAAAGGAGCAAACGAATAATTCTTTTGTCCAATAATTAAACGAACCATAATATATAACGCTTTGTATATAAAATCCATTCAATGCACACAATATAATATTCAATGCCATAATAGGGTATTGTTAATTTTTGTAGCATTAATGGTGTTCTAATCTTGAAATTTTGTAGAGAAGTTAAAATACAATATTTTTTCATAACCCAGAAATTGTTTATGGAAATTCTATCTAGAAGTGTTTCAATTAGACTATTAGTGTATTTTTAAATATTTCCTAAGTCCAAACTAAAGAAAATGGGTTAATTAATCAATATTATTTGAAAAATGTGTGAATCATCTAGAAACTCACACATATTTAAGCAATAATCTCAGCCATTGATTAAGATTTAATCTTGGTTGTTAGAGTCCCACAATGAGATTATAAGAAGTCGTTGATGGGTAGATGGAGGGACACACTCAGTGTGTAAGTTCCTTGGCAGATCGAGCTATCCAGTTGCAGAGATCTAACAAGGGAGAAGTTCAAGCTAGAAGGACACACGAGTGAGATTGAGGTTACACCAGTTGCAGATACCCAGTGATCAAGACAGACTAATTTTCCAACAATAGGTGATTCAACAGTGAGATCAAGTCAGTGATCGAGTAGCAAGTGTTAGAGGGGTAAAGTAACATATTTCTGGAGGAGTTTCCAGTTTCAGAAGAGTCAAGAGAGAGGAGGCTGAATATTTATGCAAAAAAGGGCCACATTGCAAGAATTCACACATGATTGCAATAATTTGCGTGTAATTGCAGGAATTAGAGATTACAGGAATTCGTACATAATTGCAGAGATTCACAATTACAAGAATTCACAGTTACAAGAATTCATAGTGCATTTGCAAAAGGGAGAAAATTTCTCTAGAATTTTTTTTCTAGTATTTCTCTCAGATTGGATTGCCAGTTGGGCATCCATAGATTGCACTTATAATTTCTGTTGTTGCATAATAATATAAAATCCTTAGTTGCTGCACCGATTTTCCCAAGTTAGGCTTTTCTGGGGACATTTGTCCAAAAACAACTGTGTAATATTTTATGTGTGTGTGCCAATATTTTTTCAGATTTTAGTTTATCTTCCGCATTATTTTTATTTGTGAAGGTTGTAGTGTGATTATTTCGTTGTTGCCATAGCAATAAACTGATAAACTAAGAGTTAGAAGAATTAATTCCAGTTGCTGTAATAAGATTTCAGTAGTTGAATTTTGCACATGGTATTTGAGGATTGTTGATCAGAGCAGAGGCTCATAGATGAAGAGGGAGAAAATTTCGCAGTTTAGAGGGAGATCTGTTGAGAAATCTAAGGGGCAGCGAAAGATAGGCGATTTCTCGAACTTTGATAACTTCTTGTGATATATTTCTACTTAACTTGATTAACTTCTTCTTTCTCTTGATTATTATTAGTGTTCTCTATCATCAAACAACTACCAAACCATAAAGAATAATGAGATAATAGGACACATGATATAGGCAATCAATGACGACCAAAACCTCTCCAATTGAGAGGAAAACCCACCATAATTCTTTCTCTTCTTATAGATATTCAATTGACAAATTCCAAGACTTTTGACCCTTGAACAAGACCCTCCAAGACCAAGTCACACCTTACTTCCAACAACTTCTGCAATCATGACTTCTAGCAGCAACTTCGACCTATCCAACAAATTCTTATGCAACTTTGACCTGCCCAACATATTTTTTTGCAACTTCGACCTCTCCAACAGATTCACAATGTTGACCTTTCACAACTTCAACCTAGCTTCACAACTTCGATGCAACTTCACAACTTTGAGGCAACTTCAAAATTTCCTCTAGCCCAGTTATTGTAGAAACCCTAACGAAAGAGAGAGACAGAGAGACCCAAAAACTCCGATCTTGATCTTCTTCTTCTTCTTTGTCCTTTTCCAACTTCTATCTTGAGTAGATTGAACTTGCTTGAGTAAGTGTTCAAATGAGGTCGAATTCCTTCTTATTTAGAGGCTTGTGAGGGGTACAAATTCTTATTTTTAGGCTGACTTTTACCTTCATGTAGGCTGACTTGATCTTTGCACTATGACGAGGTCTTGGAGGGTCTTTTGACTCTAATTTTGACTCAAATAATTTTCTTTACAATATGTAACATGCCCAAATGGGTCTTCAATACACGACAATGACTCAATTGACTTTATGACAAACCTAGAAGCACTCAAACCTATAAAATAAATTTCCTTGAGCATGAAACCCATGCCTCAAGAACAACAATAAAAAAATTATTTTCTTTTTGCATTAAATACATAAAATCATGATTACATATGTCATTATGAAGACTGAACCTAGTTACATATTTCAACACTCTCTCTTAACTAGGGAGGTATTCATAATCCATATAAGGTACTTGGACATTTTCAATCTGAAGAATTCTCATAAGAAGGGTTGGATTGGTAACCCATCTGTTTATCATCATATCAACTGGGATTGTCACATAGCAAGGCCTTGTCTAACACCTCTATCTCTCGCAAGCTCAGAGCACAATGCTGGCGAGACCAATGATTTATAGACACCAACATCATTGTCTCTCAAATAACATATGCCACCCGGGTGTTCATAGCGTATGTCCTTCCAAGACTATTCTTATCTTGGATTCCTAATCCTCAAAGAATATTGGTCCCCTAAGACTACTCTTATCTTGGATGCCCTACCACATCCTCAAAGAGTATCATATGCCATATGCTTACCCAATCCTCCATTCTTTCTTCTCAAATTGAAGAAAATAATGACATGTCTATCTCTCCCTCTCAACTAGGGAGGATATACCCATTCCTATAATGGAATGTGCACATTCCTATTAAAAAGAATGTACTGAAGCTTGCTCTTATTCAGGGACTTAACCAAGCTCCCTCTTAACCAGGGACTTGCTTCCAAGCTCCCTCTTAACCAGGGACTTGCTTCCAAGCTCCCTCTTTAACCAGGGACTTGTTTCTAGCAGCAACTATCCCTTCTTTGGTGGAAATCATGGGACCTTCAACTGCTTGTAGAGCTCCTCCATTCAATGTCATGCATTTCATCTTTATGGAGCCTTCATCTTGTAGGGAATCAACCATCCATCACTTTCTTCTACAAACCAAGTTAGTCATGTCATCTTTCTCTTCATTGGAAAGTGATCTTCTAGTCCACATCTGTCTTTCCTCCATACAACTACCTCTTCCACGTTATGTTCCCTTTAGGACCTTCCATCCCACCACATGAATGCTAATTTTAGGTGACATCTACAACTCTTTTTCGGTAGCCCTGCATTAACCCATCCAAATGTTGTTCAAAAATAAAAAATGAACATCAAATCAAAATTACCTTTTGTGATGGCCTTTCATCATGACATCTACTTGCTTGCAACGTCAACATCTTGCATATTCATAAACACATCTCAAAGACTCCATATGTTAAGGGTCCCCTTTCTTTACATACCTTATCAGGGTCTTCATACCTTCTCCATGGAGATGTCATACTAGTTCCTTCTAGTCATCGGATGTTGATTCCTTTTCTTATGTGACCATAGTTGCATCTTTCACGATATCTTCTTTCACATGTTGCTTCCCAGGAACTTCCATCCATAGTTCCTTTATATTTTTCAACCACCTCATATTCCATGTGAGGACATATTACGTTGATTGCATCTTGTGAATATGTGAACCAAGCCTTCATGCATCTTTTCCAAAGTAAGAGATCTGCTTTATTCAATCATGCACATGAGGTAGAGCATTTACCCATGCTATCTGCAACTATGTGATGACATGACTTATTCTAACAAACACATAAATACCTCTTTTCTTTTGTTGGTAATCTAAACTTCCTTCCCTTGCTTGAATGTTCATGCTGCTTTCTTTTATCAGCGTACCATCATTTTTCTTAAACCATGAATCCCATACAAGATGGAATTCTCAATGAGACATTTGCTTTTCCCAAGAGAGGTGAACCTCCTAATTAAGATTCCAACAGAGGATCTTGATTATCCTCATTCAACAAATGCTCCTTTCTCATAAAGATGATGTATGATGAATTCCTTCTATCATGCTAGATGACTTTCCTTTCCCATAAGTACTACTTATGCTTTTAATGAGGTTACCAAGAGCTACTTCCTTTTCTTGCTACAACCATGTAGACTTCTACTTCAGTTATCCTTTCAAGCTTTTATAATTATGACATGGGCTCTTGCTTTAATCGTATGCTTCTAGTATGATGCCAATTTCTACTAAGATGCATCTAGTCATAATCATCCTTATCTTGACTGCCATGGTAGAGGTCTCCTCACTTCCCACTTTTCCTTTCCATGCATTGGATAAACCCTAATAGTGAAGATCTATCCCTTTAAATTTCTTCTCATCAGGTTCTTCCACTTCTTCAATGACATGAGCTTCATTTCTTTCTTTCCTCTCGTAATCCTTTTTGAATTTCGGACAATCTATTTTGTAATGCCCATATTCCTGACAACCATAGTATTGGATATTTGACACATAAACACACACACACACACACACACACATATTTTATTTATTTATTTATTATTATTATTATTTTTGAGGACCAAATTTTCCTTTTCTCTTAGCCATGGCAACAAATTCTTGAACTTGTTTGCTTGGTCCCAAATCATTTTTTGCTTTTAACCTGGTTTTTTCAATTTTACACAATGACCAGAGTTCACTGAATGGGGTTGATTCCTCCTTTCCATAGATTCTTTCATTTTATACAACTCAATTATTAAAGATATGACTTCTCCAGTAGTGCCTACGGAGAACAATTCCACTAATTTCTCGTAGATTTATTTTGTTTTCTCTAACTTTACATACAGAACAAGGGGATCCTTGATGGATTCTATAAGAATCCTTTAATCCCTTATTTCCCTTTTCATGCATTCATCTAGAGCTTGCGCTTCTTCCTTTGGAGGTTTAGTGACAAAACTCTTAACATGCTCAACGACTTCATTTTCTATGAGGATCAAATATTTCCTCTTCTTCCATGCAAGAAAGTTTGGCGACCCAACCAATTTGTTTCTTTTCTTGCAAAATGAATTCATTTTGATAGATTCAAACATAAGATATACAAATACTTACTTGTCAAGTGAAGATACTCCTAGATGATGAGATCTTCAACTTGACGCCTTCTTGATTTTGATGATGATGTACATAGAAGATGTCTTCTTGGTGAAGATGTCTTCCTTCAAAAGTGATCCTTGTCTCAAAGGGAGACACATTGATTCCTTGATGATGATGACAACGCTTTTTCCCGCTTTTCGTCCTTCAAGTCAATTCCAGTTAAACTTGTTTCACAACCTCAAATTTCGACCCTTCTTCATAATTTTGGCTTGTTGTAGCAGTTCTACAATTTCAAACTTTTCTGCAGTAACCCTAGTTCACACGCGTGGCTAAAATATGGACAAATTTGCCTCCTTTCTACTTCGCTTGACTTGACTTATTTTTCTTTTTTATTTCGGCTTGCAAAGAAGCCCTTTCTTGGCACAAAAATTGACCCTTGATGGTGGATACAATTTGATACTTCTTGTTGCAGAAGGATGTCCTAATACTTTGCACGTGTGGAGAATATATCGCAGAAGATAGACCCAAAATTGCTTCGCTCTTCCTTCCTCGTGATAATGATTGTAGAATGTGTGAGTTTCCAAAGAATGCTTCAAGTGTGGAATCCTTCTTTGGATGAGCTAGGGTTTGGAGGTATTCTTTGATGCTCTTAATTATTGCCCTGAATATGATGAGAGGGTTAGTCCTTCTTGATGATTGATGATCTTGATGTTTCCAAGATGATCCCTTTATACTTCGGCCCTTGAGTATCCTTCTTCGTGTTTCCCTTCCTTGATGTAGTTATCTTAGCTCTGATACCATGTTGAGAAATCTAGGGGGTAGCTAAAGATAGGTGATTTATCGAACTTTGATAATTGCTTGTGATAAATTTTTACTTAACTCGATTAAATTCTTCTTTCTCTTGATTATTATTAGTGGTCTCTAACATCAAACAACTACCAAACAAAAAATAATAGTGAGACAATAGGACACAAGATATAGGCGATCATCCAGGGCCAAAACCTCTCCAACTAAGAGGAAAACTCAACAAAATTATTTCTCTTCTTATAGATCTTCAATTGAAAAATTGCAAGACCTTTGACCCTTGAACAAGACCTTCTAGGACCAAGTCATACCTTGCTTCCAACCACTTCTGCAATATTGACTTCTAGCAACAACTTTGACTTGTCCAACAAATTCTTCTGCAACTTCGACCTCTCTAGCAGATTCATAGCTTCGACCTTTCACAACTTCAACCTAACTTCACAACTTCGATGCAACTTCAGAATTTCGTCTAGCCCAGTAATTGTAGAAACTCTAACGAAATAGTGAGAGAGAGAGGCACATAAACTTTGATCTTGATCTTCTTCTTTTTTTGCGTCCTTTTCCAACTTCTATCTTGAGGAGATCAAACTTGCTTGAGTAAGTGTTCGAATGATTTAAAATTCCTTATTATTTATAGGTTTGTGAGGGGTACAAATACCTATCTTTAGGTCGACTTGTTCCTTCATGTAGGTCGACTTGATCTTTGCACAATGACGAGGTCTTGGAAGATATTTTGACTCTAATTTTGACTCAAACAGTTTTCTTTACACTATGTAACATGCCCAAATGGGTCTTCAATACATGACAATGACTCAATTGACTTTATGACAAACCTAGAAGCACTCAATGGGTGCTTGACCTATAAAATAAATTTCCTTGAGCATGAAACCCATGCCTCAAGAACAACAATAATAATATATATATATATATATATATATATATATATATATATATATATATATATATATATATGCATTAAATACATAAAATCATGATTACATATGTCATTATGAACACTGAGCCTAGTTACGTATTTCAACAAGATCTAAGAGAATTTTCCCTAGATCTACATAGAGTGCGAATTACAGAGGCAGGGGTTCTAATTTCAGTTTGCGACCAACAAAAAAGTCAATTGACCTCGGTGGCGAGAGAATTGCACTGTAGGAATTCATGCGTAATTACGAGAATTTGCACACGACTGTAGGAATTTGTGATTATAGAAATCCGCGCATAATTTCAGGAATTCAGATTGCAAGAATTCACAATTACAGGAATTCGTAGTGTGATTGCAAGAACTTGCAGGAGATTTGCTAGATAGAGGGTTCCGATGAGTAGATTAGAAATTTCATTGAGAATATCTGGGCGTAGTTAGTTTGCAGCTAGACCAGTAGTAGCAGATCAACGTTGAGGAAGAGAAAGACACACAAATAATTTTTCTCAAGGGGTTTCGAACTCTAGAAATATGATTTTCCTATTGCATATTGCCAGAAGCTATGAGAATTTTTTTTTCACTCTAGAAGGGAGTGTGTGTAGCAGACTCAATAGTTGAGCAGTGGGAAAGAGGGAGATTTTCAATCAGATTCAAAGATGGCCACAGTTGGGCTCAAAGATCAGGATAGGTTGGAGGAAGCCTCCAACTTTTTCATCTGGAATGTTAAGATGCCCTTCCTACTGGATGAACATGTCCTGAAAGCATATGTATATAATGTGGTGGAAGTACCCCAGGTTGCAACTATACCTATAGAAGTGAGGTGGGGCGATATGGAGTTATAATCCCAGAGCATCACAGAGGTTGGGCAAGATTATTGAGGTGTCCTCCTCATGGATCATTACCTTGCTACGGGGGCCCATAATATTCAGTAGTAGGATGGATTAGTGCCAGGTGATGTAGTGAGAATCCAGAGAGACATGAGCAAACTAGTTGTAGTCATGCGTTGAGGAGTGCATAGCACTGTTGAAAATAGAGCAGGAGGCTCAGTAACAGAGTCATCAACTTCGCAAATTCCTTAGTGGACAGTGCAAAGGCTAGTAGCAGTCAAATGCTCAAGAGACAAATGTAGCGCAGATACACAATTGATTCAATATTTCAGATGCTTCTCAATTGCAGTGGTTGCAATAGCAACAACAACATTTGAGAAGGAGTTGCATTGCAGATGCGAAGTTGAAAGTAGTATAACAATGTCAACAACAACACAATTGCAACATTAGAGTTGTGTAGTGGTTGGTGGGAAGTGACATGTAGTCACAGTGGCCAAACATTAGCAGTGTGATAGAGGGTGATATAGAGATAGGGTGTTATAGTAGTATTACATCACTAGAACACCTCCCTTGCTAAGAGGGAGTGTTAGTTTTTGTAGCATCAGAGGTGTTCTAGTCTAGAAACTTTGTGGAGAGGCTAAAACACATGAGTTCTCCATAACTTAGAAATCGTTTTTGGAAATTCCACCTGAAAATGTCTCAATTAGATTATTAGCTTATTTTAAAATATTACCTGAGTCTAAAATTAGGAAAATGGGTTAATTAATCAATATTAATTGAGAAATGTGTAAATCATCTATAAATTCACACAGATCGACTAGGAAATAATCTCAGCCATTGATTAAGATTCAATCTTGGTCATTGGAGTCTCACAATGAGATTATAAGAAGAGGTCGATGAGTAGACAGAGGGACATACTCAGTGTGCGAGTTCCTTGTTTGATCAAGCTACCCAGTTGCAGAGATATAGCAAGGGAGAAGTTTGAGCCAGAAGGACGCACAAGTAAGATTGAGGGTACACCAGTTGCAGATACTTAGTGATCAAGGCAGATTGATTTTCTAGTAGCAGCTGATTCAGCAGTGAGATTGAACCAGTGATCGAGTAGCAGGTGTCAAAGGGGCAGAGTAGAAAATTTCCGGAGGAGTTTCCAGTGCTAGAAGAATCAAGAGAGAGAAGGCCGAATATTTCTGTAGAAAAGGGCCACACTGCAGGAATTCTCGTGTGGTCGTAGGAATTCGTGCGTGATTGTAGGAATTCACGTGTAATTGTAGGAATTCACGATTACAATAATTCACGTGTAATTGCAGGAATTCGCGATTACATGAATTCATGTGTAATTGTAGGAATTCACGATTATAGGAATTTGTGCGTAATTGCAAGAATTCACAATTACAAGAATTCATAGTTACATGTATTTGCAGTGGATTTGCAGAAGGTTGAAAATTTCCCTAGAATATTTTTTCGAGTATTTATCTCAAATTGGATTGCCAGTTGGGCACCCATAGATTGTACTTAGAATTTCTGCTGCTGCATAATAATATAAAACTTTCAATCGCTGCACCGGTTTTCCCAAGTTGGGATTTTCCAGGGACATTTGTCCAAAAACAATTGTGTCATATTTTATGTAAGTGTGCCAATATTTTCTCAGATTCCAGTTTATCTTCTACAATATTTTTATTTGTGAATGTTGCAGTGTGATTAATTCGTTGTTATCATAGCAATAAACTGATAAATTAACTAACATTTAGAAGAATTAATTCCCGTTGTTGCAAAAGGATATCAGTGGTTGAAATTTTCAGAGATGCAAGCTAGAATACATTAATGTAATAATGTCGATATATAGATCCATGTATTTGTTGGGTCCCTATAATACTAGTGATTACCCCATTACTATTGTAGTTATACCCCTTATTTGTATTGTTGTGCCCCCATTGCCCCCATATTGTTATTAATGTGCCCATGGAATCCCTCTATTGTTATTTTTGTAGCTTTATATTATTATTGTTAGGTCGGTTGGATTATATTGTGACTCCTTAGACTCCTATATATAGAAAGGAGGTTTTGTCATTTGAATCATCCAAGAATTGTTCATTTATGTAATGTAAAGGAGGTTGCCCCCTCGAAGAGGCTGAATTCTAAGGCGTTGATCTATCTTTTCTATCTTTTTTTGAGCTGGTTTCATAATATTTGGTATCAGAGCTTTGGATTCTAGGGTTTCGCTGCTCCAAACAGGTCATCGTGGCATTTTCGCTATAACTTTTTTTCTGTGACGTTTCAGAAGTCGCAAAAAAAACCCATTTGAGAAGAAATCGCGCTGAACCTTGGGTCCGAATTTCAGAGCTTTTCGTGCGATATTTTCGGAGATATGATCTAAGGAAGTTGGTCTTTTTGCAGACTCCTGAATTACACTCAAAACAGGTGACCAGGGGAAAATTGTCATAACTTTCTTTCTGAGCATCGGATTGAAATTTCGTAAGAAGGTACAGAAAGAGGACGGACTGTAGTTTTCTTTTATATATTTTTCAGAGTCAAAGGTTGAAACAGTGACACGTGGCACTTCATACAAGTTCGCTCTACTGAACTAGTCTATAATCAGGTCACTGCGGGAGATTGTGAATAACTCTTTCTTGGAGAATCCAATTTGGATCAGACTAGTGGCATTGGAAAGAGGACATAGAAGGCTACTAAAGGTCACAATTTCAGAACTGGATGATTCGAAATTACAGAGATACATCAGATTCAATATCAGGCTTCTACAAAGTAAAAAAAAGGTGTGTAGTTTTTTTTTTAAATTTTTGCATAAGCTTGGTTTGAAGGAATTCAAAGGGCATAGTAAAGCATTATTATCGGTAACTGATGCCTCGAGGAAAGAAAATTCAAAAACCTAGTAAGGAACCTGAAAGCTCTAGCATGACTCATGAAGAAGAGGAAGAAATGCTACATGATATATCAAAATTACAAGAACAAGTGCAACAAATGTCACGCTCACAAAAGCTAACAGATGTTAAGATAAATGGCGTGGAATCTAAGATAAAGGGCATGGAAGCTAAGATGGATGATCTGAAGGCAGATTTGAGGACAGATTTGAAGACAGACATGGCAGATTTGAAGACAGATTTGACAAATTTTCTACAAGAAATACTTACTAATGGTGAAAAGGTTGTAAAGGAAACTCATGATGTGAACAAAAGAAATGTTAATCATGATTCCATAGACTCTAATGTTGGATCGAAGACCCACCATATTCCAAAAATCGATATGAGGAAGTTTGATGGCAAGGATCCCGCCACATGGATATTACAGATGGAGCAATTTTTCGATCTCAATAATGTGCAAAACACACAAAAGGTACGTATGGCAACTTTATATTTGGAACCAAATCAGTTTGTATGGTATCAATGGCTTTGCTCTCGTAAACAATTTATCACTTGGGCAATTTTTACGGAAGAATTGATAGCACATTATGAGGATACAAAAAGCAACACTTTTTTTAGCCAATTGATAAGTCTCAAACAAAAGGGTTCAATAATGGAGCACATTGAGGAGTTCCAAAAATTGAACATAAGGGTAAAAGATATTCCAGAGGAGCATAGGATTGATGTGTTCATAGGGTCTTTAAAGGATAATATCCAACATGATGTTCGCCTTTGGGAACCTGATTCATTAGAGAAGGCATTCAGGTTAGCAAGAAAAATGGAAAGCAAAATTATGGCAACCAGGAAGCATACCACTCACAACTATAAAGATGGAAGTGTTGTTGCCCCTAGTCTTCCACAACCTATAAGGTTGACACCACAACAATTGGAAGAAAAAAGAGCAAAAGGGCTTTGTTACAGTTGTGATAGCAAATACACTAAAGGTCATAAGTGTGCTGAGAAGAAATTATTCTACATAGATTGTGAAGAGGAAGAAGAAAAGGAGCAAGAAAGGTCAAAAGAAGAGGATATACTCCAGGAACAAAGCCTAGATGAAGAACAAATAAATCCGACCATATCTTGTAATGCATTGGCGGGAATTACCACTCCTCAAACCATCAAGATAGAAGGACAAATCAAGAAGAAAAAGGTAATAGTGTTGATTGATTCAGGAAGCACCCACAATTTTATTCATTGTAGGGTAGCAAAAGAATTGAATTGCTTCCTATATCCAGCACCAGAGTGTCAAGTGATGATTGCAAATGGAGGAACAATAAATTGCTCTGGAAAGTGCCATAATATCAAGCTATCCATGGGAGAATATGTATTGACTAGCCCAATGCTTTCCATTCCAATGGGAGGTGCTGATGTTGTACTAGGAGTCCAATGGCTACAATCCTTGGGTACAATAGCTTTTAATTTTCAAGAACTTTTCATCAAATTTTCTACGGAAGGAAAGGAAGTTGAATTAAGGGGTATTGCAGGGAAACCAGGAAAGATAATCAGCTCTAATGGTATGACAAAGCTTCTAAAAAAGGAGCAAAGGGTGTAATTGCACAATTATGTTCGCTAGATGTTTCCACATTGGAATCATCTATTTCTCCAGATCTCCAAAAAGTCCTGGACAATCATTCCAAGGTATTTGAGACTCCCAAAGGTCTCCCACCTATGCGTGATCATGATCATGCTATTCATCTGATTCCAGGAAGTGTTCCTCCAAACATCAGGCCGTACAGATATCCCTATGTCCAAAAAAGTGAAATTGAACGTATGGTTGCAGAAATGCTAGAGGCTGGTATAATTCAACCGAGTCAAAGTTCTTTCTCTGCTCCAGTAGTATTGGTGCACAAGAAGGATGGATCATGGCGCATGTGTCCGGATTATAGGGAGCTCAACAAGCTCACTATTAAAGATAAGTTCCCCATTCCTGTCATTGATGAATTACTGGATGAATTGCATGGATCAATTTACTTCACCAAGTTGGATCTTCGTTCAGGATATCATCAAATCAGAATGAAGATTGAAGACATTCCGAAAACGACATTTAGAACTCATGAGGGTCATTATGAATTTTTGGTCATGCCTTTTGGCCTTACCAATGCACCTTCAACATTTCAAGGTTTGATGAATTCAATTTTCAAACCATTCCTTAGAAAATTTGTGTTAGTATTTTTTGATGATATACTAATCTACAGCAAGTCTTGGAAGGATCATGTTGAACATGTTGACAGGGTGCTACAACTATTGGAGGAGAAACAATTATATGCAAAAAGATCCAAATGTTTCTTTGGAGTCCAGGAGGTGGAATATTTGGGTCATATTGTATCTCATGAAGGAGTTAAGGTAGACCCTAGCAAAATTAAAGCCATTAAGGAATGGAAAATCCCCACATCCATAAAGCATCTGCGAGGATTTCTTGGGTTGACAGGGTATTATCGCAAGTTTGTTAAGAATTATGGGAGAATAGCAGCACCTCTAACAACATTATTGAAGAAAGATGCATTTTCATGGACTCCGGAAGCAACAAAGGCCTTTGAACATCTTAAAGAGGCAATGTGCCAAGCACCGGTCTTAGCTACACCGGACTTCACAAAAACCTTTATTGTGGAATGTGATGCTTCAGGAAATGGAATTGGTGCTGTTCTAATGCAAGATGAAAGACCCATTGCTTTTGAAAGTCGTCCAATCAAGGGAAAGTTTTTAAGCAAAGCTATTTATGAGAAGGAAATGTTGGCAATACTCCATGCACTTAAGAAATGGCGACCCTACCTAATGGGAAGACACTTCAAGGTAAAAACGGATCATGATAGCCTTAAATACTTTTTAGAACAAAGATTATCCTCTGAAGAGCAACAAAAGTGGGTCACAAAGATGTTGGGTTATGACTTTGAAATCATCTACAAAAAAGGGAAGCAAAATGTGGTGGCAGATGCACTCTCAAGAAAGGATGAGGATGTGGAAGCATTGTTGTGCGCTATTTCTATTATCCAACCAGATTGGATAAATGAAGCAAGGGAGGAATGGAAGAATGACGAAGAAGTGTGGGCACTTATTCGAAAGCTACAACAAGATTCCAGTACGTCTGATACATTTAGCTGGAAAAATGATTCGTTATGGTACAAAGATCGCTTATACCTCTGTAAGAATTCCCAGCTAAAACAAAAGATTCTTATGGAATTGCACACTTCTCCCTTAGGAGGGCACTCAGGATTTTTAAAAACTTACCACAGGGTTAAGAAGGAATTTTTTTGGGATGGCCTTAAATCAGATATTCAAAAGTTTGTGGCAGAATGTTTGGTTTGCCAACAAAATAAAGTTGAAACAATTAAGACACCGGGTCTATTACAACCTTTATCCATTCCAAGCCAACGTTGGGAGGAGGTTTCAATGGATTTTATCACAGGTTTACCCAAGTCTGAGGGAAAGAGTGTCATCATGGTGGTAGTTGACAGACTTACCAAGTATGCACACTTTTGTGCATTATCACATCCATTTAAAGCCAGTACAGTTTCTACTGCATTTATGGAAACAATTCAAAAGCTACATGGAAACCCAAAGATTATTGTAAGTGACAGAGATCCCATTTTCACTGGAAATTTTTGGACAGAATTATTTTCTTGTCTTGGTACTCAGTTAGCTCATAGCTCATCTTATCATCCTCAATCTGATGGGCAAACTGAGATAGTAAACAAATGTTTGGAAGGATATCTTCGTTGCTTTGTATCTGATAAACAGACACAATGGGTCAAATGGTTGCCTCTGGCTGAATGGTGGTATAACACTTCCTTTCATACAGCAACAAAAATGACCCCATTTATGGCACTTTATGGGTATCAACCACCATCCATCACATCATATTTAAGAGAAAATTCTAAGGTTCAGGCAGTGGAACATCACATCGAACATCAACAACAAGTCCTCCAACTCTTAAAGGATAACCTCGTGTTGGCACAAATAGAATGAAACAACAGGCAGATCAACATCGCAGTGAAAGAAGTTTTGATGTAGGTGATTGGGTATTCCTACGGCTACAACCATATAAGCAAATGTCCCTCAAGCAAGCTAAGAAGGATAATAAATTATCACCAAAGTATTATGGTCCGTACAAGGTGTTGCAAAAGATTGGTACTATGGCATACAAATTGGAGCTTCCTGCAGCTTCTCGATTGCACCCAGTTTTCCATGTTTCATGCTTAAAGAAGGTTATAGGCGACAAGCTCCCAGTTCAAACAATATTGCCAGAACTTGACGAGGAAGGAAAAATTATATTGGAACCGGAAGCAGTTATAGAAACAAGAACTCGACAGCTACGAAATCGATCAATTTCAGAGTACCTTATCAAGTGGAAGAACTTATCCGCTGAAGATTCCACATGGGAGGATGAGAATTTTATGCAGAAGTATCCAGAACTACTCAAGCGTTGAGGACAACACTTTTTTGAAGGAGAGGGGCATGTTGGGTCCCTATAATACTAGTGATTACCCCATTACTATTGTAGTTATACCCCTTATTTATATTGTTGTGCCCCTATTGCCCCCATATTGTTATTAATGTGCCCATAGAATCCCTCTATTGTTATTTTTGTGGCTTTATATTATTATTGTTAGGTCGGCTGGATTATATTGTGACTCCTTAGACTCCTATATATAGAAAGGAGGTTTTGTCATTTGAATCATCCAAGAATTGTTCATTTATGTAATGTAAAGGAGGTTGCCCCCTCGAAGAGGCTGAATTCTAAGGCGTTGATCTATCTTTTCTATCTTTTCTTGAGCTGGTTTCATAACAGTATGCCAATATTTTTTTCAGTGCTCAAGTTATGGATGATCCCATTCTATAATACATTTGCATATATTTTTGCAGCTTATTCAAAGCAGGCCCCTGCACGCGACAATATATTTTTGCAGCTTATTCAGAGCAGGCCCCTGCACGCGACAATCGAGAATCCATTTCCTGCTCGAGAAAAGATTGATAGTGGATGGAATGGATAACGAAAAATGAGGACCATAATGCACAACTAGACAATATCGCACAATGTAATCACCATTTGCATTCCCTGCATAACGCTAAAATTGTGTAACATTCTTTGGCATCTTCTATCCGTTTATGTCATCCCTGCTTTACATGTATTTTTTGTTGACTGGACTCTCTTTGTCAATCTCGGATCTGGAATTTGGAACCTCTACATTTCATTACTAGATAATCGTTACTCTGTCTTACCTTCATATTCCTTTGCCTTTGATCATAACGCACACCTGTGGGAGACTTTTTTTTATTTTATTTCTATTACTATATTTCCACCAATTATTTTTGGTATGTGAAACTATTGTATCTCGATTCTCAAAGTGCTCTCCTTTAACTTAAGGGGGATAAATTGACGTCTTATATATTTTGAAGTGAATTTTCACAATATGATTTTGAAGTGACTGAATACCATAGTAAAATTTTGAGTGTCAAGCCCATCAATGGTTAAATATCAAGCCCAAGCATGCACTTACCTTTAATATTTTTTATTTTTTATATACATACTTTGACCAACTTCTATTTGATTGTCATTTTATCATCCATCTCAACACTGGCTCTATTAAGTAAAGCAAATTTTATTTGGGACGCTATCTACTACACTTGTATCTGCTTATGAATGTTATTCATATCGAACCACTATTATTGGCTTTGCTTTATCCCTTTATAACCTCATTTATACAACAAAAAACCTCAATAACTCATGAAGGGTTTTGTTAGAAAGAAGCATAGTGTGAGGTTTTACCCTTTATTTTAGGACTGGGAAAGGAATCACACTTATGCTTATGGGATAAGCAATGGCTCTGAAATCGATGGGCACAGACAGGTGGAGAGAGTATTGGTGGGAAATCTTTTCCATGGTACATTTTGTAGCAACTATTCCATGCTAAGAACTTCAAGACATCTTCATCAAGTTTTGTAATAAGAACTCTCGAAATCTCATTATTGGTCATGGGAGTAAACAAAAACTCATGAACATCCTTTTCTTCACAATAATATTCCTTCGAATATTGTATAGTTTTCTCCACATTATTTTCAATATCTGTTATTCCATTCACGATATCATGGTGCTTATTTTACAAAATATGTTCATACATATTATGATATTTTGTCCAATGTTTCTTTCTCTTCCAAAAGCTTGGACACTATTTCATCTTGTTCAATATGCATATTTATTTCTTTCAATGCATTCTTGGGTTTGCTCTCCCCCTAAAATTGTGATGCTCCGACGTAGATCAATTTCTTCATTACTTGAGCAACTCCCCCTCAGATCATGCTAACTTCACTTTGTCATTGAAGTCACATGCTGATTTTTTTTTCCTCTTCTACACTTTATATAGGTGCCTTCTATTGTTTGCATTTCCTTTTGTCTCATTGTTTGGTCTACTTGCAGTGTCCTCCATCTTCTATCTAGAGATACTATAGGGTATTTAACAACTTGTAGTCTTTGGCCATGTGGCCAAGATTGCTACACAAATAACATTTTATATGGCCAATAAATGAAACAAATGGTGTGTGCTTTCTTGAGTCATTTATACTTTTCTTTACATACTTTTTGCATTCAATAAATTTATGTCCAAATTCATTGCATAGATAACGTTAACCATAGAAATGATTTTTATATCTAGTGATGAATGTCTTCTTTGTTTGCTTGCTTGAGGGACCCTTCTTATTTGCTGCATCTTTTGTTGATTAAACTTGATTTTCTTTGTCTTACATTATGCTGCAAGATGTCCAGGTTCATGACAAGAAAAACACTTTATATATTTCAAAGGAGCAAAGAATCTCCTTTGAGATCTTCCAAATTTGCTCAATTCATCTCTATGAGCAAACAATTTTTTTGCAAAGGACCATTTCTTCATCTCATTCTTTGGCTCTTGATGTTGATGCTTGTTTTTGTTTGCATCTTTTTCTGTAGGTATTTTTAGGGCTACTTCATTATCCTTTATGGTTGTTTTTGATCTACTGCACTTTTGAATTCTTCATGGAAACAACCTCCTCTTCTAGTTGCTTACACAACCTGTTCTTTTCATCTAACTTTCTTCTAGTTGAAATAATATGAAACTATAACATTTCACACTGTACCTCTTTCTCTTTTAATTGACTATTCATCATCCCTTCTATTCTCCTTGCCTCTTCCAGATATGTCTTCAAATTAGCAATTTCTTTCTTGTACTTATGCTCTCTCGTCACATATATGCACAATTATTTTCAGGCCTTTGTTTTCATTCTTTTGTCTATCCATTTCAGCTAAGGTTGAGTCAAGCATAGCTTGATGTTCAATTACCTTGTCATCTTATTTTCCTCATTAAAATAAGGTACATTCACACTAGTAGATGTCTCATTTGACTCAATGCTTCCCTTTTGAGAACCCTTTTTCTTCTCCTTTTCGGTATTGTTGCTATTAGTATCTCCTTCATGCATGAGTTGTAATATTTCCCAAATTTCTTTTGCATATTTAAGATCGATAACCGTCTCAAGATCCTTGTTCTCAATATTGTTATATATTATACATTTTTTCTGAACATTCCATTGTTGTTCTTGTGTAGAGGGGGAATATTTACAATATCCTTTACACACTAGTTTCCATACATAGGGTCCATAAGCTACCAATTCTCCTTTTACCATATCTCTCCATTCATGAAAGATTGCTGCATTTAGCACATGTACACTTTGATAGTCCTTGACTTATCTAGGTCTACGTTCTCGCTATTAGACTATCACAAAAGGAACATGTTCTGATACCAATTGATGAAAACTTGACTAAACTGTGAGGGGCTGGGGACGGCGGGCGGCGAGGGAAGGTGAATCGATTTAGTACATTCAAGGAAATTAATTTATTTTCTTTAGAACTCATTAACTGAACTTTTAAATGAGAATCTTAACACATAATGACCAACAAATTGAATATGTGAACAAGAAGTAATAAGCAATCCAAAACATCACATAAGCACATATCATCAACACATATGGACACTCGATATAAGTAGAAACCCATAAAGGGAGAAAACTATGATTTTTTATTGTTGTGATGCAAAAGCAAACTCTTACTCCCTTATTACATCTTATTTTTTGTAAGTTCCAACCTACAAGACACTGCTACCTCAATTTTTCGGCAAGCTACAACATGCAAGGAAGCCCCAACTACCATAATTTTTTTGTAGGCTACAACATGCAAGAGGCTCTGTTTGGTAATTAAAATGATGTTAAATTACTTACATGAATTATCAATCAGAGCTAGTAAACTAATGAAATGTATGTGCACTGTATGTGCTAGGAGTCCTTGTCACTCATGCAATTCCTAAGTTAATTTGAGATATCGAAATGCACAAGTTTCTCTACAGCGATGTAAGTAAATAATTTTTTCATAAAAATGGAACCAATTCTATTTCTCTTAAAATAAAATCACACTCACACTTTACTTGAAATACAATCACTCACACACTGTCTTTAAAATGAAATCACTCTTGTTTATAAATAAAATCACACTTGCTTAAATGAAAATAATAGTTGCTTATACGTAAAATCACACTTGCTTAAATGAAAATCACACTTGCATTAAAATGGAATCACTCCTGCTTATAAACAAAATTACACCTATAATAAAATCACACTAAAAATGAATCTATTTTAACAAAAAGAAAGATTAGCTCTGCTAATGAAAATCCTATCTATATCACTACAAAGTAAAGCTATGCTTCTAATCTATGTCAACTCATACTTTGTCCATGTGCACTAGAAATCTCACTTCTCTTCAACAATAAAATGATTATATAAACACGCTACAAAACAATCTTAAACCTCTATCTAACAATCAAAACTTAAATCATTAAACAAAATGATAGCAATCTACAAACGATGTAAACTTTGAAACGAGAACTATAAACTCAAAATGGAAACTCTGGCAAAAAAACCCAGAAAAAAATGAAAAGCAATGCTAAAAACGAAAAGTGTGTATACTAAAACAATGGTTTTTTTTAAGGGTCAATTTTGAACATGTTTTAAAAATGGTAGTGAAAACGATTTTTTTGTGCAAAAATTGTGCAAAAAACACCCTGAAAATGAAAAGTGTTGATACTGGAACGATGAATTTTTTTTAGGGTCAATTTTCAACATTTTTAAAAAATGCCAGTGAAACCAAATTTTTATGTGCAAAAATTGTGCAAAAAAACACCCTCAAAACGAAAAGTGTTGATGCTCGAATAACACCTTTTTTTTTTTTAAGGGTAAATTTTCAACATTTTGAAATAATGGTGTGAAAGATTTTTTCATGACTCCGAAAAGTGTGGTAGATTATGTAATTTGCTTGCATGGTTTGTGTGAGAAAATGGATGAAGTTTTGATTGGAGATCCACTATGGGACTTGAAATCAGATCACAATCCAATTTATTTATGTTTCTCTTGGATTGGCAAGAAACAATTAGAGTCAAAAATTCAGCATGTCCAACAAAATATCCCACAGGGTAGAATTCTTTTGACCCCATAAAATTTTAATACCTTTAAAATGATGCTAGAGAGGCTCTTCGAGAAGGAGAAAATTACAATTCACAACCTTCATAGTCATGAATTGACACATTTAATTCAATGCGCACTTGCAAAGTGCAAAAGAGCAAAAATTAAGAAATCTGAAACAAATTGCTTTTCGGTTAATGCTTGGTTTGACGAGGAATGCAAAAAGGCAAAGAGAATGTGGAAAGAATCAAACAAAGATAACATAAAGCTCAAAGCTTACAAACAATTATTAAGCAAGAAAAATGCCGATTTCATGGTTTCAAGGAGGAAAGAACTAATCTTTCTTGAGAAAAATAATCCCAAATCATTTTGGAAGGAGCACCAACTGAAAAGGATACAAATTGGAAATAATATTACATCATCTAAATGGTTTGACTATGCAAGACAACTCTATGAGCAGGTTCCCAAGGTTGAACCTCCCCCCTTGGTCAACACTGATATTGAACTCTTCATGGTACATGAGGTAGAGATGGGTATCAAGAAGTTGGGTGTTGGAAAAGAAAAAAACTTAGCTAAAATCCGAACAGAATATCTGAAGTGGGGCTCAAAGATTCTTGCACCTCACATTACAAAAATCTTCAACACCATCATACAGCAAGGTTTCCCCATAGATTGGACAACTAGTTTGGCAATACCTATTTTCAAGAGCGGTGATGTCAATAATCCCTCCAATTATAAGACCATCATGATAAACCTTTTGTTTGCAAATCTATTTGGAAGCATGCTAGAAAGCAAAATTGGCAAGTGGGCAGAAGAAAGAGATAAGTGTGTTAAAGGGAAAATAGGTTTTAGACCAAAACATTCAACAGTTGATCATTGTATAACTTTAAGGCACATCATTGAAAAAGTTTGGGAGAAAAAGGAAGAATTCTTTTGTTGCTTTGTTGATTTCATAAAAGCGTTTGACTCGGTTCCTAGGGATAAGCTTCGGCACAGAATGAAGGAACTTGGAGTTTCTAAACATTTGAGAGTAGTTGTGCATAGGCTGTATGAAGAGGTGAAAGTCAAAATTAGAACTTCAACAAGCATTTTTGAAAGTCTTAAAAGCGATATCAGGGTCAAGAAAGGTTGCCCATTATCTCCTACCCTTTTGGTGTATTGTGAGGTCCCTATACTACTAGTGTAACCCCTTATTGTTATTAGTACAACCCCCTTATCATATTGTTGTGCCCATGTAGTCCCCATATTGTTATTATTGTGCCCCATAAAAGCTCACTATTGTTATTATTGTGACCTTACATTATTATTGTTATGTCGGCTCTGATTATATTATGACCCCTTAGACTCCTATATATAGAAATGAGGTCTTGTCATTTGTATCATCCAAGAATTGTTCATTTGTGTAATGTAAAGGAGGTTTCCCCCTCGAAGAGGCTGAATTATAAGGCGTTGATCTATCTTTTCTACGTTTTTGTGAGCCGGTTTCATAACATTTGGTATCAAAGCTTTGGATTCTAGGGTTTCGCTGCTCCAAATAGGTCATCATGGCATTTTCACTATAATTTTTTTTTTTATTTTTTTTTATTTTTAATTTATTTATTTATATATTTTTTGCGACATTTCAGAAGCGAAAAAAAACCCATTTGAGACAAAATCGCGCTGAATCTCAAGTCCAAATTTCAGAGCTTGTCTCGCTATATTTTCGGAGATATGATCTGAGGAAGTTATGGTTTTTGCAAGCTCCAGAATTTAAGCTAAAATAGGTCATCGTGGGATTTTCGCTATAACTCTTTCTCTACGAAGTTTCAGAAGCTAAAACAAAAACCTATTTGAGAAGAAATCGGTCTGAACCTTGGTTCTGAATTTCAGATCCTGTATCACTATATTTTCAGAGATATAGTCTGAGTAAGTTAGGGTTTTTGCAGACCCCCGAATTACATTCCAAACAGGTCACCGTGGGAAAATCGTCATAACTGTCTCTCTGAGCATCAGATTGAAATTTCGTTAGAAGTTACAGAAAGAGGACGGACTGTAGTTTCTTGTATATAATTTTCAGGTCCGAAGGTCGAAATAGTGACATGTGACACGTCGTACAAATTTTCTCTACTGAAACATTATATAATCAGGTCATCTTAGGAGATTGGGCATAACTCTTTCTTGGAGAATCAAATTCTGATCAGACTTGCGGGGTTAGAAAGATGACTCAGAGGGCCACTGCAGGAGACAATTTCTGAACTTTGAGATCTGAAAGTACAGATTTATAGCGATTTCAAGATCAAGCTCCTGAAATCAAGAAAAGACGATATGAGGAAGTTTGATGGAAAGGATCCAGTATATTGGATACTATAGATGGAGCAATATTTTGATCTACATGGTGTACCACTGTTACAAAAGATATGTATTGCATCTTCATATTTAGAACCAGATCAATTTTTATGGTATAAAGAGCATTGTTCTTGTAAACAAATTGTAATGTGGTCAATTTTTACGGAGGAAATGATAGCACAGTATGATGATACAAAGAGCAACACCTTCTTTATAGGAACACCACAACAATTGAAAGAAAAAAGAGAAAAAGGGCTTTGTTACAAAGTGGAAAGCAAAATTATGGAAAGAAGGGTTAAAGATGGAAGTGTTGTTTCTCCTAGCCTTCCACAACCTACAAGGGTTACACCACAACAATTGGAAGAAAAAAGAGAAAAAGGGCTTTGTTACAATTGTGATAACAAATACATTAAAGGTCATAAGTGTGCTGAGAAGAAATTATTTTACATTGATTGTGGAGAGGAGGAAGAAAATGATCAAGAAACGTCAAAAGAAGAGTATATACGCCAGGAACCAACCCTAGATAAAGAAGAAATGAATCCGACCATATCTTGTAAAGCATTGGAAAGAATTACCACTCCTAAAACTCTCAAGATAGAAGGACATATCAAGAAGAAAAAGGTTGAAGGAGTGAAATATCACATCGAGAAAGAAGAAATGAATCCGACCATAACTTGTAATACATTGGACGTAATTACCACTCCTCAAACTATCAATATAGAAGGACATATCAAGAAGAAAAATGTTCAAGAATTGAAAGATCACATCGTGTCTCAAGAAATCAATCTGATCATATATTGTAATGCATTGGAAGAAATTACCACTCCTCAAACTATCAAGATGGAAGGACATATCAAGAAGAAAAATGTAAGAGTGTTGATTGATTCGGGTAGTACCCATAATTTTATTGATTGTAAGATAACCAAGGAATTGAATTTCTTCCTATATCCAGCACCAGAGTGTCAAGTGATGGTTGCAAGTGGAGGAACCATAAATTTCTCTGGAAAGTGCCATAATATCAAGCTATCCATAGGAGAATATGTATTAAATAGCCCAATGCTTTCCATTCCAATGGGTGGTGCTGATGTTTTACTAGGAGTCCAATGGCTACAATCTTTGGGTATGATAACTTCTAACTTTTAAGAACTTTTCTTGAATTTTTTTTGGGAAGGAAAGGAAGTTGAATTGAGGGGTATCGAAGGAAAACCTGGAAAGATAATCAACTCTAACGGCATGAAAAAGCTTCTAAATAAAGGAAAATGAGGTGTAATTGCACAATTATGTTCACTAGAGGATCCCACATTGAAATCATGTATTTTTCTAGATCTCCAAAACGTTTTGGAAAATTATTCCGAGGTATTTGAGACTCCCAAAAGCCTCCCACATATTTGTGATCATGACCATGCTATTCATTTGATTCCACAAAGTGTTCCTCCAAACATCAGGCTTTACATATATCCATATGTCCAAAGGAGTGGGAACTCATTCAAAAGTTGCAGAAGATCCCAGTTCAAACAATATTGCGAGAAATTGACAAGGAAGGAAAAATCATATTGGAACCTGAAGCAGTCACAGAACCGAGAAATCAAAAGCTACGAAATAGATCAATTTCAAAGTATCTCATACAGTGGAAGAACTTACTCGCTGAAGATTCCACATGGGAGGACAAGAATTTATACAGAAGCATCAAGAACTACTCAAACGTTGAGGACACCACTTTTTGAAGGGGAGGGGCATGTTAGGTCCCTATACTACTAGTGTAACTTCTTATTGTTATTAGTACAACCCCTTTATTATATTGTTGTGCCCATGTAGTCCCCATATTGTTATTATTGTGCCCCATAGAAGCTTACTATTGTTATTATTGTGATCTTACATTATTATTATTATTTTGGCTCTGATTATATTATGACCCCTTAGACTCCTATATATAGAAAGGAGGTCTTGTCATTTGTATCATCCAAGAATTGTTCATTTTGTAATGTAAAGGAGGTTTCCCCCTCAAAGAGGTTGAATTATAAAGCGTTGATATATATTTTCTATCTTTTTGTGAGTTGGTTTCATAACATGTATATATCAACAAGCTTGAGGAGTGGTTAAATTCGCAAGAGGGTGATGGTATCTATTTGGGCAAGTTTGTTATAAGACTTCTTTGTACACAAATGACCTTATTATGATTGCTAAATCAGCTCTTGGTTTGCAAGAGTACTTACTATCCCTTGAGCATTTTTTTAGAAGTGTGGGGATGCAAGTCAATATCAGCAAAACGAAAGTAGTCGTATTCTCTAAGAAAAGAAAACATAACCATCATAAGTTCTACTTTGAAGGCAACATTCTGGAAGAAGTTGCGGATTACAAATACCTCGGAATTGACTTCAACAAAAATCTAAGATGGAATGGTTGTAGAAAGAAAAGAACTTTAGGGTGTTTGAAAACATTTTATGCTTTTCAAAATAGGTGTAGAGAGGCAGATTTATGGGATTGGGAAACCACTCAAACTCTTTTTAGGCTTCTAGTGATTTCGGTGATTTTCTATGGTTGTGAACTATGGGCCAACAGTACATTCGACATGCAGTGGAGACAAATTGAGTTAATTCAGAAGCATTTGATTAGAAACAAATTTAAGATTAAAAGTGCAGTTCCTTATGATATCTTGTTAAGTGAAACAGGGACTGCTCTTATTGAAGCAATTGCTATGGTGCAAGTCACAAGGTATTTAAAAAAAATTGAGCAAATGGAAGAGGGTAGATGGCCTAAGGTTGTCTTTAATGATAGATTATGCAAGAGCAAAAAAACTTGGATGCAACAAAATAACAAATGGTTTAGTAAATGGGGCATTTTCTTGAACGCGTGTCCTATAAACAACAAAGAGATAAAAGCTTTTGTTATGGAAAAGTTCCACAAGTGTACTTGGAATAAGGAGCTAGGAAGAAAGAAAAATTACCATATTGAAGTGTTTAATCTCACTCATAGTCATCAACCAAAAGCATACATAGAGGCCAATATCTCTTGCAGAGCCAAAATTCTTATTGCTCAGTTAAGGACTAATTCTCATCAATTCCGTTGTGAAACAGGGCATTGGAAAAGGCCAAAGGAAGCATGGGAGGAAAGAATATGCATTTTTTGTTCTTCCGGAAAAGTGGAAATAGAAAAACATTTCATTTTAGAATGTGAGGCTTTCAAAGGCAATAGGGAAAGCTATGCAGCTATGCTAGCAGCTAGCTCTTGGGATAATCTATTTAGCGAGAGATTTGTCAAGAAGCTGGTAGCATTTATTTTGAAGCTTCACAGAAAAAAGGGTCGAATACATCAAGCAGATGAAGAAGCAATCTCTCCCATAGGCTATCTTTAGCCTCGTGGACGTTAAAATAATTTCTTTCTTTCTTTCTAAAATTAAAAATAAAAACAATGAAAAAACAAAAACAAAAAAGTTAAAAAAATAGTAAAACGTAAATAAAAACATATATTAGAAACAAAACATAAAATTAAAAAAAAAAAAAATCAATCATAAAAATGTTAAAAAAACAAAATTAACTTATAAAAAATAAGAATTAATTTTTTTTAAAAAGTATAAAGAAATAAATAATAAGAAAAACATATTTAAAAAAAATAGCATATCTCGTAAACCATAAAAATTTTTGGAAAAAAGAAAAGAAAAAAAGAAAAAAAACTATAAAATTAAGGAAGTAAAGATATGAAACTTTTAAAAAAACATTAACAAAAACTAAAAAAATAAAAAATAAAAATAAATTAAAAACAAACTAGATTAAAAGAATATAAAATTAACAAAAATAAATAAATAAAAAACTACTAAAATTAAAATTTAAAACATTTAAAAAATCCAAAAAAATAAAAAAATGCTGAAATAAAAAAAAAAAAACCCAAAAACAATTAAAATTTTAAAAAATATGCATATTTTCAAATTAAAAAAAAAAAATACAAACATATCTTTATTCAAAAAAAAAAACATTTCCAATTTTATATTAAAAAAAATTAAATTTGGATTTTACATTGATTTAAAATTTCTATTTAAAAAAAAATAAAAATTTAAAAACATTTAAAATTAAAAAAAGCTAAATATATTTTTGATTTATATATATATATATATATATATATATATATATATACAATAAAAATAAAAATAAAAAACATTTAAAATTTATTTTAAAAAATTACAATTAACATATTTAACAAAATTTATTTTTTATTTAAAAAAAAGAATTTTATCGGCCACTGCTCGGCCGCCTGTGGTCAGATAGCCACCGCCCGGTCACCCGTGGGGGCGCGGCCTTGGGCGGTGGAGCTGTTTGCATATATGTTTTTTAATGTTTTAATCGTAAATATATGTTTTTTAAAGTTTTAAATGTTTATTAAGAATAGTTTCGGCGTAAATCACATAAAGAAAACCTTCGTCGACGCGTTTCGAACCAACTAGTGTGGTTCATTGTCAGGACAAGTTGAGAAGTCAGTTCATGGCTGCTAATATATAGGGTGAGCAGATCATCCAAAAGGCTAGGTTGACTAAGTTGATTATCAACGACTAGCTAAAATGACTAGATTAAAATTAAAAAAAAAATAAAAAATAAAAAATTAAGAAGTCAAAGGTAATTGAATAATTAACTAATTGTAATATACAAGTTATTATATTTTATTTTATTAATATATTTTTCATAGGTTAATAAATAAATTTAATTCATTTATAATTTATATAACCACTAGGGAAAAGTAAAGGGTTTTTCTTTTTACAGAATGTTATACTATTTTATTTTAATTATATATTAAATTACCTAATACTAATTTATCTAATCAATTGAATCGCTAAGGAGTAAAAGGGGTTTTTTTAAGATTAAAATAATAAAATTATTTATTTATTTAATTAAATCTAAAATCCTAAGGGATAAGTGAAGGGTTATTGATAATTGTGAATTAATGGAATAAAATAATTATGAGTGTTGGTTAAAATTAATTTTTATTTATATGTCAATTTATATTTTAATTATATGGTAAAGGTAGAAACTTAGAAACAAATAGGATTAATAATATTAATAAAATTTTTGATAAGGAAAAAGTAATAAAAATTAGAACAAGCTTCAAAATTTATTTATTTATTTTACAAGAGGGACAAGAACATGACAATAAGCAAAAAACATAAATAAAAGGAGAAACCCTAGGAGGAAGGACAAGACAGCTCTAAGGAGAAGGAACCAGGAAAATAAGGGGAAACCTTTCCAAGACTAAGAAGAAAGGACAGGGATCCAGCAATGATTGATCTTCCAGCGATTATCTCTATTGAGATTGTTAGGCCTTTTTTCAATTTCAATTGCTTCCCTGAATTTACGGTGATGGAACTGCGCAACCTTGGTAATAACCTTGGCCTCCTCAATACAAACATGATGTTTGGTTTTTTCCACATGCTCTGCTAATGCTGAAGACTTGGTTCTCCCATGTCTTAGGTCAGCTGCATGTTCATTTAACCTTTGATGGATGAAGCGCCTGATTTCCCCGGTATAGGGGGTCCCACAAGAACAGGGGATCAAGTAGACACCCTTCATGTCCTTAGGGTCAATGGGATTTTTCACTGATCGGAGGGATTTACAAATGGTGTTGAGGGGCCTAAAGGTTGAGGGAATATTATACTTCTTAAGGATCCAAGCAATCTTGTCCGTGGTCCCCTGGACATAGGGAAGATGGACACCAAGTAGGCGTTCTTTAGGTTCTTTTTTAATAACCGAATTTTTAGAGGCTTTAAGGAAAGCCTTCTAACCTAGGCGCCTACTATAGCCATTCTCCACAAAGACATTAAGGAGATGGGATTTTTCTTTATCGAAGCTCTTATTATTTGAAATCCTAAGGGCCCGAGTAGCGAGAGTGTTAAGAACCCCCAATTTTTGAGCGGGGAAATGATGAGAATTTTTAAATGTTTTTTTTTAAAACCCAATATATATATATATATATATATATATATATTTTAAAATTTAAAATGTTTTCAGGTTTTTTTTTTTTTTAATATATATATATATATATATTTTTTTTTTCAAGTATATTTTGTTTTTTGTTTTGTTTTGTTTGTTTGTTTGTTTGTTTTTTTTTTTTTTTTTTATGTTTTTAATCTTGATTTTAATAGTTTTTTAGACTTTTATTGGTGTTTTTTTATTTTTTTATGATTTACGCTAAATTTTCTTTTACATTTTTTATGTTCTGTTTTTTTGTCTTTTATATATATATATTTATATTTGCTTTTTTTATGTCAAAAAAAATTTGAAATAAAAAAATTTAAAGTGTAAAAAACTGTAACATTTAAAAAAATATCCACACTTAATACATTAAAAAATTTAAAGTGTCAAAAATTGTTAAATTTAGAAAATAATTATTTACATTTTATACATTAGAAAATTTAAAGTCAAAAATAGGTATTTTAAAAAAAGGGCTTGATGTAGAATCACTGCTTTTTAAAATCAGCGTGCAAATCACTAAAATTCTAAAACGTAATGTACATAAAAAATTTAAAGTGCCAAAAACTATGCTTGAAAAAAAATATGCGTGTTCTGCATTGCCCCTTTTCAAAATCGGGTCACGTTTTTGCTATCTCTACGAAACGGGTAACAATATTAGTTCACGTTTCAAAGTTTACATTGGTTACATGAAACATAAAATGAATTGCTAACTGTAAACAAAAAGAAAAACTTACTATCTCGAGAGGGCCCTCCTATGAGAAGCAGGTAGCACTATAATGCTTTCCCGAGATGATCAACAACACATTGAGATCGCACAACAAGAAAATGGAACGAAACAAAGTTTGTATAACAAAACATAGTTTTTACAAATAAAATTCAAGTCTATCTCAACTATGTCGAGATGCATATTTATAAAACCCTTACGCAATAAATGTTTCAGAGCATTACGCCTATGCTAATCAACATTAGCTATAATTAACTGTAAAATATAAGATATCGTGATCTGCTCATGATTTGCTATCAATGCAGCAAATCATGAGACAAAAAATATGCATCTCGCTCGTTTGATTCACCTTCTACAGTGGTTGACTTATACTTTGACTGAGCTGTTAGAGTGCCTTTTTTATTGATCCAACTTCTGCAAATAGGAACAAATCATTTTCCCATCTAATTTCCAACTACCCATATGCCCCGTTTCTCGGTTGAAGCTCCACAACCTATCGAACCTTGGACTTAGCTGCAGAAACATAAATCAACTGCAGAATTGTTGTAATTCAGTGTCTCAGGTAGATATTAAGTTAAATAGTAAAGACAAATGATATTTATGAAATAGGATATGATTATGTACTTGCTATGCTATTAACCTTGTAAACTGATACCCAAATTGTAGTTATGAAGGTCAAAAAGGGAGGAATGGAGTGAAAAAGAGTTGTAAAAAAAAAGAAATTCTGGTGTTCAACAGAATCCTACCTCAATAGGCTACAACATGTTCTTTATCAAGCTCCAACTTGTAAAGAGACTACAATCCCCTGATACATACAAGAAACAACACGTTGGTTTACCTGGTCATCAATTCTGCATATCTCCATCTTTATCTCTGCCACTTCTGCTCATCAAATCTGCTTCACGTCAACTTAATATGTGCCAATAATTCACAAATAACACTCTCAAATAATTAGCTTTCAAATACTCTCTAACTCGCTGACCTCTAACTTCTCTGCCTTCCAAAATCACATCTTTTATAAAGATAGTTTGTTGGTTGTTTATATTCCACATAAGAATATGAAGTGAACTAGCTTGACTCTTTGCCTTCCACTCATTCATTTCCAATCTCTTCATATTTTGAATATTAGAACAAAATAAAGTGCTCCACCAAATATTATTTTCATCCACTTGTAAGAATTAAATACACCACAAAAATGCCAACAAATGCAAGCAAGTAATTCATTACACCATCATAACACATATAAAATATTTACTCTCCAGTGCAAGCAATATGCACATAACATATGAACGCCATATATTTGTTCTGCAACATCTTGTATCACAACTTCTTCATGCCAGTGCTTCAACAACCTTGAGTCTTTCCTTGTATGTCGTGGAGTCTTTCCTTTTGGAGACTTGCCTTTGCCTTGCATAACAACAATTTTCTTGCAACACAACGTCTCACTCAACATATTCATACACAATGTATAAATTAACATCATATGCATATAGTAACATAAGCCAATGCCACCATCTCATCAACAAAATTAAGCTCAACAATTTGATTCACATAGCTTGCAAAATACCTTGCACCTCTTCAACAAAATACTAAACTCAGTAACATTGTATGTTCTACCTTGCTAGTTTCTCCCAATCCATCAATCAATCTTCGAATCAACATGCCATGTTTTTATTCTGTTGTTGTTGTTCCTTTGCCTTTGCTAGTCTTGTTCATTTGTGCATATATTATCATTTCAATAATAACATAAGCATATGCCTTGTTCCTCTGCCCAATTTTTTTCTACTTTGTTTCTCCTGTAGTTACTTTTCCATTAATGGAAGCAATGCTAACATTATGAAGATCAGGATGGAGCAAGAGGGAGTGTACAAGGGGTGTGCACTTGGAAAGCAGGCCAAGGTCACATTTCCTCACATCAAGACCAGGTCCAATGGTGTGTTGGACTTGGTGCATTCATACATTTGTGTTCCTATGTTAGTGAAATAAATCACAGGGTCATTATACTTTGCAACATTCGTAGATTATTTTTTTAGGAAGATTTGGGTCTACTTCCTAAATACCAAAGGTGAGGGGATTCAGGGGTTTAAAGCTCTTATGGAGAAACAAACCAAGAAGAAGAATTAGGTACTGAGATCGGATAATGGGAGTGAGTATACCTCCAATGAGTTCTAGTATTATTGCATGGTAGCAGGGATCAAGAAGGAGCTTATCGTACCTTACAACCCTCAATAAAATGGGGTTGCAAATAGGAAAAACAAGACCATAATGGAAGTAGCAAGGGAAATGGTTTATGACTAGGGTTTGGCTATGTTTTCGTGGGCAGAGGCCTACAATACATATGTGTATCTACAAAATAAGAGTCCTCGTGGAGTGTTGGAGGATATGACTCTTGAAGAGATGTTTACATGAGTGAAGCCAAAGGTAAGTCCTATGGATAAAATCACTAAGCAGGAACCCTCGTTAAAAATGGCATATTTCTGTGCTATAATGAGGTGTTGAAGGCCTATCGAGTCTAAATTCTAAGATAGAGGAGAGTTATCACCAGTGGGGATGTCAGATTCAATGAGGGAAAAACCTTTAGGAGATCTCATGATATATAACCAATAGGGGTAGAGAATTAGGTGTAAGAGGCTCATAAGGTTGACCATGGACCAATAATAAGGACACAACCTATAGGTCTGGAGGAGGAGAAAGATTTTCCTTTGAGCCCTATCAGTAGGAGGTCAAGATCAACTTAGCATACCTTGAGAAATGTTGATGATCATGTGGAGGTACGTAGTAGAACTTGTAGGCATTGTAGACCACTAATGATATTTTCTATTTATTTTTCCTTGTTGAGTAGCATGAGTAAGTCCAAACCTTCTACTTTTAAGGAGGATGCGGATGACCAAGTATGGAGGGATTATGTGGTCGAGAAATATATCTCCATCATGAGGAATGATGTGTGGGACAATGTCGAGGCCAAAGGGAAAGCCTATTGTCACTTCTCAATGGATATTCAAGATTAAGCATGCAGCTAATGGAAGTGTCGAGAAGTACAAAGCGAGGTTTGTGGCGAGAGGGTTCTCCCAACAAGAGGGAGTGGACTGTTAGGAAACATTCACACATGATTTCTAAATATACATCCATTAGAGAAGTCATTTTCATTTTCTCATAAATGGGGTGGAGGATACATCAGATGGATTTTTGAAGACTCCTTTCCTTAAATGGATGATTGAGAAGGAGGTGTATATTGAGCATCCTTAAGGCTTTGAGGTCCATGGGAGAAAGTCTCATGTATGCTGGTTGAAGAAGTCCCTTTGTGGGCTAAATCAGGTTTCGCGCATATGGCATATGGTACACTAGGATCGATGGATATCTTCTTGGTTTGTGCTTCACCAAGAGTGATGAAAAATCCAACTCGTACTTTGTACTTGTTGAGGGTGAGCTATGTTGAAAATGTTGAAGAAAGTGTAACTAGGTTCGGTCTTCATAATGACATGATCTTTTTAAATGATGAAATGAAAGAAATATAATGATTTTTGTATGCCTTGTTGCATGGGTTTCATGAGAAAGAGGTTTATTTGGTAGTATCTCCCATTGAGAGCCTTAGGATTTATTAATAAGTCAAAGAGTCAATGTCATGTATGAAGAAGCTTTTCTTGAGCCTATATATAACGTATACAATTCTATAGAAATGTTTAAATGCCCTCCAAAGACAAGCAAAATCCCTCTTGAAGAAGTCAACCTCCAAACAAGATAAAAAGCAATCATTTTAGCTCATAAAAGAAGACACAATGATTCACTGTCATGTTGGCTTAATATGTGGGTCGAACCACTATAAATACCCAGCTAGGGTCTGCGCAAAAGAACAAGGTACATAACTCATATTCCTCTGTAATTCTCGGATGGGTACAAGGTCTGAAATCCACATTACAAGAGGTTCAGGAATCTCGGATGCCTCTTCATGTTTTGTGGGTAATTACAGTGAGTAATTACAGTCTCGGTGCAGGGAAAAACATTGTCACAATCTCTGTGGATATCACAAGAAAGAGCTCGGACCTGTCTCCTAGCAGTCTCTGCATACATGTGATGAAAAATATCTTTGTGTTCATAGTCTCGGCCTATCAATACAATGATATTTGAAGAGGATATTAAAGTATCACTCTCTGTCTTGGCATACATTTAATATGTAGCTATAATTTGGCATAGAAGTAATCATAGACACAACCATGAGCATGATGAAGATATTGATATATATACATATCTTAGTATAAATATCTTGGTGTTATGGTGAAAATCTCAATGGAGGAGAAACAATGATCTCAGTGGAAGAACAACAACGATCTCAATGAAGGTGCAACAATGGTGCAATTGTCATGACCTCTGTGGTGCAATAATGATGACCTCGGTAAAGCAACAATGATGATGATGATCTCAACAGTGACAAAGAAGAGGATTGGTGTCTTGGTCTTAGAGTGGCTAAATAGTTCAAGGGTCATGGTCTTGGTATTTGTTAATTGGAATCTCTATAAGAAGAATTTGTGCGGGTTTTCCTCTCAAAGAGTGAGAGGTTTTGGCCTTGGCATAAATCCAACATCTTGTGTCCTTATCTCTTTTGTTTTTGGTAACTATTTGATGACCTAAGAAGACACACTCTAATAATAAGAGAATATTGTAATAATAAGGAAAAGTTAAAAATACCTCACAAATAGTTATCATGACTAGAAGAATCTCATTAACTTCATTTTCCCTAGATTCTTCAACATGGTATTAGAGATAAGGTGTTGAATTTAATGGAAGGGCAACAAAGAGACATTCAAAGAAGCAGTCTACAACAACAAGAAATTTTGTTTCCACAAGTCATCATCAAAGGGCCACCAAGGCCCTCATCAAGTTGTCTACAAAGCAAGGTAGCTCAAAGGACCTCAAAAACAAAGATCACATCATCTTGGAAAATGATGAAACCCTAGAAGAAATCCTAATCTAGACTACAAAAGAAGGCAAAGCACATTGAAGGTAATAAGGCATGCTCATCTTCCAGAAAGGATTATCTCCTTTTCCTAAAAGAAGATCATCCAAGGAAGCAACAAATCGTCCTCATCAAAAGGAGCAACCTTTTCTATTGAGGAAATGATTTCTCATTTGAAAGAAGATCATCCAAGGAGAAGCCCTAATACATCTTCTTTAACCATCATCAAAGTGATCAAGTAGAAGACTTCATCTTCACTTGTCAAGTAAGTACTTTTCATTCTTTAATCAATTTAGTAAAATGACTTCGTATTGCAAGGAGACCTATAAGTTGGATGGGTCATCAAAGGTCCTTGCATGGAATAAGGAGGACTATGATAATCTTCATAGGTAAGAGAAGTAAGTGAACATATCAAGGTCTCCTTTGAATTCATGGGAGGGAAATCTTAAGGTCCTCTCCTCCCTATGTAGCAAGAAAGGAGACATAAAAGAGATATATGAAATTCTAGAAGATATACTGGAATACAGTGAAGAAGGTCATATCACTTAGACCTGATTGAAGGTATCAAAGAATAAATAAATATCTTCACGAGATCTCAATTGGGAGATTTTGGAGAGACGATAAGAAGATAATCATCATTAACTAATAAGCAAGGTAACAAATGTCCATGAACAAGAAGGTTACTACATTGGACAACCTGTGGTCTCTATGCTAGATAGAAAATGAAAAGTTGTGGGCAAAAGTGTTGAAGGTTAAAGGACTAAAACATGTGCAGAAAGGAAAGGGAAGGTTGGTCCTCAAACAAGACATAATTGCATAATTGTATAGTTGAGATTCAATGTTATAGAAAGATGATTGAAAGAAGCTCATATCACCAAAAATATGGAGGAAGCTAAAGAAAAGGGCCAAGGAAAGAGGGAGTAATAGACGTCTACTATGATTGAGATGGTGTCCCTCACAAGAGGGTCCTATCTTAAGCTCCTAAATCTTGTGTTATAGATATGACAATGATAATAAGATGCATCATGGCACCATGGAAGAATTAGAAACAAGAGCTCGTGGCATCGCCATGGGAATCATGAAGGACATAATCTATGACAGTCAAAACATGAAAGATATAGCTCTTGGGAACCTCATTGGACATTGTAGGAAAGGAAGAAGTCATCCTAGACAAGGCTCATCATACAAAAGGGAAAACATCTGCCAGATGGGGATATGCAAGATCCTTAAGATTCTCTGATGGAATCCTCATCGGAGGGTTCACTAATCTAGAGAGGAAGCAAATGTTTCATCAATAACTCCAACTTATGAAAGTCTGGGATGATGGTATGATGAAGTAGATCAAGGATTGAAGATATTTTCAATCAAGGAATCTTTTGGAAGAAGCCTAGATGACCTAAAGGTAAAATGAGGTATGTATGATTGTATTTAATATTATAATGGCATGTCATATGCTTGCAGGTAACATGGATCACTACTTCTATCTGTAGAAGCATGATCAAGGGAAAAGGATTTCCTCCTTTGAAAGGATGTAGGAAGGCATAAGTTACACTAAGATGAAATCAACATAATATGTCCTCATATGAAGTATGAGGTGGTTGAATACAATTAAGAAACTTTGATAATATCCTAGGAATGGAATGTGTGAGGAAGGAAGAGACCGTAAGATATGCAACCATGATGAAGGAAATCAACATCCAAAGGACCAAGAAGACTTGACTAGGAAATATCCTGGAAAAGATATCAAGACTTTGATGAAAGTATGGAAAATATGGAGACCCTTGACAATGGATATCTTTGGGAGATGTGTCAACATGGATAAAGGATGTTGATATTGTTTAGTCAATTTAACGTCTTAAATTGCTCTACATAAATTATCAATCTGGGTATCGTAAACTGATGAAGTGTGGTGAACCATATGTGCTTAGTTAACCTTTTTCTTACTTCGTTGTTTTATAGATTTTATTTTGTTTTGGGGTTTTGTTTTTGTTGGTTTCCTAAAGTGTCTAATGCAAATGGAAATCCTATTCTAAGGTCTTAAGAATACTTTTAAAGGACAAGTATGGATAGAGATTTCAAGACAAGGCCTAAGGCCTAAGTCCCTAATGGTAACTTCCAAAACTTTAGCACTTCAAAAGATCTCAAAACATGTTATTGGCGGAATTAGTACTTGAACAAAAGTGTAAATATGCAGCTACTTCAATCAAAATGGAATGCAACAACCAATCAATGAGCTAGTGACTATGAAACCCAGTATCCTTGCTGCTGTATGAAAAAGAAAGTAAAAACTGAACTTAAAGCAACTCAAAGACTGAAAGCAAAGCAACTAATTCATCACACTACTTCAACTCTTCTGATCCTTTACCCTTAAGCTCAATCTACCTTATGGGAAGCAATCATGAACAAGTTAGGCAATATGATATCTAAATTGCAAGAAATTAAATTGCATAAAGGAAACTAATCACACTACTTCAACTCTTCTGATCCTTTACCCTTCAGCTCAATCTACCTTATGAGAAGCAATCATGAACAAGTTAAGCATTATGATATCTAAATTGCAAGAAATTAAATTGCATAAAGGAAACTAATCACACTACTTCAACTCTTCTGATCCTTTACCCTTCAGCTCAATCTACCTTATGGGAAGCAATCATGAACAAGTTAAGCAATATGATATCTAAATTGCAGGAAAGTAAATGAGCAAAACAAAACTGATTGAAATAACAATGCTGGAATTAGAACTCAAAAAAAATAAATCAGCAGAAGGACAAGATGATTCCGTCATATCATTAGTCATTAAAAAGCTATGTGCATTACTAACCTACAATCAACCGGTTGAACACACTTGCATGAATTAAAATTGCATGAATGAAAAATCTAATCTATCAAACTTGAAAGCAATTAAATGACATAATGAAATCAAAGCAAAATTACAAAATGAAATCTACTCTACCTTACATTTTAAAATGCTCCATGAAATCTACTTCACATCTTCTTCCATGTTGAGAACATCAAAGCTTTATTCAAATTCTTCAATATTACAAAGTACAACAAAGCTCTCCAAATCTTTCAAAAGCCATCAAGGAAGAACTACAAACTCCAAGCTAAAGAACTCACAAGCTAAAAGACTAATAAGCTAAGCTCCCAAATGAAGGAGATAGATCTCCTATTTATACAAAAAGATGAGAAGCCATCTCATTAATGAGAATCCATGAATCTCTCCCTCTACCTCTAGAGTCCTAATCAAAATAGGAACTGATAAGACACATGTATTCTTAGAGTTACAATACAATTAGGAGATGTGACACATATCCTCATGATCCCATGATTCTTTCCACTCAAATTCGAATTTGGCCTTAGAGTGCCACATAAGAGTCTTCTAGAAGCCTCCTTTCAACCTACACATGTCAACAATCTCAACCCATTTGTTAGGTATAAGCATATGCACATTATTTTCTAATGTTTAACCACAAATTCACTTAAAAGGCTTAGAAATAATAAAGATTGGAAAAACATAAATGTGGCCCAATGATAATGAAAGTGGGATGAATGTGGTGACATAGTAGTGAAATGGAGGTGATATAATGGACATAATAGTGAAAGTGTAATGGAAATGAATGACATTTTCAAGACTCAACAGATACCTACAGAAATATTTCATGATGAAGAGCGATATCGAAAGGTATGATTTGATTTAATGTTATGATTTCTTGAATAATATCTGGATGAGTTCATGCAGGGTTACTAGAAAAAGAATTGCAAGTACAAGTACAAATAACATTCATGTGGTGGATGGAAATTCCTGAAATAAACATGATAAGGAAGAAGTAGCCATATGACGATTGTTCCAAATATGTATCAAGAAGGCCACTTTCCATGAAGAAATGAATGACATGACAAATCAAGAAGGAAAGTGATGTATAGCCAATGCCCTACAAGGAAGAAGCTCAACTAAATTTCATGACATTAAGGAAAGAAGTTGATCAAGCAGCTGAAGGACCCATGAAGAAGAAATTGTTGATGAAAAAGGAGAGTCCCTTGTTAAGAGGGAGCTCTGGCAGGTCCCTAATCAATAGGGAGCTTAGATTGGGTCACCATTGATTAAAAAGGAGTGACATCTGTGTTTTTCTATTTCATGTGTCATGCACTAGACTAGGACTAATAGTCGTAAGTCTTAGTGAAGTCCATGAAGAGGAATATAAACACATTATGGATGTGTCCTCCCTAGTTGAGAGGGAGAGATAAACAAAACATTCTTGTCTTCATTTGTGAAGAAAGAATGGAGGATTGGGTAATCATATGGCATTTGATGCTCTTTGAGAATGTGTCGGGAATCTAAGATAAGAGTAGGCAAGAGGATTGATATTCTTTGAGGGCTAGGAACCCAAGATAAGAATAGTCCTAGAAAGTCATACTTGGTGAACACCCGGGTGGGTATGTACCTTAAGAGACAATGATGAAGGTGTTTATAGTCATTGGTCTCACCAACATTGTGCTCTAATCTGATGAGAGATAGAGTTGTCAGTCAAGGCCTTGTTGTGGAAACAATGTTGGTTACTATGATGATATACAGATGGGTTACCAATCCGATTATTCTTATGAGAAATTCTTCAGATTGAGAATGACCAAGTACCATTATGAACACCTCCCTACTTAAGAGGGAGTGTTGAAGAAAGTCTAACTAGGTTCAGTCTTCATAATGACATGATCTTTGTAAATGATGAAATGAAAGAAATATAATTATTTTTGTATGCTTTTCTGCATGGGTTTCATGAGAAAGAGGTTTATTTGGTAGTAGTTCCCATTGAGGGCCTTAGGATTTATCAATAAGTCAAAGAGTCAATGTCATGTATGAAGAAGCTCTTCTTGAGCATATATCTAACGTATACAAGTCTATAGAAATGTCTAAATTCCCTCCAAAGACAAGCACAATCCCTCTTGAAGAAGTTAGCCTCCAAACAAGATAAAAAGAAGTGATGTCGGCTCATAAAAGAAGACACAATGGTTCACTGCCATGTCGAATTGATATGTGGGTTGAACCACTATAAATACCCAAATAGGGTCTACGCAAAAGAACAAGGTACCGAACTTGGATTCCTTTGTAATTCTCGGATGGGTACAAGGTCATAAATATGCATTATAGGAGGTTCAAGAATCTCAGATGCCTCTTCATGTTTCATGGGTAATTACAATGAGTAATTACAGTCTTGGTGTAAGGAAGAACACTGTCACAATCTCGGTGAATATCACAAGAAAGAGCTTGTACTTGTCTCCTAGCAGTGTCTGCATACATGTGATGAAAAATATCTCTGTGTTCACAGTCTCATCCTATCAATACAGTGATCTTTGAAGCAGCCTTACAGTCTCGACATTCTTTTGAAGAGGAGGATCTTCAAGTATCACTCTCTGTCTTGGCATACATTTAAGATGCCACTATAATTTGGGCATAGCTGATCTGAAATGCAATCTTAAATAAAGACTACGGTATTACAGACTTATGTGCAGGAAATTCCTATATTACTTAGTGCAATGGATCGATAAGATTGCGAATAATATATACAATCAACAGTTAAAAGACACAATAAAACACATATAAACTGCTATGTCTTTACCAAAGACAAAATCCAAGGGAGACTTTGGTATAAAACCAAAACAAGTCTCAAAAGGAGATCTCTGAGTAGAAGAGTGTTTGGCACGGTTGTAAGCATGCTGCACATAACACAAATTCTCATCCCAAAGCTTGGGATGCTTGCTGCAATAGCCTCTGAGCAACTGGATCATTGTCCTGTTGACCACTTCTGTCTAACCATCTGTTTGTGGATGAAATGCTGTGCTTTTCTTCAATCTGGTGTCCATTAACTCCCATAGACTTGACCAAAACTTCCCAACAAATCGAGAATCTCGATCAGATACAATAGAAGTGGGTAACCCAAAATGAACCCATACATTCTGAAAGAAAAACTTTGTTGTTTGTTTAGCTGTAACTTGCTTATTACACGGCATCAAAATACACATTTTACTGAACCTTTCCACAACTACATACAAATAATCATGACCTTTCCTAGACTTTGGAAATCCCCCAACAAAATCCATGGAAACACTTTCCCAAGGACGAGAAGGAATTGGGGGTGGAGTGTACAAGCCTAATTTTCTATTACTGGGCTTTCTTGTAGCACACATAGTACACCTTTTGATATATCTAGAAATTGTCTCATGCATTCTTGGACAATAACAGAACCTTTGCAACTGTGCAACTGTTTTACTTACACCAAAATGACCTGATACGAGAGAAGTATGTGCTTCTCGAATTATGTTAATTCTTTCAGTTTGTGGAATGCATAGCTTTCCCAAATGATATAAGAGTTGGTCCTTTACATAATAATCCAATTCTTCTACTTGTTTGCCATGACTTAAAGTTGCATATACATCTTTAAAATCTACATCTTGAGCATATTGTTCAATGTAAATTTCATGAATTACTGAGTTATGCTTAAGTATAGTAGATGCATTTATGATAGGTCTTGATAACATATCTGCAACCTTATTATGTATGCCTTTCTTATATCTGATGACAAGATGAAATTGTTGTAGAAAACCCATCCACCTATAATGTCTTGATTGCTACAATTTAGTTTCTGAGTGCAAATATTGAATTGGTTGATGATCTGTATGTATGATTGTTTCTTTACCCATTATGTAATGTTTCCACTTTTTCACACTTTGTACTAATGCATACAATTCTTTATCATATGTAGGATAATTAACTACTGTAGAAGTAAATGTCTCAGAATGATAACATATGGGTTTCCTGTGTTGCATCAACACTGCTCCCATGGCATAGTCACTGGCATCTATCTCAATCTCAAATGGATGCTGAAGATCTGGTAGTGCTAGTACTGGTGTTGTACTAATTTTCTCTTTCAAGGTGTCGAAGGCTTTCTGTTGTTTGCCTCCCCACTGAAACACATGTTTCAAACTTGTTAAAGCATGTAAAGGAGCTGCAATCAATGAGAAGTTAGCAATAAACTTTCTCCAGTATTGTGCTACCCCTAGGAAGCTCCTAACCTCTGTAGCAGATTTGGGTTTAGGCCAATTCATAATGACTTCAATCTTAGAGGGATCTATCTTCAATTCACCACCCCCTACAATATAACTCAAATAATTTAAATATGTTCTACCAAATTCACATTTCGACAGTTTCACATAGAGAATTTCCCTTTTTAAAACATCTAAAGTCTACTTCACATGCTTTACATGTTCATCCCATGTCTTACTAAAAACAAGAATTTCATCTAAATAAACTATTACAAAATCATCAATAAATGGTCTAAATACATCATTCATAACTCGCATAAATGTAGCAGGAGCATTAGTTAAGACAAAAGGCATAACCAACCATTCATAAAGTCCTTGCTTTGTCTTGAAAGAAGTCTTCCAAGCATCCTGTTCTGTGACTTTGATTTGATGATAGCCACTTCTTAAATCTAACTTAGAAAAGTAAACTATGTCTTTCAATTGATCTAACAAATCATCTATTTGAGGAAGAGGATAACGATTCTTGATCGTTATTTTATTTAGTGCTCTAAAATCAATACACATTCTCCACAAACCATCTTTCTTTCTCACCAGCATGATTGGTGATCCACATGGCGATGTTCTTGGTCGTATAAACCCCTTATCGAGCAACTCCTGTACTTGCTTCTTTATCTCTGCATTCTCTAAAGCTAATAACTTGTACATTCCAATGTTAGGTAGTGGAGCATCTTGCTATAAATGAATATCATGTACTATTTCTCGCTTGGGTGGCAGACCTTTAGGTTCTTGAAATAGAATATCGTACTCCAAAACAAATTTAACTAAATTAGCTTTCTGTCTAGGATCACAACCTTCAAATGCATTGGATTTTTCAGGATTCATTGCCTTTACAACCATTAGTAATTTGTTTTTACTTGAATTCACAATTCTTTTCATCTGCCCTGAGTTTCTGAGAGAGTAGTTATCTTTGAGTTTATGAGCCCTTACAGTGTATTCTATTCCATATTTAGTGAGTTGATACTTATTCTCAGCTCTATAGAAAATAACTTTTCTATAATACAAGTATGGACTTCCTAAAACAATACCACATATATCTAATGGAACTATATCTAACTCAACCTCATCTACAAATGTTGATCCAATAGCAAACCTAAGTTGACATTGTCTCGTGACTTGTAGTTTTGCTTTATCACACACCCAACCTAATGGATATGGCTTCCTATGAGGCTTTGTTTCTAATCCTAACTTCTTTACAATTGTTTCAGAAATCAAATTTACTTGTGATCCACTATCAAATAAAGTATCAATTTTGCTGTGCTTGGAAATTACTCTAATATGAAATAGCTCATTTCTTTTCCTCTCATTACTTTCATTATCAACAGATTGTGAAGAATTACTTGTGGATGCTTCCGAATCTTTACCTTTAATACCTATGGCTATAACTATTGTTTCATCACCTGAATCCAACCCCAAGTCCTTCTGAATAACAACAACATTCTTTCTCTCCTTACCCCCGAACTTCTTAGGTTCCAGTACTGGATGCAAAGACCAACAGTGTGCCTCATCGTGTCCTTCTTTCTTACAATTAGTGCATGAAGGTTTATCCTTCTTTATAGTGTTTTCTTTCCTCTCCTTCCATTTCAGTTTCTTCTTTTCTTTATTCTTGTTTACAAAAGATTTGGATGATTTCCCAACCTCTGGGTTTACATTATTACCTCTAGCTTCTAGATGTGTTGCTTGAACTAATACATCATCTAAGCTAGTGGGATTAAACATAAGTATGATATGTTTTAAATAATTATGGAGACCACCTATATACTTCAATAAAGTCTCAGGTTAGTCTAATGAAATACCTAGAGTTAAAGCTCTTTTCCTAAATTCCTGAGTATAACTCTGTACACTCTGTCCCTTCAATTGCCGAAGAGTTTGCCAACTCATCATTTCCTGCTGCATGTAAGCCAAAGGATAGAATTGCTTTTTGATAGTAGAAACAAATTCATTCCAGGTAGAAATGATTTTACCATGTTTTTGAAGATCAGCTTGTGTCTTGCCTTCCCACCATACCAGTGCAGTTCCTCCAAGTTGAAGGCTAGCCAGCTGGATCTTCTTCCTTTCTGATTCAACGTTCTGTACCCTGCAATATACATCAATTTGCCTTATCCAATTATCTAGCTTCTCTGCATTAAGTTCTCCATCATAAATTGGAAAATCAAACTTTACATCTAATTTGATTAAAGAAGTTTTCTTCTTCTTCTTTGAAGAGCTAGTTTTATGCGAAGAGGATGACTCTGAGGATGATGATGATGATGGAGGAGATGGTGGAGGAGGCATTCCTCCTTTTCCTTTGTCTTCTAGAGGTGCAAATAGAAAAGGTTCCTCTGCTCCTTTGTCTGGTTTTGGTGTTGAAGTGCCTTCACCTCGACCCTTTTTGAACTCCAGATACATCTCTTCCACCATAGCTCTTATGGTCATAAAACTGTCTAGAAACTGAGATTCTGATCCCAATGGAGCTTCTTCTGCCATTCTCCTTTGAGAAAAGACTCTTCCGATCTCTGGATTAGCCTCAACAAGTTCTCCTTCTCCTCTTCTGAGCTTTAATCTAGTTAGCATTCAAATTCCTACACAAGCTTGTCTAACCTTAACAAAAACCTTAAGCTCTGATACCACTTGATCTAAAATGTGATCTTAAATAAAGACTAAGGTATTACAGACTTATGTGCAGGAAATGCCTATATTAATTAGTGCAATTGATTGATAATATTGTGAATAATATAGACAATCAACAGTTAAAAGACACAATAAAACACATATCAACACAACCAAATGATAAAGGAGTTCACTAGACTTGAAGTGAAATCAACTCTAGAGATTACAAGTGTGAAATCAAACACTGAGTCTCAACACAACAGTCAGTGGAAATACACAGAGTTTACACTTCAAACAAAGTGTCACAACCTCCAGACCCCCTGGATGGCTTCACAACCTCTCTGGCTCTGCTCTGCTCGGCTTTCTCCACCTTTGTATTGTCAACTCCCTTTGGCTCTTTGGCTCTCGAACTCTGTCAACCTCTCTGTTCCCTTCTAAACAGCTGAACTCTCTTTGTTGTTCTGTTTTGTTCGTGTTTTTATAACACGTTTTGTTACATCATTACCGCTTATAGTGTGGCACAATTGTTCATAATAGAAATAGTTTGAACGAAAGGACCGACGATCGGCACATCGACAGTATTGCGGCTGATAAATGGTCATTCCCCTTTCTGATGCGATCAATATTGCAATCGGTCATCGGCCTTTCAAAATGCTTCGGGTCTTAGTCCTTCTTCTTTGGATCATTGCGATGCGATAAAGCAGAAATCACATATCGCATGGTCTTTAGGCTTGTGGTTAAGTCCTCCTCTTGGATTATTGCGATGCGATATCCACCGTTGGATCTACGCGCCCGATCTGATGGCTCACATTTAATCGTTGGATCGTTGATCGCACTTCCCAATGGGTTGCCTCCGATACGTTCCGTTGGCCACCTCTGATGCGATATCGTCGATTCAATCCCGACCGTTGATCTGGCAGATTTGACGGCTCTGATTCAACGATACATCATTTTCCGCTTCACTTGGGTTTCCACCATTCCTTAGTGTTTTTCCCTGCGATCTCTGTTTCCAATATTTGAAGACTTAGAGGTTCAAGATCCATTTTGGATCAATAGAAGTAATTATAAAGACACAATGATGAGCATGATGAAGATCTCGATATATCTATATATATATATATATATATATATATATATAATATATATATACATACATATCTTAGTATATGGACTTCCAAGGATCTATGGACTTCCAAAGATTCATAAGGAAGGAGCTCCCCTTAGGCCCATTGTAAACACCATTGGTGGTCCGACCTACCTTCTAGCCAAATACCTTGCCTCAAAGCTTAAATCCTTAGTCGGTCTTACGGAGTCCTTCGTAAAGGACTCCGCGTCCTTTGTTGAGGAGCTCAAAGGCATAAAACTTGAACCTGAGGATATTCTTGTGAGTTTTGATGTCGTTTCCCTTTACACTTGCATCCCTATTAAGGAGGCCATGGAGGTCATCAATCGTCTCATGGATCCTGACACCGCTCAATTAGTTGAGATCTGTCTCACTTCCACTTTTTTCAGTTTCGAAGGTGAATTATTTGAGCAAACCTGTGGCATTGCCATGGGCTCTGTTATACTTCTATACCAATAGGTGCCATATTTCATGATTGACTGGCTGAGCTCTGTAATATGTTCATTCCTTTCCTTTCTGTAAAGGTTTCCATATTATCAAAAAATCAAAAAAATGTAAAAAATGTAAAGAGGGTATACCCTAAAAGAAAAATCAAAAGGTGAAAATAATAAAATGGTCAAAAAAGTGAAAAAATGAACCCCAAATAAAGAAAGACCAGGAAAGTGTGCAAGTCCAAAATTCCACTACTTTTTCATTTTCTGTAAATAAAGCATTGTGTGCAGCTTGTTGAACTTTATGCCACAATTGATGAATGGCCAAACAGCTTAATCTTGGCTAGTTTATGTTTGAATTTCTTATTTTAGAGATAGAGAATAAAATCTGACCAAACTGTTTAATCTTGGTAGATAAGTAGATAGGTAGAGAAGCAAAGGAGCTCAACTGTTTAATCTGAGCCCTTGGAAGTAATAAGTGCAGACTTAGGTAGGCTTACCATGCAAAGAAAAGAAAAGTTGATGAGGGTTTGTTAGTCTAAATGCACCTTAACAAAGATAAAAAAATGCTAGGCCAAAGTAGGCAGGGTAGGTAGACTGGTGTTGCAGGATGATACTTGTGATGGATCATGTCCCTCAAATGTGTTAACTTTCACTTCTATCACAAGTGCAATGTTGGACGTTATACTTGATGCAGTTCAAGCGAGGCAAGGTTTCATGACTAACTCCCCTTCATACTTTTCCCTAAAAATCATTCACTAACTTCCCCAAAGGTATTAAGATATGCTTAATATCACTCACAAGCCACTCATTCCATTTCATCAATTGCCTAAGTAAAACCCCATTTTACTTAGGAGATAATCACTTTTCCCTTTTAGCCTAAGTTTTTAACATTATAGTTTAGCACTTTCCATTTTTCAAAGTCCATATTAACTTTTAACACATATTATTTAAATCCCACTTTATTTCCCAAATCCCCGTATTATGTAAATATATAGCAAAAAACCCCAAAAATATTAATATCCCACCCCGGTCGATTACGACCATATCACTATATAAACGAGGGATTAATGGTTTATCTGAAATCTATTAATAACCTCCCCACTGCGCGCAATTATGGGTTAATGAGCCACCCGGGTCAATTAAAAACAAGCCCCTAACCAATGAAAACAGCCCCAATATGATTAAAACATGGTTTAATATATCGGGCCCACAGTGTTAACCTCCTGCCATCTCTGAGGCCCGTCTGCCGTCAGATCTTCGCCCATCCATCCGACGGTTGACGATAATTTCGCGACCACCATAACCGCCAAACATTAACATGCGGGGAACCGGTGGTTTTTCCGTTGTACCAAGGACACGCGTCGCGCTCCCGCTATGCTCGCTCGCCCTCCACCTGAAACCACCCAACCCCAAAAGCGGTGCGGGCAAAACCGCTTAACACCACCCTCCGCTGACATCATCTGCTGACATCCTCCGTCCCGTGCTGACATCACCCGCCACCTCACTGTCACGTCACCTACCCCGTACTTCTGCTGACATCATCCGTCCTCCAAATCAAAAGTTCCTGCCAAAACTCCATTTTGTCAAATAAAAGGGAAAAAGGTCATTTTTTGATATGTTTCTCTGCTAACGGCGCTCCGGGCATGATATCTACGGGTTTGCAGTTCATTCTCGACCGCCTCTGGACCAGAAAAGGCTCCATCGACGAGCCCCTCCGCCTGTCAACCAAACCTCCAGTGTACGGTTTCCTCCTCTTTTGACACAAGTACTTGTGAATTTTCCCAATACATGACTATCAGCGCATCAATTGCCAGGATTTCTCAGCAATCTCCGTAGGAAGTTAGCATACCAGCCACAAAAAGAGCTAAGAGTTATGAATCAAAAGGCGCGGAACAACCTCTAGTGCCCCAAAAACAAACGTTTTCCCATAGTTACACCGTTACCCTTGGAAAAAGGAAATTTTTGGGCGGAATACCAGACAGTGGTGAGCATAGGTTAGTTCAGCATTAAAGAGCATCAAAACAAGTCAAAGAGTATCAGTTCAAGCATTAAAGTGTATCAGATCAGTAATAAAGTGTGTCAGAGCAAAATTAAAAGCAACAGATCAGAATTAAAGAGCTCAGTTAAGACAGGCAGTCGGTGCAAAGTTACTATAGAAGACAACTGCAAGCCGAAACCTAAAGGCCTGCCTCCAGCACAACATCAGTTACCTTTCTCTAGCCGCTTCTATTTTACTTGTAAACTATTTTAGGTTAAAACTAGATATTATCTCACAACTGTTATGAGATATAGGTTGTACATATTTTGTTGTATAAATATCCCCTCCATTGGAGTATTGGGGTGGTCTGTGGTGTGTGGATTTCCTAGACTCTGCTGTAACACTGACTTTTTTGGAATAAAGAGCTGTTGGAAACATCTGTTGTCTGGCCATACTAGATGAAGAATTGAAGTAGAGAACTTGTCACAGAATTCTTGAATCAACCTCCGGATCAGTAAGTCCCCTATATCTTGTGTCTTACAGTTTTCTTGTTTATTATATCATCTGTGTTTCATAATCTGAATGATAAAAAAAATGGTTAATTTCAGAATTTGCTTAATCGCACTCTGTTTTCAGTCTTTATTGTTCTCTATGTTTTCTCCAGAATTAGAATAAACAGTGAACTCTTAATTGCTCCTATTTCCTGGTTCTTTCATGTTGATTATTTGCTAAGGAATTCTTAACTGCTCCTTATCAGTAATCATCCATTTTCCCTCTTTCAATATGTTGAAGGATTCTTAACTGCCCTTCACCCATTGAGCTCATTCCATCTGTTTTCAACTCTTTATTTTATTCCTTGTTTGACTACCTTGCTCTGTGAAGCCATCCTCTGTTAAGAAACCAAATCCGGAAAGCCAAATTCTTTGACTCCATCATGCCCAATGGACTGAACTATTCTGTTTTACCTCTCTGTTCTATGGAATCTCACCACCCAAACTCAAAACAAAACCCTTGAACTTCATAACTATCCTAATACCTTTTAAAAATAAAGCTAAATCATAAAGAGAGAGCCCTCTTTGGATACAGATTGTCTAGATTCCGTATCTAAAAGATTGGTCTGTGGTTACCTCGACATTATTCCCTTTCTTACAACTTTTGGGAAAAACCTGAGTGATAACATCATTGGCGACTCCGCTGAGGACCTGAATAATTGTTTGTTTCCACTGTTTTCTGTATAAGCTACAGATGGAGCCTGAAGTTAGCCAGGTAGCATTTGAAATGCTTTTGCTTTGCAATTGCAGAAGTAAATGAATGTTGCTTCAGTCTATCTCCGGTCTAGTTTATGGATTGAACAATTGGTTTCAAATACTTGATCAGTTCCTATTTTCTAATAAGTCTTTAGGAAAGTTTAAACTCCTACATCTAAAAACTTCCTAGAAGAGACTGTTAAAATTGTATTGTTAAATCTATTTCAAGAAAAAACCAAAAACACTTAGAAACTGGCTTCAGAAAAGATTCATTACACTAGATCACATCCTGATCCTAATCCCCCACCTATGTTTGAAAATCCTAATCTGATTTCTAGGATTCTTAGAAGTCAAGAGAGCCAAGGAAATTTTGTTAGTTGACACCTTGACAGACATTTGTAGAACTCCACTCAATCTGACCTTACCTTTGAAAGAACACCAAACCTTTCTGTGATTACTACAGCGTCTCCAAGTTCACCATCAACACCTCCAACTACCCTTTCCACTCCTCCATTGACAACACATATTCCCATTGTTATCCCTACTCTTCCAGTTGTCACATCTATTTCTGCAACCATGGCAAACTGATATACTCCCCTAAACTTACTTACCAATCCAGGGGCTTTGCCCCAAGACTATCAAAGAAAAATCACCTATTTTGAAGGTACTGGTACTTACACAGCTCAACAACATACCAAGAAAATGACTAACTATTTCGAAAGTTATGACATTGATGATGATGATGTTAGAATGAAAGTATTTGTTCAAAGTTTAACTGGAGATGTTAGAACCTGGTTTAGAGCCCTCCCTGCAAATAGTATCAATGACCCACAAGCTCTTTATCACACCTTCTTGAATAGATGGGAAAAGAAGAAAGATCCTCTCCACATTTTATCAAAGTATGAGAACCTAAGAAGAGGCACACAAGAAACTGTCCAATATTACTGCACCAGATTCAATAATGTTTACAATGCTATTCCTCAAAATCTCAGACCTCCTCCAGATTTGGCCTTGATCAAATTTCCTGATGCATTTGATTCTGATATGGCATACCAACTCAGGGAAAGATATCCTTGAAACTTAGAAGAGATGCAGAGTATAGCTGTTAGTGTTGAAGCCAACCTGATATCTAAACGATCTAGAGCCAGAGCTGAAAGGAGAACACCTTTCAAAGAAGAGCCTTCTGCCTTTGAACAGAAATTAGATGCTATTATTAAAGGAACGGATAGACTTGGAGATAGAGTGGAAACAATCAAGAGAAAATCCCATTGGGATGGTCAAACAAGCAATATTGGGAGAAATCCAAATTTCAGGAAGAACCAAAATCCTAACACAGGAAAAATAGGTCCTGACCAAAGTATTAGGCCCCCATTTCAAGAAAAGTATGCTGAAGCCTCAACTTCTGATGAACCAACAGAAGACACTCAAATCAATTTGATGGGACTCAACAATGAACAACAAGTTTTCTTGACCCAAGAGGATCAAGAAGCTCACATTCTAGAACAATTCCAAACTCAATCAGGTGAATCATTTGACTTTAGGGAGGGATATGATACAGCCATTTATGAAGTCCACAAACAATACAATTTGAGGAGCAGAAGGATAGATGTACCTGAAATCAGAAAACAGAAAGATACCAAGCAGCCTAACAAAGGTAAGATTAGTACCCCCCCTGTACATATTCTTTCCAAAACAAATTCTAACCCAAATAACCCAATAATTGAAGATATATCAGACAATCAAGCACCCAACAAACATCCTTCCACTTCTATTTTTTCTAAAGGAAAAGTAGGAGAGCCTCTAGAATTTGATTTGGAAATAACTTCAGCCCATAATCCCATGCTTGAAGAGGAGAGAAACACAGAAAATTCAGTTGTCCGAAATACAAAAACTCAGACCGAAAAACCTTTTAATCTTGAGACAGAAGTAGGAAAACTAAAGATAGTTGTTCCATTATCAGAATTAGCTAAACATGATGTCTACAGGATTCAAATCAGCAGATCACTCTAAATTTTTGTCAACGAAGATTCAGTAAATGTTTTTAATGACCAGCCTGAATTGATATTTGGCCTTGGAGTAAATGGAAAAACAGTAGAGGGAGAGGTTCCTCCTTTCTATGTGGGTTTAAACATACATGATAAAATACTCCGTAATGCCATGTTTGATTCAGGTGCTTCCCATAACTTAATGCCTAAATCTGTAATGGAGAGACTTGACCTTGACATCATCAGGCCATATAAAGACCTTTTCTCTTTTGATTCAAGTCAGGTCAAATGTTTGGGTTTAATCAAAGACTTATGTGTGTCACTAGTCCAATATCCTGCCAAAACCATCTTAATGGACATAGTAGTAGTTGATATTCCTCAAACGTATGGTATGTTATTGTCTAGATATTGGGGTACAAAGCTTCAAGGATCTCTACAGTTAGACATGTCTTACGCTACTATTGCAGTGTTTGGTCAACCCAAGAGACTATACATAGAAACCTTAATGAAGTATGTAGTAAGTAGTCAAGAGAAACCTCAAAATTTCCCCATCTACTCAGTACATTCGGATATGGATTCTTTTATCCTATACAATGCTGAAATTGATCCCCCACATGAAGAAAAAATTCCGGCAGATGAAACAGAAAAAATTGCAAATCAAAAGTCTAGTGTCCAAATTCAAGAAATTTCTGAAAATCATGAAACATCAGCTGAACCAAAAGAAACTGAAAAACCAGATCTCCCCATTGAACAGATTCCTGAAACTCCGGATACTAATTGTGAACATGAAATCCTTTGGTACTTAAAATTTGATGGTTCTGTCAACAAGTTAGGAGCAGGAGTAGGATTCTGGGTGCACAATTTTGAAAACAATCATGCTGAAGGCCATGCCTACAGGTTAAACTTTAGGTGCATTAATAATATGGCTGAATACGAAGCTCTGTTGCTAGGTCTTAAACTGCTCAAGAAATTGGGAACAACTATAGCAGTTGTTTCACTGCAAAAAGATGATCAAGGATGTGGAAAACCCATAGCCTTTTTCAGTAAAGCACTCAGAGATGCACCTTTGAATTACAAAATCATGGAAAAACAGGCTTTCGCACTTCTGAAAGCCATTCAAGACTTCAGAGTCTACATACTGTACTCCCATGTAATAGCTTATGTGCCAAATGCTGTTGTCAAAGATATCCTGACTCAGGATGGAATTGAAGGCAAACGAGGTAAATGGATAGCTAAAATATTGGAGTATGACATTGAAATAAAACCTACAAAGCTGATAAAAGGACAGGGATTGGCTAAACTCATGACTGAAACAAACTTTCAAGCCCTGGATATTAATGAACTGGATAACGAACAGGAGATGGCGACTCCACAAATCATCCAAGCCTTCTTAGAATCACCTTGGTATGCTGATATAACTCATGTATTATTAAACCTGCAAGCTCCTCCAGGGTTATCCAGAACAAAGAAAAGATTTTTAAAGATGAAAGCTTCAAAATTCTGTATTTTAGATGGTGCTCTTTTTTGGAAAAATCATGAATGTATTCTATTGAATTGTTTAATAAAAGAAGAAGCTAACAAAGTTCTCAAAGAATTTCATGCAGGGGACTGCGGTGGACACCTTTACTGGAAATCAACTGCAGACAAAATCCAAAGGGCTGGAATTTACTGGCCAACCTTGTTCGCTGAAGCAACGAAGTTTGTCACTGCTTGCCACAAATGCCAAATTTTTGAAGGCAAAAGGAAACTGTTACCCTTGCCCTTGAGGCCAATTTCCACTGAAAAAGCCTTTCAACAATGGGGCTTGGACTTCATTGGTGAAATCCATCCTCCCTCTTCTGGCCAACATAAATGGATCCTCACTGCCACAGACTATTTCACCAAATGGATAGAATCCATTCCTTCTAGACAAGCCAATGATACAGTGATTATAGGATTCTTAGAAACCAACATATTGCCTAGGTTTGGCTGTCCTGAAAAAATCATAACCGACAATGCTGCTGCCTTCAAGTCCAAGAAACTGATAAATTTCTGCAGCAAATACCATATCACTTTAGGCCATTCCATAGCCTATTACCCTCAAGGTAATGGTCTATCTGAGTCTTCCAATAAAATCCTGATTAATATCATTAAGAAATTGTTGGAAGAGGACAAGAAAAACTGGCACAAGAAACTTACAAATGCACTATGGGCAGACAGACTTACTACAAAGAGATCTATTGGAACTAGCCCTTATGAGTTGGTTTATGGCATGGAGGCTGTGTTTCCTTCATCTTTAGGAGTTCCTGTAATGAAATTACTGCAAGAAGCTCAGGTTGAACCAAATGTCATTCAAAGGAGAATAAATCAAACCATCCATTTGTAGCAGACAAGAGAAGAAGTGCATCAAAGATCCCAAGTGTTACAAGAAAAACTCAAGAAAATATTTGATAAAAGGACCAAAGCAGAAGACTTCTACATTGGAGACAAAGTTCTAAGGTGGGATTCCAAGAGAGAAGACAAAGGAAAACATGGGAAGTTTGACTTCCTGCGGAAAGGGCCATTTATCATCCATGCATTGCAAGGGAATAATACTTACTTTCTGAAAAGCTTGGATGGTATAGAAACAAAAGAAGGACCAGTGAATGGTCGAATGCTGAAACATTACTTTGATCTAGTTTTTTGATGTATCCTGACTCTAACATGTACATACAATATTTTTAATAATGTCATAGTTTGGATTGGATAGTAACTTGTTGCAGTTGAAGCCCGAAGAGAAGGACCTAAGCTTAACAAGTGTGTTGTCATACATGTAATAAAGCAACAAGCAAAGGAAGATTTTAGAACAAAGTAAAAGTTACTCATAAGGCCATCTGACCTGTTGTTCTTGACTTTCCACCAGGGGAAGCCATCCCCAAGTGGAGCCACTGTTATACTCCTATACCAATAGGTGTCATATTTCATGATTCACTGGCTAAGCTCTGTAATATGTTCATTCATTTTCTTTCTGTAAAGGTTTCCATATTATCAAAAAATAAAAAAAAATGTAAAAAATCTAAAGAGGGTATACCCTAAAAGAAAAATCAAAGGGTGAAAAGAATAAAATGGTCAAAAAAGTGAAAAAATGAACCCCAAATAAAGAAAGACCAGGAAAGTGTGCAAGTCCAAAATGCCACTACTTTTTCATTTTCTGTAAATAAAGCATTGTGTGCAGTTTGTTGAACTTTATGCCACAATTGATGAATGGCCAAACAACTTAATCTTGGCTAGTTTATGTTTGAATTTCTTGTTTTAGAGATAGAGAATAAAATCTGACCAAACTGTTTAATCTTGGCAGATAAGTAGATAGGTAGAGAAGCAAAGGAGCTCAACTGTTTAATCTGAGCCCTTGGAAGTAATAAGTGCAGACTTAGGTAGGCTTGCCATGCAAAGAAAAGAAAAGTTGATAAGAGTTTGCTAGTCTAAATGCACTCTAACAAAGAAGAAAAAATACTAGGCCAAAGTAGGTAGGGTAGGTAGACTAGTGTTGCAGAATGATACTTGTTATGGATCATGTCCCTCAAATGTGTTAACTTTCACTTCTATCACAAGTGCAATGCTGGACGTTATACCTGATGCAGTTCAAGCGAGGCAAGGTTTCATGACTAACTCCCCTTCATACTTTTTCCTAAAAATCATTCACTAACTTCGCCAAAGGTATTAAGATCTGCTTAATATCACTCACAAGCCACTCATTCCATTTCATCAATTGCCTAAGTAAAACCCCATTTTACTTAGGAGAATAGCCCTATTTCTCATATAAAATCACTTTTCCCTTTTAGCCTAAGTTTTTAACATTATAGCTTAGCACTTTCCATTTTTCAAAGTCCATATTAACTTTTAACACATATTATTTAAATCCCACTTTATTTCCCAAATCTCCGTATTATGTAAATATATATCAAAAAACCCCAAAAATATTAATATCCCACCCCGGTCGATTACGACCATATCACTATATAAACGAGGGATTAATGGTTTATCTGAAACCTATTAATAACCTCCCCACCCCGCACAAATAATGGGTTAATTAGCCGCCCGGGTTAATTAAAAACAAGCCCCGAACCAACAAAAACAGTGCCGATATGATTAAAACATGGTTTAATATATCGGGCCCACAGTGTTAACCTCCCACCATCTCTGATGCCCGTCCGCCGTCAGATCTTCGCCCATCCATCCGACGGTCGATGATCATTTCGCGACTACCATAACCGCCAAACGTTAACACGCGGGGAACCGGTGGTTTTGCCACCATACCAAGGACACACGTCGCGCTCTCGCTATGCTCGCTCGCCCTCCGCCCGAAACCACCCAGCCCCAAAAGCAGTGCGGGCAAAACCGCTTACCACCGCCCTCCGCTGACATTATCTGCTGATGTCCTCCGTCCCGTGCTGACATCACCCGCCACGTCACCTACCCCGTACTTCTGCTGACATCATTCGTCCTCCAAATCAAAAGTTCCCGCCAAAACTCCATTTTGTCAAATAAAAGGGAAAAAGGTCATTTTTTGATATGTTTCTCTGCAAACAGCGCTCCGGACATGATATCTACCAGGTTCGCAGTTCATTCTCAACCGCCTCTGGACCAGAAAAGGCTCCATCGACGAGCCCCATCGCCTGTCAACCGACCCTCCAGTGTATGGTTTCCTCCTCTTTTGACACAGGTACCTGTGAATTTTCCAATACATGGCTATCAACACATCAATTGCTAGGATTTCTCAGCAATCTCCGCAGGAAGTTAGCATACCAGCCATAGAAAGAGCTAAGTGTTATGAATCAAAAGGCGCAGAACAACCTCCAGTGCTCCAAAAACAGGTGTTTTTCCATAGTTACACCGTTACCCTTGGAAAAAGGAAATTTTGGGCGGAATATCAGACAGTGGTGAGCAGGGGTCAGTTCAACATTAAAGAGCATCAAAACAAGTCAAAGAGTATCAGTTCAAGCATTAAAGTGTATCAGATCAGCAATAAAGAGTGTTAGAGCAAAATTAAAAGTAGCAGATCAGAATTAAAGAGCTCAGTTAAGACAGGCAGTCGACGCAAAGTTACTATAAAAGACAGCTGCAAGCCGAACCCTAAAGGCCTGCCTCCAGCACAACATCAGTTATCTTTCTCTAGCCGCTTCTATTTTACTTGTAAACTATTTTAGGTTAAAACTAGATATTATCTCACAACTGTTATGAGATATAGGTTGTACATATTTTGTTGTATAAATACCCCCTCCATTGGAGTATTGGGGTGGTCTGTGGTGTGTGGATTTCCTAGACTCTGCTGTAACACTGACTTTTTGGAATAAAGAGCTGTTGGAAACATCTGTTGTCTAGCCATACTAGATGAAGAATTGAAGCAGAGGACTTGTCACAGAATTCTTGAATCAACCTCCGGATCAATAAATCCCCTATATCTTGTGTCTTACAGTTTTCTTGTTTATTATATCATCCGTGTTTCATAATCTGAATGATAAAGAAAATAGTTAACTTCAGAATTTGCTTAATCGCATTCTATTTTCAGTCTTTATTGTTCTCTATGTTTTCTCCAGAATTAGAATAAACAATGAACTCTTAATTGCTCCTGTTTCCTGGTTCTTTCATGTTGATTATTTGCTAAGGAATTCTTAACTGCTCCTTATCAGTAATCATCCATTTTCCCTCTTTCAATATGTTGAAGGATTCTTAACTGCCCTTCACCCATTTGAGCTCATTCCATCTGTTTTCAGCTCTTTATTTTGTTCCTTGTTTGACTACCTTGCTCTGTGAAGCCATCCTCTGTTAAGAAACCAAATCCAGAAAGCCAAATTCTTTGACTCCATCATGCCCAATGGACTGAACTATTCTGTTTTACCTCTCTGTTCTATGGAATCTCACCACCCAAACTCAAAGCAAAACCCTTGAACTTCATAACTAGCCTAATACCTTTAAAAAACAAAGTTAAATCATAAAGAGAGAGCCCTCTCTGGATACAGATTGGCTAAATTCTGTATCTAAAAGATTGGTCTGTGGTTACCTCGGCATTATTCCATTTCTTACAACTTTTGGGAAAAACCTGAGTGATAACAGGCTCCCCCTTGTCCCCTGTCGTTGTTAATCTTTTTATGGAAGATTTTGAATCCAAAGCTTTAGCATCTGCCCGTCTCCTTCCCAAGCTTTGGAAGAGATTTGTAGATGACACTAATGTCATCTAGTCTCATGGCCAAGAGGAGTTGAATCTCTTCTTCAATCATCTCAACAGTCAATCCTCCACCATTAAGTTCACCATGGAACAAGAGGTTAATGGTACCTCCCTTTCCTTGACATTCTTATTTCGAAGAATTCTGATGGTTCCCTTTCCCACCAGGTGTTTCAGAAGAAAACTCACACTGAGAAATATCTTCATGCTAGTTCCCATTATTTCCCAGCGCCAAAGTTGGGAATTCTCAACACCATCGCTACTCATGCCCTGAGAATCTGCGATGAGAAGAGCTTCGAAAGAGAGAAGTCCCATCTCATTAATGTCTTTGTTTAAAATGCTTATAGCAGACACCTTGGTCAGAAAGCCTTCCTTAAAGCCTTCAAGAACTTGGTGGTCAAAAAAGAACCTAAAAGTCGAATCCTAGGGGTCCATATGCCTTTTATCCAAGGGACCACTGATAATATTGCTAGGATTCTTAAGAAGCATAATGTCCCTTCGACCTTCAGACCCCTTAAGTCCACGAAATTCCCTCCAATCAGTAAAAGATCCCATCAACCCCAAGGACATGAAGGGTGTCTATATGATTCCTTGTTCTTGCGGAACCCCCTATATTGGTGAGACTGGGTGCTCCATTAATCAAAGGATCAATGAACACGCAACTGACCTAAAACATGGGAGAACCAAGTCCTCTGCACTGGCAGAACATGCAGAGAAAACTAAACATCATGTCTGTATTGAGGAAGCCCGAGTGATTGCTAAGGTTTCGCAATTTCATCATTGTAAATTTAGGGAAGCTATTGAGATTGAAAAAAGACCTAGTAACCTCAATAGGGATGACGGTTGGAAAATCAGTAGTTGCTGGATCCCTGCCCTTTCTTCCCAGTCATATCTCCCCTCTTCAACGCCTCCCCCCTCTATTAATGACTTGAACTAATATCGTAAATTACTATTCTGATGTATATTCCCCCCCCCCCTCTCCCTCTTTTTTGTTTCTCCTTAGATAACTTATTGAATAAGTTAGATTAAAATGTTTCCTAGAACCATTATAGATGAAATATTACTATTATAATAATATAATAATAATTTAACAATGTTTAGCTATAATTTAAGGATAATATTAAAGCAATACTATTGATATTGACTAGGATTAATAATTTTATTAATATTATACATTGGTAATTTTATTGAGATTACCATTTTTTTTTTCTAAGTAAGAGTAATCTATTAAAAGAAAATAAAAAGGTATTTACAAAGGTGTTCTGGCTGTGAAGGGACACAATCTATCTTAGCATGCTGCCATTTAACTAGATCTAAGACTGCCGCAACAGAGGGGAAACTAGTTTGAAAGAGAAGGAGATGCAAAAAAGAGGACAACACTGGAAATTAACCACAGTTTTCTGAAGAGAGCCAGTAAAACCACATTGTAACCCCAGCTAATCTACCCAGGAACAGGCGACACCCATAAACCCAGCAATACATCTGTTGGGTCCCTATAATACTAGTGATTACCCCATTACTATTGTAGTTATACCCCTTATTTATATTGTTGTGCCCCCATTACCCCCATATTGTTATTAATGTGCCCATAGAATCCCTCTATTGTTATTTTTGTGGCTTTATATTATTATTGTTAGGTCGGCTGGATTATATTGTGGCTCCATAGACTCCTATATATAGAAAGGAGGTTTTGTCATTTGAATCATCCAAGAATTGTTCATTTATGTAATGTAAAGGAGGTTGCCCCCTCGAAGAGGCTGAATTCTAAGGCGTGGATCTCTCTTTTCTATCTTTTTGTGAGTTGGTTTCATAACATTTGGTATCAGAGCTTTGGATTCTAGGGTTTCGCTGCTCCAAACAGGTCATCGTGGCATTTTCGCTATAACTTTTTTTTTCTGTGACGTTTCAGAAGTCGCAAAAAAAACCCATTTGAGAAGAATTGGCGCTGAACCTTGGGTCCGAATTTCAGAGCTTTTCGCGCGATATTTTCGGAGATATGATCTGAGGAAGTTGGCCTTTTTGCAGACTCCTGAATTACATTCAAAACAGGTGACCTGGGGAAAATCGTCATAACTCTCTCTCTGAGGATCGGATTGAAATTTCGTAAAAAGGTACAGAAAGAGGACGGACTGTAGTTTCTTGTATGTGTTTTTCAGATTCAAAGGTTGAAACAGTGACTCGTGGCACGTCGTACAAGTTCGCTCTACTGAACCAGTCTAAAAGCAAGTCACTGTGGGAGATTTCACATAACTCTTCCTTGGAGAATCCAATTTGGCTCAGACTTGTGGCATTGGAAAGAGGACGCAGAAGGCTACTACAGGTTGCAATTTCAGAACTGGATGATCCGAAATTACAGAGATACATCAGATTCAATATCAGGCTTCTATAAAGTGAAAAAAGGTGTGTAGTTTTTTTTTTAAATTTTTGTGTAAGCTTGGTTTAACGGAATTCAAAGGGCATAGTAAAGCATTATTATCGGTAACTGATGCCCCGAGGAAAGAAAATGCAAACACCTAGTAAGGAACCTGAAAGCTCTAGCATGACTCATGAAGAAGAGGAAGAAATGCTACATGATATATCAAAATTACAAGAACAAGTGCAACAAATGTCACGCTCACAAAAGCTAACAGAAGCTAAGATAAGTGGCGTGGAATCTAAGATAAAGGGCATGGAAGCTAAGATGGATGATTCGAAGACAGATTTGAAGAGAGACATGGCAGATTTGAAGACAGATATGGAAGAATTGAAGAAGTTGCTACAAGAAAGGGTCACTAATGGTGAAAAGGTAGTAAAGGAAACTCATGATGAGAACAAAAGAAATGTTAATCATGATTCCATAGATCTAATGTTGGATCGAAGACTCACCATGTTCCAAAAATCGATATGAGGAAGTTTGATGGCAAGGATCCCGCCACATGGATATTACAGATGGAGCAATTCTTCGATCTCAATAATGTGCAAAACACACAAAAGGTACGTATGGCAACTTTATATTTGGAACCAAATCAGTTTGTATGGTATCAATGGCTTTGTTCTCGTAAACAATTTATCACTTGGGCAATTTTTACGGAAGAATTGATAGCACATTATGAGGATACAAAAAGCAACACTTTTTTTAGCCAATTGATAAGTCTCAAACAAAAGGGTTCAATAATGGAGCACATTGAGGAGTTCCAAAAATTGAACATAAGGGTAAAAGATATTCCAGAGGAGCATAGGATTGATGTGTTCATAGGGTCTTTAAAGGATAATATCCAACATGATGTGCGCCTTTGGGAACCTGATTCATTAGAGAAGGCATTCAGGTTAGCAAGAAAAATGGAAAGCAAAATTATGGCAACTAGGAAGCATACCATTCACAACTATAAAGACGGAAGTGTTGTTGCCCATAGTCTTCCACAACCTACAAGGTTGACACCACAACAATTGGAAGAAAAAAGAGCAAAAGGGCTTTGTTACAATTGTGATAGCAAATACACAAAAGGTCATAAGTGTGCTGAGAAGAAATTATTCTACATAGATTGTGAAGAGGAAGAAGAAAAGGAGCAAGAAAGGTCAAAAGAAGAGGATATATTCCAGGAACAAAGCCTAGATGAAGAACAAATAAATCCGACCATATCTTGTAATGCATTGGCGGGAATTACCACTCCTCAAACCATCAAGATAGAAGGACAAATCAAGAAGAAAAAGGTAATAGTGTTGATTGATTCAGGAAGCACCCACAATTTTATTCATTGTAGGGTAGCAAAAGAATTGAATTGCTTCCTATATCCAGCACCAGAGTGTCAAGTGATGATTGCAAATGGAGGAACAATAAATTGTTCTGGAAAGTGCCATAATATCAAGCTATCCATGGGAGAATATGTATTGACTAGCCCAATGCTTTCCATTCCAATGGGAGGTGCTGATGTTGTACTAGGAGTCCAATGGCTACAATCCTTGGGTACAATAGCTTTTAATTTTCAAGAACTTTTCATGAAATTTTCTGTGGAAGGAAAGGAAGTTGAATTAAGGGGTATTGCAGGGAAACCAGGAAAGATAATCAGCTCTAATGGCATGACAAAGCTTCTAAAAAAGGAGCAAAGAGGTGTAATTGCACAATTATGTTCGCTAGATGTTTCCACATTGGAATCATCTATTTCTCCAGATCTCCAAAAAGTCCTGGACAATCATTCCAAGGTATTTGAGACTCCCAAAGGTCTTCCCACCTATGCGTGATCATGATCATGCTATTCATCTGATTCCAGGAAGTGTTCCTCCAAACATCAGGCCGTACAGATATCCATATGTCCAAAAAAGTGAAATTGAACGTATGGTTGCAGAAATGCTAGAGGCTGGTATAATTCAACCGAGTCAAAGTTCTTTCTCAGCTCCAGTAGTATTGGTGCACAAGAAGGATGGATCATGGCGCATGTGTCCAGATTATAGGGAGCTCAACAAGCTCACTATTAAAGATAAGTTCCCCATTCCTGTCATTGATGAATTACTGGATGAATTGCATGGATCAATTTACTTCACCAAGTTGGATCTTCGTTCGGGATATCATCAAATCAGAATGAAGATTGAAGACATTCCGAAAACGGCATTTAGAACTCATGAGGGTCATTATGAATTTTTGGTCATGCCTTTTGGCCTTACCAATGCACCTTCAACATTTCAAGGTTTGATGAATTCAATTTTCAAACCATTCCTTAGAAAATTTGTGTTAGTATTTTTTGATGATATACTAATCTACAACAAGTCTTGGAAGGATCATGTTGAACATGTTGACAGGGTGCTACAACTATTGGAGGAGAAACAATTATATGCAAAAAGATCCAAATGTTTCTTTGGAGTCCAGGAGGTGGAATATTTGGGTCATATTGTATCTCATGAAGGAGTTAAGGTAGACCCTAGCAAAATTAAAGCCATTAAGGAATGGAAAATCCCCACATCCATAAAGCATCTGCGAGGATTTCTTGGGTTGACAGGGTATTATCGCAAGTTTGTTAAGAATTATGGGAGAATAGCAGCACCTCTAACAACATTATTGAAGAAAGATGCATTTTCATGGACTCCGGAAGCAACAAAGGCCTTTGAACATCTTAAAGAGGCAATGTGCCAAGCACCGGTCTTAGCTACACCGGACTTCACAAAAACCTTTATTGTGGAATGTGATGCTTCAGGAAATGGAATTGGTGCTGTTCTAATGCAAGATGAAAGACCCATTGCTTTTGAAAGTCGTCCAATCAAGGGAAAGTTTTCTAAGAAAAGCTATTTATGAGAAGGAAATGTTGGCAATACTCCATGCACTTAAGAAATGGCGACCCTACCTAATGGGAAGACACTTCAAGGTAAAAACAGATCATGATAGCCTTAAATACTTTTTAGAACAAAGATTATCCTCTGAAGAGCAACAAAAGTGGGTCACAAAGATGTTGGGTTATGACTTTGAAATCATCTACAAAAAAGGGAAGCAAAATGTGGTGGCAGATGCACTCTCAAGAAAGGATGAGGATGTGGAAGCATTGTTGTGCGCATTTCTATTATCCAACCAGATTGGATAAATGAAGCAAGGGAGGAATGGAAGAATGACGAAGAAGTGTGGGCACTTATTCGAAAGCTACAACAAGATTCCAGTACGTCTGATACATTTAGCTGGAAAAATGATTCGTTATGGTACAAAGATCGCTTATACCTCTGTAAGAATTCCCAGCTAAAACAAAAGATTCTTATGGAATTGCACACTTCTCCCTTAGGAGGGCACTCAGGATTTTTAAAAACTTACCACAGGGTTAAGAAGGAATTTTTTTGGGATGGCCTTAAATCAGATATTCAAAAGTTTGTGGCAGAATGTTTGGTTTGCCAACAAAATAAAGTTGAAACAATTAAGACACCGGGTCTATTACAACCTTTATCCATTCCAAGCCAACGTTGGGAGGAGGTTTCAATGGATTTTATCACAGGTTTACCCAAGTCTGAGGGAAAGAGTGTCATCATGGTGGTAGTTGACAGACTTACCAAGTATGCACACTTTTGTGCATTATCACATCCATTTAAAGCCAGTACAGTTTCTACTGCATTTATGGAAACAATTCAAAAGCTACATGGAAACCCAAAGATTATTGTAAGTGACAGAGATCCCATTTTCACTGGAAATTTTTGGACAGAATTATTTTCTTGTCTTGGTACTCAGTTAGCTCATAGCTCATCTTATCATCCTCAATCTGATGGGCAAACTGAGATAGTAAACAAATGTTTGGAAGGATATCTTCGTTGCTTTGTATCTGATAAATAGACACAATGGGTCAAATGGTTGCCTCTGGCTGAATGGTGGTATAACACTTCCTTTCATACAGCAACAAAAATGACCCCATTTATGGCACTTTATGGGTATCAACCACCATCCATCACATCATATTTAAGAGAAAATTCTAAGGTTCAGGCAGTGGAACATCACATCGAACATCAACAACAAGTCCTCCAACTCTTAAAGGATAACCTTGTGTTGGCACAGAATAGAATGAAACAACAGGCAGATCAACATCGCAGTGAAAGAAGTTTTGATGTAGGTGATTGGGTATTCCTACAGCTACAACCATATAAGCAAATGTCCCTCAAGCAAGCTAAGAAGGATAATAAATTATCACCAAAGTATTATGGTCCGTACAAGGTGTTGCAAAAGATTGGTACTATGGCATACAAATTGGAGCTTCCTGCAGCTTCTCGATTGCACCCAGTTTTCCATGTTTCATGCTTAAAGAAGGTTATAGGCGACAAGCTCCCAGTTCAAACAATATTGCCAGAACTTGACGAGGAAGGAAAAATTATATTGGAACCGGAAGCAGTTATAGAAACAAGAACTCGACAGCTACAAAATCGATCAATTTCAGAGTACCTTATCAAGTGGAAGAACTTATCCGCTGAAGATTCCACATGGGAGGATGAGAATTTTATGCAGAAGTATCCTGAACTACTCAAGCGTTGAGGACAACACTTTTTTGAAGGAGAGGGGCATGTTGGGTCCCTATAATACTAGTGATTACCCCATTACTATTGTAGTTATACCCCTTATTTATATTGTTGTGCCCCCATTACCCGCATATTGTTATTAATGTGCCCATAGAATCCCTCTATTGTTATTTTTGTGGCTTTATATTATTATTGTTAGGTCGGCTGGATTATATTGTGGCTCCATAGACTCCTATATATAGAAAGGAGGTTTTGTCATTTGAATCATCCAAGAATTGTTCATTTATGTAATGTAAAGGAGGTTGCCCCCTCGAAGAGGCTGAATTCTAAGGCGTGGATCTCTCTTTTCTATCTTTTTGTGAGCTGGTTTCATAACAACATCTTCATTGTGTCGCCTACGTGGACAAAAAGAGGAATCAAGAGCCAGGAGTTAAATGAAGTGCCACCTGGCATTCGTGATGCGGTTGATGAAATCCTCCGTGGCAGGTTCCTCCACTATCGAGCAGCTCCAATCATCTGGGTTGTCTGGCTCATTTTGGCCCCCGGCCTGTTGCTCGCCTTATTTTCTGCTTGCATCCAGCTACGGGTCCGACACGTTCATCTGCAGGTTCGACACGTCCATGCTGCGCCCTTCCCTAACTTGCGTGTCATTCTGCGGTTCCAAATCCTCATGCAGGCTGCCAACGACGACCTTCCCCTTCCATTTGGTCTGACCACCATGACCACCGTGCGCTCCTTCCTTGTCTCTGTTTCGACTTGGTCCAGCCCTGTGCATCTCGTCCATGGAGAAGGTCATCGGGATACTCTGCTCTGCTTCCTCAGAAAAGAAGATGGAAAGAGTGGCTATGATGATCGGTTTATTGAGGGAGCTTTTGAACTGGAATTGCGTGGTATGGGGGGAGGGATGCGAGGGCAGGGGGAAGGGAACGGAACAAAGGCCTACTCGACCACGACCACTTCTGGTGTTAGGATAGTGGGGGTTTTCCGCTGAAGAAGACGAAGAGTCTGAGGTACTATGCCTTCTGGCGCGAGGCCAAGAGCTACCACCCGGCGAGCCGCCCCGTCTGCTGAGCATATGTTGGCGAACCATGGTGGAATGAAGAGCATGAAGAGCGCTGGGGTAAGCGGAGGGGGGAGTGATGGGGAAATTGGGAGAAGACAAAGGCAGCGTCGTAGAGTTATCCAAGCATAACCAGACAGCATACCAAAACGTAACTTTACCAGACCAGTAGAGCACCGGTGGCTTCCGAAGGATTGCAGAGTTGAGCCTGTATTTATCCTCATCCTTCCTTCCTTGGATTGCACTCACCATTACTCCAGAATTGAAGAGAGCCGAAGCCCAGCTCAGGTTAGAGCATGCGGAAGCGATGGAGAAATCCGTGTGCAGGCTGCGCATATCAAAGCCACCATGATGTGGGACAAAATGACATCCAATGCCTCTGTTTAAACTTCGTCCGGCAACGAACCAAGTGGTACAGGGACAGCAGGTGTCGTTCAACCTTGTTGCACCCCTGTCCCATCGCATTAACTAGCAGTATAAGCACCCACATCCGGGGTATTGAGATTACCATTGACATAACTAACTAAAATGAATTAATATTACATTATTATTTAAATAGTAAGTTTATTACTACTATAACATTATAATATTTTAATAATAATAATATTTAGGACTATTATAATATGAAACATTAATGATAAACGTTATTATAATTAAAAATGGCCTTTGCTATAACTAACTAAATGGGTTAATATCACCCATTATAAGATTATTATTTAAGTTTATAATTTATAATGATAAAAATATTACTGCTATTTTATAATGATAATAATTTAATAATATTTAATATTATTTCCACACTTTTAAATTTATAACTTATAACTCAAAAAGAAAAAAGGTTTTTTAAAACCAATAATTATTAAATGACATTAAAAATAATAATATTATACTAATAATTTTGACCAATCTAACTGTTTCTGTTCAATTATGACCTGGGTCCAATATAGCCGTTTTTTTTCTAGTCAAACCTAACTGTTGGAAAATCTGTCATCCCTATTTAACATGGAGCCTTGATCTGATTCTTTCAACTTGTCCTGATGATGAACCACACTCGTTGGTTCGAAACATGTCAACAAAGATTTTATGATGTGATTTTTGCGAAAATATTTCTATAAACTCAAATTATGGATCATAGAAGCTTAGATTCAAATATCTCGATGTTATGGTGAAAATATCAATGGAGGAGCATCAATGATCTATGTGGAAGAACAACAATGATCTCAATGAAGGTGCAACAATGGTGCAACTGTCATGACCTTTATGGTGCAATAATGATGACCTAAGTAAAGCAACAATGATGATGATAATCTTAGCCGTGACAAAGAAGAGGATTGGTGTCTTGGTCTTGGAGTGGTTATATAGGTCAAGGTCATGGTCTTGGTATTCGTGAATTGATATCTCTATAAGAATAGTTTGTGCGGGTTTTCCTCTCAAAGAGTGAGAGGTTTTGGCCCTGGTAGAAAGCCAACATCTTGTGTCCTTGTCTCTTTTTCTTTTGGGAAATATTTGATGAACTAAAAAGACAAACTCTAATAATAAGAGAAGATTATGATAATAAGGAAAAGTTAAAAATACCTCACAAATAGTTATCATGACTAGAAGAATCTCATTAACTTCATTTGCCCTACATTATGCAACAAAAAATGTAACTAGTTTCGGTCTTCATAATTGCTATACTCATTTCAATATGTATCCTATGTAACAAAGAAGAAAATAAGAAAAAAAATTATTATTATTAAAGCATGGGTTTCATGCGCATTATTGATGGTCTTCTAGGTAAAAGCATGTTTTTTGTGCTTCCAGGGTTTCTTAGGTCTTAGAATTTATTTTCATTAGTTAATGGAGTCAACATCATGTTTAGAAGACCCTTCTGAGAAATTTTTAATTGTAAAAAGAATTATTTTTGAGTCTAGAAAATCCTGGAATCTCCAAGAGTACAACTCGGCCCTAGGAACATTAAGTAAGCCTAAAGAAGGGAATTTGACCCCTTGAAAAGGCTATATAAAGGAGAAGTTTGACCTCATTTGAGATACACTCACTCACAAGTTCGATCTATAAGAAAGAGTTTGATATGTAGCTAGAAAGGGAAGAAGGAGAAGAGAGAAGGTCTAAAAAAAGTTGGGAGGATGAAATATCTTGTTTATGTGCTCTATATCTCTCACACGTTCGAAGATATAAGGTTTTTGGTGTTGCAGAAGGAGGCCGAGATTGTAGTAGGACGAAGTGCAGAATCTTGTAGCTGGAAGGGGAGAAACATTATATTGACCTCATTGACCTTGCTCTAGGAAGGTCTCAGGAGGAGCTTGTTGGAATTATCACTAATGTGTTTTCTTGATGGAAACTTGCTTGGTATAGATGTACTTGACGTTAACATGATGATAATATGATGATTATGGAACTAATGTAAATATCAAGAATATTGGTATATGTTAGTCTCCTATACCAATAGGATTTCATTTTTCATGATTAACAATGGAAGTGCCAAAAATGTTCATCTTTGGTGATACAAAGGTTCCATCTTTGAGAGAGAAACAGACAGTTAAAAAATGTAAAGAGGGTATGCCTTAAAAGAATAATCAAAAGGCAAGAAAATGAATTGGTCATAAAAAAATAATTGAAATGAACCTAAAGAAATACTAGGAAAGTGGCTAACCAAAATGCCACTGCTATCTTGATGGGTGACCCAACAGTGCAAGCTGGGCCATGCCATGTTTTAAATTGCCTGTTCTAGACTAGAGAATGAATACTTGTTCAAACAGCTCAAGCTTGGCAGATGATTAGCTGGATAGAGAAAGGGAGGAGCCCAATTGCTTAATCTGGGCCCTCGGAAGACATAAGGGTAGACCTAGATAGGAGGGCAGCAAAAAGAAAAAGAGGATTATCAGGGTTTGCAAGGCTAAGTGCACCCATCAAAAAGAAGAAAAAATGTTAGGTGTATTATGCAGGGTAGGCAGTTGAGGGTTGCAGAAATAAGGTCAAGCCACATGATATATGGTAGATCATATCTCATCTCACCAACAAGACAAAAACAGGAACAATGGTCTATATGGCAAAATATCAAAGCATGTCTAACTTCCCTCATTTCCCTTCAAAAGATTTCTTACTGACATCCCCTTGAGGACTTTAGGATCTGCCTAAACAGTCCTCCCTGTACTACTCCTTTGTCAAAACCATTGCAAGTTGTGGCCTTCTTCTTCAAAAGGAAGCCACATTTCTTGTGTAAAGTCATCACTTCACACTTCATCTGTCTTTGGTTTCCCACCTTCACCACACATACCCATATTAACTCCTAACCCTATTATATAGCCCCCTAAGCACTCCCCACCCCTATTTCTTACAAAAAACTATAGAAAATTTCCAAAAAATATATTAAATATCCCCCCCCTTTAGCATTATAGCTAAATAACATGTCATGGGAGACATTAGTCCATCTGGGACTATAGTCAACCCTTCCTAGTCCTTACCCCGGAATTAATCTAACCTCTGGTTAAATTAATAGCCTATTCCTAAACCACAGTTCACCTTAAACCCTTGCAAAATAATACCCCCCTCAAAGTTAAAACCCAAATGTTTTGGTAAAATGGTTAAAGGGCAGTTTCATTATGTATTGCGGCACCCGCGCATACATAAAAGTCAAACCATAACCCACCCGATCCAAAGTTTGGGCCCGCGCCGTAAAATATTAATTAAACGTAGGGCGGGTCCCGCTTCCCAAACTTGCGCGCCACACACCGGGTCCCCGCCAGCCGTTGATCTCCCGCCGGGCTTGATCTAACGGTGGGCGGGCGATATGGGCCATAGATATGCCGCCATTTAACGTCCGGGGGATGGGCGGTATTGCCGCCGTACCCCCGCCACGTGGCGGCAGCCCGCGGTGTTCGGAGCCCTCCCCCCCGAAACCACCTTTCCCCAAAGGCGGTGCGGGGAAACCAGAAACCGCCTCCTGCATTCCGCCGCGCCCGTTACGTCGGTACTTCGTCAGCGTGACGTCACGCCCGGGTCCCCGCCACTATTCCACGTCGCCGCCATTCTGTCCTGCCACCCCTGCATTCCGCCGCCGTGTCCCGCCAAGCTGGCATCCCAGTCAGCATCCACGTCACCATCCGTACCCGGGGCCCGCTGATGACGTCATGCTGATGTCATCGCGGGAAAGCGCCAAAAGCGCTAATGCGCCAAATTTATGGTTAAAAAGGCCAAAAATGACCGTTTCTTGTCATTTTCACGGATACAAACTTGGCCGCGCTGTTCTGCTGATAACCGCCAACCACCTCCGGATTTCAAATTTCGCCTGCTGCGGACGCTGCCTCCCATCAATTCAACAGTCTCCTCCATCTTCTCATCAATTCGACGACCTTCGGCATTGGCTAAACCAGGTATTTGCCAAAACCAACCCGTTTGCCCGTGTTCTTACCATTTCTCTGCAAATTTCTCCACTAAATTGCCTAAGAACTCCTAAATTAATGGTGTTGACCAGTTAATGTTAGCCTAAAAGATTCTAAAGCACCCCCTGTTCAAAATAACCAGGCACCATACATAATTGCACCGGTGCACAGTCGCTTTCGGGCTTAAAATTCGACTCACTCTCCCACCTACCCAGCATTGTTCCCTTTTGCCGAATTTTTGATTTAAAGACCCCATTATACCAACTTATAATCCTTCTCTCCTCTGCAATTGCCCTCACTGTCCATAAATCCTGAGAATTCACCAGAAGAAGCCAGAATTTAGTCAACTCCTTCAAGTTGCTCCTTCCAAAAGGCAACTGTGGCCCCAGCTGCATTCATTCTGCCACCTCACTTCTAAAGCCTCATAAGCTATCATATTTAGATTGTTACACTAAGAAGCTACACTCTATAATCAAGACCTGGAAGTTTTACAAATGGCTACACCATCAGCTCTCAGTGTCACTCCTATGAATCCACCAAACAAGGAGCTTGAAGCCATGCCTCTTGCTGACAGAGATTACCTCATCCAAGACCTTGTGGGTGACAGGAACCATCTGCAGACCTTCCGCCAATTAAGAGACAGCTATTTGAGCAACAATGACACATATGGGATATGGGAGTCCAATCTGCCTTACTATTTCCTCCCATCTGTTAATATTTTTCCAGAAATCATCCGCTTATGTGCTAAGAATTATGATCCAACTCAGAGAACTGTCAAGTCTCCATCTAGGAGCATACTTTTCCACATCAATCCTGACTCCATCAACCAAATGCTCAATTTCAAGCAGACTCAGCTGCTGTTTCCCTTCTCCATGAACTATTTGCTGGATGCAGGCGCCAAACTTTCCACTGCTGACATTGAGAAGGTCACCAAGACATTCATGAGGGCAGACCGCCAGCCTACAGGGCCACCTCCTTTCTTGTATGTCCATTTCACTGATGTAGGCAAGCTCCTAGTTGATATGATCTCCTATGTGCTGGGCTACAAAACCAGTGAGCACATTGATGAGACAGTGCTGGTATTATTAGCTGCTTATAGCCCAGGCCAGCCTCCTGCTTACAAATATAACTTTGCCAAGTTTATAGCCAACAAAATACATGACCAGCTCTTGAAAGTTGATAGGGAGGGTGTGTTCAAATATTCATCATATATCTACCACTTATTCATGTATTATCAGTCAGAAGTCTTTCAATGCCCCATTAAGAAATTGGATTCCAGGGGAGAGAGGAGGTCTGTTATCTTCTGGTCATCAGTTTTCCACCAAGTTCAAGATTCACCATACTCTTACTGTGAGTTTATTGACCAATTTGTTTACCCAGTCTCTTGCCTTTTGATGAGATCCCCTCCTCCCAGACTATCATTTGAGATCCAGAAAACTTTGCAGCTGTCCAAGAACTATAAAATAGGTGACTGGTACCTATATCAAAACCACACAGTCATCAGAATCTATGGCTGTGAGCTCTGTCCATATAGGCTCCCAAGATATGTACCGATGAGATTGTTCGCCTTGGAATACTATAGGCAACTCATTAGCTCTGACCTCACCCACTTTCATAGTGCCAAGAAGAAAGCCCACCTCAAATTCAAAGACCATATGGGCCCCTTTATCATGAATAAGAAAGAAGGTTGGCAAGAGGCTGATCAAAACCTCAAAGATAAATACAAACTAAAGAGAAGCTTCTGGTGGGTCCCTTATGACCTCGAAGGCTTCATCAGTGCTAGAAGAGTCAAATACAGGCTGCTAGGGTATGATCACTATAAATATCCACACATTGAGCAGTATGCCAACCAAGATGAATGGTTGCAAGGCACATTAACTGAGGAACTAACTCAAGAAGAAATAATGGAAAGAAATGTCAAGGATTTAGAAAAAACTCTTGACTTAGATTCTGTGCAGCAGGTAACTTTCAAACAGCCACATCCAATTGGAGAAGGTACATCCACTGCTGCAACCAAACCAGCCACCCAAGGACCATCTACATCAGCAACAGCTACAGAAAAGGGCAAGGGAATAATGGGTGTAGAAGAAGAAGTAGTCACAGAAAAGCCTGCCTCCTCAATTGGGCAGCAGCAAGAACAGACTCCTCCACCACAAACAGAGACAGAGGCACCAGTAGTGCCTGCCTTACAGACCCCTGCACATGAGGAAAGAGGCAAGAAACGGGACCGAGAGGAGTCCACACCTGCTAGTGGATCCACTCAGCAACCCGAAGCCAAAAGGCAAAGGGTTGATTCTCCGGTCATAGAAGAAATCAGTGAAGAGATCCTTGAGAGCCCAAGGAAAGAAAGAGAGGATAGCCAGCAGACAGCCACAAGCTCTTTTCAACAAGAGCAGGAAAGACAACATGGCATGGAGGTATCCTCCTCCACACAGCAGAGCAAGAAGCCATCCAGTACCAAGGCCACCTTCAAAGAAATTAAGGCACAGAATGAGCTGCTAAGAGTGCAGTTATATAAACAATTTCTCAAGGCAACACCGGCTAAACAAGAAAGGCTAATGGCAGCATATGATATTCAAGAGGAAAAGATAATCCTCAGCCATTTTAAGCCCAAAATACCGCAGCCTCACTCAGCTGCAGATTTTGTTAAAACAAAGTTAGAAGTCATGGCAAAAGACATCCACCCCATGGATCAGATAGAACTGCATAAGCAAACAGGGGAAATGGTCTATGCCACATTGGTAGACAGGGCCACAATGGCCCATGAATTAAAAGAATCTCTAAAGAACACCAATACTCAGCTGGACTTAGAGAGAATGTCCTCCACGGCCAAAGACAACAGAATCAAAACACTGGAGGACATTATTGTGGACTTAGGACATGATCCTAAGGATCCTAAGGGTGTGAGGGCCCTTATGAAGAAGAAGGATGATGACATCGCTGCATTAAAGAAGAGACTAAAATTGCTTCCTACTGAGCACCCTCAAACAGGAGAATTGCAGAAAGAAAAGGAAGCTGAGGATCAATTGGATCTGATGATGCAGCTGAACCAAAGAGTGATTGACCTGGAAGGGGAGCTAGAAAAAGCACTCCAAGACAAACAAGGAGAATCAACCTCCCAACCTCCTCAAACTGCCCCAACTACTGCAGCAACTACAGAGGCAGCAGCGACCCCTGCAACGACTACAACAACAACAGATGCGGCAGCAGCAACAACAACAGCTCCTGAGGCTAACATAAGCCTGGATGATTTGACCAAAGCTGTCAAAGAACTGGAACTGCAGGCTACAGAAATCAAACAAGCCAAAGAGAAATTGGCAGAGCTGGAAACTAAGTATGATAAATCTAAAATGACAGTAGCAGAGCAGACCAGAGAGATCAAGGCCCTAAAGGACAAAATAAAGGCCTTAGAGAAGGAACTAAAATTAGAAAATACTCTGGCAGAAATAAAAAAGATTTTGTGGGCCCGGATTGACCACTCCATTACCAGAGAGTGGAAGTCAATCAAAACAGTGCATGAGCAGATGGAATTAATAGGCCAAGCACAAGCTGAAAGCCAAAAGGCCAGAGCAGCACTAGGGAATAAGCCTGAGCAAGCCAACAGGATGATACATTTTCTCAATAATCACACCAGGGAGGAGTTGGCAGCCCTGAACATCAACAACAGAACAGATGTTGTTCTAACAGTTAAAAAAGTGCTGACCCTCAGGAATTTTGTGCAGACTGTGGAAAGAAAATGTCAGGAAATGCAGGCTGAGGTGGATGACTACAAGCTTAGAATGGGAGCATTGCAAAATAAAGGATTTCCCAGCCTATTGACCGGCACAGGAAGACTGCTCACCCGTGAGAAATATGCTACTAGGATGACAAATTTTATTGAAAATCAGATCACAGCATCCACCAGCACCTCTGAGGAAACAGGACCTCCATCAGGGCAGAGCCTTTATGACAAACTTGAAAATCTATTCTACATTGAGCATGAGATTAACCACTTATTTGAGGTCCCACCAAATTTTTACAGGTATACAGAGGCAGATGAAACCTTGATAAAAATACGAAGACACCAACTGCCCAAGGAAGATTGGTGGCAAGCAATGCTGCAAATTCTGCCTCAATAATCTCAGTTTAATCTGTCCTAATCAGCTTCAGGTCAGCTAAAGTTAAAAAAGCAGTATCAGGACAGCAGGCAAGGCGGGTAAAATGAGTGACTCAGCATGACATTTGCGACAACAAGCCAAGGCAAAGGAAACGCGCAAGTTTGGGCAACACGGCTCCAGCCGACTCAAGGAGTCACAAAGTCAAACTTTCTGACAAATTTTGGACAGCTAATGCACTAAGCAGTTATTTCAGCATTTACTCTCTCAACTGTAATTCTTCAGGAGTTGGCACAGTATTTATGAGCCATTAATTCAGCAGCTAGATATTTTTGTATCTAAATTTTGTATATATACTTCCCCTCACAACGTATTTGGGGTTGGTGATTTTCTCTCTGAGACAATATATTGTATATTTTCAGATGATCTAATACAAAGGCTGGCAAAGTTCACTGTCTCTTGACTGTCTGATGTCTCAATGATGCTCTGCGTGCTGTTACAGAATTCCTGTGGTGTCTAATGGAACAATAAGTCATCCTCAACTATGTTTTGTTTTTTCATGTTTGTTTAGCTCATATATGTGTTTCACTAACTTGGCAATAGAGAAAAAGAATAGCACAGGAATTGTTTGTCTGCACCCTATGCTCAGTCTCTGTTGTTTAAACATGTTTTCTTCAGAATTAATCATAAACATGAATTCTTAACTGCTCATGTTTGTATTTGTTCTATCCATATGAATGTTATTCAGGAATTCTTGAATGCTCCTAAGTAATGTTCCCACTATTCCCATATCAGCTAACTGAAAGATCCTTGATTGCCTTTCACGCCCTGATTTCATCCCATCAAACTACAGATTTAAAAATTGTTCCATAGACACTTATCTGGCTCTGTAACATAACTCTTTCCCTCAAAGGACTCTCCCAGCAATTAAACATCATGGACTCCATGCCCAATGGCCTAGATCATCCTGCAAAAACATACCTGTTCTGACTGAAATCATCATCCCAACAAATCCAAAGCAAAACCCTGTGCACCATAACTAGCCTAAAATCTCATCAAAACAAAGTTAAATCATAAAGAGAGAGCCCTCTCTGGTTACAGGTAGGCTAGGACCTGTGGCCAAAAGATTGGTTAGTGGTTACCTCGGTCGTATTCCCTTAGGGGTCAAAGGGAACAACCTGAGTGATAACATAATTGGCGACTCCACTGGGGACAGAACGAATTTCTCAACTGCTGTCTGTTTTAGATAGCTGTTCCAGAATTTGAGCAGTCCCTTGATACTTCTGAAAATATTCTCAAAAATACCAAAAACAAATTTGGAAGCTGGCTCCTAAAAAGAGAACCAGGCATACCAGGTCAAATCCTGACCCAAATCCTCCACCCATTTTCAATAATGCTAATTTGATTCCCAAGGTCCTTAGGAACCAAAAGGAACCAGAAGAATTTATGATTCCAGCCCTGAGGTAGTTCATCAAAGTTATATCCCAACCCCTGCTAAACCATCAGTTCATCCTCTCATAACACAGTCTTCCCCCTCTTCCTCATCCACTTCCCAAAACATACTATTCACACCTCCATCCAATACACAAACCGCTATTGTTGTCCCTGTTGTTCCAGTTGTTTCCCTTCTACCTGTTGTCCCATTGATCCCTGTAAACATGGCAAATCGTTATGCCCCCCTTCAGCTACCTGGTAATCCTGGGGCTATGCCTCAGGACTACCAAAGTAAGATCACTTATTTTGATGGAACCAATACATATACTGCCTTACAACATACCAAGAAAATGCAAGATTACTTTGAAAACTATGAAATAGACGATGATGATGTGAGAATGAAAATTTTTGTCCAAAGCTTAACAGGTGAAGTGAGAACTTGGTTCAGAGCACTTGCTGCAAATTCCATACCCAACTCGGCTGCTCTTTATCAATCCTTCCTGAACAGATGGGAAAAGAAAAATGACCCTCTACATATTTTATCTTAGTATGACACTATAAGGAGAGGCCCATAGGAGACTGTCCTAGATTATTGTGCCATATTTAACAATGTTTATGATGCCATTCCTCAAAATCTTAGGCCTCCACCTGATTTAGCCTTAATCAAATTCCCGGATGGGTTTGATGCTGATATGGCATATCAACTAAGGGAAAGAGCCCCTGCGACCCTGGCAGACATGCAAAACATAGCTGTAAGTGTAGAGGCTAATCTGATTGCCAAAAGAAATAGGGCAAGAACTGAAAGGAGAACCACTTTTAAGGAAGAACCCTCAGCATTTGAGCAAAAGCTAGATGCAATCATCAAAGGCATGGACAGACTTGGGGACAGGGTTGAAACCATAGAAAGAAAATCATCATGGGAAGGACAACCAAGTACTGCTAGAAACCCTAATTTTAGGAAGAATCAAAATCCAAATGTTGGAAGGACTGATCCTGACCAACATATTAGACCTCCGTTTCAAGAAAATTATGCTGAGGCTTCAACATCTAGCGAACCAACCGAGGATCCTCACATCAACCTAATGGGTCTAGACAGTGAACATCAGGTCTTTTTAACACAAGAAGATCAAGAGGTTTATAATTGCAATCAATTTCAAACCAAGTCAGGAGAATCATTTGACTTTAGGGAAGGTTATGATGTAGCAGTATATGAGGGTTATAAACAGTATAAACTGAGGAGTAGAACTATAGATGTACCTGAACCTCTTAAACCAAAGGACAGTAATCAGCCAAAAAAGACTAAGGATAAAACTATTCTCCTAGAATCTGCTGAGAAAACAAAACCCCATCCTGCACAAGTCACCGTGGAGGATATATCAGACCAACAACCCTCTGAAAACCACTCAGCCCCATCCCATCCTTCAAAAGCAAGTTCAAACACCATTCCTGAAAATAAATTTGGTACCAGTTTCACTCAAAATCATACCAATCATGAAGAAAGGATTACTGAAAACCCAGCTGAAAAGGAAAAATCTGTTGCACTCAATGCCACATGGGACCACATGGGACCAAGTGGGCACCACCTAGGTTAAGGAGAGGGAGTTTAACAACCAATGATGATATTAACCCAGACAAGGAAGGAGCAAGGATGAAAACAATAGTTTTCACTTAAAGGTGTAAAATTGATCCTATGAGATACTAGCCTAGGGAACACCATGGAAAAGTTTGATCTCAGAGCTAGGGCTTGGGATATCTCACAATCCCACCGTCAAAATTTCTTCAAATTTGGAGGAGACCTTGAGGACACACCAGTGCAGTCGAGGCTAGGAGATTGAAACTATTTTGTGGCTACTTTGTTGGGAGAGTGATGCCTAGGTGAAAAGAATGGTTCTTTGAGTGACCACCTATTGGTAGACCAATGCCTAATCCCTTGGGGAGAATGGAGTATAGGAAAATAATGAGGAAGGCCTTTATTTATCAGTCAAGGAGGCCTCAAGGACTACTTCGCTTGGCCTTTAGCGCAAGAAGAAGTGACCTTAAAGCTTTATACTTCACTTTGCAAAAAGAGATAGCGTATTTAGATAAATTCAATGGTATAATTATCCTTAGGAGATTTCATTCAACATACATGGCCCATACATTGAGAGATGCTATATAGAAACAATAATTCTACAGTTTTGCAATTATGCAATGCAACAATTAGCCCTAGTATAGCAAAAATCCCATTCCAATGCATATGAAAAAGTAAAACAAGAATATCATTAAATGTGTGTAATTACATGTAAGAGAACATATCCAACCATCAACATATTTTCCAATAAAGAAGCTCCAAGATAAGAAAGTCCAATCCAAACATCAACATTCATCCATGCTCCAATTCATCCTCCAAGAAAGAAATGTGAAGTTCCCAAGAGAGGGAATGGTCCAATCCAAAGTGATGATCCAAATTGAATTCATGTCTCTCTTATTTATACACATTAGGATTTCGAATTACCTAATTTGAGCCTACATTAGCCCATCAACTAAAATAATGTGCAAATAACTATCTACTGCTAACAATCTCACCATAGTAGCTCATGGAAAAAATAATAAGCCTCCCAAGAGGTTGAACAATCAATAATGCATCTCTTTGGGCTCTCTAAGAGGCCTGGTGAAGAATATGAGTGCCAAAAATGATGAATTGGACTTCAAAAAGTAACGGACAAGGGGTTGGCCCCTTGTTATCCACATAATAAACTTGTGGTGCTCCCAATGGCTGGGAAGGCACACAAGGGATCTCATGGGTCTCCAAGTGAGTTGAATATTCTTGTAGTCCATCTGTAAGGGCTCAAATGATGGTGTAATTGATGCCACACCAACATACAAGTCCTCGATCATCTACCAAGTGCATGGTACAACTGTGAGGCAAGTTGGGCAAAGGTGAATCAAGTGCATCTTCCTCGTCCAATAGGTGGATCTCGAGCAATATCTGAACATATCTAGGGATCCATGGAGTGTTTTCTACTACTATAGAGGCCTATGGCTCTCAACACACACCCTACATGTGTCAATGTATCCCTATAGAGGGTTAGGACCTTGTATAGGGAGACCAAACTGAAGATGGAGGCCACCTGTAATCCTGCATAAGATCCAATGCATCCCCTAACCTTCTAGTGCAAAAAATCATGAAGAGAATCGAGTAAAATAACTTACAAACCATGGAAAACAAGTGGGGACTTCATAATGACATGCCCTTCCATAATCGGCTTTGGCATGTGCTAATGTCTCCAAGCTCCAAATGGGGTTAACCAAGTATCCCATTAGGTGGTTTCTACTTCTAAAGGGGATAATATGTCCAAGGTACATCCTTTTAAAGGTGGTGGCATTTGGTAAAGAGATGAATGGAGTTGCGAATGAAAAGGGGCAGCCCTGGGCCACATGCTTGGGTACAAGGGTAGCCAATAAAATGGAAGCCCAAACTTGGGTATATAGTATATAGTATATAGGAGGGAGAAATCGTGGTACATGAGGTGCCCCGCCATTGATTTTTCCACCCTTCTTTATGCTCATTTTTCCTTTTTATGATTTTTCTTTAATTAAGTGCTCGGGGCTCAAGGGGTAAGAGCATGATGTGTGAGATATAACAGTGGATACCCCTTTTAAGGTAGGGCGGTTCATTTCCCACCAGGGGTTGGGACAATCATGGGTTCCTAAATGATAAAAGAAGCTCATCTAGGGCCTATAGGAACCAGGGTGATGGCTATGATGATGGGGTAGAGCCCATGTATTGGTTTTTTCCCATGTGCTAAATGTGTTTGTCTCGGACACCTTTTTATTTTTGTGGTACATTTTCATATTGAATGTGGCCAATCATGCTTTTGATTTTCTTTTCAGCAGCATCACCCTCTAGGGCATCATTCCAGGCTTGACCCAAGGTGTGGGCAAGGGGAAGGGGAAAGCTAACCCTATGTGGACCCATGTCGGAGAAATGATGAATGGGGTTATAATGAGTGGAAAGGGGGGAATATATGTGGATAAGAGAGCAGGACCACACAACCAAAATCAGAGTTTCCCATGAAGTACCATCCCTAAAGTCAAATGACCAGTAAATAAGATCCCATAGGACTAAAATCCAAGGTTAATATCGAAAAAAGGGGTCTAGGGGACAAGAGCACATACCTAACCCATTATTTCTGCCAAATCCCCCCATTAATCCATGCCTAGAAGTTTCCATGATAATCAAACCACAATACCCAATTACCAAGTGACAAGGCATACCTTTAGGTTCAAGAGGCCCACCTTCAAACATACGATCATGGAATATGGGTGAGGGAACACATGGCTGGATCAGGTGGTGAAGAAGTGGCACAATGAGCTAGTTGGTGGCTGCAAGGGACTGTTGGTTGCCAACTGAGGACCATCCTAGAGAAATTTTTTCTCCTAGGGATATCACCCACAAAATGGTGGGTAACAGTTCTAGTTTGAAAATATGATGAAATGAGGCCTACAAGTTTTGATGTTTTTAGGAAGGTTGATCCAGTGTGAAACATTCTGAAATGTGGTCCACATGAGGTGATGAGGGTTGGAACCTTTATTAAGGGAGTTAAAGGTTCCTTCCAGTGGTAGCTGGTAAATTTGCCCAGGGGGTAGGAGTTGCCTTCTCATATGCACTGGTAAACAAGATCATGGGGTTGTAGCTCCCTTCCAGTGGGAGTTGGAGAATGAGTGGAGTTTGTAGCCTCTTGTAGGTGGTTTCCTGTGTGTTGGTAAGAGTTTGTGCTAGTACAATATGTAATGAAGTTTTTCTTTATAATAAAAGAAGAAGACATAGATGATGTTGACAATGGTTTTCACCCTAATTAGGTTCCCACCTAAATTCTGGTGTTTTATGTGTGTTTCTTATGTGTTTTGATTTATTTGCTCTTAACCGCATACTAGATCATTAATGAATCAATAATGCAATGGTTAAAGTTAACTCACTGATGAATTTATGATAAATTAAGTAATCTATGTATACGTTGTTTTCCTTCACTGAAGTCACATACGCACACTGGTTGCATAAAGAATGATAACATACATAGTTCATAATATGAAATGAAAAGTTAAAGTTAGTTAAAAACAATGATTCCCCCTCCTCCCTCCCCATCTCCGTATTTTTCCTAACAATTGGTATCGGAGCAGTTCCCTCAAAATAAGCTTGATCGCTTAAAGTTTGATCTATCAAAATGAGCAATCAAGAGGGAGTATCTTCTATCAGGCCACCCTTATTTAATGGAACTAATTTTGTATTTTGGAAAGTCATAATGAGAGCATATTTGTAGGCACTAGGAGTTGATGTATGGGCAATTGTTGAAGGTGGATATGAATACCCATCCTCTATTCCCACAAATAATGCAGGGAATAAACAATATGAGATCAATGCAAAGGTTGTAAATGCTATCTTGGGAAGTTTGGATAAATCTGAGTTTGTGAAAGTTATGCAGCTAAATACCACAAAGGAAATATGGGACAAGCTTGTCCAAAGCTATGAAGGTGACACTAAGGTAAAAAGTGCTAAACTTCAAACATATAGAATTTAGTATGAGACTCTTAGAATGCATGATGATGAAAGTATTGCAAGATTTTTTCTTGGAGTAGATGAGATTTTTAACTCAATGAAAAATCTCAGTGACGGAAAAAAAGATGCTACTGTTGTTGAAAATATTTTGATATCACTAACCTCAAAGTTCGATTCCAAAGTCTCTTCCATTAAAGAAACGCAGGATTTTAAGAATATCACTATGGAATAACTCCATGGAATATTGACATCTTTTGAGATGAGAAAAGGGGACACATCAGGTGTTAGAGAAGAAACATTCAAAGCCACACACAAAGGGAAAGAAAAGGAAAATCCCAAAGATACAAGCTACATTTCATATGAGGAAGAAGCGAATTTCATGAGAAAGTTGCGAGTGGGAACTGGTAAATTCAAAGGTAAGCCTCCCTTTAAATGCTTTTCTTGTGGAAGAGTAGGTCACTATGCATCCAAATGTCCATATAAAGAAAATCATGAAAAGGGCAAGGATGTTGACAAGAAAAATGCCAAAAATAAGTTTTCTGCCAAGATTTTTTTATTATTATAATGAAGACAACCAAAGCACATTTGATGACTAGGAAGATTCAAATTTAGATTCTAATAGTTGTTACCAGATACTTATGGCCCTTAAAGATCAATCAATTAGTGAATCAAATAGTTTAAAGAATACGATTTAATAGAAACATTAAATGAAATTGTTAGGCTCAGGAAGGTAAACAAAGAACTAGGAATAAAAGAAAATAATATGTTCAATGAAGTAAACATGTTAAGGATGCAATTGGAGGAAACCAATTGAAGAAGAAAGATCTTAGCAAAACAACTTCAAGAAAAGGAAAACATTGTGAAAAAATAGAATGTGAAGTTGTGACTCTAAGGGAAGATTATGAGAAAATCAACAAATGGGTAAAAACATTTGAATCACTAGAGAAGATTATCAATGAAAAACACTCTACTCTAATCAATATAGGCATTGGATACAATCACATGGCTTCAGATACACAATGTAATAACAATAACCAACATAATGTTGTTCAAAAGAAAACTGAATCAAGTCACACATTTGAAAGGAAATCTCTCATATCAAAGTCAAGACCAATCCCTAGGCATAAAGGATGGTTTCATGGATATTGTTTTTCTTGTAACTCATTTGGGGATAAGGTCACTGATTGCAGGTCAAGAATTTGGAATGGAAGTAGAAGATGGGATAAGTTCCACAATTTTGAGCACAGGATTAGAAATTGCAAGCAGATTTGGAGGAAGAAGGAACATCAGTCAGAGACGTAGGTAAAATTGTCCCTACTGTAGTCAACTGTTCTTAAAAGTATACTTCTAACAATGAATCCAGAAGTAAATGTGGGGTACATAACCTCATTGAGAATTGGTGATAATTTTCAGGTCCATACGATCAATGATGTATGATGTTAGGGGAAGATATGCATGTGTATATTGATGATTCCCTATTCTTTTGATGATGTGTATTACTAACATTGCATCTGATGAAGTAACAATGAAAACGAATAGACATGACATGTTCAGGTGTTGATAAATCTAGGGCATCAAGATTAGGTGATTTCTCTATAATGATAATTTCTTGTGAATGTTTTTAAATTCTTTAGATTAGTATCTTCTCTTTACTTAGATTATTATTATGTTCTTGTTCATCAAACAACTACCAATGCATAAACAATAAAGAGACAAGAGACACAAAATGTAGGCAATCATCTAGGGCCAAAACCTCTCCAACTTGAGAGGAAAACCCAAATGAATTCTTCTTCTTATAGAGACTTGAATTGACAAATACCAAGGCCAAGACCCTTGACCTATTCACCTCTCCAAGACCAAGTCACAAGGCTTATTAGCTTGATCTTTCCTTCCTTGAGTCAATGATGGTCAAATAACTGACTTTCCTTTCCTTCTCGGCTACTTTTCAGATTTTGCCCCCCTACAAATCTCGGCCTCTTTCAGAAGCCCTAGTTGCAGCACGTGGGAAGTGTCACCTCCTAGTTTGTTCCCTCCTTTACTTTAAATGTAGAATCCCTTTTCCTCAACTCGACTTCCTTCGTGACTCTTCTTCTCCCCTAATTCGGTTACCTGAGATGACTGCAATATTCTAGTCTTCTCCTATAGCAGATGACACCTCTCTTCTTCACACATGTGACAATAAATGGCCCTAAAACAAATCCAAAATTGACTCAGATTCTTTTCCCTTCTTCTTCGCTTGGATGGAGGCTCCTCTCATAAGATTCTTGCACTTCTTCTTGCTTCGGACCTTGATCGAAATTATGTCTTTCAAATGAGGCCAAGCTTCCCTATTTATAGTGGTTTGTGCATCCATAATAATTCGACTTGAACTGGAGCCTAGGCCGACATGTCATTCTAGAAACATCCTTAGACCGACATGATGAATAGCTCGTGACAAGGTCTTGGAGGGTTATTGACACATTCAAAATTACTTCTTACAATATGTAACATGTCTTCAACACATGACTTTGACTCCCTAGACTTTATGAATTGTTGATAAAACCTAAAGACTCACAATGGGAGCCTTAAAATAAAATTCCTTGCTCATAAAACCCATGAGACAAGCATTACAGAAATAATTTTATTTTTCTTCTTTACATCAATTACATAAAATCATAATTACATGTCACTATGAAGACCAAACCTAGTTACACTTTTCAACATAGGGGGTGTTGTGGCTATAAAAATTAGTAGTTAACCTTATGTACACATATCTTATGAAAGACGGTCACATATATACGTGGTTTTTTTATCTAAATAGTCACGTATGCCTCTCAATAATGAAGGAGTGGCACAGATTCAGGTGGGCTTCTCATATGCTTCAATCAATTATTATTGTGTTCTTGGTTCTGATATTGATTTGTTGCAGATTGTTAATATGATCATACGCTGCATAGGAATGTTGGTTCATGGTGAGGTTGCGAGTTGTTGCAAAATGTTATTGTTGTTGCTGAAATAGTTCTTTGGTGCATTTGTTGATTGATGAGATGGATTTGATCAAAATTGATTGTGAAAAGTTGGCACAAGTTCAGGGGGAGCATCTACAATGATTCTAATAGTTCATTATTGGCATTATGATTTCTTGAGCATTCCTTGTTGCATGATGGTGCTTATGATGAGTTCATGATTTACTCATTATTTTTTGGCATCTTTCATTGATGAGAAGATATATATGTTGATGTCATTATGTAATGGTGTAATCAATGGTGCATGGATTGCATGTAGTGAATTTATGGATGATGCCTATATGTTGTTGTTAATGTTGTCGTATTCTTGTTGTTGTTTAAAGCTTGAAGATATGTTATGGTCTCTGAAGATGTTGGTTGATGATGTTGCCAATCAATTCTATGATTTGTGATGTTGAAGGTTCTCTTTGTTTTCACATATGTTATTGATGCATGTACATGCTTCCTATGGTGTTTGATATTGCTGCTTGAGAATTGTGTCTCTTCCTATATGTGGAGAGAGTGTGCTGACCTTGATGACATGAGGTCAAGAAGGTGAGTTGCTTGCATAATATTATGCCACAGTTGATTGGTGACATTGCATATTTTATCACGTGATGATGATATTGGAGAAATTGATGCTACACTGCCTTATCTTACAGAGATTCATGAAGATGAGAATGCTCTTGCTTCTATGTTACTGCCATTAGATGATTATATTGTAGATTCCTATATGGTGCATGATGGTTGTTGATGACTATCATGGTCTTGCTACCTCATCGTTGAGGTTCCTGTTTTTGTTTGCGTCATATATGTCTCTTGATTTAAAGGTAATGAAAAGACACATGTTGTAAATCATTGTAAAATTCAATCATGTATGGGCTATTGGTATCAAGTCAAGTCATGTATGTAATCCCATTATTTTTTGACTTTGATGTAAAATTTGGGTCCAATATGTAAACCCAATATGTATGGTGATTGATGTAATCATGGGAGCATAGAGTCATTGATGATATAAAAGGTCATATTTGTTTGAGTCATAAAGCCTTGTACTTTTATTGCATATCTTTAGAAAGTCCAACATATTCTCAAGGGGAGAATGGTCAATATACAGATTTTGCGATTCATATTTAGCATATCAGACTTACAACGATGAGCACTACAAGGAAGTACTTCAGTAAGCTTGGTTTATCCTTTTTCCCTTAATGTCAATTGGGGAGAAAAAAACTTGGTGTTTTGAGAGAAGACTTGGTATTTACAAGTGTGTATGTAGGTGTTTGCAGGTGGTGTTCAAACACCAAAGTGGTTGCCATCAAGTCCAAAGTGGGAGATTGTTGGCATTGTGACTAATGTGTTTTCCTTGATGGAAACCTGCTTTGTATAGATGTAGTTGATGTCAACATGATGATAATATGATGATTATGGAACTAATGCAAATATTAGGAATATTGGTACAAATGTGACAAAATATATGGACAAAGAAATGGAAATTTAGTTACAAATGGATAAAAAATGTGAAGTTTGAGAAAGTATACGTTGTTCCCATGACAAAGGGTCGTGTACATACGCATGTCTTGAGAGTAAAATTTGCATACATAATATGAACCATGGAAATATAGATACCATGTGTCATTACCATGGTATTGGCCCATAGTAATTGGAGTGACATCATTCATTTGATCCCGTCAACAAATACTAACGACACTACTATAGGATTTACCTAAGGTATTGACTAAGAAAAACTATATAAGGAGATGAGGATCAAGGTGCTAAGTTTGCAAGTTATGGGTTATTCATATGTCATTTGATTTGAAAGAGGCATGCACTAGGAAGCAAGGAGATGGATCAGATATGATAGATTTGAAAGTATAGTGAAGACTAATGAATACACTTGCTTGATCTACTTATGGTTGTGTAGTTAATAATGCTAGATCTGTGGTTATAATGATGGTATGATATGAATGTGCTTACAGTAATATGTGATCTTGACAGTGAAGGTTGTGGAATGTGAGTTGTGTTTGCAGCGAAGGTATGATTCAGTAATTTATGATATGTATGTTGGTTTTCTTTTTAATAGACACGTACATACACAGATCTATTTTTGTTGAGTCACATATATATTCTGAGATTTGTTTTTCAGTATGTTGAGATCTGTATGCACGTGTTGCACACTATAAAATAATATATACATAGGTATGTTGAATAACAACCACATATATATTATGAGAAAATCGGATCATGGTTTGTAGTGTTGTTTGATGATAATAGTTGATGAGTTATGTTGTATTTGCCAATGTCTGTCAATGATGTCTTTTTGTATCTGGAAATATCTATATTTTTTGTGCATTGATTTGATCTAGTTGAAATTATTGGTTGAGATTGGTTTTCTTCAGTATTCAATTGGTTTATAGTGCTTCAATGATTCATATTTTGAGATTTGGTATTTCAGTTTGGTATTAACCATAATGTTGGGTGTGGATCCAGTTTTAAAGTTTGATGAAATGAGGCATACAAGTTTTGATGATTTGAGACATGTAGATCCAGTGTGAAACATTCTGAAACATGATCCATAAGAGGTTTTGAGGGTTGGATCCTTTATTAAGGGAGTCAAAGCTTCCTTCCAGTGGTATCTAGTAAATTTGTTCAGGGGGTAGGAGTTCCCTTCCGGTAGGAGCCTATAAATGAGATCAGGGGGTTGTAGCTATCTTCTAGTGGGCGTTGGAAAATGAGTGGAGGTTGTAGCCTCTTGCAGGTGGGTTTCTGCATGCTGGTAAGAGTCTACACCAGTACAATGTGTAATGAAATTTTTATTTATAATCAAATAAGAAGACAAAGACAACAGTAGTAGTGGTTTTCTCCCACATTGGTTTTCCACCTAAAATCTAGGTGTTCTATGTGTGTTTCTTATGTGATGTGATTTATATGTTATTTACCACATACTGGATGGTTAATGAATTAATAATGCAATGGTTAAAGTTAATTCACTGATGAATTTAAGATAAATTAAGTAATATGGGTATATGCTATTTTCCTTCAATGAAATCGCGTACACACTCTGGTTGCATAAAGAACAATAGCGTACAAACCACCCCCCCCCGCCCCCCCCAATATTTTTCCTAACAAAGGTTGGATTAGGGTTTCTAGAGAAGCTGCAAGGCCGAAATTGTATGGTCGAAGTTGCAGGATGAGTTGCAATGTTGAAGTTGGTAGGTTGAAGTTGTTGTATTTAAGCTAGTTGACGCAGAATAAAGGAAGGACTTGAGGAAGGGGGTAGTAGGAGAAGGACTGGTCTAGGTTTTAGGTCTTTTTATTTCATTTGAAGCAAATTCTAGGAAAACAAGAGTTTCCGGGTTTTCCCCTTGGAGGGGTTTTTCCCTAGATGAGAGCCTCATATCTATGTCCTCTATTGTTGTAGTTTATGTTCTTGGTATTTGTTCGATGAAATATGTAACTAAAATAAAACAAGAAAGCTAATAAGTTCACAAGCAAATATGAAGGTTAAAGGAAAATATGATTAATAGTCTCCACTATTGATTTTCCAACATGATATCAGAGCTAAGGTGAACAAGGAAGGTAGCTGGAAGGACACTAGAAAGAATTGTTGATCAAGTCATAGGAAGCTCTCAAAGCCTGAAAGAAAAAGACTACATGGAAAATTGTCTCTTGAAGGGATTTGGTTAAAGACTCGTTAGTAGAAGACCCTTATAATATAGGGTTTCTACATTGAAGGAGATCAAGTCTACATCAAGCTCACATCAAAACAAGATTTGTAAGGAAGAGTGTTGATCTCTCTCCAAAAGAAGATCTATTTTGAAGGCATCTTTAAAATAAGGCATCAAGGATCTTGAAAGCTATTTTTGTTAAAGACTTTTCAAGAATCTTGAAGGCATCAAAGAAGGTTGAAAAATCGTAATCTCAAGTAACATATTATTACATCATGCTTTAATCTTCAAGTCTTATATATTATTTTAGCAAGGAGTGAAATAAGCTCATTGGGACATCAAACTATCTAGAGTGGGAGAAAATAATTGACTTGATACTCACAGAACAAGAAGAATATGTTATTGGGGAAATTATTGAACCTGAGAAAGATAAGACACAATAACTAGAAAAATAAAAGAAAGGGGAATTAAGTGTTGGACACAGATTGTCATTGATGTCAATATGGCAATATTCGAGGAGCAAAAGGATCCAAGAGGAACATAACTCATATATATATCTATATATATATATATATATATATATATATATATATATATATATATATATAGATATATATATATATATATCTATGCATGCATCTAAATAGTGTTCAGGGACCATACATGCCAGAATAGAGCTATCAGAGCTACAAAGGAGCCATATATATACCATACATATATGCCAAAGTACAGGAGAAAACAGAGCTAACAAAGGACGCAGACAACCATTGCAGCAACAGAGGAACAAGTAGAGCTATAAGGAAGTAGACAGAGCGGAGGAGCATATATCATACATATGTGTTTTTACACTATCGGAGGCACAGAACCTTATATATATACATTTATACTATTGGGCCTTTAAAACCCATGTATGCATGCTTTAGCGCTATCGGCAGACAGAAAGCCCATATAGATAGGCTTAACACTATTGGAGGCAGAAGACTTGGCTCTAGGGCAAATACACTATCGGAGGCGGATTGCGGACTTGAAACTCAATACATGGGAGTGTTGAGTTGTATTGGGTCCGGCACATCGCATCGCTATGAGGGGTCTACGTTAACGTCGAGGCCTTACCCTGTGCGACTTTCGATCGCTGATAGAAAGTATCGCATTGGCACTTCAGAAGTGGGAGCTACAATATGTCAAGTGGTCCATTGCGATTGCCGATAGCGATATCACATCGGACCTCCGCCAAGGGCAACTCCCAACTGCGATGCATATCCACGCGGATCTACCGTACATTACAAACATGACTTAATCTATGATCGCATCCATCGCATATCGCAAGACGTAAAGCCTCACCACATTGGACGTGCCGACTACGATACATTATGGACCTGACGGGCATATTAACTATGGTTTAATACCATATCACATCTGGTCCATCGGAGCAGTGGAGGATCAGCCGTCGACCATCGGCGAAGTCATGGGTCTGATATATAATGGACCCCAGGGAGTCAGGAATCGCCGATTGAAATTTAAGTGCAGACCCGATACAGGAATAGGTGCGATTGTAATATTTCCTGAAGTTCGCCTTTTTAGTCTGTTTGACTGTTTTTTAAATCATATTCTCTGTTTAATGGAATTTATGGCTTGCGCGGGGTGTTTTAAGCCGAAAGGCTTAAGATGGTTGTTCCGACAGCTTAGAAGGCTGAACGTCAGTGAAAAGGGGTGAATCATGGCAATTATGATTGCAATCGGGACAAAACATCTTCATTTAACTGAAAGAACTCTGTGTATGCCACAATCATTGCCAAAAGGAGCACTGTTACGGTAAACTGAGAGGATGTGTTCTCCGTGGATCGTTTGGACCAGTCTAATGAATCTACATATCCCCAGAAAGTCAGTGAACTTGCATAGTGTAGAGGAAGCCGTAGTGACCAAGGAGGAAGCCTAAGAGGCGGTGTAAGCGGAAACGAATGGACAGAGGAATGGGAATGTATAAAACAATAAAAATAGAGAATTGTTGGTGTTTTTGGTATGGTGAAGAACCAGAGTGTGAGGTAGCAGAAGCAACAAAGGCAGTAGAGGCAGTAGAAGTAGTAGAGGCAGCAGAGGCAGGAGAGTAGGAGTGAAGGAGAATTTCAGCTGAACAAATATTGGCAGCATATCAGTTTATACCAAGGTTGGGTTGGAGACCAAGAGGTTGGAGCCTCATAACTGAACAGGACTGAAGTCCTTGGGAGTAGGTGCTCCTAAGTGCAAAACCATTGCAAAATAGAGTTGGTGCTCTGGAGGTTGGAGCCTCACTGAAGTCCAAGTTGGAGCTTGGCAACTAATCACAATCATATATATACTTATATTGTATTTATTTCATTGCACTGTGTTGTGTTTTAATAAATGCATTAATTCCAGCTGTTGATTTCTATGTTCTATGTATACATATACATATTTATATATGCTTTTGGCAATCACTAGAACAATTAAAAAAAAAGAAATACTGATTCACCCCCCCTCTCAGTATTTCCAAAAATTGGTATCAAAGCCAGGTTTCTTCATACTAGCCTAACGGCTTGAAGAAGGATCCACAACCATGATGAGAAATCACAAAGCATCAGGAAGACCTCCTTTGTTCGATGGCACTAACTTTGGTTTCTTGAAGAAAAGAATGACCTACTACTTAATGTCCCTTGGACCTGAAGTCTAGCATTTTGTTCAAAATGAATACCAAACAACTTCCACTCTTCCAACAGACCCAGACGAGAGGAAAACCTACATCGCAAATGCAAATGCCTTGAACTCCATCACTAGTGGAATCACTGATTCTGAGTTTACAAAAGTCATGCACTGTACCTCTGCCAAAGGAATGTGGGAGAAGCTAGTTGGCTTGTATGATGGAGATTCAAAAGTAAAAAAGGCAAAGCTTCAAACTCACATAAGACAATTTGAAAGTTTGGGGATGGAAGATGAAGAATATATTGCAGCATACCTCCTCCGAGTAGCTAAAGTGGCAAATTCCCTGAAAGGATTGGAAAAAATAATTGAAGAAAGTACCATTGTTCAAAAGGTATTAAGGTCTCTTCCAGATAGATTTGACTCCAAAATAAGCACTATAGAAGAAGAAAAGGATCTAGATACCCTCAAAATGGATGAACTCCATGGAATTCTCATTGCCTATGAAATGAGGAAAGGTGGCCCAAGCTCTAAAGACACATCATTCAAGGCCTCAAAGTCAAAGAAGGGGAAGAAAGGAATGACTGTAGTGATGAGTCAGATGTGGAATCCGAATTGGCTCAATTTGTACGAAAGCTGAAGAGAGGATCTAATCTTTAAGGAAAGTATCCTCTTATCTGTTTTAAATGTGGTAAAATAGGTCATTATGCAGCAAAATGTCATCATAAACATGACAGTAATGATGAAGGAAATTATAAAAGAATGTAACATAAAAAGAAAGGGTTCAATAAGAAAAACTTCTTCTCCAAGCAAGATGAGTCTGATGAGGATGAGTTTATGGTAATAAAAAAGAAATCAGATGAGGAAAGTGATCATGATGAAAGCCAAGAAACATTATTCATGGCACTCGCAGATGATGATGACTCAGGGCTAGAAGGAAATGTAGATGAACTGTTAATAAGCGCCATTGAAGAAAATGAGAAACTACAGAACAAAATCATTTCTCTCAAAGTGGAAAACAAGGAAACAAGAAGGAGAGAAGATCTCTTGGAAGAAAAGCTTAAAGAAAAAGAAGAGACTTGTGAAGAACGTGAGGCCGAAATAGTGTCTCTGAGAAAGGAGTTGGAGCAAATTAAAAAGGGCTGTAAAAGCTCTCAAATACTTGAGACTATTATGAAAAATCAAAAACCTCAACATGACAAGTTTGGAATAGGTTTCAAAGGAGAGTCCTCAAGCACTAAGAATAGTGCGAAAAGCTATGCCGATGCACTTTCCTGCAATTCCAAAGATGAAAAAGTATGTTATCAAAAGTGCATCCCAGATCCCAAGAATGAAGAGAAAAGTACTCCAAAGAAGAATGTGGAGTCGAATCATGGACACTACAACAAATACAAACCTGTACTCCACCAAGGGCCCATCACAAATCCAAAGAATGAGGGAGGAGTAATTCCCAGTAAGGAAATCGACTCAAACCGTGGCTACTTCAACATGTACAAAACCATCTTTCTTGGACACTGCTTTCATTGTAAAAACTTCGGTCATCAAGCCAGACATTGTATGGCTCGCAGAAGTGAAAAGACAAAGCTAAAGGATCAAATAATCAACTTATATGCCCCCAAAAGGCAGGGACAAACCAAAACCTTCAATTCATTTGATCCCTTGTCCAAATTTGATCTGATTTTCTCTTTCTGCTACAATAATGGACACTATGAACAAGATTGCCCACTCGAAGGAAGAAAGACGAGTAGCAAGAACTCTAGCATGGATAAATGCGGCCTGGCTCTATATGCTCAAAATAATGGAAACCATTGGTTTGTGGATAGTGGCTGCTCCAGACACATGACAAGAGACAGAAGGAAGTTTGTCTCACTGAGTAAAAGGGAAGGGAATGTGTCCTTTGGAAGTGGATCTGGCAGAATTGCAGGAAAAGGAACAGTTACTTTGATCAATGGAAAAGGAAAAGCTCAAGACGCTCTGCTAGTTGACGAACTCAAACAAAACCTCTTGAGTGTCAGCCAAATATGTGATCAAGGACATAAGGTTGTTTTCAGCACCAAAGACTATGAAATAAGGAACTCTGCCTCAGGGGAACTTGTGGCAAAAGGGGTGAGAACACCAGACAACATTTGCATTCTAAACAAGATTCAAGAAAATAAATGCTACTTGAGTCAGATAGATGAGATTTGGCTGTGGCACAAGCGACTTGGACATACAAGCTTCGAAAATTTGATCAATATCAACAAGATCAAAGCTGTATGAGACATCCCAAGGCTGTTCAAACCAAATCAAGGATTATGTGGTCCATGTCAACATGGAAAGCAGACCAAAACCTGCCACAAGACAAAGGATCTCTCTATGTCGAAGCCCTTGGAGATCATCCATGTTGATGTGTGTGGGCCAACTAGAAATCAGGGACTCCAAGGAGAAAGGTACTTTGTGTTATTTGTTGATGATTATACTAGAATGATGTGGATATAATTTATAAAGTTTAAACCTGAAACTTTTGAGTGTTTTAAGAATCTAAAAGCCCTTGTAGAAAATGAAAAAGATTCAAAAATTAAGTGCCTCAGAACAGACTGAGGGGGATAATTCACATCAAACGAATTTAGTGAGTTCTGTAATATTCATGGAATCAAAAGGGAATTCTCTGCTGCCAGAACACCTCAGCAAAATGGGGTAGTTGAAAGAAGAAATCGAATAGTCCAAGAGATGGAAAGAACAATGCTATTAGCAGCAGACTTACAACCTAGATTCTGGAGAGAAGTAGTAGGGACAACTGTCTATACATTGAATTGAACTCAATTAAGACCAAATTGTGAAAAGAATCCTTATGAGCTATGGAAAGGAAGACCTACTTCGGTGAAGTACTTCAAGATATTTGGAAGCAAGTGCTTCATAAAAATAAATGATGGCTCACCCGGAAAGTTTGATTCTCGGGTTGATGAAGGGATATTTCTTAGATACTCTACACGGAGCAAGGCTTACAAGTGCTACAGTTATTCATTGAAGAAAATAGTGGAAAGCATTGATGTAAAGGTTGATGAAGATCTTCTAAAATATGAAATTAAAGAACATGACACTTTCTCATTGAAGAAGAAGAAGAAGAAGGGGAAAGAGAACCACCTAATACCCCTTCAAATATGAAGTATGTCCAAAGAAATCATCCAGAAGAGCAGATCATTGGCGATAGAGATGAAGGTGTGCAAACCCGAAGAAGGATAACAATCACACCCAAGAGAAAAGTCATTTCCCTTCTATCTATGATAGCACCAGAAACATTTGCAGAAGTAAGTAAGGATCCTCATTGGGTAAAAACCATGGAAGAAGAAATTTCCCAAATTGAGAAGAATAAGACATGGGAGCTGGTACCTCGTCCAAAGGAAGAAAACATAATAGGAACCAAATGGGTGTTCAAAAATAAAATGAATGAGGAAGGACATGTTATTAGAAACAAGGCAAGACTTGTCTGCAAAGGCTATTCACAAATTGAAGGAATTGACTTTGAAGAGACATTTGCACCAGTGGCCTGTATGGAAGCTATCAGGATGTTCTTGGCATTTTCTTGCTCAAAAGGATTCAAAATCTATCAAATGGACGTGAAATCAACATTTCTAAATGGGGAACTCAAGGAGGAAGTCTACATGGAGCAGCCAGAAGGTTTTGATCTAACAGTAGGAAAGGACTTAGTCTGTAAGTTGAAAAAGGATTTATATGGGTTGAAACAAGCTCCTAGAGCTTGGTATGAAAGATTGGATCACTACCTACAACAATAAGGCTTCAAAAAGGGAGTGGCTGGAAGTAATCTATACATAAAGACAGATGAAGGTAAGTTACTAGTTGCTCTTGTTTATGTCGATGATCTGATTTTTGGTAGTAATAATGATAAAATGAGCCATGAATTTTCTCAAAACATGTCAAAAGAGTTTGAGATGTCAATGATAGGAGAGTTGTCCCACTTCCTTGGACTTCAAGTATCTCAAACCAGAGCAGGATTGTGTATATCTCAAACCAAATATCTAAAAGAGATGCTCAAAAATTATGGAATGGAAGACTGTGCACCCATGAGCACACCTTTGACCACAAACTGCAAACTGAGCAAAGATGATGACTCCCCTCTAGTAGATGCAACTCATTACAGGTCAATGATTGGATCCCTTCTATACTTAACAACTATAAGACCAGACATAATGCATGTCGTAGGAATGGTGGGAAGATTTCAATCTTCTCCCAAACAATCCCACTTATTAGCTAAAAACATAATTCTCAGATACCTGAAAGGAACTTCTGATTTCGGTCTTTGGTACCCAAAGAGCTCAACACTGACTGTAACTGCATACACCGATGCTGATTGGGCTGGAAGTATAGATGATCAAAAAAGTACTAGTGGAAATGTGTTCTTCCTAGGAGACTGTTTAGTATCCTGGCTCAGCAAAAAACAGTGATCCATATCATTATCCACAGCCGACGCCGAGTATATTGCTGCAGCAGACTGTTGTACTCAGATACTATGGATGAAGGAAGCTCTAAAAGCTGTCGACATATGTACAGATCAACCGATTACTGTCTATTGTGACAACACAAGTGCTATTAGTCTTAGCAAAAATCTAGTGATGCACTCAAGAACCAAACACATATCAATCAAGTATCATTTCCTCCGTGAGCAAGTAGTTGAACAAAACATCGTCCTGGAATATATCAATACTAAGGAGCAGATAGCTGATATTTTCACAAAAGCTCTTCCTCGAGAAGCATTCGAACATTTGCATCAAAAGATGGGGGTTATTTATTTATCATCACTCAAGTTCATTCATAAAGATGTAGCAGGACAGGGGGAGCAGTTTGACAAGGGGAGTCCATATTCATTCCTTTGCCATTGATGTTAAAGGGGGAGAGCAGAAGAATATTGCGATCAATAACAAAGGGGGAGATTGTTGGACACAGATTGTCATTGATGTCAATATGGAAATATTCGAGGAGCAAAAGGAGCCAAGAGGAGCAGAACTCATATATATATGTGTGTGTGTGTGTGTGTGTGCATGCATCTAAATAGCGTTCAGGGACCATATATGCCATAATAGAGCTATCAGAGCTACAGAGGAGCCATATATATACCATACATATATGCCAAAGTACAGGAGCTGTTGGGTCCCTATAATACTAGTAATTACCCCATTACTATTGTAGTTGCATCCCTTATTAATATTGTTGTGCCCCTATTATCCCCATATTGTTATTACTGTGCCCCATAGAATCCCTCTATTGTTATTTTTGTGGTTTTATATTATTATTGTTAGGTTGGTTGGGTTATATTATGACTCCTTAGACTCCTATATATAGAAAGGAGGTTTTGTCATTTGAATCATCCAAGAATTGTTCATTTATGTAATATAAAAGAGGTTGCCCCTTCGAAGAGGCTGAATTCTAAGTTGTTGATCTATCTTTTCTATCTTTTTTTGAGCTGGTTTCATAACATTTGGTATCAGAGCTTTGGATTCTAGGGTTTCGCTGCTCCAAATAGGTCATCGTGGCATTTTCGCTATAACTTTTTTCTGCAACGTTTCAGAAGTTAAAAAAAAGACACCATTTGAGAAGACATCGCGCTGAACCTCGGGTCCGAATTTCGGAGCTTTTTGCGCTATATTTGCGGAGATATGATCTGAGGAAGTTGGTCTTTCTGCAGACTCCTGAATTACATTCCAAACAGGTGACCTGGGGAAAATTGTCGTAACTTTCTCTCTGAGCATCGGATTGAAATTTCATAAGAAGTTACAAAAAGAGGACGGACTGTAGTTTCTTCTAGATATTTTTTAGAGCCAAAGGTTGAAACAGTGACTCGTGGCACGTCTTACAAGTTCACTCTATCGAACTAGTCTAAAATCAAGTCATTATGGGAGATTTCGCATAACTCTTCCTTGGAGAATCCAATTTGGGTCAGACTGGTGGCATTGGAAAGAGGACACAGAGGGCTACTGCAGGTCACAATTTCAGAACTAGATGATCAGAAAGTACAGAGATACATCAGAGGCAATATCGAGCTCCTACAAAGTGAAAAAAGGTGTGTAGATTTTCTTAAATTTTTGCTTAAGCTTGGTTTGAAAATTTATTTTTAAGGAATTCAAAGGGCATAGTAGAGAATTATTATCGGTAACTGATGCCCCGAGGAAAGAAAATGCAAACACCTAGTAAGCAACCTGAAAGCTCTAGCATGACTCATGAAGAAGAGGAAGAAATGCTACATGATATATCAAAATTACAAGAACAAGTGCAACAAATGTCACTCTCACAAAAGCTAACAGAAGCTAAGATAAATGGCGTGGAAGCTAAGATGAATGGCATGGAAGCTAAGATGGACAACTTGAAGATAGATTTGAACACAAATTTGAAGACAGGCATGGCAGATTTGAAGATAGATTTGACAAATTTTCTACAAGAAATACTTACTAATGGTGAAAAGGTAGTAAAGGAAACTCATGATGCGAACAAAAGAAATGTTAATCATGATTTCTTAGACTCTAATGTGGGATTGAAGACCCACCATATTCCAAAAATCGATATGAGGAAGTTTGATGGCAAGGATCCCGCAACATGGATATTACAAATGGAGCAATTTTTCGATCTCAATAATGTGCAAAAACACACAAAAGGTACATATTGCAACTTTATATTTGGAACCAAATCAGTTTGTATGGTATCAATGGCTTTGCTCTCGTAAACAATTTATCACTTGGGCAATTTTTACGGAAGAATTGATAGCACATTATGAGGATACAAAAAGTAACACTTTTTTTAGCCAATTGATAAGTCTCAAACAAAAGGGTTCAATAATGGAGCACATTGAGGAGTTCCAAAAATTGAACATAAGGGTAAAAAATATTCCAGAGAAGCATAGGATTGATGTGTTCATAGGGACTTTAAAGGATAATATCAAACATGATGTTTGCCTTTGGGAACCCGATTCATTAGAGAAGGCATTCAAGTTAGCAAGAAAAATGGAAAGAAAAATTATGGCAACCAGGAAGCATACCACTCACAACTATAAAGATGGAAGTGTGGTTACCCCTAGTCTTCCACAACCTATAAGGTTGACACCACAACAATTGGAAGAAAAAAGAGCAAAGGGGCTTTGTTACAGTTGTGATAGCAAATACAATAAAGGTCATAAGTGTGCTGAGAAGAAATTATTCTACATAGATTGTGAAGAGGAAGAAGAAAAGGAGCAAGAAAGGTCAAAAGAAGAGGATATACTCCAGGAACAAAGCCTAGATAAAGAAGAAATGAATCTGACCATATCTTGTAATGCATTGGCAGGAATTACCACTCCTCAAACCATCAAGATAGAAGGACAAATCAAGAAGAAAAAGGTAATAGTGTTGATTGATTCAGGAAGTACCCACAATTTTATTCATTGTAAGGTAGCAAAAGAATTGAATTGCTTCTTATATCCGACACCAGAGTGTCAAGTGATGGTTACAAATGGAGGAACAATAAATTGCTCTGGAAAGTGCCATAATATCAAGCTATCGATGGGAGAATATGTATTGACTATCCCAATGCTTTCCATTCCAATGGGAGGAGCTGATGTTGTACTAGGAGTCCAATGGCTACAATCCTTGGGTACAATAGCTTTTAATTTTCAAGAACTTTTCATGAAATTTTCCGTGGAAGGAAAGGAAGTTGAATTAAGGGGTATTGCAGGGAAACCGGGAAAGATAATCAGCTCTAATGGTATGACAAAGCTTCTAAAAAAGGAACAAAGGGTGTAATTGCACAATTATGTTCGCTAGATGTTTCCACATTGGAATCATCTATTTCTCCAGATCTCCAAGAAGTCTTGGAAAATCATTCCAAGGTATTTGAGACTCCCAAAGGTCTTCCACCTATTCGTGATCATGATCATGCTATTCATTTGATTCCAGGAAGTGTCCTTCAAAACATCAGGCCATACAGATATCCCTATGCCCAAAAGAGTGAAATTGAACGTATGGTTGCAGAAATGCTAGAGGTTGGTATAATTCAACCGAGTCAAAGTTCTTTCTCTGCTCCAGTAGTATTGGTGCACAAGAAGGATGGATCATGGCGCATGTGTTCGGATTATAGGGAGCTCAACAAGCTCACTATTAAAGATAATTTTCCCATTCCTGTCATTGATGAATTACTGGATGAATTGCATGGATCAATTTACTTCACCAAGTTGGATCTTCGTTCAGGATATCATCAAATCAGAATGAAGACTGAAGACATTCTGAAAACAACATTTAGAACTCATGAGGGTCATTATGAATTTTTGGTCATGCCTTTTGGCCTTACCAATGCACCTTCAACATTTCAAGGTTTGATGAATTCCATTTTCAAACCATTTCTTAGAAAATTTGTGTTAGTATTTTTTGATGATATACTAATCTACAACAAGTCTTGGAAGGATCATGTTGAACATGTTGACAGGGTGCTACAACTATTGGAGGAGAAACAATTATATGCAAAAAGATCCAAATGTTTCTTTGGAGTACAAGAGGTGGAATATCTGGGTCATATTGTATCTCATGAAGGAGTTAAGGTAGACCCTAGCAAAATTAAAGCCATTAAGGAATGGAAAATCCCCACATCCATAAAGCATCTGCGAGGATTTCTCGGGTTGACAGGGTATTATCGCAAGTTTGTTAAGAATTATGGGAGAATAGCAGCACCTCTAACAACATTATTGAAGAAAGATGCATTTTCATGGACTCCAGAAGCAACAAAGGCCTTCGAACATCTTAAAGAGGCAATGTGCCAAGCACCGGTCTTAGCTACACGCGGACTTCACAAAAACCTTTATTGTGGAATGTGATGCTTCAGAAATGGAATTGGTGCTGTTTTAATGCAAGATGAAAGACCCATTGCTTTTGAAAGTCATCCAATCAAGGGAAAGTTTTTACACAAAGCTATTTATGAGAAGGAAATGTTGGCAATACTCCATGCACTTAAGAAATGGTGACCCTACCTAATGGGAAGACACTTCAAGGTAAAAACGGATCATGATAGCCTTAAATACTTTTTAGAACAAAGATTATCCTCTGAAGAGCAACACAAGTGGGTCACAAAGATGTTGGGTTATGACTTTGAAATCATCTACAAAAAGGGAAGCAAAATGTGGTGGCAGATGCACTCTCAAGAAAGGATGAGGATGTGGAAGCATTGTTGTACGCCATTTCTATTATCCAACTAGATTGGATAAACGAAGCAAGGGAGGAATGGAAGAATGACGAAGAAGTGTGGGCACTTATTCGAAGTTACAACAAGATTCCAGTACGTCTGATACATTTAGCTGGCAAAATGATTCTTTATGGTACAAAGATCGCTTATACCTCTGTAAGAATTCCCAACTAAGACAAAAGATTCTTATGGAATTGCACACTTCTCCCTTAGGAGGGCACTCAGGATTTTTAAAAACTTACCACAGGGTTAAGAAGGAATTTTTTTGGGAAGGCCTTAAATCGGATATTCAAACATTTGTGGCGGAATGTTTGGTTTGCCAACAAAATAAAGTTGAAACAATTAAGACACCGGGTCTATTACAACCTTTATCCATTCCAAGCCAATGTTGGGAGGAGGTTTCAATGGATTTTATCACAGGTTTACCCAAGTTTGAGGGAAAGAGTGTCATCATGGTGGTAGTTGATAGACTTACCAAGTATGCACACTTTTGTGCATTATCACATCCATTTAAAGCCAGTACAGTTTCTACTGCATTTATGGAAACAATTCAAAAGCTACATGGAAACCCAAAGATTATTGTAAGTGACAGAGATCCCATTTTCACTGGAAATTTTTGGATAGAATTATTTTCTTGTCTTGGTACTCAGTTAGCTCATAGCTCATCTTATCATCCTCAATCTGATGGGCAAACTGAGATAGTAAACAAATGTTTGGAAGGATATCTTCGTTGCTTTGTATCTGATAAACAAACATAATGGGTCAAATGGTTGCCTCTGGCTGAATGGTGGTATAATACTTCCTTCCATACAGCAACAAAAATTACCCCATTTATGGCACTTTATGGATATCAACGACCATCCATCACATAATATTTAAGAGAAAATTCTAAGGTTCAAGAAGTGGAACATCACATCAAACATCAACAACAAGTCCTCTAACTCTTAAAGGATAACCTTGTGTTGGCACAGAATAGAATGAAACAACAGGCAGATCAACGTCGCAGCGAAAGAAGTTTTGATGTAGGTGATTGGGTATTCCTACGGCTACAACCATATAAGCAAATGTCCCTCAAGCAAGTTAAGAAGGATAATAAATTATCACCAAAGTATTATGGTCCATACAAGGTGTTGCAAAAGATTGGTACTATGGCATACAAAATGGAGCTTCCTGCAGCTTCTCGATTGCACCCAGTTTTCCATGTTTCATGTTTAAAGAAGGTTATAGGTGACAAGCTCCCAGTTCAAACAATATTTCCAGAACTTGACGAGGAAGGAAAAATTATATTGGAACCGGAAGCAGTCACAGAAACAAGAACTCGACAGCTACGAAATCGATCAATTTCGGAGTATCTTATCAAGTGGAAGAACTTATCCGATGAAGATTCCACATGGGAGGATGAGAATTTTATACAGAACCATCTAGAACTACTCAAGTGTTGAGGACAACACTTTTTTTGAAGGAGAGGGGCATGTTGGGCCCCTATAATACTAGTAATTACCCCATTACTATTGTAGTTTCATCCCTTATTAATATTGTTGTGCCCCTATTATCCCCATATTGTTATTAATGTGCCCCGTAGAATCCCTCTATTGTTATTTTTATGGCTTTATATTATTATTGTTAGGTCGGCTGGGTTATATTGTGACTCCTTAGACTCCTATATATAGAAAGGAGGTTTTGTCATTTGAATCATCCAAGAATTGTTCATTTATGTAATGTAAAGGAGGTTGCCCCCTCGAAGAGGCTGAATTCTAAGGCGTTGATCTATCTTTTCTATCTTTTCTTGAGTTGGTTTCATAACAGGAGCAAATAGAGCTAACAGAGGACGCAGACAACCATCGCAGCAACAGAGGCAAAAGCAGAGCTATAAGGAAGCAGACAGAGCGGAGGAGCATATATCATACATATGTGTTTTTACACTATCGGAGGCACATAACCTTATATATATATATATATATATATATATATATATATATATATATATATATATATATATATATATATATATATATATACTATCGAGCTCGTAAAACCCATGTATGCATGCTTTAACACTATCGGCAAACAGAAAACCCATATACATAGGCTTAACACTATCGGAGGCGGAAGACTTGGCTCTAGGGCAAATACACTATCGGAGGCAGATTACGAACTTGAAACTCTATACATCAGAGCGTTGAGTTGTATCGGGTCCGGCACATTGCATCGATATGAGGGGTCTACGTTAACGTTGAGCCCTGACCCTGTTCGACTTTCCATCGCTAATAGCGAGTATCGCATCGGCACTTCGGAAGTGGAGCTACAATATGTCAAGCGGTCCATTGTGATCGCCGATAGTGATATTGCATCGGACCTCCGCCAGGGGCAACTCCCGACTGCGATGCATATCCACGCAGACCCGTCGTGCATTACAAATATGACTTAATCTATGATTGCATTCGTCGCATATCATAACCCGTAAAGCCTTGCCACATTGGAAGCGCCGACTGCGATACGCTGTGGACCCGACGGGCATATTAACTATGGTTTAATACCATATCGCATCCGGTCCATCAGAGTAGTGGAGGATCGGCCGTCGACCATCGGCGGAGTCATGGGTCCGATATATAAAGGACACCCAGGAGTCATGAATCACCGATTGCGATTTAAGCACGAACCCGATACAGGAATAGGTGCGATTGTAATATTTCCTAAAGTCTGCCTTTTTAGTCTGTTTGACTGTTTTTTTTCTCATATTCTCTGTGTAATGGAATTTCTAGCTTGCGGGGTGAATCATGGCAATTATGATTGCAATCGGGACAAAACATCTTCATTTAACTGAAAGAACTTTGTGTATGCCGTAATCATTGCCAAAAGGAGCACTGTTAAGGTAAACTGGGAGGATGTGTTCTCCGTGGATCGTTTGGACCAGTCTAATGAATCTATGTATCCCCAGAAAGTTAGTGAACTTGCACACCGCAGAGGAACCCGCAGCGATTGAGGAGGAAGCCTAAGAGGCGGTGTAAGCAGAAACGAATGGACAGAGGCATGGGAATGTATAAAACAGTAAAAATAGAGAACTGTTGGAGCTGTTGGTATGGTGAAGAACCAAAGTGTTTGGTAGCAGAAGCAGCAGAAGCAGTAGAGGCAGTAGAAGCAGCAGAGGCAGCAGAGGCAACAGAGTAGGAGTGAAGGAGAATTTCAGCTGAACAAATATTGGCAGCATATCAGTTTATACCAAGGTTGGGTTGGAGACCAAGAGGTTGGAGCCTCATAACTGAACAGGACTGAATTCCTTGGAAGTAGGTGCTCTTAAGTGTAGAACCACTGCAAAACAGAGTTGGTGCTCTAGAGGGTTGATCCTCACTAAAGTCCAAGTTGGAGCTTGGTAACTAATCACAATCAGATATATACTTATATTGTATTTATTTCATTGCACTGTGTTGTGTTTTAATAAAATCATTACTTCCAGCTGTTGATTTCTGTGTTCTGTGTATACATATACATATCTATATATGCTTTTGGCAATCACTAGAACAATTAAAAAAAAATACCGATTCACCCCCCCCCCCCTCCCAGTATTTCAAACATTAAGGGCACAAAGGATCGTAGTGGAATCCATCAAAGGTTCTCTTGTTCCATTCGTTGCAAACTTGAAGACTTCCAAGGCTATGTATGATAAGCTAGTGAATTTATATTTGGTAAGTGTTGGAAATACAGAGGGGGACGGTGAATCAGTATTCCTTTTCAATTGTTACTTTTACTAGTTACATCACTTATATTTAGAACACAAAATGAACAATAAGAATAAATGATTTTATTAATTTCTTCAATAAATAAAGTACAATATATGTAGGGCTCCAACCCTAGATGAAGAGACTGATCTTCAATCTCCCAGGCTCCAACCTGTATTTTCCAAGCACTGAATTGGACTTCCAAGGCTCCAACCTTGTCAATTTTGAGGCACCAACCTCAAGGGCTCCAATCTATATCTGGTGCAGGCTCCAACCTAGTTTCTTGAGGACTTCGATCCTCTAGGGCTCGACCCTATCCTCCAAGGCACCAAACTTGTCTTTTCGAGGCTCTAACCTCTTGGGCTCCAACCCTCAGCTTCACTTCGTCAATATGTATTTGGTTATACTTCACGACTCCCAATGTCTTCTTCAACGAGCCTTGTCAATCTTTGCTTAGTCTTCACTTTGGTCTCCACGTTACATCATCAATGACAACCTTGTTCTCTTAGAAGGTGTCACCACTGCTCTTTATCGTACCCAAGCAATTTCTTTAAGGTGACTACAACAAGACTTCAATCATGCTACTCCTTGATGATTTTCATAACAAAATGTTTGCTTCAACAAGTCAACAAAAAGATCTTCAATTAATCTTTAATGTTATAGGGACCAACCCTATATATATATATATATATATATATATATATATATATATATATATATATATATATATATATATATATATATATATATATATTATTATCACAATAAAATACAACCAGAAGAGAAAAACATTGGGAATTCAAATTTATTCAGCACTGTCTAACACATTCCTGAATTTCATTTCATTGAACATATCATAAAATTTACATATATTTAACTAAGGCCATAAAGAAATCATACAAACTAATATAAAAACACGTATGTACTGTTCACCAGAAGACGAGACTCCACTTGATTTGCCGTTACTTGTCTTCCCTTGTTGTTGGTCACCTCTGAGAGTGAATGACGACGTACTTGACCCGAATGTGATGACCCACCAATTAACTTCCCAGCCTAGTCCTTGGGAACTCTTCTTCCCCGCAGATCCTTGAGCTACAATGGGGTTATACAATGGAGGAATGCAATAGCTGGTAGAGGAGAGCACTCATTGGCTCAAGAGTCCCCTCTATAAAATCCTCTACCTCACCAAACTCACTATAGTTTTGTAATCACTGCTCTGACATAGTCTCATCTATCCAACAATAGGGTTCCCAAAAGTCCCTTCTCCCATGGCTTGCCCCTTCTTTTATAGGAGTCCTTATAGGTGACACTTGGCATGTCATTCATAATTAATTATTTTTTTATAATTCAAGAGTTTGATTATTCACCCACCCATGTGTCACTCTCTCATCAAGGGTCTCCAAAATTGTTTACTTAAATTTTAATTTAAAACTAATATTTTCCTCACCTCAACAAGATTCCTATTTCTTTTCCTAGTTGCCTCTTGATCCCCCTTTTTACTCCTTAATTTGTGTTCATTACTAAAGTCAATTAATGAGTCAAGATTTGATCCCCTATCTACTCCCTAATTTAACTCAAGTTATCTCTTAGATGGATATTCTTATGTTGGTTGTTGCCACATGGAGGTTCTCTGCATTTCTCTAAAATTTAATTTATTAATCTTATTTTAATTCACCATCCTCTTCTCTTAATTAGGTTTAACTATTTTAGGATTAATCTTTATCCTTACAATTATGTCCCTCTTTCCCCTTTTACCTAATTAAACTACATAATCTACCTACTATTTTCCAACATGGGAAGGGTAGAGTTTTTAAGGTAACCTATTTTATTTCTTCCTATGATCCTCTTAACCCAAGTTTTATTTTTGATTTAATTACCTCGGTTTCTAACATCATTTACCCTTGATGTAAATTTACCTAGTTTTCATTTCTTGATTATATTTATTAATTTATTTATTTTTAATGATTCCAAGGGTGCCAAGTTTGGTTGTGCCCTTCAAGAACTTCCCTTGAAGTTCCAAGGGTGCCACACCTAATTGTTTATTTGTAATGCCAAGGGTGCCAAGTTGGTCATGCCCTTCAAGAAATTCCCTTGAAGTTTCAAGGGTGCCACACCACTTGCCCTTTAAGCATTCAGTGACTACGAGGGGAAAGTATAGGTGCAACGTCATAGACCACTATCATCTCTTATGTTGCCTGCTATAGTGAGACTAATGGTGTCAGGGATCAAGGAATCCGCCTTGATGCGTGCCCCCCGGTAAAATCCTCATGTTAGTCATTGTCATAATAGCATTATTATCATCACCTGGTCATTTACATCATTGTTCATTGTGAACCAAAACTAATGCAAGTAGGTAACATAAGGGACGCATCCATCATGGCTATCATCATCATAACATCAAATAGATAACAAATATAACCATTTATGCCACAATCATCATAATATCAATAGAGAACATGCATAACCATTAATTCTATCTTCATCATAATATCAATGGAGATCATACATAAACGTCACAACCACTAATATCACAACCAATAATAATAGAGTCATGTGTCTGGATCCTCAACTTGAGGTCCTCAAATAATAAAATGGGGGCCTTAGGGCTAAATAAATGTTAATCTCATATCATTGTCAGTCAACTAGAGTGGGGCACTACATACACCCCCTATTAATAATAGATTTCATCTCGAAGTCCTTGGAATAGGTAAGGAAAATGGTGACGCATCTCCTCGGCATCCTCCCAAGTAGCTAAACTAGGACTATAATTGTCCCACTGGACCTTAACTTGGTCCACTAACCATCATCTAATCTACAAAGTTCGTTGGTCCAGTATGCGAACTGGTTCGGCCATTACTATTCTCTTGACCAAAACCTGTAAATGACCAAAGTCAATAACATGCAAAGGATTTGAAATATAATGATGCAAAACATAAATATGAAACACATCATGCATACGTGCTAAAGATGGAGGTAAGGCAAGCCTATATGCCACCAACCCTTTCCTTTCTAAGATTTCAAAAGGTCCCACAAACCGTGGAGACAATTTTTCTCCCATTCCAAATTCTTATAGAGCTTATTTTGGGGCCTTACTCTCAGGAACACCCTATCTCCCAATTCATAACTTCGATCTACCTGATGAGCATCAACATAGCTCTTTTGTCAATCTTGCACTTCCTTTAGCCTCTCCCTAATCATAGTCATTTGTTCTTCCATATCTTGCACTACTTCTGGTCCTATTAATACTCGGTCCTCTAGTTGGTCCCAACTGAGAGGTGTTTTGCAAGGTCTTTCGTATAAGAACTCAATTGGCGCCATCTTGATGGAACTCTGATAACTATTATTGTAAGAAAATTCCACGAGGGGTAAGAACTCCTCCCATCTCTTTTGTTGGTTCATCACATACATCTGAAGCATGTCTTCAAGGATTTGATTAGTCCTTTCTGTTTGCCCATCTGTCTCAAGGTGATAAGCAGTGCTGAAGTTCAACTGGGTTCCCAAGGCTTCTTGGAAACTGGTCCAAAACCTTCCTGTAAACACTGCTCCCCTATCAGATATGATCTTCCTAGGCACTCCATGCAATCTCATAATCTCATCAATAAACTCTGGCTATTTCCGGTGCCTTATATGTAGTCTTAATTGGTATGAAATGGGTGCTCTTGGTCAACGTGTCCACCACTACAAATATGGAATCATGTCTTCTTGAGGTCATTGGTAGTCCCACAATGAATTCCATTGATATAACTTCCCATTTTGATTTTGGTATCTCATGGGGTTACAATCATCCTGTTGGATGTCTGTGTTCAACTTTTACTCACTGACACTCTAAGCATCTTGTTACCAATTTTATGATGTCCTTCTTCATCCCTTTCCAAAAGAAGAGTGGTCTTAGGTTCGCACTCATCTTCTTAACACCAGGGTGTGTCATCTATACTGCGCGATGTGCTTCATTCAATATTAACTGGCGTATATCTTCATTTGGTGGTACATATATCCTTCCCCAAAATTGTACTAGCCCATCATTATCAAGGGAGTATTCTTCATATTTTGGGACCCTCATTTGATCCTCCCTCAAACTTTTGCTAATCTCCTGATACCAGGTGTCTTTAAATTGTAAATAAAGTAGTTTCTCCCTCAAATTTGTATTTAAGGGAATCACTGAAAATATCTGAGGCCTCCTACTTAAGGCATCAACCACCCTATTTATGTTCCTTTTATGTAAGTGATATCAAAATCGTATTCATTAATTAGCTCAAACCAACATCTTTGTCTTGTATTTAAGTGGTCTTGAGTGAATATGTGTTATGGCCCACAATGGTCAGTCCTAAGATCAAACTTCCTTTCTAGAAGTAGTGTCTCCAAATCTTTAATGCATCAACAATTTTCTGCCATTTCTAGATCATGGGTTGCGTAGTTTTCTTCGTGGGTTCAAATTTTTCCTCGATGCATAAGTTATTACTCTTCCTTCTTGCATCAACACACAACCTAGCCCTTCCTTGGAGGCATTAGTGCAAACCAAAAATTCTTGTTCCATATCTGGCACCTTCAAAATTGGTGTTGTCGTTAATAACACCTTTAACCTTTGGAATGTCTCTTCACATTTTTCAGTCCAAATGAATTTCTTGTTCTTTATTTGGATCTCGGTAATGGGGTTTCCTATCTTTGAAAACCCTTCGACAAATCTACGATAATACCCTGCCATGCCCATGAAACTTCGTATTTCATGATCATTGGTTGGTGTTGGCCATTCCATGATGGCCTCGTTCTTTACCGGGTCTACTGCGATAGCATCCCCATAGATAATGTGCCTAAGATAATGAATCTTGGTTTGGTAAAAGGAACACTTACAACTTCCTGTATAATTGGTTCTCTCTAGGACATTTTAGAACTATCATTGAGTGTTCTTCATGCTCTTCGACTAGAAAGTTGATGTTGCCTTCGGAGTATTTGAAGGATAATATTTATTTATTTATTTTTTCAAAGGTTTTGGTGGAGTGTATTTTGGATTCTAATTATCTGATTTCTATTGGTACTGAACGATTGAAATTCATTTCCGTATACAGATCTTCAGTAGCCTATCATACTTATATTGAAACTAATTTTGGTATGTTAGCAACATTACAATTGAACTAGATAAACCATGGATTACTGCAAAAGTTACAGTATGAAGTTAATGGTTATCTTATAACAGTACCCATTCTTAAATATTGGTATGGAGATTCATCTATTTGTGTTTGTGCATTTGAAACTTCTTGTTGCTTGCAAGAAATACTCTGAAAATGACTACTGAATGCCTATAGGTAGGAAATACTTTTCCAGGAATTTAAATATGTAATAGTACTAAAGAGTCATTAATGAATTTTGATTATAAATTTCCTAATCAAGTTGTAAAATAAGATGTGAGGTAACTGTTACAAACGTTCCATATATTGCACATTAATGGAGGAGTATATTGCACATTAATGGAGAAGTGTATGGCATTATTATAGCTATTATCTAAATTGATAAGTCATTAATTCAATAATTTTTATTGCTGGAATTTAGAGCTGTGAATCTACAACGAACTCTTTTGCATTTAGGTCCCCACATATTAGGCTGAATAAGATGATGACAACATCTCACTTTGCAAGAACATAGAAAATAATCTCTTAATATAAAATCAAATAAGATTTCAAAATAAATAAGTTTTCAAAACATGTACTTGATAAATTAAAAATGTTATTAATGCTTTATATATATATATATATATATATATATATATATATATATATAAATATCAAACTATTGAAAAAAAAACAAAAACTTTTAAACTAATAGGAGAAAAGCAAAAACTCTTTACAATATTCTCAACTTCCTTTAAAACAAGGACTAAGAATATAGTGACCTTCTATCATATTTTAAAATATAAATTAAAATTCCTTAAAAATGCTATAAAATAAAATTTTAAATTATAAACCATACATAAATTATCCTAGCTTTTAATAATTTCTACACTTTTCTTTTTACATATTAATAATAATAACATTTATTTCTAGACAATAAAAATAACAAACTCAGTACATTAACAAACAAAATAGAAATATAAAGATTACAATAAGCATGTATCTGTGTTTGAAATTTGTGATCTGACATGAGTTGAAATCGCTGATTATCAATCAGTTTACTCTACAGGGAATTAATTATGTCGTTTAGAAAAGGGCAACACAGAAAATGCAAGTGAAAGATAGAGTTTATGAAATGAATAAGGAAATTTGGAACACAAAAGAAAACTTTATAGGATTTGTAATGTCGAATGAGCAAGGCTAACAAATGTATGATGATGCTGAGCTTGATGATATTGACCCCTTTTTTAATTGTATGTCTTAAGGTGTGCATGGAAAGGCAATAATCTTCCTATTACTTGTCTCTTGACTCAATTATTTTGTAATAATCATTTTCCGCACTCAAATATATCACGAGAATTATTGGTTGTGTAAACATACGATAAGTTTTTATTTTTATTTTTATTTTTTTCAATATATTTTAATTCTATGGTAACTTTCTTTTTCTTTTTTTTTTTACCTCGTTTCCTGTTTAATAAAAATTGAAAGTGCAATTTCCAAAACCTGTAACCATCTCTAAGACCTATACAATTTCCAAGGTCTAAAAATTGAAAGTGCAATTTCCAAAACCTGTAACCATCTCTAAGACCTATACAATTTCCAAGGTCTATGTGACTCTGCTTTGCATGTTTTAATAGAGATATTGTCATTGACGAATGAATATAATGATTGATTGAATGCATTTCAAAAGCATCTAGTTATGTCAGCGCTGTAGTAAAATCTGCGACCTTTATTCCTCAGAATCTCAAAAGACATACACATTAATAATTGAAGCTGATAAGCTGGTATAATGCACATGACGCACTGAGGGAAATACTTCCAAGTTAGCAAGAAAAACCAACATCTAAATTTCTCAGATGCCAAAGCCTATTGTCTCATTAAAAAAAAATTCATTTACCTTTAGAAAAACAATTAAGTTGGCTAAAATGAATATGCATACTTAGAGAAAATGAAACTGATATTATATTGATCATTTTGAGAAAGAGAAACAAATAGATCCACTTAGCACAACGCACAATATTCAGATGAATATTAGTATTGTCATTGTTGTTGGGGACTTGAAGATACAGGGAAAAATATCAAGAGTTCAACGCAAAAGCTATACAGCTCTTATGAATATTGCTTGAAAAGTGGGATTTCAAAAGTTACAGCTTCATTTTTGCCTTTGGTTTTGCTAAGAAAAACAAATTGCAACTCTGTTAACATTGAGAATAGAAACAAACAAACCCTAAAAGTGTAGAGAGAGTTCTGTTTTGTGTGAAAAAAGGTAAACACCAGTGGTTTCTTATCTGTGAGAAATAAGCATTGCTTTATTTCAGAGAAAGCATCGAAAGGAGTATTTATACCAAATACCTCGTCATAAGCTCCAACATTAGCAGTTTTGGGCTTGTCTGGTCCACTCTCGTTAACTCTATGAGGTGGTGATCGAGAACCATGTTTCTGTCAACTTTTTCTAGTAGGGATTCTGCGGTGCATACCAAATTGGGAAAACACCATTGTCGGGGTTCAATACCTTTTTAGGGAAATTTCTCCCGAGTTTCTAGGGCTACATCACTACACTGAGAAAAAATCTTGGGAATTGGAGGATAAGACCGTGACAAACATCAATTCGACTGCAGAAATTTTTCAAATCAATCTTGATGTGTGACAACATTATTGCACCGCAAAAAGAATCTCCACTAGACCTCATCAAGTGGGTGTATCCTGATTGGCATAACTGAGGCAATCCATATCTTAAGAGCCAAAACACTAAGAAATTGAATCTTCAATCGAATCAATTTATGTCAAATAATTACACTCAGATCTCGAAAATCTCGCCCAAATCTCATATGAAAAACATTGTTGGCATAATTAATTAATAATTATAGATTTCTGAGGGTGAAACTGATTCAATTTATTTTCTATCTGATGGATTTCCTTACCATATTTCATAGTTTCCAGATAGGCACATGCCAAAAGAGCACTAGAGAAGGTAAATTGATCTGGTCGTATGCATGTTAGAATCATTTCATAAAACACCTTCAAGGCTTCCTGGCAACACCCATCTTTAGCATAAGCTACAATCATGGCAGTCCATGAAACCACATTATGTTCTGACATCCTCCGAAAGAGCTCCAACGCCTCGACAACATGTCCATTCTGCGCATATTCCCCCACCATGACATTCCAAGAAACAAAATTTCATTGAGGAAAATTCTCAAACACAACATGTGCATCCTCCAAACTCCCGCATTTGACATGCATACCACAAGCGCATTCCCTAAAATGACATTAGATTGAAACCCACTCCTGACATTCTCTTTATGGATCTCTTTGCCACCTTCCAACTCTCCTAATGCACCAAACGCTGGAAGTACACTGGCAAAAGTAAACTCATTAGGTTGGACACCAGTTCCCTGCATCCCATAAAACAACCTCAAAGCCTCTTGGACATGTCCATGCCTGACACAAGCACCCACCATAGCAGTCCAAGAGACCACATCTCGTTCACGCATGTTGTCAAACACTTGGCGTGAATCCTCCAAACCCCCACATTTCGCATACATGTCTAAAAGCGCATTCCCAACAAATACATCACACCAAAACCCACTTCTAATTATCCCTCCATGAACCTGCATACTACACTCTACACCTTTGCACGCTTCAAGGACACTTGCAAAAGTGAATTGATCCGGCTGAATGCCGCTTCGCCGCATATCACAGAAAGCTCCCAATGCCTCCTCTCCAGAACCATTCATTGAATAAGCTGCAATCATGGCAGTCCATGAAACCACATTACGCTCTATCATTTCCTCCAAAGCTCTGTTACCGTCCACCAGACTGGCACACTTGGCGTACATTATCACAAGCTTCATACCCAAATAAACCTCTGGTTTGAATCCCGTTTGGAGAATGTGGGAATGGACCAATTTTCCCTCTGCTAATGCTTTTCTATTCACGCAACATTGTAAAATTGAAGAATAGGTGGAAGAGTTCTGTGAAAAGCCTTGCCGGTCCATTAGACGCAAGAACTGCAGCGCCTCTTTCAGTCGGCCCTCCTTGCACAATGTTCTCATCTCGCTGACAGAAGCAGTGTGGCCACTGAAATGTAGTTGGTGTGCCGGTGTGGCTATAAGCATGGGTATAAGAATTGGTTTGAAGTTCCGAAGCGTCGAGTGCAGGAAGAGGATCGCATTCTTCTTTTGATTGCATAACGATGAAGCCATTGCCATTGCATATGAAGGTGATCATGTTTTTCGTCTTTCAGAACCCACAAACAATTGCAGACCACTGTCCAATTGCTTGACATTGCAATGGCATATTTAGACCTAGCCTGCCTATGTGGGTATGTTGAATGTTTACCTGTTATGTGGTGTATCTATCATTCTCTTTAACAATGATCCCAAATTGGCACCCTTGGCAGCATACAACCTCGAAATAGAGCTGGAAACCTAGGAACAATGTTGTGGGCTCTTGGCATTTCATTTCAAACCAAATTTAACAAAAAAAAACAAATCCTGCAATTCAGGGGATAGCAAGATTGTCCAATTCTTCAAACCCAACCCATGAGAAAATAACCTGAACTGCAGCAGACCATTGGAATGAATAGGATTATTATTTTTTTTTTATTTTTAATTATGGGAGATCCTTATTTTATTAAGTATTCATTTTTTTTCTTTTTCTTTAACCAAAAATAAATTTGCAGCTTATTAGGGAGAGCCTTGAAAGGTTACCATACACAATTTCAAGGTAGAGTGTAGTAGATATTTAACAAACTAGTCATGCATGCATGGGCCCATAGGTCTCAAGGGTTCAACTAAGCTCTGATACCAAGTGTAGGGACCAACCCTAGATATATATATATATATATATATATATATATATATATCTATATATATATATATATATATATCACAATAAAATACAACCAAAAGAGAAAAACATTGGGAATTCAAATTTATTCAGCACTGTCTAACACATTCTTGAATTTCATTTCACTGAACATATCATAAAATTTACATATATTTAACTAAGGCCATAAAGAAATCATACAAAATAATATTGCAACACATATGTACCGTTCACCAGAAGACGAGACTCCACTTGATTTGTCGTTACTTGTCTTCCCTTGTTGTTGGTCACCTCCGAGAGTGAATGACGACGTACTTGACCCGAATGTGATGACCCATCGGTTAACCTCCCAACCTACTCCTTGGGTACTCTTCTTCCCCGCGGACCCCCGAGCTGCAATGGGGTTGTACAATGGAGGAATGCAATAGCTGGTAGAGGAGAGCACTCCTTGGCTCAAGAGTCCCCTCTCTAAAATCCTCTACCTCACCAAACTCACTATAGTTTCGTAATCACTGCTCTGACATAGTCTCATCCATCCAACAATAGGGTTCCCAAAAGTCCCTTCTCCCATAGCTTGCCCCTTATTTTATAGGAGTCCTCATAGATGACACTTGGCATGACATGCAAAATTAATTTTTTTTTATAATTCAATAGTTTGATTATTCACCCACCCATGTGTCACTCTCTCATCAAGTGTCTCCAAAATTATTTACTTAAATTTTAATTTAAAACTAATATTTTCCTCACCTCAACAAGATTCCCATTTCTTCTCCTAGTTGCTTCTTGATCCCCCTTTTTACTCCTTAATTTGTGTTCATTACTAAAGTCAATTAATGAGTCAAGATTTGATCCCCTATCTACTCCCTAACTTAACCCAAGTTATCTCTTAGATGGATATTCTTATGTTGGTTTTTGCCACATGGAGGTTCTCTACTTTTCTCTAAAATTTAATTTATTAATCTTATTTTAATTCACCATCCTCTTCTCTTAATTAGGTTTAACTATTTTAGGATTATTCTTTATCCTTACAATTATGTCCCTCTTTCCCCTTTTACCTAATTAAACTACATAATCTACCTACTATTTTCCAACATGGGAAGGGTAGAGTTTTTAAGGTAACCTATTTTATTTCTTCCTATGATCCTCTTAACCCAACTTTTATTTTTGATTTAATTTCCTCGGTTTCTAATATCATTTACCCTTGATGTAAATTTACCTAGTTTTCATTTCTTGATTATATTTATTAATTTATTTATTTTTAATGATTCCAAGGGTGCCAAGTTTGGTTGTGCCCTTCAAGAACTTCCCTTGAAGTTCCAAGGGTGCCACGCCGAATAGTTTATTTGTGATGCCAAGGATGCCAAGTTGGTCGTGCCCTTCAAGAAATTCCCTTGAAGTTTCAAGGGTGCCACACCACTTGCCCTTTAAGCATTCAATGACTACGAGGGGAAAGTATAGGTGCAACGTCATAGACCACTATCATCTCTTATGTTTCCTGCTATAGTGAGACTAATGGTGTTGGGGATCAAGGAATCTGCCTTGATGCGCACCCCTCGGTAAAATCCTCATGAGCGACCCAACTTTAGGACCTTCCCTCATGACATTGTGATCTTCAAGGCGAAGGTGTTTCAACCTTTCCAGCCCAAGTCACGGCGGGAGTGCTAGTGGGTGAGATTAGGGACACTGTCCCACCCCTCCCATGTAGTTCCATCCACTTGTACAACCCCATCACCCATACGTGAGTCATTCGGTCAAGCAACTAATCTGTGCATGCAACCATTAACATTTCATGAAAATATAGATAAACATATATAGCAGGTTTCAAAATCGACTTAGGATTTCAAAGATAAAATAATATAAATTTTCATCAAACTAGGTGTCGTCAACTTGTCATGTGCGAGCCTTGGGTGGTTTCCTGCCATACTCAATAATAATTAGTAACAAGGTTTCTCAATGTTAGTCATTGTCATAATAGCATTATTATCATCACCTGGTCATTCACATCATTGTTCATTATGAACCAGAACTAATGCAAGTAGGTAACATAAGGGACGCATCCATCATGGCTATCATCATCATAACATCAAATAGATAACAAACATAACCATGTATGCCACAATCATCATAATATCAATAGAGAACATGCATAGCCATTAATGCTATCTTCATCATAATATCAATGGAGATCATACATAAACGTCACAACCAATAATAATAGAGTCATGTATCCGGATCATCAACTTGAGGTCCTCAAATAATAAAGTGGGGGCCTTAGGGCTAAATAAATGTTAATCTCATATCACTGTCAGTCAACTAGAGTGGGGCACTACAAATGTACTGCTGCAACTATGCTTCCTCTACTACACAGATTGTTTCAGAGTTATCTGCTCAAGGATTTTGATTTCACGAACTATGATGCCAAACAACATCAATATAAACACAACTTCACAATAGAGGTCAAGATCTGCTCCAACAATCCAAGGGTCTTCTATTTTGCTTCAATAATGATTTTAATAAATTCTTCAACAATCTTGCTACTTCAAAACGCTACTAAAAAACCTTTCAAGAGCAGCTCTAAAAACATCAAAGGAGTGTTTCAAAAATGCTTCCAAGATTTGTTATACAAATTCAAAACTGTGTCTTCAAGATCTGCAGTCCAAGTTCAAAACACTCTGCCTTCAAGGCTCAGAACAATTTTTTTAAGGTCTGCAATATGCTGTTAAGATCTTCAAGGTTCTGTAATTTCTAGTCGAAAGGTAAACCTTCACAAATCCACAAGAGGAATAGATATAAAAAATGTGTCTCTACAAAACTTTCAAAGGATCCAAAAATAGATCCCCTCCACAGATCTGAATTATTAATTCTTCTTCGTCAGATATTCTGATCCTCAATGCTATATAAATCCTCATATGAATTCCCAAGCTTTATATATATGTTTTTAGAAATGTAAACGTCACACTTGTGGAGGATCTGACTTATAAGAGCTGAAGCCGACATATCTTTAGGATATTATAACAAATTTTTTTATTTGTCTACCATGTGATGTATGCATTACATCTATCTTCCATGTGATGGATAATATAGGACCTTGTCTGCCATGTGAAACATGGATATATAAGACCTTGTCTATCATGTGAAAGATGGATCATATAAGAACTATGGAAAAAAGACTTGTCTTCCATGCGAGTGTTGTATCTCATCAAAAGACTTGTCTTCCATGTGAGTGTTGTATCTCATCAAAAGACTTGTCTACCATGTAAAAGGCCTTGTTTTCCATTGTATCATGTACATGCTACAATTATACATTGTTTGACATGTATGGCCATAGGAAACATGTATGCCATGTTTGTCTACCATTAAAAAAAGTAATTTTATGTACTTGGTAATGGTATAGGTGTATGATGTTTGCGTAGGTGTTTAGGAATTAAAATTTTAGAACTAATGTTTAGGATTTATAAAAAAAAGTAGACAGTAATATTTAGAGTGATAATGTCATCATGATATGCTTCATCCATTTCACCTTTATATGTATATTTTATGTGAAGTTAGCTTCCTTGTATCTGTAGTTTTTTTTTTTTTTTTAACAGAATGTAGTGTTTTCACCCTTGAATTTACCTTCACACAGTCTTAGTTTATGTTAATCTAAAGATTTGATAAGTGCACACTAAACTTCCAGTTTTAGGGCCAAGATTTCTTCAACTAAGCACTAAGAGCATATTAGGGCATGCTTTATCTACTAGGTTTTGCTTCAACAAAATCTAGAGCATCTTATCAACAATTCTAAGGTTAAGGCATCATGTAGTATAGGGTTTACATCAACAATTCTAGGACTTCATAAAAAATGCTTAGAGTTTTATCATCTTCAACACTGCAAGAATTTCATTAATGCACTTGGCAACACCATAGTTAGTTCTAGGACTTCATTAGTGGCTTGACATATTAATGGCATCATTAATAGCTTGACATATTCATTAATGGCATCCTTATCAAACAAGAGGGACTTGTCATCATGAGCAAGGACATCATCATATTATGCATCAAAATAATATTTTCCATCCCAGTGATGCCATATTGACATCAATGACAACCTTGATTAACAATTCTTTCTGCAAGGAGAGAAATAAGCTCATTGGGACATCAAACTATCTAGCATGGAAGAAAATAATTGACTTGATACTCACAGAACAAGAAGTAATGGAATATGTTTCTAGGGAAATCACTAAACCTGAGAAAGATAAGACACAAGAACTAGAAAAATACAAGAAAGGGGAATTAAGAGAAAAAAGGATCGTAGTGGAATCCATCAAAGATTCTCTTGTTCCATTCGTTGCAAACTTGAAGACTTCCAAGGCTATGTATGATAACCTAGTGAATTTATATTTGGTAAGTACAACAATTCAAAATATGTCATTAAGGAAAAAGTTGCACATAATGAAGAAATCAAAGGATGACGATGTGGTATCCTTCCTCATGAGAGTCTATCAACTAAGGGACCATCTGCAAGGACTTAGGGAACCAATTACTGATTCTGAAGTAACCATTTGTGTACTGAATGCATTGCCACCAGAATGGAGCAAATTTGCAACAAGCATCTAATCCAAGAAGGATTCATCTCCCTTTGATGAGTTGTGGGCGCAATGCATATTGGAAGAATCAAGTATAAAGGTCAAGGATGACATTGGATCTGATGAGCAATCTCAAGTTTTTCTAGCTCAAATCAAGAAGCTGAAGAAGGGAGAGTTTGGTAAATCCAAGAATAAAAACATGTCCAAAGTGAAATGTTTTGGATGCAATGAATTTGGACACTTTAAGAGGGACTGCCCAAACAAGAAAAACAACAAGAGAAAATAAAGGATTGAAGCTCATGTAGCTAAAGAAGTGAAGTATCTTTACTACTAAAGAAGGTTCACTGACTATCAAGTTCTCTTTGAAGACTAATATCTATTTTAATATAGAATGTTTTGCATAACATCATAGAAAGAAGCATATGATAGTAGAATGTCTAGAATTTACATGATTAATTTGTTGTGTATAGATCATCTAGATAGATGAATAGATAAACCATTTTGCATATTGAACATCTAAGCATTATCTAACATTATGTTAGAGGTAGTCATCTTGCTTAGGTTGGTCACCGTGATCCTAGAAGAACCATCATTATGAAAGGTTCTTGGAAAAGCACTATGACAAGGTTAGTATGCATTCTGTGTAATGTGGAGGAAATAATGGTAAAGGGACAAAGCAGTGCAATGGGTCAAGAAGTAGGATCTTTTTGCGATATATGGATAGCTAGATGGTCAGATGAAATCATAGGAATTCATGCTACATATAAAAAATTTGGATAAGATTCATGTGTAGAATCCTGTGGAAAGAAAGATGGTCATAAAATAAGCTTAGGTATATGGATATATGATGTTTAGGATTTGACTTAATTAAGAATGTATAAATATTAAGACTTTCTCTAGAATAATTATTAACATCCAGTATAGTTTCCGAAAGAAAAATTTGTAACTTGGCAATCAAGTTTAATCCTTGGGCACTTTGATGCATGAAGGAATATTCGTGTGGAGATGGAACATGAGGATGTTGATGGAATGAGAAGGTAACCATGGTGAGGTAAGTCTGATTTTCATTATTGTTAGTTATCTAGTTAACATATTATTTTACTACCTAGAAGATATTGTAGGAATATATGATGGTAGTTGATGCAAGTTTAGTTGTATGGATGAAAGATATTGAGGGAAGCTTAATATGTGGTACCTAGCAACTATGAAGTCAAGATGTGGACATCTTGGGATTAAAAGGTAGCAGTATGAGAAGATAACCTGAAGGTCAAAGGAAGATCACTTTTAAGAGAAATCTATGATCAACTTGAAGTTTTGGAAGGCTCCTTGTAATGCCTTCATACGAAAGAAGAAAGTGACAAGCAAGAAGATTGGCTTGGAACTTGTCACAAGATTGAAAAGAGAAGATGAATCCATGATACCTTGAAAGAAAGAAATCTCAATTATGTAGACGAAAGAGGGACCCAGGGTGACTATAAAGAACTGGTACCTGATACTCTTATGAAGACAAGTTGTAAGGTTTGTGATGATAACTTCCCAAATAGAAAGGAAGTTTGGATCTCCTCTGGTTTTGAGAGGTAGAAAAGGAGTCTCCTTGTATAGGATCAAGGTTCTATTATCAATATTAAGGGAAAATAAGGATGTCCTCTCGGCTTGAGAGGGGGTGATGTTGGACATCACATGTGCATTCTCCTCTTCAAGTGATAAAGAGAAAATGATGGATGATTGGGTAAGCATTTGTGGTTTCCTTGAGGATAAAAAATCCAACAAAGGAAAGTGATTGACACTCTTTGAGGATATGAAAGGTATCCAAGAGAAGAGTGGTAAAAGAAGACTAATATTCTTTGAGAAATCAGGATTGGAGATCCAAGATAAGAATAGTCCTAAAATGACATACCTTGTAGACATCTAAATGGGGTATGTACCTTGTATAGGTAGTGCGTTATCACACGTAAAGCCTCCTAGAATAATGCTCTTGATTAAAATAGAGCTTGTCCAGTTATGCCTCAAGGAAAATGTTGGTCATGATGATGATGCTTACAGTATGACTTATCAATCTGCATCTTCTTGTGAGAGCTCTTCAGTTTGAGATATGATGTAGTACTGGTTGTACAATTATGAATACATCCCTAGTTAAGAGGGAGTGTTGAAAATGTAAGTAGTTTCGATCTTCAAAATTGTTGTACTCATTTCAATATGTATCCTATGTAACAAACACGAAAAGAAGAAAGAAAGTTATTATTAAATCATGGGTTTCATTTTCATTATTGATGGTATTCTAGGTAAAAGAATTTTCTTTGTGCTTCTATAGTTTTTTAGGTATTATGATTTATTGTCACGAGTCAATGGAGTCAACATCATGTTTATAAGACCCTTCTGGGAAATTTGTAATTGTAAAAAGAATTATTTCGAGTCTAGAAAATGTTGTAATCTCCAAGAGTACAAGTTGACCTTGGGATCATCAATACAACCTAAAGGAGGGAATTCAACCCCTTGAAAAGGATATATAAAGGAGTAGTTCGACCTTATTTGAGATACACTCACAAGTTCGATATATAAGAAATAGTTTGATCCGTAGCTGGAAAGTGCAGAAGAAGAAGAGTGAAGGTCTAGAAGAAGATGGGAGCATGAAATATCTTGTTTCTGGGCTCTAGCTCTCTCACAGATGTGAAGATCTAGGGTTTCTAGTGTTGCATAAGAAGGCTGAAATTGCAGGTCTGAGTTGCAGTAGGACGAAGTGTAGAATCTCATAGCTGAAAGGGGAGAAACCCTATATTGACCTTGTTGACCTTGGGAAAGTTTTCTTCCTATAGGAAGGTATCAGGAGGATGCTAGATTAGGGTTTCTAGAGAAGCTGCAAGGTCGATATTGTAGGGTCGAAGTTGCAGGATGAGTTACAGTGTGGAAGCTGGCAAGTCGAAGTTGCAATATTGAAGATGGTTGACACAGAATAAAGGAAGTACTTGAGGAATGGCTGACTTGGTACGAGGAGAAGCACTAGTCTAGGGTTTGGGTCTTTGTATCTCATTTGAAGCAGATTCTAAGAAGAAAAGAGTTTTCAAATTTTCCCCTTGGACGAGTTTTTCCCTAGCTGAGAGTTTGATATATGTGTCCTCTATTGTTGCAGTTTATGTTCTTGATATTTGTTTGATGAAAGATCTAACTAAAAGAACACAAGAAAATAAGATTAATAACTGCCACTATTGATTTTCCAACAAGCCACTTATCTTGGTCCTTTATATTGACAATATTTTCTTGGTGGGATCAGAGAAGTTGATAGGGATGTGCAAGGAGAATTTCGCTTCAGAGTTCAAGATGAAGGACATTGGTTGGATACACTACTTTTTAGGATTGAAGGTGTGGAAACAACTAGGAGAGATTTTTCTTGGGTAGGGTAAGTATGTAGTTTAGATATTTAGGAGGTTTAGGATGGAGGATTGTAGACCTATGTCTACACCGATGATCACTAACTTGAGGGAGTTGAGTGCTTCTGATTTTGAATTGGTGGATCCCACATTGTATAGGGAGTTGATAGGTTTATTGATGTATCTACTCAACACTAGGCAATATAGTTGTTTTTTTGTGAACAAACTCAACCAATTCATGATGGATCTGAGAGAGGTTCATTAGGTGGTAGCAAAAAAAGTGTTGAGATACTGACAAGGTACAATGGACTTTGAACTCATATATGTTGGAGTTGGTGGAGTAGAGTTGCAAGGGTACACAAATTCTGATTGGGTTGGGAGTCTCATGGAAACAAAATCCACATCTCGATGTTGTCTCATCTTGGGATCAATCGTGATCTCGTGGAACAACAAGAAGTAGTAGTTAATGACGCTTAATTCATCAGAGGTAGAGTGCATGGAAGCAAGTATTGTGAGTTGTGAGGTAGTATGGCTTTGCACAATGCTTGCAGGATTATTTGGTCTAGAGAAGGGGCCAATAATGATTCATTGTTTGTAGTATAACTAGGGGAGGATAATATGGGGTACATAGGGGGGTACCCAAGGGAATAATGTGATGTGAAAAAGGGGACCACAATTAGTTAGTTTAGTAAATAAAGTCCGCAAGTGGTTACCCACATTAATGATGATTGTAAGTGGTTGACCATCATTATAAAGAAACCACAAAAGGAACTAGACACCACTCATGCACCATCAGTTGGGGAATCGAAAAAGGAAACAAAGTTAGTTAAGGATTTTGTATATCACCATCCACACCACCCAACAAGACAACAACCAGCAATACGATACCTGATTAGCAATAAGGACGAAGGGAATTGGAGGACACACAGAGATGCACACCACAACACATCGACACATGGGAACCACAACAACTATCTTCCATCTCAAGTGAGCGAGGTGGCTGCTAGACTGAGTCTTCACCTTTCTCTTGGATGGATAGATGCACGTGCATGGTACCAGTAGACTACTCTTTTGAGTAGATCTTATTATTTGTGTACTTACATTCCTTGATCTACATGTTGCATTTTTCCTCTCCTTTTCCTCACTCATTGCTCCTAAGCATGTGTGCCAACTTCCTTGAAGTGTGTGTTTCCTTTGGAATGCCTACCAATATCTCCTCAAGAAATTAGTTTTATAATTTTTCCTTTGCCTTGTGATTCACAAATTCATCTTCATGATTAATGAAATCATCCTCGTAATTCACAATCTTAATATATTTAACATTAATTAATTAACCTTCTTAGGAAAAATTAAAATTCACCTTGCTAGGAAATTTTGTCGAACATCTTTTGCACGCTCGACACTAAGCCTATGTAGAATCACTTGTCTAATCTACAAAAATTTAACGCTCCCCCTTAGCAAGGAAAGTTTTCTACATTGCTTGTAGTTTATTTCTGAAGAAGACAAACTTGCATTTCATTAAGGCCTTTGTGAGGATGTCTTCCACCTACTCATCTGTAGATACATATTTTAGCTTCATTGTCCCCTTCTACGCATACTCCCGAATGAAGTGATACTTGATCTCCATGTGTTTTTACTTGTCATGAAACGCTAGATTTTCTAAGAGCTTGATGTAACTTTGATTGTCACAATGTATCACTATCAGATCCAAGTCTTGATCAAACAACCCCATGAGTAACTTCTGAAGCCAAATGACCTCGCATGATGCCAAGTTGGCTGCCATGTACTCAACCTCTGCAAGACACAGTGCAAATGACTTATGTTTCCTCTTGAACCAAGGAACAACTTAAGATCCCAAGCTGAAACAACAACCTGGAGTACTTTTCGTGTCAACTACATTGCTTGTCTAATCAACATCCATATAACCCACTAGTTTCACTCCATATCCTTGGATATAGCTCAATCCATTCTCAGTTGTTCCACACATATATATTAGGACATGTTTTGTTGCTACCCAATGCACTTGCTTTGACTCAACCATAAACTAACTGAGTGTATTGACAACAAAACATATATATGGTCTAGTATTAACCAAATACATAAGAAAGTGAATCCACTACCTGTATAAAGTGGGGTCCATTGCCTCTCAACTGGAAGCATCAATTTTCTTCCAATTGGTCACTATTGGCATAGCCATAGGCCTGCAGTCCTACATATCAAATCTCTTTAGGATCTCCACTGAGTACTTCCCTTTTCCAAGGAATATCTTGTTGACACCTAATCTTTGGGATTAGGAAAGCCATGTACATATTGTAAATAGAAAAACTAAAAGAAGTTGGAAGACGAAGAGACATTGGGAGACCCAATAGTCTCCCTCTCTTTATATATATTCATATTGTCTCTTAATGCAAAGGCAACAATTCATTTATGGAGTTATTCCTGATCTAACATGATATTAGAGCTCAGGTTATATATTTAGGTTTATGCATCGTAACTCCTCTGCCATTTGCTCTTCCATTTCCTCTCTGCGTAGGTTGTTTCCCTGACTTGACAAAAACTCTACATTTCGTTGTACGCTTAGTCTGTCCTTGGCCTCTGTCGAGATTGTGTTTGTTGGCCGAGAGTCGATGTTGTTTTTTTTAAACACCGTGCACTGTTATCCATCTCTGCATTGAAATTTTTATGACGACTACATTGGATTGAGCCACTGTATACCATGAAGTGACGAACACTACGTTGAATATGTGGAGGTGAAAACCCCTGCCACAGTGAACTGCTATGCACTGAGATTGAGACCCTTCATCTCGACTGTATGTGGTCTGTTACCTGACGGTGTAATGATGTGCGTTGAATTTCATATGCAGTGGTGCGTTTGACTGCGTTGAATGGTTTTGAAAGTCGCGGTGTTGTGTGGTCGTGTTGATTGATATATGCCTGAACCATCCATTGGAGAACGATTTTGAAGAGAATGGGCTTACTCTGCAAGTGAAACATTGATCTTGGAATAGTGGTGCGATGAGTGTAAAAGCGTGGTGTGGTGCGGTCGTTTTGGTCGGATGCGAGCCCAAGTCTGGAGCCTCCAAGTTTGTTCTGCGTTGAAATGGTATGCATTGACTGTGCATTGATTAATGGTACGGATTCTTATGGGTGATTATATAATGGCATATAAATTTTGAGTCGAAGTTTTTATGCTGTGGTGAATGACTTGGTTATGTTTTTCTTAATGAAGACCATATATAAAATAAAGTTTGGGATAATATTTATTCGAAACCTTTGAGGAAAATATATATATATATGAGTTTTTAAAAGGACGTTGTCGTATATTATTATATATCGTTGATATGCCATATAAAAATTATATATTTCCAATTATATATACGATAGAAATATATTAATGATTTTTTGAATATATAGCTATTCAATTTTATTATAAGTACATCAACTTTTTTTTGTGACCATTGTAATTATTTTGAGGTCAGATTAGACTATATGATGTATTCACTCATCTCCATTGTGGGTGTAGTTTTCTCTCGAAAATAGAACTATCATGAGTGGTCCCAGAAGATAAAACACACATTGATTTTTAAGTTGTGAAAAGGGGGTTGTGAAGGAGAAGGAGACAATCCACCTGAAAATCCCACTTCAGACAAGGAGCTTGCCATTTGGGAAAACAAGAACAACAAGACCTATGCTTTAATTGCAGCATTAGTAAATGAAGAGGTGAGTCGACATATTTTTCCATTTTCAAATGCCTTTGAAGCCTTTAAGAATTTGAAGGAATTATATGACTCGCACTTTGAACTTGAAATTGTTTAAATGATGATTAAGTTGTTCAACCTTGAGTTGAAAAATGATGACCCTCTTGCCTTAGGATCCGAAGTAAGATCAATTATACATGACATAAAAGCTATTGGTGTTGAAATATATATTCCTCTCATATCTTATGTCAAGGAACTATATCCCACCTATTCACATTATCTTGATTCATTGCAAGCAAGTGGCAACCTTAAGGAGATTACTTTTGACTCCCTTGAAAAGAAGTTTGTTGAAAGAGAGAATGATTTTGGGAAGAAGACAACTCCTCATCCTTCTGAAGAAGTTGTATGCCTTGCACAGAAAGAGAAGAATCATGCACAAGATTCTTCTAGAGGAAGACATGGCCAAAGAGGAAGAGGAAGGAAGAATTTTGGAGGCAGGGGGGAAGACATTTCCAAGGAGAAATGTCTGATATTCATTTTAGACGATGCAATAGAGATGGACATGATGCTTCCACATGTAACCTGCCTTGGGATAGAATTAAGCAGAAGAGAAGTGAAGGAAAAGGTAAAACACCTGACAAAGGGAAAGGTAAAGCACATGAATCCGCTCATTATGTTGTGGCACATTGAAAAATTGGAGTAACTGAAGACTGATTGAATGCTTTACTTGCTTCATGTAAAGATGCTTGGTGGCTTGATGGAACAATATACTTTGCAGATTGGTCAAAACTCAAGCCATCAAGGCTTGGCACCATCAAGCTCAAATTACCTGGTCTTCCAGACTTTCTTCTACATGATGTTCTATACCTCTCAGAGCTGAGGAGAAAATTGTTGTCTTTGGTCCACATTTTCTAGCAAGGACACTCCATTCACATGTTTGATGGCAAGGTTGAGGTCAGAAAAGCATCAGATCACTCACTTGTCATGACTATGATAGAAGAAGAAAGACTTCTGAAGCTACAAGGAACCTCTGCTCATGCACAAAAAATTTCATACAGTTCTCACTATCATGAGCTACGTTTCCATCAAGTCTTTTATGGAATGCTATATTTGGACACTTGAACTATGACATCCTTTGTTTGTTGAAGAAAAATGGTGTTACTTGTTTGCTTACAATTCTCAGGAAACTTAAGCAATGTGATGCTTGTATCATAGGAAAACACAACAAACAATATTTTCATGATTCTCATTCCAGAGCACATAGAAAACTTGAACTCATTCATTCTGATTTGTTTGTCCCAATGACTGTTCCTTTTGCAAATGGTAATAAATATATGATTACCTTTATTGATGACTACACCAGAATGTGTTGAGTTTATTTATTGAAGAACAAATTTGAAGCTTTTGAAACATTCAATAACTTTCATGCATGGATTGAAAATGATGCACTATCTCATATTGGCTATATTCGCACTGATAATGGAGAATAATACACTTCAGATGAATTTTAAAACTATCTTCGCCAGCATGGGATCAAACATCAAACAACCGTGCCCTATAATCCCCAACAGAATGGAGGAGTTGAAAGAATGAACGTGACAATCTTAAATATGGTATGTTCGATGATGTTTTTCAAGAATGTTAAACAAATGTTTTGGGTTGATGTAGTTCTATGTGCTGTATATATAAAGAATAGGTGTCCATCTAATGTTATAAAAAACAAGACTTCCTATGAAATGTGGTAGGGCCACATTCCTTCGGTGATTCATATCAGGATTTTTTGTTCCACTTGTTATGCCTTGATACCCAAGGAATAGAGAAACAAACTCAGTGCAAGGAGTCAAAAATGTATCTTTTTGGGGTAATCAAACACATCCAAATCATAATGTCTCTATGATGAACTGAATACGAAGTTTATAATATCTAGATGTGATCTTTCTTGAATCTTCCAACACTGACAATGTTATTGAGCAACAACTTGATTTCTTGCATAGATTCGAACATGCAAAATATTTTCAAGAATTTGATAATGAGATTCCACATCTTGGAGGGGGGATTCCTATAATGGAGCAATCTGTGAATCTTCTTCTGAAGCACTCTCTCCCCCACATGAAGCTCCAACTATTGATGACACTTTGAGTGATGTGATTAATAAAATTGGGAGACTAAATCTTGATTCAGTTCCATCTCAGTCAACTGAGCAACTTGGACCATCTCATAAAGTTCCTCCAAAATGGTTGATGAAGACACATGAAAGTGTTCATCCCGAGGAGGTTGGAAAGACAAGAACAAGAAGCTCAACCAGACAAACTGGAGGTGATGTAGACAATTCTGATTCACCGGTTGATATGGATGTTTCTTATGATTGTGAACTAAACTTGTCTACAGACTTTGAACCATATTCCTTCAAAGAAGTTGCTTCTCATGATGAATGAAAGAAGCGATGCAAAAATAATATCATGCTTTGATCAAGAACGACACTTGGAAGCTGGTTGATCCTCCATTGGGAACCAAACCAATAGGTTTCAAGTGGGTCTTCAAGAAGAACTATAAAGTAGATGGCTCACTTGACAAGCATGAAGCCAGGCTTGTGGTAAAAAAATTTGCACAGAAGGAAGGGGTCGACTATCAGTAGAATTTTGTCCCCACAGCAAAATGGGCTACCATCTGTACACTCTTTTCCTTGGTAGCTCAAAACAATTGGAAATTCCATCAAATGGATGTAAAAACCGTTTTCTTGAATGGAGATATGGAAGAGAATGTTTTTATGTCCCAACCAGAAGGATTTGTTGTGAAGGGTCAGGAACACAAAGCATGAAAGCTTGTAAAATATTTGTATGGCCTCAAGCAAGCATCGCAATCCTGGTATGAGAAATTGATCGAGCTTCTTCTGAAACTAAATTTCAAACATTATGATCTTGATGATGCAACTTTGTTTGTCAAGAAAGTTGGCAAAAGAGTTGGATATCTTGTGGTGTATCTAGATGATATTTTGATGACAGGGAATAATGAGAGCTACATTGCATCCATAAAGAAAGAACTGAGGAAATGTTTTGAAACGAAATATTTGGGCTATGTTCACTACTATCTTGGTATTGAAGTAACTCAACATCCGATGTTTATATTCCTCTCTCAAAAGAAGTACATTGTATATTTTTTGAACAGGTTTGGCATGGATGGGTGCAATCCTTTGACTACTCCAAAGGAACATAACTTAAAGCTCACATCCACTGAAGGAAAAGAATTTGAGGATGCAAAAAAGTACATACAACTCGTAGGAAGTCTCAACTACCTGACTACTACCATAGTAGACACTGATTTGTTGTTGGAATCCTCTCTAGGTTTATGCAAAAACCTTGTGAGGGTCACTGGTCTGCTGCAAAAAGAATTCTAGAGTACTTGAAGGGAACTCAAGACTTTGGACTCAAGTATACACAAGTGGATGACTTTAGCTTGATTGGATACTCTAATTCATATTTCGATGGAGATAAAGAAAATGGAGTATCTACTTCAGGCTATGTTATGAGTCTTGGATCAGGAGCTGTCTCTTGGAGGTCACGCAAACAATCAGTTCCAGTAGATTCCACAACTGAGGTAGAATATGTGGCAGCAGCTGAAGCAACAAAGGAAATTGTGTGGCTCAGGAAAATTCTGGAAGATTTGCAGGAGAAACAAGTGCATTCAACTCCTCTTTTGATTGATAACACTTTTGCAATAAAGTTGGCCAAGAACCCAAAGTTCCATGATCGAACAAAGCACATCAATACAAAATACCATTTGATTCGACATCATGTTGAGGCCAAAACAATCCACCTATGACATTGTTCCACAAATGAGCAGATTGTAGACATCTTCACCAAAGTGCTTGGAAGAGAAAAGTTTGAAAGATTCAGAATGATGCTTGGAAACACCAACATTCCTTCAGATTAAGGGGGGAATTTTGACACCTAATCTTTAGGATTAGTAAATCCATGTAAATATTGTAAATAGAAAAAATAAAAGAAGATGGAAGACGAAGAGACATTGGGAGATGAAACCCAATAGTCTCCCTCTCATTTTATATATTCATATTATCTCTTAATGCAAAGGAAACAATTCATTCATGGAGTTACTCCTGGCTTGATATATTTTCCCATCTCTTTTCCATACTTCCAACCCCATAATGTAGTGCATCAACCCAAAATCCTTCATATGGATCTCTTAAGAAAAATCCCTCTTGCAATATGTAATGAGCTTCTCTAAACTTGTAAGAAACAAATCATCTACATACAACACAAGAATGAGTGGCTCTCCCTTAACCAATATGTATCACAGGTTCAAGTCAACATCACTCTTGGTGAAGCCCAAAATGAGCAGATAGCTTTCTATCCTGGAATACCACACATGTGGTGCTTTCTTGAGTCCATACGATTCTCTCTTCAATAAATATACATGGGAATCCCTCTCATGCACCTCAAAACCCTCTGGATTCTCTATATAGACCTCTTCCTTGATCACACCATTAAGAAATGCCATCTTGATGTCCATCTGATGGATTTTCCAACCCATCTCTACAGTAATGGATATCACGACCCTGATGGAGGAATACATGGCTACAGGGGTTAGTGTCTCATCATAGTTAATTCCCTTTATTTGAGAGAACCCCTTAGCCATGAACCAGGCTTTGAACTTCTCAACACTACCATTAGCAACATGTTTGATTTTATAGATCCACCTAGATCCTATCACTGATTTCCCTTCAAGTCGTGGCACAACCTCCCATACATCATTCTTCATGATGGAAGAGTACTCTTCCACCACGACATCTCGCTACATCTACTGCTCATATGCCTCTTGAAAGCTAGAAGGCTCGGCCTATAAACTCGCTCATAAGAGCCCTGTAGCTGGAAAATCTTTGTACTCACTTGCTCCTGAGCTTCCCTTAAGGTATGCTTTGCCCATTTCATCCTCTAGTTCCTAAAATTCTCTGCCTGGGTAAATGGAGCATTTTTCTTCTCATCATGCTCATGTTGTTTGTCCCACACACTAATATGGGATTCTGCAATTTGTCTTCTTCTTTTGGTGCCTCCTTCTCCTAAACCTATACCTCAACTGACACTAATCCATAAGACGTTTTGAAAGCCTTTTCCTTCTCAAATTTCACATCCCTTCACACCATATTTTTCATAAGTGCGGGAATTTGGACTTTGTAAGCCTTTGAGGTTTCATTGCACCCAATGAAAATTCATTTCTCCACAGTAGCTAGAACTTGGTCCTCTTCTCTAATGGGACATGGCAATAAACCAAGCAGTTGATAATACAAAGATGCCCAATCTCTCGTTTCTTCCTTGTGTATGCCTCTTCAAGGGCCATCTTCCCCAACACCTTGTGTGGACTCTTGTTTTGCAAATAAATTGTTGTGTTGCATGCTTCTTCCCATAAGAACATAAGAAAATATTGATCATGCGACATTAGCTTTGCTACCCCAACAATGGCTATGTTCTTCATTTATGATATTCCATTATTCTATGGGTATATGGAATTATCAATGCCCTCTTAATTTTATAATCTACAGAAACATCCTTGAAGGCATTCAAGTTTTACTCACCTCCATTGTTAGATCTAACCACCTTGATCTTTCTCCCTATTTGGTTCTCCACAAGAGCTATAAACTCTTGGAACCGGCTGAAGACCTCGCCCTTGGTCTTCATAAAATAGATCCAAGTCTTCCTGGAATGGTCATCAATGAAGGTGTTGAAGCCCCGAAAATCGGGTCGACAACAAGGGGGATACCCGCCCGATCCGGACCTTGGTTGGCAGCTCCTTATCCGTTTGGTATAGCGGGTCCGACTGGGGATAATGGGACCAGTTTCCCAATCCAAGGGTGTGTGTGTGTGCAGAGTTGGATGATGCTGATCTAAGAGTTCTAATCTAAGCTACTTTAATCTATTTCTATGCTATTGTAATCTAATGAAAACAGCACATCTAATCTATGCTAACCCGGGATGTATTTCTTCTATTATGCGATCTAAAGAGATTTCAAATAATAACTGGTAATAAAGATCATTTAGCTATCATAAGAATGGAAATTAATTAAGATGAACCACTTTGCATAAAAAGTTAGGCAAAACAGTTGTGAACAGCATATCGCATAATAAGTTATTCATATATCAAACATAAATAAATAGCTCCACCGTACAAAAGTACCAAATGGTAACTCAAACATTCATGCAATAACATATAAACAACTAAAACTGTATATCACTTTAAGAATATAAGCAGAAATGGCCAAGAGATAAAAGTACCATTTATGACTGGTCCTACTCATAAGCTTCAAGCAACAATGATTTATCTCTCCTTGTTCTAATATCTACCAAGAGTACAGAAGTGCAACATCAGTAGCAGATATCAAATGCAAACATTAATAAACCTTGATCCATTCATTCATCAAAACCTCCTCTGAGGGTGCAAAATTGCATGTTCTGAGGACAAGTTTTTGACAAATTTTTGGACCCTTTTCTAAATGCATGAGAAGGGTTTAAATACTGCTAACTAAATAACTTAATTACATAAATTTAGGATACGGTTTAAATGACCGCCCTTTATCTAAGCAAACTTATTTCTAAAAATTGAATGTAATTCCTAACTATTTCTGCATTTTCTCCTTAATGTTGCAAGCATGCAACATTTGCCTGGGAAGAGTCGGCTGGTTGTTTTCTGCTTTTGCTTGGGCTACGTAAATAGAAATGGCAAGCGCTGGCACCACTTTTTAGTAAACTAGAAGATATTTTTGGGAATCATCCTCTGGCTGGGCGAATTTACTGCGTATATACTTGGTAACAACCCAAATTTCTCTCAAATTGCTTCTGCTTTTGCTATCTCGGTTTCCGGACTCGTGGATGACTAAGCAAATTAGGGACTTTGCTTTCTGAACAATTTTCTTAGCAATGCGCATCGAAAATTGCCTCTGTTCTTTGATCCGGGCCTTTCTGGTGCGTTTTCCGTCTTTAGCGCTTTTTCCTTTATCGGGCATAAGCTTCAGAATTTTGTAAACATGCTGCTTTTGTGAGCTTTTGACCTTGAGTGTCGAATCGCCTATTGATATCAGCATCTGTTCAGTAATACTCTGAAATCTGCGTTTCTGTTGCATGCGGTATCCGTTTATGAGGACATCTCTTCTCTGTCCTCCGAGCATTGACGCTTTCCCTTTTTCCTTAAATGTTTCCTGCACATTGCTTCATGTTGTTTCCTATTATTCATTCCTGCAGTTCACACAAAGGAAAAGAGTAATGATAATAAATTTTGACACGAAAGCTCTAAGCTCTACGAATGTGTAAAATCATGACACCCATAGTGAACTGACTCTTCGAAAAACACAAAACTGTCCTTCATGAATACTTTGGCGTACATTCATTAATTTCCTTTAAGGCGCGTGCCCAATTTTTGGTTTAGGGATAGCTTTTCTTGAATGTTGAGCCGAGGAAAATTTGCGATGGGTGACTTCTGCAACTCGCATCGCAGCATCGCGTTTATCACAAGATCGCAGCATCGCGCTTATCGCAAGATCGCAGATCGCAGATCGTTGCAATTTGTTAAGTTATTGTGTGCTGTTTATGCGATGTCGCATATCGGCCATCGGAGATTTCTTTCATTTATGGGCGCTTCTTAATGTATGCGACGCGATGAATTTCGCGTCGCTTCTTCGCAGTTTTTTATTGTGCTCATAAATAAATGTTTCACTCTTCTCCGCGCGATGTATTTTTAAGGAGTATAATACAAAAAAAAAAAAAAAAAATGAATTTTTTACTAAGGGTCCCCACTTCTTTAGTGTTATTGCTAATACTAAAGAAGGAGGGGGGTTGTTGGTGGCCACAACAATGGCGATTCACTTGGAAGAACCAGTTATCTCTGCTTTTCTATTGAATTTTTTAAACTTCCAAAACGGAAATTTTTTCATAAATCTAAACTTTGTTATGGACAGATAGAGTACATTATGCCTTATTCTATCAATGATATTTTGTTTCAACCTCTTTCTATTCTAATTGTTTGCTTCCTCAAGCTTGTCCTTGTATTTATATCAGCCATTACTTGGTCTTGTAAAGATAAAATAAAGTCTTCTCTATGTGCTAGCTTTAAAATATGCTCGTTTGTCGTAGGTAGAGCCTCTGCTACCAGCAGGCGTCCATAGCCTCGACAAGGTTACCTGTTACCCAGCAATGATCCTTTATCCTGCTTAAGGTTATCTACAACCTTCAAAGAAAAATCCACATTGACACTTTTTCCTTTTTTATTCTTAAAGAACAATGTCTTGGTTTGGTAGCCAAATTATGACACAGTCATTCACTTGATTTACACTTTTGTTGAACAAGGTGGCTCGTGATGAGACCCCTTGTCTTTTGATTTCAACAATCTTGAGTCATTGCCCTGTTTTGATGGACAGTGTTTGGAAAAGTCAGCAAAGTTATAATATTTGTGATCATGATAAGCCGGCTCGTGATGAGACCTCTTATTCTTTAAGATATAGTGTTTCTTGGATTGTCCCTCTGAATGCTGCGATTTTCTTTAACAGGGAGGAAATCATTGTTTTCCTTAAGAAAGCTCTGGACGACAATAATAGAGTTTGAAAATAGCAGTTTTACAGAGAATCTTTATTTTGTTATTGATACCTTTTCATTGTGCTGATATAAAACAATTTCTTTGCTAAAGGTTGCTTTCATCAATTTTTTTGAAGTTGGAACTAGTATCATATCTAGGCTAAAGTTTTTAACTGTATCTGTCAATAATAAAGATCAGATTTTCAAAAATTTTCTATTCATACAAGCGAAAAGCTCAAATATGAAAGAAAATTGGTGTCTTTTCGTGAATACCGGTAGTAACCATTTACAACTGGTTTTATTATGAAAAAAAAAGAAAAATAAAGATATTCTACAAAATAGAAGAATAATCTTCTATGGAAAATATATTTTAAGGATTTGTCCATTAACAGGCAAAGAATCCCTTTTACCTGCTAAATCATGTAAGACAAATGTTGATGGACCTATGACTTCAACAATCTGAAAAGGACCAAGCCACATCTTTTGAAATTTGGTATGTTTTCCCTTTTCTTCATGACCCTTATCCCATTTTAAAACTAAATCTCCCATCTGAAATTTTTTTCTGGTCATTATGTTTGAATCAAAAGAGGATTTTATTAGCGCTTGATGATGAGCATGGGTTTTCTTAGCTTGTTCTCGTTGCTCTTCTAATTTAATTATTTCCATTTGTCTTAGTTGTATGGAGGAAGTAGGTACTTCATCAACGTATTGTATTAAAGACAAAGAGGGAATGACTAAGTGAGTTGGAAGAACCACTTCTTTCCCATAAACTAAATTAAAGGGGGAAGTGTCGATCGAAGCTTTTTTCGTTATTCTATCTGCCCATAAAGCATTTACCAAAGCTTTATGCCAATTCTTTTGGTTCTGGTCAACTGTTCTTTTAATAATCCTGATTAGGTTTTTATTTGTTGACTCAGCTAACCCATTACCTTGCGGATAATAATTGGCCGAATATTTTAGTTTGAATCCTCTTTTAAGTGCAAACTCAGTCATTGCATTTCCAGAAAAGTATGATGCATTATCAAACATTAAAGCCGTTGGCAATCCAAACCTAGTGATTATAAATTGATCTATGAATTCGATAATATTTTCAGAATTAGTCGTCTTGAGAGGAATTGCTTCTACCCATTTAGTAAAATAATCTGTTGCCGTGAGGATGTATCTATGCTGCTTAGAAGAGTGAGGAACGATCTCACCTATTATGTCCAAGCCCCACTGACTGAATGGTTTCTCGATGTTTACCAGTTGTAGTGCAGGGACGGCTTCTTTTGTCTTCCAGCAGTAGTTTGGCAGACTTGACATTTCCTCACGTAACTGTGTGAATCTTTGAACAGCGTAGGCCAGTAATATCCTGCACGTAAAATTTTATGTGCAGTAGCATTTCCAGCATAGTGTCCACCTGTTGGTCCATCGTGGAGTTCCTGCAAAACTTTTTCAGCTTCATTTTTTTCAAGACATCTAAGAAAAATAGAATCATAATTCTTTCTAAAAAGAATATCGTTTATGAGCTGATATTGTTTAGCTTTCAATCTCAGAGCTCTTTTCTTAGTGTGATCCAGGTGTGATGGAGCATACCCATTCTTAAGATAATAAATGATATCAGCATACAATGATTCTGCATTGTTTAGGCTTACCTCATACATTTGTATCTCTTCGGATGAAATTTCAGAGATTTGCGATGCTCCAGCCAAAATTTTGCAGAAGCCTTGACCTCTTACAATGTTTGCTGGTTTGATCTCAAGGTCATATTCCTGTAAAACAGTGATCCAATTTGCTCTTTTCTCGCCCATATCCTTCTGTACTAGAAGATTTCTTACCGCTGGAAACGGTACTATGATCTTAGTATGGGTTTTAAGTAAGAAAGGTCTGAAATATTTGACCGCTTTGAAAACAGCATAGGCCTGTTTTTCCATGTCTGAATAATTGAGTTCAACACCTTGTAAATTTGAGCTAAAAAACGCAATTGGAGCTTCTGCCTTTTCTTGATTTGCTTGAGTTAGAATCACAGCATATGATTTCTCTGAGGCAAATGTGTATAAAACAAAAGATTCTGAAAAATTCGGGGTTGCTAAAGATGGAGCATTAATAATAGCTTGTTTGATCAGGTTGAATGCTTCATGTTCATCTTGACCCCATTTGAAATTTGAATTCTTTTTAATCATGGTTTGCAAAGGAGACATAATTCGTGAAAAATCTGGGACAAATCTCTTTACAAAATTGATTTGACCAAGGAAAGATTGCATGGCTTTTTTATTATGAGGTAGAGATATTTCAGAGATTTCTTTGATTCTGTCAAGATCAATGTGAATACCGGATTTTGACACTATGAATCCTAGAAGTTTTCCTTCACTTAATGCGAAAAAATATTTCTTTGGGTTAAGTGAAATCCCATACCTTAAACGTCGTTGAAAAATTTGTTTTAAATCTTTGAGATGGTCGCTTCGCTTCTTGGAGTACACTGTTATATCATCCAAATAAATTACTATAGATTTATTGACTAAACCCTTAAATGCGATGTCCATGGCTCTTTGAAATGTAGCGCCGGCATTAATCAAACCAAATGGCATCTTCCGATATGCATATGTGCCCCATTTAGTTCTGAATGTGGTTTTCAATTGATCATCGGGATGCACCAGCACTTGATTATATCCTGAAAATCCGTCCAAGAAAGACATCAGTTCTGAGCCTGCTAATGCCTGTAATATCTGTTCCATAGGTGGAAGAGGAAAATTGTCTTTTTGACAGGCTTTGTTAAGATTCCGAAAAATCGATACAGATTCTAATATCTCCGTTTTTCTTTCTAACGGGTACCATATTGGAGACCCATTTGGAATGTCTGACGAAGAAAATTATTCTGGCTTTTAATAACTTATTTAGCTCAGTTTTTATCTGATTTTGTAAATTGGGGTGGATCTTTCTCAGTTTTTGTTGGACAGGTTTTTCGTTGTCAATCATAGGAATAGTATGTTGAATGATAGAAGTGTCGTACATCTTCAGCTCATCGTAATTCCAGGCAAATTTTTTTTTATATTATCTCAAAAGACGAATATACGCTAGTTTTTCTTCAGGGACTAGGTTGATGCCTAGATTAACGTTTTGTGGTTTATCATCGGTTTCTAGGTTTACTAATTCGTAGTTCAGAGTTGGACTGTAGAGCTTTGAATTGGTAGACCTTTTAAACCGATTTTTCAAATCGTATAAGTCTTCTAACTTAACCACCGATTTAGGTATATCATTATCAGTGCTATTTTGTTGTATTTGTCAATCGTGATGGTCTTAGTCAATTATCTGATTGGAGTAGGATCCTTCAGAAGTGAGGAAATTTACAATATCAGGATCGTCATTGAATACTCTCCAATTTGTAATGTTGTCAGGGATGGACAGTCTAAAGATTAATTCTATTGAGAATCTATCTGGACTAAAATCTTCGGAGGGAATAAGCCTAGAGGCTACGTTAGCCAAAAGGTCTGCGCTTGTGTTTTGGAGTCTCGGGATTGAAGAAATATTAAATGCTATGAAATGCTCAGTCAGATCTTGTACTAAAGATTGATAGTGTTTTAAATGACCTGATAGGCAATGTATAGTGTTACTTACCTGTTTGACGATAATCTCAGAGTCTCCGAAGACTTGAAGATACTTGACGTTTAACCCAATTGCTTTGTATATGCCTTGCACCAAGGCCTCATATTCTGTTGTATTGTTTGTGCAATTGAATTCGAGTCTGCATGTAAGCATGGTCTTGTTTCCTTCTGGACTAATCAGAACGCATCCTGCTCCTGCTCCTTCGTTAGATTTAGAGCCATCGAAATATAATTTCCAAAACAAAGATGTATTTACAGGTTCATCTACAAAATTAACACACTTTGAACTATCAGTTTGGGAAAAAATTTCGACTTGGGACAAAACTGAATTTTCTAAGTAAGGTGATGTGTGAGCATTGAAATTACCGAGAAAAGAATCTACCGAGTAATTGCCTATGATGTTGTTGTTATACGATACTGCTTCATTTTCTCCCTCTAATTCCATTACTATGTACTTCTGGTGTAACTCTCGTTCAACCTTTATTTGATTCGGTTTACCATTGTAGGGTAACCACATGTGCGACCAGTCGGTTGCAAAGTATCCATGGAGTTTCTCGGACCAATCCCTGCTAAGAATTAAGCCATAGAATTCTGGGATATCAGCCACTAGAATGTCAATAACCTGACATACCTTCGGGTTAGATGACAATCTTATGGCTACTTGACTAATTTCACCAATGACTTCGACTTGAGATCGATCAAGCTGAACTATGCGCACTGCGGATTTTTGTGGTTGAACATTTAACTTAGCACATATTGATCTGGGTAAAATATTCGATGAAGCACCAGAATCTACCAAACAATTGTGCACATTTTTATTGAAAACTTCATAAGTGAGAAGAAACGGGGGAGTGTGAGATCTTGATCTTCCTCCAATCAAGGCGATATCATTTGGATCAATCTTATTGATCGCGTTAATTGGAGGTCTTCCCATGTTGTGCGACGCTTGAGAGAGTACAGCGGTAGGCAAAGGTACAATAGGCACGACATGTAATTCTTTCATCATTATCTTCTGTTGATGCTTCAATTTGCTCAATTCATAAAGGGTAATATTAGCCCTAGTCTTTTTCATGTCATCAATAATATTGTACTCCATTTCATCCGACACTATCAGTGTTTTTGATGGAGTTGTTTGATTTGCTTGGACTGGGCTAGATTGAGTCGCTTTAGTGGTTGTTTTCTTTGTTGCGACTTTATCTTTTGTTGTAGAGCTTTTGCTCTTCTGCTTAGGGGTAGTTTGGGGAGGATCAAGCTGATTTCTACTTTGTGTGCTAACAGGGAATACTTCTTGATATTCTTCTTGTGGGAGGATGAAATCCCACATTCCTTGTATTTCCACAACTTCTTTGTCATCGGTCTGCCCTTCAGTGGCACTTTCTTCTTCTTCCTCTTCCTCGGTTTCAGCATTGGAGATGGCATTGGGTGGTTTTGCATCTGTTGAAGGACCTCTTTTAAAAGCTCTGTAGGGCTTTTTTAAAGAAGTTTCTGCTACTTGTTTTTTTATGTCAACCATCTCATTAGACATGGTCTTTAATACTTTCTGCAATCCTTCCAAATCGAAAGGGTCTTTTGTTTGTTTCTTCTTGGAGTCTTCCTTGAAGGTGACTTTTTTAGACTTGCGTTCCTCTATCGCGGATCTCTTTTCTAGGGCTATTATGCGTTTCTCTACTGCTATCGCCTTTGTCATGTTTTCGACTAAGGTTGTTTTATTTACTTTATCCACAAAGATTGCTATGTTTGATGGTAAAGCAGTAATATACCATTCACATCGTACTTCTTCACTGGGTTGGAAAGCAGTGGGAATTTTGTTGAGAATTTTATTGAACCGTAAATCGAAATCTTTGATAGGTTCTTTAGCTTGGGCCTTAAGATTGGATAGGTCATTGATTAATGTTTCCGTTGATTTGTCATCACCAAACTTGATAAGGAATTGATTTTGGAAGATATCCCAACTTGTGATAGACCCGGAGGGTAATGAAAAATACCATGACCCGGCTGTCCCTTGCAGTGTATAGGGAAAAAGCCGAACAACAACATCTTCGTTAGTAACTCCGTTGAGATTGATAGAAAGCATCAAATTGTTTATGTGTTCTTCTGATAGCATGCCTGCTTCTGGATTGAATTTGGGCAGCCATTTCTCAGAATGGGACGGTATTTGACTCAAGGGCGCACGCATTAAAACTGCCCCAGGGTTGTTCCATGGAGACTGGGCCATCGTTGAGATGCTAGTAGAGAAAAGTGCAGAAGATGATCTCTGTGGCTGGGAAGATGAGGATACTATGATCGTAGATGATTGAAGAGGGGTTGTGGGAGTTCCGATAGACGGATGGATGATGGTTTGGAATGGAGGTGTGGGTGGTTGACTTCGCGGTGAGGTAGTTGAAATGGGCAATGTAGACGAAAGAGTCTCACTGTCAGACTCTTGTGGTGATTTCCTCGCTCTTTTCCTGGTGGGAAGAGGCAACTCAGTTGGCTGGATGCCAAATTTTTCACTCTTTAACCTGGTTAGGGGATGAGCAGGATTGTACTGCGAAGTCACACTGCTTTGAGATTTATCAGACCTTTGAGGAGAAATGGAAAATCCCTGAAGTTTGTGAATCAGAGATTCAACTCCAGGAGGTTTAATGGTAGATTGGTCTGAAATATCAGGGTGTGTAGCAGTGATTGATACTCGAGCGACTTCTGACTCTGGATTTAAATATACTGGAGAAGTCGGGGGAGATGATGAGGGCGATTTACTCTCAGAATGGTATTTAGATTTTGATTTAGGTGCCATTCATAGTTCAGGCCCTCCTTCTAGCGCCAAATATGTTGAAGCCCCGAAAATCGGGTCGACAACAAGGGGGATACACGCTCGGTCCGGACCTTGGTTGGCAGCTCCTTATCCGTTTGGTATAGCGGGTCCGACTGGGGATAATGGGACCAGTTTCCCAATCTAAGGGTGTGTGTGTGTGAAGAGTTGGATGATGCTGATCTAAGAGTTCTAATCTAAGCTACTTTAATCTATTTCTATGCTATTGTAATCTAATGAAAACAACACATCTAATCTATGCTAACCCGGGATGTATTTCTTCTATTATGCGATCTAAAGAGATTTCAAATAATAACTGGTAATAAAGATCATTCAGCTATCATAAGAATGGAAATTAATTAAGATGAACCACTTTGCATAAAAAGTTAGGCAAAACAGTTGTGAACAGCATATCGCATAATAAGTTATTCATATATCAAACATAAATAAATAGCTCCACCATACAAAAGTTCCAAATGGTAACTCAAACATTCATGCAATAACATATAAACAACTAAAATTGTATATCACTTTAAGAATATAAGCAGAAATGGCCAAGAGATAAAAGTACCATTTATGACTGGTCCTACTCATAAGCTTCAAGCAACAATGATTTATCTCTCCTTGTTCTAATATCTACCAAGAGTACAGAAGTGCAACATCAATAGCAGATATAAAATGCAAACATTAATAAACCTTGATCCATTCATTCATCAAAACCTCCTCTGAGGGTGCAAAAGTGCATGTTCTGAGGATAAGTTTTTGACAAATTTCTGGACCCTTCTCTAAATGCATGAGAAGGGTTTAAATACTGCTAACTAAATAACTTAATTACATAAATTTAGGATACGGTTTAAATGACTGCCCTTTATCTAAGCAAACTTATTTCTAAAAATTGAATGTAATTCCTAACTATTTCTGCATTTGCTCCTTAATGTTGCGAGAATGCAACATTTGCCTGGGAAGAGTCGGCTGGTTGTTTTCTGTTTTTGCTTGGGCTACGCAAATAGAAATGGCAAGCGCTGGCACCACTTTTTAGTAAACTAGAAGATATTTTTGGGAATCATCCTCTGGCTGGGCGAATTTACTGCGTATATACTTGGTAACAACCCAAATTTCTCTCAAATTGCTTCTGCTTTTGCTATCTCGGTTTCCGGACTTGTGGATGACTAAGCAAATTAAGGACTTTGCTTTCTGAACAATTTTCTTAGCGATGCGCGATTAGTGCTAGGCGCTAATCGCGCATCGAAAATTGCCTCCGTTCTTTGATCCGGGCCTTTCTGGTGCGTTTTCCGTCTTTAGCGCTTTTTCCTTTACCGAGCATAAGCTTCAGAATTTTGTAAACATGCTGCTTTTGTGACCTTTTGACCTTGAGTGTCGAATCGCCTATTGATATCAGCATTTTTTCAGTAATACTCTGAAATCTGCGTTTCTGTTGCATGCGGTATCCGTTTATGAGGACATCTCTTCTCTGTCCTCCGAGCATTGACGCTTTCCCTTTTTCCTTAGATGTTTCCTGCACATTGCTTCATGTTGTTTCCTGTTTTTCATTCCTGCAGTTCACGCAAAGGAAAAGAGTGATGATAATAAATTTTGACACGAAAGCTCTAAGCTCTACGAATGTATAAAATCATGACACCCATAGTGAACTGACTCTTCGAAAAACACAAAACTGTCCTTCATGAATACTTTGGCGTACATTCATTAATTTCCTTTAAGGCGCACGCCCAATTTTTGGTTTAGGGATAGCTTTTCTTGAATGCTGAGCCGAGGAAAATTTGCGATGGGTGACTTCTGTGACTTGCATCGCAGCATCGCGTTTATCGCAACATCGCAACATCGCGCTTATTGCAAGATCACAACATCGCGCTTATCGCAAGATCGCAGATCGTTGCAATTTGTTAAGTTATTTTGTGTTGTTTATGCGATGTTGCGATATGCGATGTCGCATATCGGCCATCAGATATTTCTTTCATTTATGGGCGCTTCTTAATGTATGCGACGCGATGAATTTCGCGTCGCTTCTTCGCAGTTTTTTATTGTGCTCATAAAGAAATGTTTCACTCTTCTCCGCGCGATGTATTTTTAAGGAGTATAATACAAAAAAAATTTTAAAAAAAAATTGAATTTTTTACTAAGGGTCCCACTTCTTTAGTGTTATTGCTAATACTAAAGAAGGAGGGGGGTTGTTGGTGGCCACAACAGAAGGTTGCATGGTGGTTGAACCCTCGAATAGACACCATTGACATTGGTCGACATACACTTGAATGGATCAAGTCTAAGATCCCCTTGGACCTATTGCCACTACTAGGAAACACAGTCTTGGTATACTTTCCCATGGCACACCCTTTGCACACCTCATGTTGATATGTAGTGAAAGCTGGAAGACCTATTACAACCTCCCTAAGCACTTTGAGTGCTCCATGGTGTAAGTGTGCCATCCTCCTATGCCACAACTCCCCCAATCCACTATTGTTGTTGCTACTACTCACCAATGTTTTGTCTGGCTTAAAATGAAGTCTATACAACTTGTTCTTTCTTCCTCCAAGCAATTTTGTTGTACTGAGGCTAGAACCCTCAAGATAAATATACACCTTCCCCTTCCGAAAAGTCACCACATAACCCTTGTCCTCCAATGCTAAAATAAAGATCAGATTCTTCTTCAATCCTAGAACATACAACACATCCTTCACTAGTAAAGGCTTCCTAGACTCCCTTTGAAACTTGACAATTCCACTGCCTACTGGCTTGTACTTGGCATTGTCACCAAGTTCAATGTGGAAATCCAAATTGTGCTCCTTTAGACTGGTAAAGTAGTCTCACACTCCAGTCATGTGACATGAAGCACCACTATCAATGTACCACACATTGGTGGCCATTGAACTAGAGGGACATGCAATGAGTGAAAACTCATCCTCAAATCTGGATGCAAACTCGTTCCCCTCAGCTATAGCAACAACTTGCTTCTTTTTTTGTTCTTTTTTCTTGTTAGAGAACTGGTAGGCATAATGTCCTAGATTTTGGAAAGAAAAACATTTTACTTTTCCGATGTGTAACTTGTTTTTCTTGCCCTGTGAGGTAGCTGCTTCAGTGGAGCCTTTCTTGGCCTCTCCCTTGCTCTTAGATGCTAGAGCCAAATTCTCTTCCTCCTCACCCTTCTTTTGGTCTCCTTGTTGAGACCCTTCTCGGATCTATAATTGTATGAAATCATTCCACAAACTTTCCCAAATGGGACGATGCTCACATCCCATGATTCATTTTACAAACACATCCCACTACTTTATAAATACATTTACGGCTATACACACCAGTTGAGAATCAGGGAAATTCTCCTCTATGGTTGTCATTCCATCTCATACCTACGTAAACATGGTAAGGTAGGATGACACGTTCTCTCCCTTGGACATCCTAGTGCCGTAGAGTTTGTCCCTTAGCACCATCTGTTAGAATTCCATGCACCCTAGGTATGGTCTATGCTTTAGCTAGAAAACACAAACACACTAAAAATGTCACCTAACTTCAAAAACTTTTGCACAATAGAAAACAAAAATGCAATTAGATCATGCACAATACACAAAATTTTATGCCCAAAACAGATATCTTATTAGTTCTTCAATAAGAAAACTTATGGCTCTCGTAATAAGGAAAGTGACCCTTTATAATACCTGTACAAAATGCCAAATACAAGACAAAACACTTGTCCAAAATTCCTGGGTTGAGGCTGAGTCCTTTCAACTCTCATTTTCCTTCACCAATGGCTATCCTTTGCCACAAAAACCTATAGCCACCTGCCATAGCATAAAAGGCACTTCGGTCCCTCCTTAAACTTCCCATCTAAATCCCTTTAGGCTCAAAGTTAGCTCAATAAGCTCTCTACCCACCTCATCCTTGTTGTAGAAATTATCAGACCTCCTTTAGTCCTTGGCCAACTTCGTGTTATCATTTTCAAGCCTTTCCCTGCTCTCTTAGACCCAAAACCTTCTTTCTTAGCCCACAACCAACCTCCAACACACTCAACAACTCCTCATCCTCCCTTTTTGGCTTGCAACCCCCTGGCGCAACACTCTATAGCGATATAGCCCTCTCTTTCTAACTATGGATTCCTTCAACAACCCTTCATGCAAACATGTTGTGAGCTTCTCTTTAGGCCAGTGGCCAACCCTTGTGGACTTCATGTAGTAGTTGTGGCTTTTCCTAGAGGCTCGTCCTTCCTTTTCTAGGCCTCGACCACCCTACATAAAGCTCCATAGTTCTGCAACCTTTCTGCTCCACTTCAACCAACCTTCTTCAAGTTGTGGCCATCCTGGATAGTCCTGTGGCCACCTCCTTAGGCACTCGATTGAACTTACTTTGTGTTTCCAACCCATAGCAAGTCCTTTCTAAGGATTGGCCCTCTTTCTTCATTCCCTAGCCTTGTCCTTTTAGCCATGGTATGCTCCTTTAGACCTTACCTCAAAGCGAGTTTGAATTTTTCTCACAAATTTCCCCCCCAACTTGTCCACACATTGGTTTATTTATAGTTGTTGCAAGGCCATGCGAAGGAGTGTGACTCCTCAATCATCGCGACTCTTCAAATCCCAATTAACCCTTCATATGCCTGAGCCAACCTTCCATTTCTTAAGCCAACTCATCTTAGCTCAATATAAAAATTATTAAATGATTTTCCTTGGTTGCAAAACCCCAACAAACACCCACGCCTTGGGTGCAAATCCCATTAACCAAACCATAAATCCCCAGGGGATTTTCCAACCATAAATACCTTTCGAGCTACCAAATCTCAACACTCCCTCTTAGTTAGGAAGGTATTTCCACTTGCCTCTAAATCTAAGTTGCAACCACATCCTTCTAGAAGACCTAGATCTTCGAAAACACCATGCTTCTAGAAGCCTCCGCTTCAGAGCATCTTGCATGGTCTTTTGAACCATGATTTCTCTTGTTCCTAGAAATCTCCAACTCCATGACTATTACTTGCATGGCCATGACTTCCTTGCATGTGCCATGACTTTCCTTGCATGGTTCATGACTTCCTTACATGTACCATGAAATTTCCTTGCATACACCATGACTTTCCTTGTACACACCACGACTTCCTTGCATGGTCTACAACTTTCCTTGCATGGCTTGGAAGGCTCCACTTTCTTGCTTGACCCTAAAGGTTAGACTTACATTCGGCTGCTAACTCTCCTTATGAACCCATTGACTCCTTCTGAAGCCTGACTCCCTCTGAGCCTACATAACCTTCCGTTGGCTCACTCTGATTTCCCTCCCATAAAGTAACCTCATCAATACATATGCACATGCTGCAACTGAACTTGTGTCCTTTCAAGGTCAATCCCGAGCTACAGTTTAACACTTGGCTTAGTCCACTCTAGACCACCACAAATCAACTTTACAAGTGTTCTCATCCTCCTAGGTCAAACACCTCATATGCACATGGCTCCACTGCCAGATGTGAAACTCTACAACCTAATGAATATGTTATCTCTTGAAACTCATAAAACTGCAATCTATATGAAGCCACCTTGTCCATGCCAAAGCACTCCCTTCCAAGGAACTTGAGCTGTTGCAACTTACTTCGACAAGTCAATGGAAATTCATCAATGGTATTAACAACCCACCACTCAACATAGTGTTGTGCACCTAGTTCTCCACCAATTCACAAAAATTCCCATCCTACCACCCCAAGCTGCAATAATGCACAACTTCTTATCTAAACATTTTGCCCCATGTCTCACAAGGCATACCTAGCCAAATCACTTGGAAACATTGTTGCTTCCTACATTAGTCTCACAACTCCCTCCTAGAGCTAACACCTATGCATATCATGAATCCAACTACTCTTCTTTCAAATCTGAGGCTATCATACCATGTTAGAATTCCATACACCCCGGGTCTAGTCTATGCTTTAGCCAAAAAACATTGTTGAAAATGCAACAAGAAAAGTCTCAATTTGATTTTTTCCTTAATTAAATCGAGGAATTCAAAATTCCATATCAGTAGACAACTTGGAGGAGTTAACTGAGGTGACATGGCACTTGTCACTCAATTAAGAACACCCAATTCGAGTTAATGAGTTGAGGTTCAGTTTGCTTGAGTTGATTCCTAAAAAAATAAGAGTCTAGCTCAGTTAATTTAAGTTAGGGGCATGAAGTTCAGTTGTGTGCAGTGGGTTTCTAAATTTTAGGAGCCTAGGTTGAATTAATTTCAGTTGTAGAAATTTAATTTATAATTGAATTGAGTTATGGTCAGTTAAATTGGTTTTGATTGTTGGAGGAACTAGTGGAAGGTCAAGTAATAGGGTGTGACTTGATCAACCAGATAACTAATAAATCAGCGTAAATTAGCTCATGTATGCAGAGAATTTGAGTTACCCAGTTCAGATTGGATTTTATGGGCACAATGTACTATCAGTTGTAAACTATTCCAAGTTGTACAATTAGTGTATGCAGTCAGATAATTGACCTAAAGGAACTGCGCAATCCAACGGAGTAAAATTCCTATTAAATAGGGGCCTAATTCCTCAGGAAACAATGCAAGGAAGTAGGAGCTTGAGGGTTTGAAAAATTGGCTAAGTGTTGGTCAGGTTTAGTCAGTCAAGCAGAGGATAGAAGATATAGGTGCAGGTTGTGCTCAAGCTTGAGCAAGCATATTGTATTCATCTAGATTCTTTGATTAATGCACTACAGAGAGTAAGGGATTTTGAGAAGTTGTTTTCCCATATATAAATCTCTATGCATGTGTGATGTTTCCTTTTACATGTCTATGATTATTGTTTTAAATGGTGAATTAACTTCCACATATGAGTAAAGTAGCTTCAAGTCTTGTGATTTAGTAAATTTCATGAGCAACATTGAATCTACATATTAGTTTCTACATGGTATCAGAGATGGATTCACATTAGAACCAGTCCTTGAAGTCCTCATGTACAATGATCATTGAAGAACTAATGAGTTGTTAGGAGGCAGAGTTATGGAGTCCTAGTTTAGGGCAGATCCAAAAGAACCTATGTGTATACTTCTTAATGGAGCTAGAAGGATGTTAGTGGGCAGATCAGTGAGCCAATGTTTAGTGACACAAAAAGGAGCTATGATTATTGATATCGGTAGATTAAGGAGCAGCAAGATTTCCCACAGGGAGATCGAAACTCAGAGGGAGTCTAGTTTAAGAGGGAGAAACCATATGGAAGCTAGTACTTCAGGATATGGGGAGATTAGAGTCATTATTGCAGTCGTTGTAGAAGCAATGCAAAAGCAGTAGCAACAACAATATGAGTAGATCATATTTCGCCATGCATGCAGCTATACCTCTAAGAGTGAGGTGGGGCGATGTAGATACTTAGTCCCAGAGTTGCAGAAATTTGGGCAAAGTCCATTGAGGTATTCTCCTCATGGGTCATTACCTTGCTACGGGGGCTCACAATATTTAGTAGTAAGAGGATTATTGTCAGTCAAATACTAAGGAGTGCAGAGGAGTGTTGACAACAGAGTAGGAGGCTCAGTAGCAGAGTTAGCAGCAACACAGTTTTCCCAGTAGACAGTTGTAGACACAGTTAATTCGGTTTTTTTTTATGCTTCTCAGTTGTAGGTGTTGCAGGAGCAGTGGTAACAATGAGAATTGTTGCATGTAGAAATTTCTGTTTTCCCACCCCGGTTTTCAGTTTCTCCTTATTTCTCCCATATAGTTAAATGCCCTTTCCCATAACCATACATTTAACAAGCTGAAAAAAATAAATTTGCTGAAAACACAAATTCTGGAAATTTTACAGAATGCTGGATATTGCAGAAATAAAAATCAGCAGTAATAAACAGCCATTAAAACACATTTAAACACTGAGATTTTTTGTCAATGTGACCCTGGAAAAACCCCCTACAACTCCTGGGGAAAACTAGTTTGAGAGCTCTTCTTTATTTCTCAAAATTGCCTTTTACAGTGAGAAATTTTCAGCAAAAAATCAACAAGCAAATTTACAACTTATCTCTTTTCCCATGCTTCACAGCAAACTGGAAATTACAGCAAACAGGACAGCAATAAATGCTGTACGATCTCCTTGATTTTCGTGCCCACTTTCAGCATTAAATGCTGCTGTATGGCCCTCGTTTTGCGTGCAGAAAAACCAGCAAATTGCTCCTCAATTTTTGTGCAAACCTATCCTCGAAAATCGTGCCAAAATCTGTCTTTCACTGTGTGTTGAATCAGCTGTACAAATCTGCTCAACTGATGCCTTGGAATGTGTGCCAAGCTGCTGTCTCCTTCTCCTCCCTGCTCAGAAATCTCTCTTGCTCTCTTGCTCTCCTTCTCCCAATCTGCTCATGAAAGAATTGAATCGAATGTGATCTTTTCCTCCTTTTCCTCCCTTAATATAACTCCAAATGACTTTTGGGTGACCCAAGTGACTTTTGGGTGATCTCTAAATCCAATGGCTGAAATAGATTTAGATCAATGGCCGAGATTAAATGCTCATTTAAATCTCACTTTTTATTTTTTAATTCACCCCACTTTAATAAAGACCCACTTAGTCATTTATTTCCAAAGTCACTTTTCCTTTCTAATTTTTCATTGACTTTATAAAAGTCACTTTAAAATTAGACTTAGTAACTTTATCACTTAAAGTCACTTTTAAATTAGATTTAACTTTATAAAATTATAAAGTCACTTTAGGAGAAAAATTAAATTCTTTTGGACACTTTTCCCTAGGCCAAAGATCAAAGCCTAAGGGAACCACCTGTCCTCCAGTACCAAATTTCAACACTCCCTCTTACCGAGGAAGGTGTTCCTCACCACACCCATATTGTCTCTGAAGTAGACATGCTTGCCCCGTGGTAAGGCTTTGGTAAGGATATCTGCAACCTGCTCATCAGTGGAAATATACTCAAGCTTCACAACTCCCTTCTGAACATAGTCTTTGATGAAATGATATCTGATCCCGATATGCTTTGACCTATCATGAAATACTGGATTCTCCGTGAGTTTAATGCAACTCTGATTATCACAGTAAATCACTGAAGGTCTTAACGGCTAACCAAATAAGCCAAACAACATCTTGCGAAGCCAGATAGCCTCACAACTAGCTAGATTGGCTGCCATATACTCTGCTTCCGCTGAACTCAGTGCTACTGACTACTGCTTCCGGCTGAACCATGACACTACTGCTGAACCCAACCCAAAACAGCACCTTGAAGTGCTCTTCCTATCAGAAGCACAACTTGCCCAATCAGAATCAGTGTATCCTGCCAATCTCACTCCATCTCCCTGCCTGTAGTCCAGACCATAATCCACTGTCCCCTGCAAGTATCGCAAAATGTGTTTTGCAGCCACCCAGTGAACCTTCCTAGGCTCACACATAAACTGACTCATCGTGTTGACTGTAAAACAGATATCTGGTCTAGTGTTGACCAAATACATCAAGGAACCAATCAGCTGCCTGTACAATGTGGGATCCACCAACTCGGAATCCGAAGCATGAAGCTTCTTCTAGTTGGTGATCATTGGTGTCGACATGGGTCTACAATCCTCCATGTGGAATCTGCTAAGGATGTCCACAATATACTTCCCCTGCCCCAGGAAGAAATGCCCCTCCTCCTGCCACACCTCCAAACCCAAAAAGTAATGCATCAAGCCGATGTCCTTCATCTCAAACTCCGTCGCAAGATCTCTCTTGCAGTGCTCTATGAGTCTCTCTGCACCTGTAATGATCAAGTCATCCACATACAGCACCAGAATGAGAGGCTCCTCACCAATCACAATAAAGTAAAGGTTCGGATCTGCCTCACTCTTTGTGAAACCCATCCCCTGCAAATATGTATCTATCCTAGAGTACCAAGCTCTGGGAGCTTGCTTCAGGCCATAAAGGGCCTTCTTCAGTCTGCACACATGGGACTCCTTCCCATGCACCTCAAAGCCCTGTGGCTGCTCAATGTACACCTCCTCCTGTATGAAGCCATTGAGAAATGCGGTCTTCACATCCATCTGGTGGATCTTCCAACCCATCTCTGCTACTATCGATATAATGGAGCGGATCGAAGTATATCGAGCCACGGGAGCGAAGGTCTCCCCATAATCAACTCCCTCTACCTGGGAGAACCCTCTAGCCACAAACCTCGCTTTGAATTTCTCAATGCTACCATCTGCAGCATGCTTTACCTTGTAAAGCCATCTGGAAGTAACCACAGATTTGCCCTCAGGCCTCGGCACCACCTCCCAAACATCATTCTTCATGATAGAAGAATACTCCTCCTGCATGGCCTCTCTCCAGACCTGCTGGCTAGCTGCCTCCTCATAGCTAGAAGGCTCAGAGTCAAGGATGCTGGTAACCATCGCCATATAGCTACAAAACCTCTCAGGTGGTCTACTCTCTCTGACCGGCCTCTTCGGCTCAGCAACAGATGTGGCATCTTTCAAGGTGTCCTGAAGCCACTTGGGCTTCCTCTTCCCTGAGCGCACTTCTCCCACCGGAGAATGAAACTCCTCCTCCTCATCATCATTAGGAGCCTGAAATCCTGACTGTCTATCTGTTTTCCTCCTGCCTGCACTTGAACCTGTAGAAGCTGAGGTACCGTGTGAACTGTCCATCAATGGACTCCCTAGTGAACTGCTCTGTGAACTGCTCTGCATGCTGCCGGAGCACCACCCCTCTGGCTCGGCGAGCCACTGCTCACTGACGGACCTGACATCCTCATAGATGTACCTCTGGATCCTCCTGATCCCTACCCACTGGATCCCTGCGACTGACTCAACTGCTGCTGAGGGTCTGGCTGATCCAGATACTCTAACTCCCGTGACCTCCTAAAGGCCCTGTCCTCCTCGAACTTCACATCCCGTCTGACAACAACTCTCCTCTGTGCAGGAATGTAAATCCGAAAGGCCTTTGAGGTCTCACTGTAGCCCACAAAGATACCCTTCTCTGCGGTGGGCTCTAGTTTGGTCCTCTTCTCCTTGGGTATATAGGAGTATGTAATGCATCCAAAGATATGAAGATGACCAATATCAGGTTTCTTCCCAGAGAAAGCCTCCTCCGGAGTCATGTGCCCCAAGGCATGATGCGGACTCCTGTTCTGCAAGTAAACAGCTGTGTTGCAGGCCTCTGCCCACAAGAACAATGGCAACCCCTGATCATGTAACATGGCTTTGGCAGCCCCTATGATGGATCTGTTCTTCCTCTCTGCAACCCCGTTCTGCTGGGGGTTGTAAGGAACAGTGAACTCCCTCCTAATGCCTGCCTCTGCACAATAGTCAACAAACTCTCCAAGGGTGTACTCTCCTCCATTGTCCGACCTCAAGGACTTGATCTTTCGACCTGTCTGAGTCTCCACAAGAGCTCTGAACTCCTGAAACCGCTTGAAGACCTCACTCTTGGTCTTCAAAAAATAAATCCAGGTCCTCCTGGAGTGATCATCAATGAATAAAACATAGTACTCATATCCACTCAAGGAAACATGAGACATCCGACCGCTCACATCGGAATGAATCAAATCAAGTATCCCCGTCGCTCTGCTATCACTGCTGGGAAAAGGGGATTTGACAAATTTGCCCATCGCACAACCTCTGCAAGTATCAAAGTGATCAGTACTGAAATTTGGCACACCTGTAGTGATCTCCCGCAATGTCCTCAAGGCTCCGTGATATATATGTCCCATCCTGCGGTGCCAAATCTCACACAGCTCAGAACTGCTAGCTCTGCTGTTGGTACTACTGCTCAATGCCAAAAGGGGCTGGAATGCAAACTTGTACACCTTTGCATGGCGTACACCTATCACTCTAGCTGAATCTGCTGGAGTGCCCCTGGGATACATCAACACATGTCCTCCCCTGAACAGTACCTCATATCCTCTGTCCTCCAAAGCTGAGACGGATATGAGGTTCTTCCTCATCCCTGGCACATAAAGAACCTCTGACACCTTCAAGGGAGGCTTGGACTCCCTCTGAAATGTCACTGTCCCCACCCCGACTACTCTAACAACTCTGTCATCACCGAGTACTACCTCAATATCAGTGCCACTCTCTGAAAGCTCTGAGAAGTACTCACGGACTCCTGTCATATGACGTGAAGCCCCACTGTCCACATACCAGATACCTGAAGATGCTTTGCTAATCGAGGGAAAAGCATGCTCCCTCTGAACCTGTGTGGCAGGTGATCCTGCACTAGAGGACTCATACGTAGTGAACGCAAACTCTCGGTCAAAACGACCAGCAAAGTCCTCAATCTCTGCTGAAGCTGCACGTCCTAGTTCTTCCCTTTCTTCTTCTTCTTCTCCGGACACACCACTACATAGTGTCCCATCTTTTGACAATTCCAACACTTCACCTTGGAATAGTCCTTCTGTGTGTTCCCCTATTTACCTTTACCTTTGCCTTTGCCCCCACCACTGCTTGTGGAAGCCTGCTTCTTCCCTTTTCCTTTCTTGCCTCCTGCCACCAGTGCTACATCCTCATCCTGCTCAACTGGCTTGGCTGCCCCAAGCTGACCTTTCCTGATCTCTGTCTGAATGCAATCATCCCAAAACCTCTCCCATGTGGGAAGGGTCTCACGTGCACAAACCCCATCAGCAAAGTTCAACCATGAACGGGGGAGGCCATTCACTGCAATCCGCACCAACTCAGTGGGTGGAATGGCCTCTCCAATCGCTGCCAACTCAACTCTCACATTAGTAATCTTTGTGAGATATCCAGCTGCACTATCATTACCCATCATAATGTTCTTCAGCTTCTCCTTCAGGACCATCTTCCGGTTCTCATTGGTACTCTGGTAGAGATTGGACAATGCTGTCCACATCTCATGGGCATTGCTCTTTCCTCTCACATGAGGAATGCAATGGTCTTTGATTCCGTCTAGAATCAGCTTCTTACCCTTGTTGTTCTTTTTATTATAAGATGTCAACTGAGTAGCATCAGTAGGCACAACAACAGGATTCTGTGTGGTATGCACCATGATATCCCAGACTTCTGCCTCCTCAAAGATACTCTGCATTCTCTCCTTCCAAACGCTGTAATTTATATGCCCATCCAGCCTATCCTCCACCCTCAATCCCAATGATATCCTGCTGTCCTAAAATTGAAAAATAGCACTGCTGTAGTAAAGATAAAACTGCTGTTTATGAAAAAATCAGCTTGCTGGAATTTTCTGAGTGAAAAATCAGCAACTGTAATTTTTCTCTTTGCTGTCCCAAACTGCCCTTCAGCACTCAAGCTCTGATACCATGTAGAAATTTCTGTTTTCCCACTCCGGTTTTCAGTTTCTCCTTATTTCTCCCATATAGTTAAATGCTCTTTCCCATAACCATACATTTAACAAGCTGAAAAAAATAAATTTGCTGAAAACACAAATTCTGGAAATTTTACAGAATGCTGGAAATTGCAGAAATAAAAATCAGCAGTAATAAACAGCCATTAAAACACATTTAAACACTGAGATTTTTGGTCAATGTGACCCTGGAAAAACCCCCTACAACTCTTGGGGAAAACCAGTTTGAGAGCTCTTCTTTATTTATGAAAATTACCTTTTACAGTGAGAAATTTTCAGCAAAAAATCAGCAAGCAAATTTACAACTTATCTCTTTTCCCATGCTTCACAGCAAACTGGAAATTACAGCAAACAGGACAGCAATAAATGTTGTACGGTCTCCTCAATTTTCGTGCCCACTTTCAGCATTAAATGCTGTTGTATGGCCCTCGTTTTGCGTGCAGAAAAACTAGCAAACTGCTCCTCGATTTTTGTGCAAACCTCTCCTCGAAAATCGTGCCAAAATCTGCCTTTCACTGTGTGCTAAATCAGCTGTACAAATCTGCTCAACTGCTGCCTTGGAATGTGTGCCAAGCTGCTGTCTCCTTCTCCTCCCTGCTCAGAAATCTCTCTTGCTCTCTTGCTCTCCTTCTCCCAATCTGCTCATGAAAGAATTGAATCGAATGTGATCTTTTCCTCATTTTCCTCCTTTAATATAACTCCAAATGACTTTTGGGTGACCCAAGTGACTTTTGGGTGATCTCTAAATCCAATGGCTGAAATAGATTTAGATCAATGGCTGAGATTAAATGCTCATTTAAATCTCACTTTTTATTTTTTAATTCACCCCACTTTAATAAAGACCCACTTAGTCATTTATTTCCAAAGTCACTTTTCCTTTCTAATTTTTCATTGACTTTATAAAAATCACTTTAAAATTAGGCTTAGTAACTTTATCACTTAAAGTCACTTTTAAATTAGATTTAACTTTATAAAATTATAAAGTCACTTTAGGAGAAAAATTAAATTCTTTTGGACACTTTTCCCTAGGCCAAAGATCAAAGCCTAAGGGAACCACCTGTCCTCCGGTACCAAATTTCAACATTGCATGCAGTACATTCCAAAGGTGCTAGATTGGGGTAGTTGAGAATCCATTTCTCGCTGAGAGGGAGTGATAAAATGCAACAAAAAAGTCTCAATTTTATTTTTGCCTTAATTAAATTGAGGAAATTCGAAATTCCATATCAGCGAACAACTTGTAGGAGTTAACTGAGGTGACATGGAATTTGTCACTCAGTTAAGAACACTCAATTCGAGTTAATGAGTTGAGGTTCAGTTTGCTTGAGTTGATTTCTAAAAAAATAGGAGTCTATCTCAGTGAATCTAAGTTAGGGGCATGAAGTTTAGTCGTGTGGAGTGGGTTCCTAAATTTTAGGAGCATAGGTTGAGTTAATTTCAGTTGTAGCAATTAAATTTAGTTAAATTCAGTTATGGGCAATTAAACTAGTTCTAATTGTTGGAGGAACTAATGGAAGGTCAAGTAGTGGGGTGTGACTTAAGTGATCAACCTGTTAACTGATCAATCAACCTAAATTAACTCATGCATGCAGATAATTTGAGTTACCCAGTTGATATTTGAGTTCAAGGGCGCAGTGTACTATTAGTTGTAAACTATTCCAAGTTGTACATGTGGTGCATGCAGTCAAAGAATTGACCTAAAGGATTTGAGCAATCCAATGGAGGAAAATTGTTAGTAAATAGGGGCATAATTCCTCAAGGAACAACACAAGGGAATAGGAGCTTGGAGGCTTGAAAAATTGTGTAAGTGTTGGCCAGGTTCTGTCAGTCAAACAGAGGATAGAAGATATAGGTGCAGGTTGTGCTCAAGCTTGAGCAAGCATATTGTATTCATCTAGATTCTTTGATTAATGCAATACAAATAGTAAGGAGTTTTGAGCAGTTTCTTTCCCCTAGATAAATCTTTGTGCATGTGTGATGTTTCATTTTGCATGTCCATGATTCTTGTTTTATATGATGAATTAACTTCCACAGATGAGTAGAGTAGCTTTAAGTCTTGTGATTTAGTAAATTTCATGAGAAATATTGAATCTACACATTAATTTTACAAATACAAACATATTGAAAATGCCTAACTTCAAAAACCTTTGCACAACAAAAAACACATTAGCAATTATATCATGCACAAAACACAAAATTCAATGCCCAAAACTTATTTCTTATTTTTCCTTCAATAAGAAAACTTAGGGCTCCCATACTAAGGAAAGTGACCCTTTCTAATCCTTGTACAAAATGCCAAATACAAGACAAAACACTTGTCCAAAATACCTGGGGCTGAGGCTGGGTCCTTTCAACTCCCATCTGCCTTCACTAGTGGTTGTCCTTTGCCACCAAAACCTACAACCACATGTTGTAGTACACAGAGGACTCCTTGCCCTCCTTAAACTACACAACTAGCTCCCTTTAGGATCATAGTAAGCTCAATAAACTCTATGCCCACCTAGAAACCTTGTTGTAGCAATTATTAGACCTCCTTTAGTCCTCGGCCAACTTCTTGTTGCCTTGTTCAAACCTTAGTCTACTCCCTTAGGCCCGCGACCTCATTTCCTAGCCCTCAACTAGCCTCCAACGTGCTTAACAACTCCCTAGACTCCTTTTCTGGCCTGCGGCTCCTTGGCACAACACTATATAGGGCTACAACCCTCTCTCTCTGATTGTGGCTTCCTGCAACAACCCTTCATGAAAACAAGATGCGGTCTTCTCTTTAGGCCAACAACTAGCCCTTGTGGCCTTCCTATAGCAGCTGCAACTTGTCTTAGAGGCTCAACCTCCCTTTTCTAGGCCTCAACCCTCCTACACAAAGCTCCATAGGCCTGTGGCCTTCCTACTCCACTTCAACCAACCTTATTCAAGCTACAACTAGCCTGGATAATCCTTTGACCACCTCCTTAGTCACACGGTTGAGCTTCCTTTGTGCTGCCAACCCACAGCGTGTCCTTTCTAAGGCTCGACCCTCTTTCTTCAACCATCAGCGTTGTCCTTTAGGTCACGATTTTCTATGTTAAACCTTACCTCAGAGCTCTGTCCATGCATTAGTTTATTTATAGTTGTTACAAGGCCATGCGAAAGGGTTTGACTCTTGAACTATCGTGACTCTTCGACTCCTAGCCGACGCTTCATATGCTTGAGTCGACCTTCCATTTCTTAAGCCGACTCATCTAAACTCAATATAAAAAATATTAAATGCTTTTCCTTGGGTGCAAAGCCCCAACAAACACCCACACCTTAGGTGTAAAGCCCATTAACTAAACTAGAAAATCCCAAGGGCTTTTCCAACCAAAAATACGTTTCAAGCTACCAAATTTCAACACCATCTTCTAGTTCTGGTTGCCACTTTGGCATAGTTTAGTGAATGCATCCCACATCTCTTTGGTAGTTTTTATCCCAGACAAATGGGGAATCAGGGGATCTTTCACCCCGTCCAAGATAATCCTTTGTGCCCTAGCCTCTTTCACCTCATGGATGTCTAAGGAAATAGGATCTGATGTAGGCATAACCACTATGGAGCTAACAAAGCTTCACAACTTGTTCTCCTTCTAATTTGTCTTCATACTTGACATTGATTGCCATGGTAGATCAAACCCTTGATTAATTATTGTTGAAGACTACGAACCCCTTTGAGCTTGGACCTGTGCAATGCTTGCCCAACAAAACGATTTAATGTGCTAATAAAGTTTTATACCCATAATTTAATTTTTGCAGAAAACTTAAATTTGAATTCATGCACAGGAAACACGGCTGAGCTTCTAACAAATCTACATAGCAAAAACATTAATCAAGCACATTAAATTTTGACACAACTTTTTACCCTAGAAACCCAACTTGGGAAAACCAACATTTTTGTTTGTTTTTATTTCAATTTGTAGAGGAAAATCAAAATTTTATTACAACTACAAAACTTGTCCCAATGCCTTGGAAATCGAGCTAAACAAATATGTCTAGATGTATATGCCAAGCAACAATCTACTGTTTTGATATATGTGCCAATAATGCCCAAATTTGCGTGAAAAATTCTTGCTTCGATCTATGTGCCAACAATGCCTCAATTTGCATGCTACTATATGCTCCTTGATTTCTATTGTGCAAATCCCTTTGTAGCCCGCTCACACATGCGACCTATCTCGATTAGTGTGCTTGGCTGCCTCAATCTATGTGCTACCTTTTTCCTCTCCTTTTCCTCACTCACCGCTCATAAGCATGTTAAAATATGCAACTGCGGTAAAATTCCACTTTGGACAACTCATTTGATGAAGATGATGATTGCATTGAATTCCTCTTTTAGAAAGGACCAAAATTGCCCTAAGGATAACTCAAAACGGATAAGGGAAAATGTACTTATGAAGAAAATCCCACATCTGCATATTTGATAAGGTCGACCCTAGAGCAAAGTGGACACCCTTGAAAGGCTATAAATACAAGTTACTTCTACCTCATTTGGATATCATCATGAGACACTCTTCTATCTTAATTTTGGCACACATTTTTGTTTTAGGGTTTTGGGCCTCAGTCGCAGACACAAGATAGAGAGATATCAACTACAGTCGTTCACTACTAAGCTCATCTGTGTGACCAAAGCATCCCAGTGGCATGCACAACCTATCCTCTATACGACCAACATCGATCTCAATTGTAGACTGTAGTCGCTCGCTTGTAGTCTCCAAAGAGTGACTGGAAGCTTCCCAGTCACACGCATGACTCCTCCGTGCAACCGGGACCTAAATGATGGGTTTTCAATTGTCCTAAGATTTCTCTTAGTGACTGCAGTGTTTGACAGTTGACCGCAGACATGGACAACTCATTATAGGCTTCAAAATCAAAAATTTTTAGTATAAGCATTGTTCGGTTCATTTCATGGATATTGTGTAGTTGTTTTTGTTGGATAATTGTATGGATGAAAATATGGATCATTGTACTCTCTTTAGCTAAATCATTCGATGACAAGCTAATGAGAAGAAGAATTTGAAAGGGTTTTCCCCATAGTGGGTTCCGACCAATCCTGGTGTCTCTATGTGTGAATGTTTTTCTTCTATTGTTCCTTTATGTTCCATTGCATTGATGATGATGATATTGTTCTTTCTATATAGTTGCATATGCTATTGAATAATGGTGTAAATATGAATAATTTTATGATGTTATGGGGTGAACTTGATGTATTAATGAAGAAATACAATTATCAAAGCAAAGAACAATATAGCCCTAAATGTTGACATAGATTGTCATTGATGTCAATATGGCAATATTCGAGGAGCCAGAGGAAGCAAACAGAGCCATCGAAACACTGGAGGAAGCAGACAGAGCTATCGGGAGCTATTGGAGCAATGTATGCCACAGAAGGGTCATATGCATGCAAATGAGCTATCCGAAGCCATATATGCCACAGATTACATTATCGGGAGCTATTAAAGGAGCAGAGGATGCATTAACACTATCGGAGGCATAAACCCATATATATATATATATATATATATATATATATATATATATGCGTTTAACACTATCGGAGGCCAAACCCAGATATATATGCATTTAACACTATCGGTGGTCAGAAAGACTTAGGTATAGCGGAATACAATATCGGAGCGGAGAAGGTTATGTATATAGGCACATATATACACATATATCGGTGATAGTGATAATCAGTGGGTTCGGTTGTGTGCCACTACCCAAAACCCCCGATTGCGATATATATATATATATATATATATATATATATATATATATATATGGGGACCCACGGACCTGAACGGGTTATAACAACAACCCTATATAATATCGTGTCCGTCATATCGGGTGTCATGTATCACATACATTGTAAAGCCCTGTCACTCCCGCAAGTGCCAATTGCGATTGCAAGACCGAACCCGATGCAACATTAAAAATGACTTAATGGTATATCGTGTCTGCTATGCCGAAAGTGACCATTTCAAGTTATAAAGGAACGACGCAATATGCTTCGACTGTTGATTGCGATTTCACTGCGGATCCGATGCAAGTATTGATGAGGATGCAATGAATTTGAAGTCCGCCTCTTTAACAGTTTCGCCTGTTTTTGCTCATATTTCCTGTGTATTTGAATATTTGGTTTGTGCGGGGTTTGAAGGCATAAATACATTAAGGAATGCTCTCGATAGTTCAGGAGGTTGAAATAATGCTGATTGCGATTGCGATTAGGACGTGGCATGTCCGTTAAACAAAATAGCCTCTGTGGATGCCTGTTATCATTGAAAAACGGGGCAGTGTTACAGTTTTAACACACAGCGACCGAAAAGCTAGGAAGCTAAATGGAAAGCCAGCACAGAGGAAACCGAAAAGCCAAATCAATGGAGAAGAGGGAAGCCAAAGGTCAAGCCAGCGCAGAGGAAGCTGAAGCAAGCGTGGAAGAAGCCGAAGAGCCAGTGGAAAGCGAAAACAAATAGTCAGAGGCATCAGGAATACATAAAAACAAAAAAACAAGGAGAGATGGATGTGCGAATAACCAAAGTGAGTGGAAGCAAAAGTTCAAGTAGAGGCAGCTAAGGTAGCAGAGGCAGGAGAGGCAGGAGAAACATGAGAACAGGAGTGAAGCAGAAGCTGAGCAGGTTTGGGAACAGAGATCTACAGCAAAAACAGTTTATACCAGGTTTGGGTTGGAGCCCACGGGGTTGGAGCCTCAAAACTGAAAGGACTGGAATCCTTGGGAGTTGGTGCTCCTAAGTGCAGAACTATTGCCTTGGAAGAGCAGAGTTGGTGCTCTGGAGGTTGGAGCCTCACAAAAGTCCAAGTTGGTGCTTGGCAATTGATTACAACCAGTTATATATTGTATTTATTTCATTGCATTGTTTGTGTTAATAAAAGCAATTATTTCAGCTATCCATTTCTATTTTCCATATATATATGTGTGTGTGTGTGTGTGTGTGTGTGTGTGTGTGTGTCTTGGTGATAAAAAGAACAATTAATAAGAAAAATTGATTCACCCCCCCTCTTAGTATTTCTAACAATTGGTATCAAAGCGAGCTTCTTCATATTAGCCTAACAACTTGAAGAAGGATTCATAGCCATGATGAGAAATCATGAAGCATCAGGAAGACCTCCTCTGTTTGATGGCACTAATTTTGGTTTCTGGAAAAAGAGAATGACCTACTACTTAATGTCCCTTGGACCTGAAGTCTGGCATTTCGTTCAAAATGAGTACCAAATTCCTCCCACTCTTCCAACAGATCAAGACGAGAGGAAAGCCTACATTGCAAATGCAAAAGCCTTGAACTCCATCACTAGTGGAATCACTGATTCCGAGTTCACAAAAGTCATGAATTGTAACTCTGCCAAAGAAATGTGGGATAAGCTAGTTGGCTTATACGATGGAGACTCAAAAGTCAAGAAGGCAAAGCTTCAGACTCATAGAAGGAAATTTGAAAGTCTGAAGATGGAAGATGAAGAAGATATTTCATCATACTTCCTCCGAGTAGCTGAAGTGGTCAACTCCCTTAAAGGATTGGACAAAAAGATTGAAGAAAGTACCATTGTTCAAAAGGTATTAAGATCTCTTCCAGACATATTTGACTCCAAAATAAGCGCCATAGAAGAAGCAAAGGATCTAGATACTCTCAAGATGGATGAACTCCATGGAATCCTCACTGCCTATGAGATGAGGAAAGGTGGCCCAAGCTCCAAAGATGCAGCATTCAAGGCTTCAAAATCAAAGAAGGGGAAAGAAGGGAATGACTGTAGTGATGACTCCAACGTGGAATCCGAATTGGCTCAATTTGTACGAAAGCTGAAGAGAGGATCTAAGATAAATGGTAAGTACCCTCTTATCTGTTTCAAGTGTGGAAAAATAGGCCATTATGTTGCAAAATGTCCTCATAAACATGATAGTGATGATGAAGGAAATTCTAAAAGAAGGGTATACAAAAAGAAAGGGACCAATAAGAAGAACTTCTTCTCTAAGCAAGATGAGTCTGATGAGGATGAATTTGTAGTCATCAAAAGGAAATCAGATGAGGAAAGTGATCATGATGAAAGCCAAGAAACATTATTCATGGCATTCACAAATGAAGATGACTCAGGGCTAGAAGGAAATGTAGATGAACTGTTAATAAGTGCCATTGAAGAAAATGAGAAATTACAGAATAAAATCATTTCTCTCAAGGTAGAAAATGAGGAAACAAGAAGAAGAGAAGATCTCTTGGAAACAAAGCTAAAAGAAAAAGAAGAGACTTGCGAAGAACGTGAAGCCGAAATAGTATCTCTGAGGAAGGAATTGGAGCAAGTCAAAAAGGGTTGGAAAAGCTCTCAAATACTTGAGACTATCCTAAAAAGTCAAAAACCTCAACATGACAAGTCTGGAATAGGCTATAAAGGAGAATCATCAAGCACTAAGAACAGTGCAAAAAGCTATGCCGATGCACTTTCCAGCAACCCAAAAGAAGAAAAAATATGTCATCAAAGGTGCATTCCAGATTCAAAGAATGAAGAGAGAATAACTCCAAAGAAGAATATGGATTCGAATCATGGATACTACAACAAATACAAACCAATATTCCATCAAAGGCCCATCTCAAATCCAAAGAATGAAGCAGGAGTAATTCCAAGGAAGGAAATTGACTCAAACCGTGGCTACTACAACAGGTACAAAACTATCTTTCTTGGACATTGTTTTCATTGTAAAAACTTTGGTCATCAAGCCAGAAATTGCCTGGCTCGCAAGAGTGAAAAACCAAAGCTAAAGCATCAAATAATCAAACCATATGGCCCCAAAAGGCAGGGACAAATCAAAACCTTCAATTCGTTTGATCCCTTGACCAAATTTGATCTGATTTGCTCATTATGCTACAATAATGGACACTATGAACAAAACTGCCCACTCAAAAGGAGAAAAGCAAGTAGTGAGAATCCCAACATGGATAAATGTGGCTTGGCTCTATATGCTCAAAATAATGAAAATCATTGGTTTGTGGATAGTGGGTGCTCCAAACACATGACAACAGACAAAAGGAAGTTTGTCTCATTGAGCAAAAAGGAAGGAAATGTGTCCTTTGGAAGTGGATCTGGCAGAATTGCGGGAAAAGGAACTGTTACCCTCATCAATGGAAAAGGAAAAGCTCAAGATGCTCTGCTAGTAGACCGGCTCCAACACAACCTTCTGAGTGTCAGCCAAATCTTTGATCAAGGACATAATGTTGTCTTTAGCACCAAAGACTATGAAATAAGGAACTCCTCCTCAGGGGAACTTGTGGCGAAAGGGGTGAGAACACCAGACAACATTTACATTTTGAACAAGATTCAAGAAAATAAATGCTACCTGAGTCAGACAGATGAAAGTTTGTTGTGGCACAAGCGACTTGGACATACAAGCTTCGAAAATCTGATCAATATCAGCAAGATTAAAGTTGTACAAAACATCCCAAGGCTATTCAAACCAAATCAAGGAGTATGTGGTCCCTGTCAACATGGAAAGCAAACTAGAACCAGCCATAAGATCAAGGAGCTCTCTACATCAAAGCCCTTGGAGATCATCCATGCTGATTTATGTGGACCAACTAGAAATCAAGCACTCCAAGGAGAAAGGTACTTTGTTTCATTTGTTGATGACTATACTAGAATGATGTGGATATATTTTGTAAAATATAAATTTGAAACATTTGAGTGTTTTAAGAATCTAAAAGCACTTGTAGAAAATGAAAAGGACTCAAAAATTAAGTGCCTTGGAACAGATAGAGGGGGAGAGTTCACATCAAAAGAATTTAATGAGTTTTGTAACATACATGGAATTAAAAGAGAATTCTCTGCTACCAGAACACCCCAGCAAAATGGGGTAGTTGAAAGAAGAAATCGGACAGTTCAAGAAATGGCCAAAACAATGTTATTAGCAGCAGACTTGCAGCCAAAATTCTGGAGAGAAGCAGTCAGGACAGCTGTCTATACCTTAAATCGAACTCAATTAAGACCAAATTGTGAAAAAACTCCTTATGAATTATGGAAAGGAAGACCTGCTTTAGTAAAGTACTTCAAAATCTTTGGAAACAAGTGCTTCATAAAAATCAATGATGGCTCACCAGGAAAGTTTGATTCTCAGGTTGATGAAGGGATATTCCTTGGATACTCTACACGGAGCAAAGCCTACAAGTGCTACAATTTTCAACTAAAGAAAATAGTGGAAAGCATTGATGTAAAGATTGATGAAGACCTTCTAGAAAAAGAAATTGAAGAACATGAAGATGATCTTCTCATTGAAGAAGAAGAACCTAAAGAAGAAGAAATAGATCAGGAAGAAGAAGAAGAGGAAAAAGAACCACCTCATACCCCTTCAAAGATGAAGTTTCTCCAGAAATATCATCCAGAAGAGTAGATTATTGGCAATAGAGATGAAGGGATGCAAACCCGAAGAAGGACGATAATTACACCAAAGAGAAACGTTATTGCTCTTCTATCCATGATAGAACCAAAAACATTTGCACAAGCGAGGATCCTCATTGGGTAAAAGCCATGGAAGAAGAAATGTCCCAAATTGAGAAAAACGAGACATGGGAGCTGGTACCTCGTCCAAAGGACAAAAACATAATAGGAACCAAATGGGTGTTCAAAAATAAAATGAATGAAGAAGGACAGGTTATCAGAAACAAGGCAAGGCTTGTCTGCAAAGGCTATTCACAAATTGAAGGAATTGACTTTGAAGAGACATTTGCACCAGTAGCTCGTATGGAAGCTATTAGGATGTTCTTGGCATTTGCTTGCTCAAAAGGATTCAAAATCCATCAAATGGACGTAAAATCAGCATTTCTAAATGAAGAACTCAAGGAAGAAGTCTACATGGAGCAGTCAGAAGTATTTGATATAACAGAAGGAAAGGACTTAGTCTGTAAGTTGAAAAAGGCTTTATATGGGTTGAAACAAGCTCCTAGAGCTTGGTATGCAAGATTGGATCACTGTCTACAACAACAAGGCTTCAAAAAGGGAGTGGCTGGAAGTAATCTATACATAAAGATAGATGAAGGTAAGTTACTAGTTACTCTTGTTTATGTCGATGATCTGATTTTTGCTAGCAATAATGATGAAATGAGCCATGAATTTTCTCAAAACATGTCAAAAGAGTTCGAGATGTCAATGATAGGAGAGCTATCTCACTTCCTTGGACTTCAAGTATCTCAAACCAGAGCAGGATTGTGTATATCTCAAGCCAAATATCTAAAAGACATGCTCAAAAGATATGGAATGGAGTATTGTGCACCCATGAGCACACCTATGACCACAAATTGCAAATTGAGCAAAGATGATGACTCCCCTCTAGTAGATGCAACTCATTATAGGTCAATAATTGGATCCCTTCTATACTTAACAGCTACAAGACCAGACATAATGCAGGTAGTAGGAATGGTGGGAAGATTTCAATATGCTCCCAAACAATCCCATTTATTAGTTGTAAAAAGAATTCTCAGATATCTGAAAGGAACTCCTGATTTCGGTCTTTGGTACCCTAAGAGCTCAACACTGACTGTAACTGCATACATCGATGCTGATTGGGCTGGAAGTGTAGATGATCGGAAAAGTACTAGTGGAAATGCGTTCTTCCTAGGAGACTGTTTAGTATCCTGGCTCAGCAAAAAACAGTCATCCATATCATTATCCACAGTCGAAGCCGAGTATATAGCTGCAGCAGACTGTTGTACTCAAATACTATGGATGAAGGAAGCTCTAAAAGATGTCAACATAGGTACAGATCAATCGATTACCATCTATTGTGACAACACAAGTGCTATCAGTCTCAGCAAAAATCCAGTGATGCACTCAAGGACCAAACACATACCAATCAAGTATCATTTCCTTCATGAACAAGTAGCTGAACAAAACATCGTCTTGGAATATATCAGTACTAAGGAGCAGATAGCTCTTATTTTCACAAAATCTCTTCCTAGAGAGGCATTTGAACATCTGCGTCAAAAGATGGGGGTTATCTCTTTAGCATCACTCAAGTTCACTCATAAAGATGTTGCAGGACAAGGGGAGCAGTTCTACAAGGGAAGAAATTCAACAGGGGGAGTCCGTATGCATTCCTTTGCCATTTATGGCAAATAGGGAGAGCAGAAGAATATTGCCATCAATAACAAAGGGGGAGATTGTTGACATAGATTGTCATTGATGTCAATATGGCAATATTCGAGGAGCCAGAGGAAGCAAACAGAGCCATCAGAGCACTGGAGGAAGCAGACAGAGCTATCGGGAGCTATCAGAGCAATGTATGCCACAAAAGAGTCATATGCATGCAAATGAGCTATCGGGAGCCATATATGCCACAGATTACACTAGCGGGAGCTATTAAAGGAGCAAAGGATGCATTAACAATATTGGAGGCATAAACCAATATATATATGCATTTAACATTATCGGAGGCCAAACCCAAAGATATATGCATTTAACACTATCGGCGGTCAGAAAGACTTAGGTATAGCAGAATACATTATCGAAGCGGAGAAGGTTATGTATATAGGTGCATATATACATATATATCGGTGACAGTGATAATCGGTGGGTTCGGTTGTGTGCCACTACCCAAAACCCCTGATTGCGATATATATATATATATATATATATATATATATATATATATATGGGGACCCACGGACCCGAACAGGTTATAGCAACAACCCTATATAATATCACGTTTGTCATATCGGGAGTCATGTATCACATACATTGTAAAGCCTTGTCACTCCCGCAAGCACCGATTGCGATTGCAAGACCGGACCCGATGCAACATTAAAATTGACTTAATGGTATATCGCGTCCGCTATGTCGGAAGTGACCATTGCAAGTTATAAAGGGATGGCGTGATATGCTGCGACTACCGATTGCGATTTCACTGCGGACCCGATGCAAGTATAGATGAGGATGCAATGAATTTGAAGTCTGCCTCTTTAACAGTTTCACCTGTTTTTGCTCATATTTCCTGTGTATTTGAATATTTGGCTTGCGCGGGGTTTGGAGGCAGAAATACATTAAGGAATGCTCCCGATAGTTCAGGAGGCTGAACTAACGCCGATTGCGATTGCGATTAGGACGTGGCATGTTCGTTAAACAAAATAGCCTCTGTGGATGCCTGTTATCATTGAAAAACGGGGCAGTGTTACAGTTTTAACACACAGCAATCGAAAAGCTGGGATGCTGAATGGAAAGCCAGCGTAGAGGAAACCGAAAAGCCAAATCAATGGAGAAGAGGGAAGCAAAAGGTCAAGCCAGCGCAAAGGAAGCTGAAGCAAGTGTGGAGGAAGCCGAAGAGCCAGTGGAAAGCGAAAACGAACAGTCAGAGGCATCAGGAATACATAAAAACAAAAAAACAAGGAGAGATGGATGTGCGAATAACCAGAGTGAGTGGAAGCAAAAGTTCAGGCAGAGGTAGCTAAGGCAGGAGAGGCAGCAGAGGTAGGAGAGGCGGGAGAAATAGGAGAACAGGAGTGAAGCAGAAGCTGAGCAGGTTTGGGAGCAGAGATCTACAACAAAAACAGTTTATACCAGGTTTGGGTTGGAGCCCACAGGGTTGGAGCCTCAGAACTGAAAGGACTGGAATCCTTGGGAGTTGGTGCTCCTAAGTGCAGAACTATTGCCTTGGAAGAGCAGAGTTGGTGCTCTAGAGGTTGGAGCCTCACAAAAGTCCAAGTTGGTGCTTGGCAACTGATTACAACCAGTTATATATTGTATTTATTTCATTGCACTGTTTGTGTTAATAAAAGCAATTATTTCAGCTATCCATTTCTGTGTTCCATATATATATGTCTTGGTGATAAAAAGAACAATTAATAAGAAACACTGATTCACCCCCCTCTCAGTGTTTCCAACATAACCAAAAAAAAATAACAAAGCATACCTACCAACTCCTTTGAAGTGCATGTTGCTTTTGGAATACCTTCCAAAATCTCTTCAAGCAATTACTTTTATAATTTTGCATTTGCATTGTGATTCACAAAGTTAATGTCGTGATTAATGAAATCATTTTCGTAATTCACCATTTCAATATCCTTAACATTAATTAAGTAATGTGCTTAAGAAAAATTAAATCACTTTGCTTAAAAAAAATTGTCATCATTTTCGTGATTCACAATTTCAATATCCTTAACATTAATTAAATAATGTGCTTAAGAAAAATTAAGTCACTTTGCTTTAAAAAAAATTGTCAAACGTTTTTGGCATGTTCGATTCTAAACCTATGCAAAATTACTTGTTCGAGCTACCAAAATTTAACATATCTAATCTTATCTTCTGTATACAATGTGAATAATATTTTCGACTTAGTGGAGAATCCACAGTAAGAACCATTTTCTGCGAACGTTTCAAATCCCAACCGAGATCCCGGGATCCATCATCAGGACAACTTGAATTGATAGAAGAAGAGCTTAATTGAGGGATTAAATAGAAATGAGGAGAGAAAAGAGATGAATGTCGGCTCTCAATTTTTTTTTTTGAATAATAATTTTTTATGAGATTTCGGCTGTCTCTGATTAATTTAATTAATTAATTAATTTTAATATTAATTTAATTAATAATTTTTTTTTTTAAATATGATAGTTATTATTAATATTAATTCTATTATTAATTATTATTATTAATATACTAATTAATAATAATAATAATAATTAGTATTATAATAATTATTAATTAATAATAAGTAGTATTAATGATATTGTATTCATCATAGTTAATGTTAAAAAATATTAATCCTAGAAAATTGTATTAATATTTAATATTTATAATAAATGATTGATCATTAATATTTATTATTTATTATTAATACTAATTGTAATTATTATTATTATTATCATTAATTATTATTATTAATATAATAATTAGTAATTATTTAGATTAGTAAAGAAATTATTGTTAATTGTAAATATTATTGTTATTAATAATTATTATTTATTAATATAATAATTAATAATAATAATTAGTATTAAGATTATTAATATTAATCATAATTAGAATTGATCAAATTAATCCTAAAATATTGTATTAATATATAATATTAATAATATTAATCATAGAATATTGTATAATATTTAATATTTAATATTTATTATTTAATATTAATTATATATATCAAATATGTTAGTGCAATGTTTATTTTTATTTTTAAATAGAATTATTATAAATATATTTTGATATTTTGGGAGAAGTATTATTAGCCTAATGGGATAATATTAAAATTAGTTAAAATTATTTAAATGTATAAATATTAATAATAATTATAATTATATTAAAATAGATAATTTAATATTAAGAATCAAAATAATTAATATGGGTAATTAATAAATTAATTAATTAATTAATGATAAAGGTCATTATCATAATTAATATTGTAAATGTTTAATTGGTACTATTTATTATTATTACTTATATTAATAAAGCGAGTTAATTTCTCTGATTAGGGGAAGCCAGCTTCCACTAATCTCCATACCATTGTCTCTCTGTTGAGATTATGCAGATATTTGATAATTTCAAGAACTTCTCTGATCTTTCGCCTATGATGAATAATATTATCTAGTAATCACAACATAACATATACCATTTGAATAGTATTACCGAATAAAACAACTTAATAAAGTTGTTTTAACCATTTGAATAGTATTACCAAATAAAACAACTCAATAAAGTTGTTGAAGAATCTAAGCTATTAACTTGAAACCACTATATAAGGAGGAGCAACTATATTTTATTATAAAGGTTCAAAAACATAATAAAGTTGGTGAAGAATCTAAGCTATTAACCTCAAACCATAATACATGGACGCTCAATAATATGTTATTATAAAGAAGGTTCAAAATACAGTTCATAATCTACGCTGTCTTTGTCATGAGGATGCTAGTCACACACCATACAAAATATGTAAACTTTGAGGTGCCATATAAATAAAGTTGTGATGTCATATGAATACAAAGGCCTTATAAGAAAATATGGCAAATGAATCTCCAGGTAGATAGAGGTGTAGTTTCATAATAAGGTTTCCTACCACAATATTTAATTTTTCCTACCACAATCTTTATTTTCTCATAAAGTGATTGTTAACTCTTTCTTATCTGAACTTCTTTTCAGGTTGTTTCGCATGGGCATAATATCTGCATAACATACTTTCATATTGAATGCAACATACATCATATCTGAGTTCTTTTATTGAATTGTGATGAGAATATTTGCTTTGAATGCAACATATGTTAGATCTTTGTTGAAGAATCTCACATGGGAAGATGTGTATTTTATTCAAAGGTATCTAAAACTACTTTAGTGTTAAGAACAACATTTTTTTGAAGGAGAGGGACAAGTTAAGTTTTTACAGTACTAGTGTAGACCTCATATTATTATTGTTGCGCCTTATAAAAACCCACTATTGTTTTGAAGGAGAGGGACATGTTAAGTTCTTACAATACTAGTGTAGACCTGATCCAGGTGGATGTTGGTGGCCACCCACCAACCCATTTGGACCCCCACAACTGTCTCTTTCAGTCTTTTCAGTTTCCTAAATTGTAGCACAATTTACTATTTTTAGCAGTTTTTCGGGTCCTGAACTTCCGGAGCCGTTTTGAGGCCCTAAACGACGTTTTTTTGGGAATCTGGGGCAACATGAGTCCATGGACTATGTTGCCTCCCAAAGTGGTAGTACTCAGATAGATCTTTCTAACGAGCTATCATACGCGTCAAACGGAGATCGTATGCCAAAGTTACGACCCCGGGAAATTGATGTACCAATTTACCCAAACGGGGCCCACAATTTGGCGTTTCATCTTCTAGGGTTAGGTTTCGGGATGTGAAGGGTTTTCCATTGTTTCTCAACAATAAATAGGCCTTCGAGCCTCATTGTAACTCAGTTCGGAACAGTTCAGAGGCATGTAGCCGCACATCTCTTCTCAGAGATAGCTACCATCGCCCTAGCTGGTTTATTTCCATTTCTGGTTGTATTCAGTATTTTCCATTAATGAAATGAATCATTATTTCCGCTGCATCTATGTGTTTATGGTTATTGCATCTCTGTATTTATGATTATCTCTGTAATCTATTGCGTTCCCATTTAAATCCGGATCAGTGGTATCAGAGCGGTCTGCTTTTTCTCTGTTTTTCTTTGCATGTCCCCAACGAGGTCGGGATATAAGGAGTTAGGGCTTGAACTGGTCAAACCTTTGCAAGACCAGCCTCGCAAATCCCGACGGCCTCCCATGGCGGATGAGAAGAAAGACGAGGGAGCAGGAGATCCTATCAAAATCTTGCTCGAAGAAGCGCTCGAGCGGCAAAGGAACGCGATGATGGATAGCTTTGCGCAGATCCTTCAGCGGCTACCCAGAGGCGACGCATCAGCTTCCAACAGCGACTCTGGAAATGCCACGCCGTTTAAGGTACAAGTAAATTTTGAAATCCCCATCTTCGAGGGTAAAATAGACGCAGATGCCGTAGATAAATGGTTAAATCTGCTAGATGGGTATTTTTCTGTTCATGAATTTTCAAATCGGGAAAAGATTGTTTTTGCCCTTCTCAAAGCAGCCCCCCACGTCAAGGACTGGTGGGAAACCTACTGCGAGCAGAAGGATGAAAGTACAGGCTCACTATTTTCAGCCGCACCCACTTGGAATGACTTCCGGGATGCCATCAAGGAGCAGTACTACCCTGTCGGAAGCTATGAGGACAAATACATCAAATGGACCACACTGCGGCAGGGACGAGACCAAGATGTGCCGGAGTTCACAAACATTTTTCATACCCTTCGCACACAGTTGGGTATCAAAGATTCTGAGCTGCATCTGGTACTCAAATACCGCGGCTGCCTACACAGATACATCCAGGAAGAGATGGGGTTCTTGAACATCTCCTCACTCGGCACAGCATACCGATACGCTGTCAAAATCGAGCAAAAGTTTAAACAGAAGAAGCGAGACTTTGGATCTGCAAATCCGAAGCCCAAAGGACAAAGCCAAGGCGGGGTGACCCAAGACAACCCGTCGAAGCCGCAAGAAAAGAACAACACCATGAAGCCGAAGAAGGACACAGGAAAGTGGTGTGAGTTCCACAAGAGTCCCACTCATAACACAAGTGAGTGTCGGACCAAGCAATCGCTGGTGGCTGAGTTGAAGGCTTCCGAATCAGATGCATGTTCTGACCCTGAGCCAGAACCCGACAAGGGGAATTGCAAAGGGAAGCAGATCATTGATGCGGATCCCAGTGCCACTGTTGCCACCGCCAAGATCAAGAAAAATGAGCCCGAAGATCCAGAGGAGGGAGAGCGTCTTTTCCACTCACAGATGTGGGTGAAGGGTTCACCGCTGCGATTCATTGTCGACAAGTGGTAGCCAAAAGAACCTGGTTTCAGCAGAGGTCGTGAAGCGGTTGGGCCTACCGACTACACCACACCCGCAGCCATACAGTATCGGGTGGCTTCATGAAGGACGAGATCTGAAAGTTCGCCAACAGTGTCGCCTTCCCTACAGCATCAAACCCTTCACAGACGAGGTATTGTGTGATGTTACACCTCTAGATGTTTGTGATGTATTGTTAGGCCAGCCATACTTGTGGAGGCGACATGCTGTGTATGAGTCAAGGCCTCGTGCTGTCATTATTTCTTTGAATAATTCATTATACAGGATACCGGAGGTAGCCCCACCTACCGCCACATCTTTGATTACTACCAAGAAAGGCAGCAAGCTCATATCACAGACCAGGAAATTCATTTGTCTGGTTCACTCCCAAAGTAAGGGGAAGATCGTTGCTACATCCATGACCCCTGCAAAGGGTTCCTCCACGCAGCAGCAGCAGAAAAGGGATACGGTCATGATAAAACACATGAACAACTTCTCCTCACCCACATGGGTACCACACAAGTTTCAGGTGGGCAATAAATTCTGGTTAAATCTGCAGAAAGAACGCCTTACAAGAGCCCATCAGAAGCTCCGACCACTCCGACATGGTCCTCACAACAGTATCAAGGCTATGGGCAACAATGCTTTGAAGCACAGCATTCCTCCATTCCTTCGCTTGCACCGAGTATTCAAGGTGGACCATCATCGACCATGCTTCCCACCATCACTGGACACATCAGAGATTGCAGGACAAGTTCAGCAGATGGAGGAACTCAACGCAATGGGGACCATTGCTTCCTAAGGGGGGAGGAATGATCCAGGTGGATGTTGGTGGCCACCCACCAACCCATTTGGACCCCCACAACTGTCTCTTTCAGTCTTTTCAGTTTCCTAAATTGTAGCACAATTTACTATTTTTAGCAGTTTTTCGGGTCCTGAACTTCCGGAGCCGTTTTGAGGCCCTAAACGACGTTTTTTTGGGAATCTGGGGCAACATGAGTCCATGGACTCATGTTGCCTCCCAAAGTGGTAGTACTCGGATAGATCTTTCTAACGAGCTATCATACGCGTCAAACGGAGATCGTATGCCAAAGTTACGACCCCGGGAAATTGATGTACCAATTTACCCAAACGGGGCCCACAATTTGGCGTTTCATCTTCTAGGGTTAGGTTTCGGGATGTGAAGGGTTTTCCATTGTTTCTCAACAATAAATAGGCCTTCGAGCCTCATTGTAACTCAGTTCGGAACAGTTCAGAGGCATGTAGCCGCACATCTCTTCTCAGAGATAGCTACCATCGCCCTAGCTGGTTTATTTCCATTTCTGGTTGTATTCAGTATTTTCCATTAATGAAATGAATCATTATTTCCGCTGCATCTATGTGTTTATGGTTATTGCATCTCTGTATTTATGATTATCTCTATAATCTATTGCGTTCCCATTTAAATCCGGATCAAGACTTCATATTGTTATTGTTGCGCCTTATAAAAACCCACTATTGTTATTGTTGTGCTCTTACATTATTATTGATATGTAAGTCCTAATTATATTTTGACCTCTTAGACTCCTATATATACCAAGGAAATCTTGTCATTTGAATCATCCATGAATTGTTCATTTATATGATGTAAAAAGACGTTGACCCCTTGAAGAGACTTATTTTCAAATCGTTGATCTATCTTTTCTTCTATTTTTGTGATTTGGTTGCATAACAACATACATCACATATTAGTTGTTTTATTTGTTTTATTGGGTTGTAATAAGACTATCTGCTTTCTCGTTTGATCCATCACTGCCTCTCTGTGAATAGTCTTCAGTGCAGGATGTGGTTGCAAAATGATATGTATGGGTAGTCAAAGCCAAAAGCTCATTTTTGCCACCTTCTATCAAGGTATTCCATGACCTGTGCCCACCCACAGCTGCCGCTATCCAAATTTAGCATGTTGCACATTCCATGTACATGCCCAAGTCTCAAGGGTTGAAACTTGTTAAATGTGAAAATTAAATCTTGATTGTGTAAAATATGCAGACTATGCATTCTTTTGCTACAGTAAGTCAGAAACTGATGAACAGATCTTGCTTATGCAAATACGTCCCAACAGATACACTGCAGGACCTGTGTTTGTGAACTTAAAATGAAGTGTTGTACTTTAAAAGAATGAACTTGTCATTATAGCTCAAGCCATTTTTGGAATGTTGCACATTCAAATTTTAGTTTTCCGACCCTTTGAAGCTTCGAAATTGCCTGCTTCTGTTCTGTACTCAGAAAGTTGTTCAATGCTAGTTTGTGTAGAATGTCACTAGATTGGTTATAACAAAAATTGTAGCTTTAAGACTACAACAAGTGCACAATCCATGGCTCTTGATCCATGCTGTGCACCATAAAACTGTTAAAAATTAAGCATCACTGCCATCTACTTCAGAAATAATGTCATTCTTACCCACAAATAAGAAATCAGCGCTGAAAACAACAGAAGGCATAGCTGTGTGCCAAAAGATGCGAGTATACAAATGAGTGAGCGGTATCCTCAAATCTGATTGTGTTTCAAGTTTAAAATAACAATGACATATGTTAAGATACATAAGATGATAAGCTGCAAATCAGTACTAGTTGCCAACAAAATAGCTCTGGCTTCGAAACAAGGTATTCCTCAATGTAATGCCCAAGACTCTAAGAAGCATGACTGGTCTGAAATTTGGGATGTTAAAGTAAGGATATGAAATAACAGTTTGTGCCGAAGTAATTAAAACATGCTTAAGCATTTGCTCACAACTAGAAGTGCACATCTGCAAACCCATGCATTACCTATGTCTTATGGAGTTTCCAACATTCGAACTGCGAACAATTGAAATTTCTTGGAAGGAAAAGACAGATTGTAGAAAACTACTGTCGATGTTTAATACCATTTCCCCTCATTTCTACTCGGCAGTATAAAAGTCTTCCATGCCTTTCAAAAACAGCAACCAAATGGACATTACTAGCTTTTTCATGAAAATAAAAGATTGTAGCTTGTTCATCAATCATGCTCACATTGGTCAGTCATTGAACATATCAAGTATCATGTATGACAGTCACTGTCCATGCTTGAACTGATTAACAGAACACTTGGAGAGAGACAGCTCTGATAATGGATCTAGATATTCTAACTACCTAAATGCTATTAATAGCAAAAACAGGTCAAGACATGTCGTTGAATATTCTGTGGCATGTTGTAAGATGTGCAAGCAAGGGAAACAAAAACTAAGCTATTGTACCCAAGGGGCAGATCAACACCATTAGCTAAATCTCCATGTGCAATCATCACTTACATCATTGGTTATTAACATTGTGCCATGAAGCAATTTCTATGCCAAAGCAGATTACCCAATGCATACATGACCATTGTATAATAGGTATGGGTCAACACCAACATCACAAAGGATATACATTGCCCAAGCTTGTTGAACTTGGAGGTAGCTCAAGTGCCAAAAACAGAACTAGTAAGAGTGCTGTTAAACAGTGCATACAATCTCTAATTTTAGTACAAGAATGTATTTCCAAATATCAACTAAACGAAGAGAGAAAATGGCTGAGCAACAGAAAACATGAGCCAGAAATAGAGAAAAATTATTAATAACCTAAAGCATTTTATATCAACTTCCATGCTTGATAACACAGACATCTCTTTTTAAATCACTGTTATCTTCTCATTGGACATTAACTTGATTAAAGAACTGAATTTTGAATAAAATTGGAAGAGGTGTCATTGAAAAGGAAATAATACAAGGCATTGGCTGAATCTACTGCACTGTTCTGAATGCAGAATTAAGCACAGCAGAAGACATTATATAGCTGAAACATTTAATATCGTACAATCGAGGGTATCAAAATAGAGTGGTTGCTTGGAATCCCAACATTGTGTTTATTAATGGCATTAGAGACGCATTACAGTCCTCCCTCACCAATCGATCATCAAGAGAACTTGAACAACTCTGCTTCATTTACAACAGAGTTAAAATAAAGATATTTTAGATGGGATCCAAAAGCTACCTTACATCCTACACCCCTTTAAAAAATCTTCCTCCCTTTTGTCCCATTTCAGTACCAATAAGACTAGCTGCAAGAACAGATTTGGTGTCCGGCCGCCATTTCAATTCTTTCAGAATTGAAAATAAACTAGCTAAAGAAGGACTAATCTCAGTGTCTCTAATATTATTACAAGAGACAACTCGAAGCCTTTGAAGGTCCTTCCATGTCAGAACAACAGCCTCCAAGCCCCCAGTAGTTAGCAAGGAACAGCCCTCGAGGGAGACGCATTTAACCCTCCTGATATTCAAAAAAATGAAGCAGAACCAATTAGCCTTAATCAAGACCCTACACGCCCTACTGAAAGCATTTTTCTTAAATTGAAGTCAAAGTAATTATTAGCAAGACACAGGACATGATACAACAGTTTCGGGTTCTCTGGAAAATCTGAAAACTTCTGCAATTTGCCAAACCCTGTTATTTGGTACTACAACAATGCATACATACATACACACATAAAGAAAAGCAACATTACAGAACTTACGACAAACTCACATGACCTACATAGCAAAATAAGGCGATGGACTCAACCCAAAACTCCTTGGGGGGAAAAAACCATTCAAGCCACAGCGGACGACAGACACTTCCTTCTAAGATATTCTAATTTATTTCAATTCCCTGCGAGATATTCTGAGCAACAAAAACCAAAATGAAAAAGGGAAATTTCCCTGAGCTGATGATAAACACACAAACGAGATCTTAAAACCCCACACCCTTAGTCGAATGGCCAAATAAATTCTGATTGAATTCATTTTTCGTTTTTCAATTTGACTCTAAGAGAATAGCTGCGATAGACCTAAGGATTCAAAAGAAGTAAAAAATCAAACAAAAACGCCCACACATATAAACATATCAATTAAGATTGGAAAAACTGAAAAATAGGATCAGGAAAAGAGTGCCAAGATCAAAAGGTTTGGAAATTTGTGGCAAATAACATTTTGAGCAATTTCTCAAATATTCAAGAAATCATGTATTTGTCAGGCCATTGATGAATTTTAACTTCTGTAACTGCGTAGGCCATATTTTACTTGCTAAACAAAACAAGTACCGCCACAACTATTAAATCTAGCTTTCATAAGCCCATCCACTAATATTGAGATACAAAGCCACAAAAATCATACAAGAGATGTTAGACTTCAATACACAAACATACCTGCAATTTATAGCAAGACTGAAAATGTCATCCTCCAGACCCCAGCAGTCCTGAAACTCAAGCTCTCTCACAGACCCACAAACCACAAGCAATGCAGCGAAGCCCTGCTTATCCCTCACATTACAACGTTGGATTTGAAGTTTTTCGATTGCAGGGCAACACCCCAAGTGCTCCACTGGACCAGGGTCGGGGTCAATTATCCCACAACTCTGAAGCCTGAGGGTCTTCAAGTTACTGCAGAAGGACAGTGCTGCAGTCCAACCCTGGTCAAGGCCATGCTTAGAGAGGGTCAACTCTTCAAGCATCACACAGCACTGCCCAATTGCAGCAATCCCATCATAGCTTCCCTGACACCCACTTAACTCCAGTTTAACCAGCCTGCTACAGCTCCTTGCCAATATAGTCAAGCCTATATCACTAATCCCACACTGATGAAAACTAAAACCGTCACTAATCCCCACCAAGCGCAAGATCTGAAGATTTTTACAGCCAGAGATTGCTTTCAAGGAGTCATCACTGCATTGATGCAGTTCAAGCTCTTGCAACATTGTGCATTTCTCGGCAACACAAGCCAGCCCTGTCTCATGGTCTTCTATATTTTCAGTGCTCCTTATGGATCTCCTCGCGTCTACAATGCATAGCTTCTGTAGACCTGGGCATCCTTGGGCCAGGAGCTTCAGCCCCCGGTCGAGCGAAGTGGGGGCTAACTGCTGTTCATATGGAATGAACTGTTCTTCGGATTCAGAGTCGAGAGCGACGGTTAGGGACTCTTGGGTGAGAAAAATGCAAGCGTTTTGCGGTGATGGAATGGAGGCCGGTACCAAATCGACATGGGTGAGTTTGGGGAATCTTGAGGTCATGTGGCCCTGCTCTAAAAAGGACCAGTCGTGTAGCTTTATGCTGTGGCGGAGCAGGCCCTGCAACCGGAGCCATCTGCGGCAAACGAGCGATAAGGGAAATGGGTTTTGAGGCAATCTGTTGAAGATTCTTAATAGGATCTCATCGCTTAGTAAAAGTGTCAAATCATTCTCAGAATCTTCACCATTCTTCAAGTTCAGCCCCTCTTCCCCCATTTTTATGAGCTGCATTTTGCCTACATTACATTCTGCCTCAGTCCTCACGACTCAATGTTATAATGATTATGTTTGCTCTGTATTTGTGTGGATATATGCCAATACAAATACAAGTACTACATCTTCAGTGACTGTCCTCCAAACCCCGTGATACCAATCATGAACCTCCCGTTGAATTATAATGGGTGAGACGTAATAAGTTTCACCAACAAAAACCCATCTACCCATCTAATCATGTGCTTGACATGCAACAAGAGTCGGTTTGGTTCAGGTATGTCCAACTTGGATGGGCATGCTTCTGTTATGTGCGTTTACGTGTGCGTAACGGAACTAAAATGGCTATTTTTAGTTTACACGCTTGTCTGCTGTACATATGTTTACTTACGTGTAACACATAAAATAGTTTTGTCCATATGTCAATATTGAATATTGATAATTAGGTCACTTGGGTAGTTTGTATATGGAATGGAAGAATGATATACCTATTTTAATAGGAGGGAGCAATGTTATGATCACAAACTGACGATGGGATGCTATCACCAAGATTGTGTGAAACTCGGTCGAGCTTGGATGCTCTTTTGATAGTTTAATTCTCCCAAAGGTGGTTTTCATTCTCAACCCCGCCCCATGAGATTTAACAAACGACCTAGGAACCCCACACAAACCATTGGTCTACACCTCATAGGTAAATGTGAGCATTGAGATAATGTTGTGTATGCAAAATTTAAAAAATATAATGATAATGATGCTTATCGTCCTTTAACAATATAGGTATGATCTATACAAATTTTGTTTTAAGCTAACATTATCACAATGCATGGTGATCCATCAACAAAAGTGATATTTTCATAAGTTTTTTTAACAAGAATAAGTAGAGGATTTTATTAAATCTACGCTCGGATGCAGTGAAAAAAACTGGAAGTTCCTTACATTTGCATCATCTTCAGAGGATCTTCTACTGAGAAACTGAGTAAGATTCTAGGAGACAAATCCCAGTATCTTCCACATTTTTTGCAATGAAGACTTTCCTCATGATTACACGAGTACATTCTTACAAATTGCAAACATAATAATAGGCAGAAGCGAGACATTGACTTATTTGGGAGACTTTTGCAACAAGGAGTCTACACGAAGTTGGGATCCTGAAGCTAAATTGACATCTGCTTCACGTTCCCGTTTTTCCTTATGGGATTTCTGGCCTCTTGTGAGAGGTGGTTCTGTTGCATTTGAGGAGAGTGATTTTCCAGCATTGCCTCCTGTACTTGACTTAACGTGAGTTGCTTTGATTGTCATAGCTTGTTTGTAAAACGTTGGAGTGGATCTACTCATCTCTGCAAGCTTAGAATCTGACATTGTTAATACTTTTGCCACAAAGTGAGATTCTGTATTTGAAGAGACAATCATTGAAGGAGCTTTCTCTTCATTCTCCCCCAACACTGCTAAGTTTCCTTGATCCTCCTTTGGGGTTTCATTCAAAAGACGAAATTCATTTTGTTTTGGATCTTGAAGAGCCTCAAAAGAATTTTTGTTGAGGGAAGGTTCAAGAACTTCTTCAGCAGATTTCTTTGGAGCTGCAACTTTGTTCTATTGATTCTTCCTTCGCTTTTGAATTGGTTGAAAATTGCCCTCATTGGATATGAGGGTATGGGTCTGTGCTTCTTTAGAGATAGAGGCTTGGGCTTGCTCATCCTTTTTTTGTTGAGTGCAGTTTTTGGCAAAGTGCCCATGAGAATGATAGATGATGCATTTGAAGGGAATCTGCTCATAGTCCAATTCCTAAATATGGCTCCATTCCCCTAAATTTATTTTTAGGGCCTCCGGTAAACCTTCAAAGAGATTTACTTCGACACAAATGTGAGCACAAGAAAATTGGTCTCCTTTTGGTTATGCTTTGTCCAGATAGCGGCCCAGCTTATTTCCAATATCTTTTAGTGCATCAAGGCCCCAGAGATGGAGAGGGAGGCAACCAAATCCACACCGACACAAAAGTAATTTCATAATTTGGATTGAAATCTACAGTCCATGGGGAGATAAAGAGGCCTCTAGTCCCCATAAAATACGACCCTGATCTGAAAATCTGTTATGAAACCATCTCAAGAAAAGATAGAAAAGATAGATCAACGCCTTAGAATTCAGCGTCTTCGAGGGGGGAACCTCCTTTACATTACATAAATGAACAATTCTTGGATGATACAAATGAAAATACCTCCTTTCTATATATAGGAGTCTAAGGGGTCATAACATAATCAGAGCCGACATAACAATAATAATGTAAGGGCACAATAATAACAATAGTGGGCTTCTATGTGGCACAATAGTAACAATATGGGCACTACATGGGTACATCAATATAATAAGTGGGTTGTAGTAATAACAATAAGGGGTTACACTAGTAGTATAGGGGCCTAACATGCCCCTCTCCTTCAAAAAGCGTTGTCCTCAACGCTTGAGTAGTTCTTGATGCTTCTGTATAAAATTCTTGTCCTCCCATGTGGAATCTTCAGCGGGTAAGTTCTTCCACTTGATGAGATACTCTGAAATTGATTGATTTCGTAGCTGTCGAGTTCTTGTTTCTGTGACTGCTCCAGGTTCCAATATGATTTTTCCTTCCTCTTCAATTTCTGGCAACATTATTTGAATTGGGATCTTTTGCAACTTTTGAATAAGTGGCTATTCTTCTTCGTCCTTCTTCCATTCATCCCTTGCTTCGTTTATCCAATCTGGTTTGATAATAGAAATAGAACAAAACAATGCTTCCACATTCTCATCCTTGAAGAGTCTTCCCGTTCTGTAAGGTCGCCATTTTCTAAGTGCATGTAGTATTACCAACATTTTCTTCTCATAAATAGCTTGCTTGAGATGTAGCAGTAAAAATACCCAATCACCTACATCAAAACATTTTTCACTACGATGTTGATCTACCTGTTGTTTCGTTTGATTTTGCACCGAAGTGGCGTTATGTTGAAGAACTTGTTGTTGATGCTTGATGTGATCTTTCTCTGCTTGAACTTTTTTCTTCTTGATATGTCCTTCTATCTCTAGAGTTTGAGGAGTGGTAATTTCTTCCAATCCTTTACAAGATATGGTCGGATTCACTTCTTGATGCTCGACGTGATCTTTCACTTCTTGAACATTTTTCTTCTTGATATGTCCTTCTATCTTGATAGTTTGAGGAGTGGTAATTTCGACCAATGAATTACAAGATATGGTTGGATTTATTTCTTCTTTCTCGATGTGATCTTTCACTTCTTGCACCTTTTTCTTCTTGATATGTCCTTTTATCTTGAGAGTTTGAGGAGTGGTAATTCTTGTCAATGCTTTACAAGATATGGTCTGATTCATTTCTTCTTTCTCTGGGGTGGGGTCCTAGCGTATATCCTCTTCTTTTGATGTTTCTTGATCCTTTTCTTCCTCCTCTTCATATTCTATGTAAAATAATTTCTTCTCAGCACACTTATGACCTTTAGTGCATTTGCTATCACAATTGTAACAAAGCCCTTTTTCTCTTTTTTCTTCCAATTGTTGTGGTGTAACCCTTGTAGGTTGTGGAAGGTTAGGAGAAACAACATTTCCATCTTTATAGTTGTGAGGGGTATGCTTCCTGGTTTCCATAATTTTACTTTCCACTATGTCACAAAGCCCTCTTACCATTTCCAATTGTTGTGGTGTTGCTCTAAAGAAGGTGTTGCTCTTTGTATCCTCATAATGTGCTACCATTTCCTCCGTGAAAATTGACCACGTAACAAGTTGTTTACGAGAACAAAGCCCTTCATACCATAAAAATTGATCTGGTTCTAAATATGAAGATGCAATACATACCTTTTGTAACAGTGGTACACCATGTAGATCAAAATATTGCTCCATCTGAAGTATCCAATTTAACGGATCCTTGCCATCAAACTTTCTCATCTTGTTTTTTCTTGATTTTAGGAGCTCGATCTTGAAACGACTATAACTCTATACTTTCAGATCTTTAAGTTCTGAAATTGTGACCTGTAGTAGCCCTCTGTGTCCTATTTCCAATGCCACCAGTGTGATCCAAATTGGATTCTCCAAGAAATAGTTATGCACGACCTCCCAAGACGACCTGATTATAGACCTTTCCAGAAGAGCGAACTTGTATGAAGTGCCACGTGTCACTGTTTCAACCTTTGGCTCTGAAAAATATATACAAGAAACTACAGTCCGTCCTCTTTCTGTACCTTCTTACGAAATTTCAATCTGATGCTCAGAGAGAAAGTTATGATGATTTTCCCCAGGTGACCTGTTTGGAATGTAATTCAGGAGTCTACAAAAAGACCAACTTCCTCAAATCATATCTCCGCAAATATAGCACGAAAAACTTTGAAATTCAGACCCGAGCTTCAGCGTGATGTCTTAAATTGGTTTTTTTTTTAGCTTCTGAAACGTTGTAGAAAAAAGTTATAGCGAAAATGCCACGATGACCTGTTTGGAGCAGCGAAACCCTAGAATCCAAAGCTCTGATACCAAATGTTATGAAACCAGCTCAAGAAAAGATAGAAAAGATAGATCAACGCCTTAGAATTCAGCCTCTTTGAGGGGGCAACCTCCTTTACATTATATAAATGAACAATTCTTGGATGATATAAATGAAAATACCTCCTTTCTATATATAGGAGTCTAAGGGGTCATAACATAATCAGAGCCGACATAACAATAATAATGTAAGGGCACAATAATAACAATAGTGGGCTTCTATGTGGCACAATAGTAACAATATGGGCACTACATGGATACATCAATATAATAAGTGGGTTGTACTAATAACAATAAGGGGTTACACTAGTAGTATAGGGGCCTAACAAAACCAGATCTCTTTCTAGTTTGTTCACAAATAGAAAAACATAGAAACCCTTGCCTACTAGAAAGAAAGTTACCTGACCTTGAAGCTTGGGGGTCCATTGTTCTGTGATCCAGGATTCAACAACTTTTGGATTCGTCCATAAGCCCATAAACTTGCCAACCAATGCTTTTTCTGAGAGGGATAAGTCTCTCTTGCATGGCTATAATGGGGAGAGTTCCACATCTAAAATCTCAATTAATTTCTTCACAAATTTTTGGGGGAGATAATAAGGCCCCTGTGGTTTTTGCACTTGCAACATGGCTCTGAATTCAACTGTAGGAATTTACAGGGTAAGTTCCTCAGATAGAACACCAAAGGACACCATTCTTGACGTGATTTAAACCCTCAAAGAGGGAAACAATCCATAGCCTAAGTCAACACGACCACTTCAGGCAATTTATTAATAAAAGAATGAAAATTTACATAAGCTTCTCTCATGAACGGGTACCCTACAAATGACCCTCCATACTCTTTAAATAGAGATCATGGACCAATCGGGTGTTAAGCCACAGATCAAGTGTCGATAATACTAAGGAGAGAATGAATCGTCGGATCACTTCATGTCTAGAACATATCGTGACCGTCACATTGTAAGTTACAAAAGTACGTAGTGTGGGAAACACCACCCTGGAATTGGTGTAGGCACTACTATGATATAGCAGAGTCGAGTTGCCAATTCGATCGAGTGACCGAGGAGTCAGGCCTTACTATTTCAACTATTGCTTGTTCCTTCCCCCAACATGACATGCTCGTAAATAATGTGCGTCACGTCTTTGTATTGTATAAGGTCCTGGCCTTCTATTTTTCCCCCTAAACCACCTATCTCTACTACCTTCTTTCTTAGGGATAAATCAATATTTGGACCTTTTGAATTACAGCCTATTGATTATAGGTAGGCCGAAGAAGAAAGAATGACCTTCCCTCGACATACCTTAGCAGGCCACTTGACCAAATGGAGTCCAAGATCAGAGCACTATAGTCTTCTACATATCAGATCTGAGCTAGTTGATGTCATGGTTAGGGAAACCATAGACGCCAAGATCTAGGATCCACATAGCTCATTTTTCATGTACTAAGTAATATTTTCATAAGTTAATGAAAAGGTACAAATTTTTTCGTAGGAAAAAAACCTTCCTTTAGTAATAATAAAATTATTATTTAATAAATAATAGAAATTATATTTAAATATTTCTTATTAAAATTAAAGATAAATTTATATAAATTTTATATGTGTTATGTATTTAACAAAATTAAATCTATGGAGTCATGTAATGATAAAATCAATGTAGATAATCTTGGGTGAGCAATTTTTTTTGGAGACGGGTTTTGATGGCGAGGGTCTCTAAATCTCTTCACAACAATGTCGCTTCTACGCTCGGAGCCTTGGGCACTGACGAAGGACACAGACATGGGTCTCGAACTCCGAGGGGTAGTGTTGAAGGAGGATTCATAGCCTACGCCAAATCGCTGCTACCATGAAACCGCCTTCCCCCAAAGGCCAAACGACTCTTTCTTTGGCAAGGGTTGATCGCTCTCGAACTAGATTGGATCCTTATCCATGGATCGAGCCATACCCTTCTAGATCTGAACACCCAGTAGATAGATCTGCCCTCGCACTAGTCAGATCCGGAGTATACCCATGATTCAGCAACGCCCATTACAGATTTGATGGATCCAAGTCAAATGGTGACCGAGGGTTTTCTGGAAGTCTGATAGTTTCTTGCTTGAACATTTTTGTCGAATTTCGGGGCATGTAGACACTGATTGTTACTCTAAAATGAGAGATCTGCACTCTCCGAGGATGGAACAGGATTTGTTCCTGTGGTTGTCGGATCATGCATGGATGGATCTTACTTCAATAACTTCAATATTGGGGATTCGAGATCATGCCCCAAACCTGGTGCACATTGAAACAGTTTGGTATTCTTTTTGGTCAAACCCCTCTCAACCAGAGTCCTCTGTAGCAGATCGACCCCTGAAATGGTCAAATCAGAATCAATCTTTTCAAATCTGAATGTTCCCACAGCTCAAAAACAGGAGGGGACTAGCGGAGATCCTGACATAGCAAGAGTGGAGGCAAACTTGATGGACAACATTCCTTTTGTGCAAATCGACACAATTTTGAACGTTGCAAGGTTACAAGGTACGGAGACTGGCCTGGACACACATAATGTTGCATACTCACATATCACTGCAATTAAGGGGTTTCTCCAATTTTTTATAAAAACCTCATGTTGTAGCAGCTGCAACACCTTCCAAAATTTTGGCCTACATTCAATTTCAGAGCCTCCCTTGAGTTTTTACTTGATGTTTTCATGCACTCAGACTCACCCCATGGGCTCGTGTGAGTCTTTGCACCCACCTCGCTTGACCATTCAACAGACAACTTTTGCATGTTGGTAACAATGTCTTGCTTGTGACCATGTTCTGGTCATACACATTGCTTCGTGTGTACATGTCATGTTCGCTATGTAAACATTCGTCGCGCTCACACACGGAATCCTATACACTATCTCGCAAGCATCGTCGCGGTCATCCAACGATCAATCACAAACATCGTGCTTGTCAATTTGCATTGTTGGTCAGTCATGTTGATCATGTGTGTTTGTATGGTTTGAGTCATCTCATCATCAAGTCATGTGAGTGTGTGTTTGCAAGGTCACATATGCACATTTACACTATCTCACACACTTAGTCGTTTTTGCTAAAGTTTTGACGACCAAATCACCCTCTAACAGTTGGACCTTCACCCCACCATCGACTCGACTGAATGTCACCCAGAATAGCGCAAAAGCACCCAGCAAGCCATTTCAAGCTGTGTTTCTTGCAAGCTGATCAATCAACCCTCCTACTAGTCAACGAGAGAGTTTGACTGAGCAGTCACCCCGGGACTGACTCCCCTCAAAAATTGCGCAGAGGCTGCAGACCGGATAGACACCTAGTGCCCGTCCTTGTCTCCCACAGAAAATTGCACAGTTTTCCCAACCAGTCACTAGTCAGTTGGCCCACTACTCACCCGGAAAACTATGAAGATTTCATGAGTAAGCCCTCTGTGGCCCAGCAGTCCGCTCAGCTCAGAAACTGTGCAAAGGTGCTCAGTAGGTCAGCCTCCTAGCATCTACACAATTTTTCCCGCCAGCAGCTCCCAGCAGCCCACTGCCAGCGCCCTCCAGGAACTGCGCAGTTTTTGCTGCCAAGCTCCCATAGCCCACTGCCAGATCCCTCCTGCAGCCTGCACTACTTCTCCCTAAATCTGTGCAGATTTGTCCTCCAACTGAGCCAAATCCCGCAGACAGTCAATGTCGATCCAGATTACCCATCACCATCTCCCAGTGACTTCTGTGCAGTTTTCACCAGTAGTGCCCGGAGCCCGCATCCCAGCGCGAAATTTGCCTCGCGCGGTTTTGTAACCTTGTCTTCTCTCCCGGTCACCCGCATCTAAAACGATCACGCATCTTGGTAGACTAGGAGGATTATGGATTTGATTTTGTCTCGTCATGAGTGACTTCATATATAGGTACACGAATAAACATGGTGTGACGACAGATGGGATGAACAAGGGGAGTACATGCAAAAGGACATGTTCACGAACAAACAAACAAACGATGCATATGAAGAGATGTGTTCACAAATGGACGACCATGCAAAGATGTGTTCGCAAACAGACGGACGGACGAACATGCGAAGATGTGTTCGCGGACAGACGGACGAACATACACTTTTCGCGAACGGACGAACATGTCAAGCATGCCAAAGTACAAGCAAGGAGCAACATGTGAATGCACCATCAAGCGAACCCAATGACCATCGAAGACTCTGTGCACCTTTCCATGTGGAGGTGAAGCTGTGACACACCATGAGGACATCCATCACCCAGCAGCACTGCAGCTCGACATGCACACCAACAACAACACGAATGTACCAACACTATCATGTCGAGTCTTGTCATGAGTCATGTCATCCACATCACTATTGTGGGCCATATTGTTGATCAATGTAATGTAATGTGGAAGTCCAAGAGACCCACTTGTCATATGAAGAGTCATGTAAAGTTGAAAGGTCATGAAAGTCAAACAGTCATGAGGGAAGTTGAACAGTCACAAGGGTCAATTTTACCCTTGGCTATAAATAGCCCTCATTTGTACATGCAAAAGAATTTTCACCTTGGCTCCTCCCACATAGCCTTGAGAGTCTGTAATCTTTTCTTTGAGGAGTAAGTAGTGGCTCCAATACCCCATCCACGGGGTTAGTGATGTATGGTGTATTGATCTGTTTGGGAACTTTCGCTTAATTCAAAATCCTACTAATAGGCCAACACATTTTCACACATGCTGTAACTATTTTTTAAGATTTTTCTTGAACACTTGTAATACATGTTGCTTTAACCTGTGTTTAACACTTGAATTCATTCAGCTGTTCTAATACATATATTAATGAAAATGTGTTGTATAAGTTGTTAATGATGTCCTGCCTGTGTTTGTTACCTCCCAGACATCAAACAAAACCTTTCACGTAAACTTGCTATAATGACTGTCGCACTCGTGCAAATTGTCAGCTGAGTGTTGTACATGCTATCTTCCCTTGTGTGTTGTGACTGCTGCATCTGTGTGGATTGCTCCTTTGGAAGTTGCGCACATCCTTTTGTGTTGTGTGTTCCTAATAGAGTTGGGCTTCCTCCCATCCAACTTGGGACTCACTCCCACCCCCTCTCTCTATGGTGAAAGAACCTTGACACAAGTAACACTATCAATCACCAGGCACGTGAACCTCGCTACTTGAAGACAAATCATACCACTCTCTTGTGCTGACAAGCAAGAGCTAAGGCAAACATTTAAGATAATGGCAACCGGGCCATCATACTGGATGGGACTCCCACACCAAATGGTGTGATGTCTAGTTGAGATTTCATACCAGGGTGATCCCCTAAATGTTGGTGGGTCCAACAATGTCAACATTTCTGGTGCTAGAAGGAGGGCCGCCAGTTGTTTATGGTTGAACGTCCTCTCACCCTCACTCATCAATCATCTGCTCAAGGAAATAACTCGCACTCCATCTCACCTACGCGTGACTCTGAATTTGGTTACTCCTTGCCCCCTGCATGTGAACACAAAATTCCATATCACCACCTTCGCTCCATCCGTCCCATCACCCGTCAGTTCGCGAAAGCAGTCAGACTGATCCTAGGAATACAACATCTTCCATACGCATCAAGAAAGCCAAAAACCACTCCCACAGGGGTTGTATCAGTAGTGGAAGAAGAAGTTCTTGCCACACTTGAAGGTCTGGTAGAAGCTATTGAAGACGAAGATGAACCTCCGGTCTTCCGACAGGGAGAATGAGACACCCTCGTTATCTTGGGCTTAGAATTCGGTACAAGGGGTGGAGGGGAAGGCAACGGAGGAAGCAGAGGCGGAGTTGAACCAACAGACTCAGAGTCAGAATCGTCAGATCCTGAAGAAGAGGAGGAGGATGAAGGAGAAGAACACATGGCTGACCAAAATCTGGAATGGATGATTCAGGGACCATTGGCTTCCCGAGTGCTTTGCACAAGATGCCGAAGCAGTCAGAGAGGATGATCATTAAGTTTGACCCTGACAGCATAGTGAAGGCATAAGATCATTTGGACAACTTCTACCTATAGCTGCAGACCCTTGAGGTACGATACAACGATGTAGCATGTATATTGTTTCCATGTACCTTGGACGGTCGCACAACGACATGGTATCATAGCCTGCCCATAAACTCCATACAAAACTCAGGTGTGTTCAAACGCATGTTTTTGGAAAAGTTTGATGATGACAAGATCCCAGCCATGTTTTTCAAAGAGTTGGGAAGCTTGAATATGGAGGAGAAAGAAAAGTTAAAAGACTTCAATCAGAGGTTTCTGCGCATATTGAACAAGTTTGTCGCGGACAAGAAACCTCATGACTCCATCACTATCGATTACTACATGTTCGCACTACCGACCAACATTGCGCAGTTTTTCAAGCGAGCTGCGAAACCAATGTTATTGGAAAACTGCGAAGAGGCAATTGTTGTTGAGAAAGACCTGTGCGCAATTGGAGTCATCAAGGATGATGAACTGGCAAAGGACTCCAAGTATGCAAGCAGGAAGTCCTAGGTGGTAGCGAACAAAGGTAGAGACAAGGAAACAAGTGATATTGAAACCCTCACTTGCCTCGTCAAGAACTTGACATCAGAAGTGTTTGAGCTTAAACAACAAAAAACGGACACGTCTACGAGAAACCATCCGCCCAGATAGAGACAAGGAAGCATGTCATCGGGAAGCAACCATTTCTCGACTAAAACTGTGCAGAGCTCTGTGTTCGAGCTTGAACGACCAATTTTGTTCATTTCATGAAGATGATCACTCAGAAAAGTCTTGTTCTGACTGGAAGCGAATTTCAGGCTCAGTATGCAACCACACACTTGACGTAGACAACAGTGCGCAGGGACAACTGGGAGATATGGATGATTGCAAAGATGTTGCGCCTGATGAGGCTTCGAGCTTTGGGCATGTGGTAAACATGTATCAGTGCTCGCAAGCAATGCTGAAGACAAACACTGAGAAACAGCCCCAAAAGAAAAATGATCATTACGATCTCAGAAGTAAGGGGGCTCCCATTACAATTGGGGAAGTGAAAAAGAAGTTTGAACTACTGAGGAAGGTTGATCCACCAGCTGTCCAAAAGTAGAAAACGCAAAGCAAGCCTGAGAAGACAGCGACGGATAAGAGTACATCCATGAGCAACAAACTACAGAATACTCCGCCGGAAAACATGATCACCAGTCTCACCCCGGACACCTCGGTGAGTCTACCCCCTATGGATTACAACATTGTGGATGGCATGAAGAAAACTCTTGCAAACATCAGTTTGTTCGAGTTAGATAAGATCCAAAGTCAGTGGCACATCCTGTTGCGCACACTAGGACAAATAGAAATGGACATCGCAGCCTCTACCAATAAGGGAGAAAGCACACTTCCCGAATCACTTTCAACTGTGCTAAACATACTCTGGATGGAAGAAGCGAACTCACTTTTCCCTCCATTCCTATTCTCATTCAAAATTTTCAACTATAATGTTCACAACTATTTAGTTGATTCTGGCGTGATAGCCAACGTCATGCCGCTCTCCATTGCCAAAAAGATCAATGCACAATGGAGCAAGACATCCGTGCAAATCATCCAAATTGATCGAACATTTGTACCAGCCATTGGTGAACTTTGAGATGTGATCATCCGACTATCCCATGACAGTCGAGTCCACCAGTGCATCAACATTGTTGTTGTGGACATATCAGATGTGTATGGCTTACTACTCAACAGAGACTGGTCCAACAAGCTGAATAGATACTTTGCTACGGACTGGTCGCACATGTGGCTTCCATACAAGGGTAAAAACAATCAAATATGGGTGTTATCTGAGAGGTATATGAGGCACAATGTCACTCCCATCAATGGCGAAAATGAATCGTTGGCCTTCACAGAACTCATGTTTGGCAACTGCCTCCTGGAAACAACGTTGGGGTGTTATCCTGCACGACCAACTCCAACCCCACCAGACACGTAGTTAGGTCTCCTTCCTTTCCCAACTGATGGAAATGAAGCATGTATAGTACATTGTAACAATAGTAGCAGTAGCAGTAGCAACAATAGTAGCAGTAGTGCAAGCGCGTTGAATAGTCTGTGTACAGACGAGTTGTGGACCATGTATTTCGATGGATCAAAGACACAGGACGGCTCAGGAGCTAGGTGTGTTTTGATCGACCCAAACTACAGGAAACATCTGATTTCGAGTCGCTTGGAGTTCAAGTGCATGAACAACGTTGTTGAGTATGAAGCACTCATGTTGGGCTTACAGAAAGCCATTAGCCTCAATGTGGTCACTCTCAAAGTGGTAGGTGATTCAGATATAGTGGTACAACAAGTACATAACACCATTCACTATTTATCACCGCATCCCAAAAGTTACCAACAAGAGGTATGGCATCTGATCTCTAACTTCCAATAATTTAACATCACTGTTGTACCACGTACGCGTAATGTAGCTGCCAATGCTTTGGCAAATGCAACCTCTAGGATGTCACCAATTAGGGATAGATTTACTATTGAAATTTTATATACACCATCTATCTCGGATAACATAACTAACTTACACATGTTTAATGATGATCAACAGATATTGCATTTCATGGCCAACACTGACACCTTCAAGGATGCAGCGATAGATGAAGACGAGCATGAGCAATCTTTGCAAGAAGAAGCTGGTAGCAAGAAAGGCCACCTCATCCCTAAGGGAGTGGCATCATTGGAAAATATTTATGACTTACAAGAATGCTTTCAGGGGCCGAGGAACAACAAAACCCATAGTTCCACCATGATGCATGAGTTGATCAACTTGGGAACAGAACAAGATCCAAAGTTCGTCAATCTTAGTACATGTTGCACGTAGCAAGAGCGGCAAGCCTTTGTTCAATTGTTCAAACAGTATCTGGATGTGTTCGCGTGGACGTACGATGATATAAAAACTTATGACACACGAATAATCCAACACATCATTTCGATCAAAGAAGGGGTCAAGCCATATCAGCAGAAGTTGAGGAAAGTACATCCTTCACTTAAACCCCTCATACAGAAAGATCTCACCAAGCTGTTGGATGCACAGATCATATACAAAGTTCATCATTCTACTTGGGTTTCAAAACCTTGCTCCTGTACGCAAGAAGTCTGGGGAAATCCACTTGTGTGTTGATTTTCGAAATGTGAACCACGCCTTGGACAAAGACAACTACCCCGTGTCATTTATGGACCACATTCTGCAAACATTATTTGGGGCACAGTTGTTTTCCTTAATGGTTTTTCAGGACACAATTAGGTTCTACTAGCAGAACCTGACAAACTCAAAATTACCTTTCGTACCAAGTGGGGTATGTTTGCATACAGATGAATGTTGTTTGGGCTTGTGAATGCAAGCACAACCTTTCAACGTGCCATGGACATCACCTTCTGCAGACTCATCAGACAAAGCGTAGTGGTATACCTCGATGATGTGACTGTGTTCTCAAGGAAACGTGAGGACCACATACGCCATCTGAAGAAAATTTTTGAGCGATGCTAGAAATACGGGATTTCCTTGAATCCCAAAAAGAGCATATTCGCAGTGTCTGAGGGGAACCTTCTTGGACACATCGTTGCCAAAAGTGGGATCAAGGTTGATCCAGATTGGGTTTGAACTATTACACAGATCCCTCACCCAACCAACAAAAGAGCGATGCAGTCCTTCTTGGGCAAGATAAACTTCCTCTGGAAGTTCATCTTGGATTATGTGCAGATAGTCAAACCCATGCAGGACATGACCAAGAAGGATGCAGTCTACAATTGGGGCAAGAGGGAAAAGTATGCATTCACTCATATCAAGTAGGCTATTGCAGAAGCACCTGCACTCTACAACCCATACTTCAAAAAAGACTTCTTGCTATACACCTTCGCCTTAGATAATTCGCTCGTTGCAGTACTCACTCAGAAGGACGAGATGAATGATGAACGTCCCATCTCCTTCATGAGTGCAAGCATGCAGGGACCCGAACTCAACTACCCCATCGTTGACAAACAAGCATATGAAGTTTACAAGGAGATGAAACACTTCAGACCCTACTTGTTGAAGAACCATTGCATAGTCTACGTCCCTCACCCAGCAGTCCACACATTTCTCATACAACAAGAAATGGGTGAATGACATGTGAACTGGATGACAGGCTTGCAAGAATATTATCTTGACATCAAGCTAGTTCACACGGTCAAAGTTCATGGGCTCTACAGACTTGCAGCTGAACCAATACACTCACAGGAGTTGGAAGAAGAGCTCGACGGCTGGGAGAAGGAAATTGAAATGTACGATGTAGTGCGAGCACCACCCATTGAAGACAGAAAATATTGGTATGTAGATGTGCGCTAATACCTTGGGGATGACACCATACCCTCTCAATTTTCCATCAAATAGAAGAGGAATTTACATCTCAAAGCTTTAGAATATCAGTTGGTGCATGGAGTGCTTTACAAAAATCACAACACCAAAATTTTTCTTAGGTGCCCGGAGGTACATGAATAAGAAAAGGTACTATAAGATCTGCATGACGGACCTGTCGGAGGTCACTTTGCGGGAAACACCACTGCACACAAAGTTATGCAGGCTGATTTCTACTAGCCCACATTATTCAAGGATGCACACTCTTATGCCCGCAAGTGCCCGGTCTGTTAGCAATGCGCCGACAGAACACGAAGGTCAGTAGCCCCACTGCACCTTGTTGCAGTGACTGAATTGTTCCAACAATGGGGCTTGGACATCATTGGGGAAATTTTCCCACATTTGTCAAAACAACAACGCTACATTCTGACAGCAATTGATTACTTCACGTGGTGGACAGAAGCAGTTCCACTCAAACAAGTGAACAACCAGGAGGCCATCAGCTTCCTCCAACAGAACATCATCTTACGCTTCAACGTTTTAGTATCACTTGTGTTTGATAATGCAACGTACTTTTCATCTTTGAAACTTTATGATTTTGCATTACAAAATGGTATTATGCTGAAACACTCATCTAACTACTACCCGCAAGGAAATGGTCTTGTAGAATCCATGAACAAAAACCTTATTCGCATAATCAAAAACACTGTTTGCTCTGATCAGCGCAACTGGCATTCCACCCTGAAAAATGCATTATGGGTTGACCGCGTAACACCCAAACCCTCTCTGAATACCTCACCGTACTTCCTGGTCTATGGTAAAGAAGCCATCCTACCACCCAATATCTACTTGCCTGCACTTTAGCTATCTCAAGAATCCCAAGGCAAATCTTTCTAGCTAGTTTAACATAGGATGGATATAGTCCGCAACTTTTAGGAAGAAAGGATGAAAGCAAAAGAAAAATTTACACTCCACCAGAATCGTATCAAGAGATGGTTCGATAAGAAGTCTGCAGGGAAAGCTAACTTCGATGTTGGTGACTTGGTCTTGAAATGGGATAAATCCCATGAAGACAAAGGCAAGCATACGAAGTTCCAGTCCCTGTGGATTGGTCCGTACATAGTCCACGAGAAGCTTGGCCCACACACATACCGTCTGTTAGCGCTTGAAATTTCACCTCAGGCTGAAAAAGGTAAACTCCAAGGCAACATCAAACCACTTAGCCTCGTAGCTAGCCCTACGGGGCAGGAGAGGGCTCTCTCCGGTCTATCTCGGTAAAGATCTTCAATGGGCGAGATAACCAATAAGGAAACACTGATTTTAGGCTAGTAAACTGATAAAAAAGTTTGAATTGCGATTTTTAGGGTTTTGGTGGAAAGTTGGGGAAAGGCAATTTTGGGTGCGGGGATTGGACACAGTTTTTGCAGGGGGTTCTTTGGGGCAAGGTAGGAGACTGTACTGATGCCTTTGAATTAAGTGAATGGATAGGAATGACCGGTGAGGAGCTAAAGAGAGCAAGAAACCTTCAAGAGTTCTCTTTAGACAGATGAAAACATAAATATTAAGCAAACTTAAAAGCAGAGCATGACAATCATGAATTCTACTTTAACACTTCATTTGCCTAATTTGCAGAAGGAAAAGTAAGAAGATGTTTCACATAACAAACTTACAAGTACAAAGAGAAACACACCATCAATACATGTAACCACAGGAATCCCAAAAAGGACTGCAAAACCCTGGTCTTTCTTCCTTTGCCAAAACTGCAGAGATACAATGAGTAATACAATAGAGCTCTCTCCCTCAAGAATCCAACCATGAAAATGACCAAGAAAGTACATAATATAGGCAATCTAACATCTTTCCTTGCCTCTAGGGGTCGAGCTCACTATCCTAGGAGCTGTTTCAACCAATTCTAAACTGAGCACTAAAAACTAGGTAGTCAAAACAACTTGACTCTATAAACTAGGAAACCAATTCATTCATTAAATTTTTGCCTATCTCATGAATGGATCTTCTAGAAGAGATAAATAAGTGTCAAAATATCATAAAATTACATCATTTACAACAAGGAGGATAAAAATCTACTCCAAAAAGTCAAATCCAGTCAAAACTGCATTTTGCTGAGCTGTAGGTGAATTTCTGTGAAAACTGCCCAACAGGTCGCGCGCCTTTTGCCCCTCCAAAATTGCAATCTCCCAAGACTGCTTCCTGTGTGTCAAAAAGGTGGCAGAAAGTCATTTTTTGCCTGTTTTTTGACCTTCTGGAGGCTCAAAACTTGATGAAATCTCTTGGTAATTGCTGAGCAGGTGTATCTTTGCATGACAAATCCAAAAATACTGAGTTTTCCCGAAATGGAGTTTCCCATCGAATAGGTCGCGCGCGGCGCGCGACCTATTGGTGGAGAAAACCTGTTTTTTGCCCAAAAATTCACAAGTGACCAAAAATGCTCAAAATCCTTTGAAATTTGTGTTGAAGTTAAGTCATTTAGTATCATGCTCCTTCAAGGAAGCCTCAGCCAAGATGTGGAGGGGTTCGGGCCTTTTCCTTCGTTTTAGTGCCTTGGCCAACCGCCCTTGGATCACCTTCATTTTCGCCTTGCATACGTGCATTCGGGCCCAATAATGGTTTTTCATGTTCCGGAGCAGGTCCTTATCTTTTTTGGCCTTGGCCAGCAGCCTCTCCAAATGAGCATTGACCCGGAGAAGCATAGCCTCTCGCTCAACGGGTACCAAGTCACCGGGTCTCTTGCGCGCCAAGTTGCGGTCTTCATGGATCCTCCGCAACTCATCAAGAGTGTGCTCCTCTTCAAGTTGCTTGTTGCGCTGCTCTAAGTAGGTGATTGTCCAATTTGCCATTTCCAATCTTTGCTGCAATGAGTCATTTTCAGCCCTTAGGTGCTGAATGATCTCCTTTGACTCTAGGCTAGGAGAACTGATATCAAGGTCAACAACCTCTATGCCTGGAACACCTGATGGCCCCTCATCAATCTTGGGCTGCTTGCCTCTCTCTGGTACCTGTGCTGCTGTCGGAGACGAGGCCCCTTCCACCTGGTGTGGAGATAACACTCGTGGTGCTGATGAAGAAGGTGAGACCCCTTCCACCTGGTGTGGAGAAAATACTCGCCTAGCTGATGCAAATAAAGCCCTGTGGCCTCTCTGATATGTGACAAATGGAGGGGAGCTGACATGTCTGGTCTCAGGAATATCATGCTGCTGTGAAGGCCCTCCCTCCTCATGAACAACCTCAGGGGGTGATGATGCTGATGCTGTGAAAAAATCTCGAGAGATAAAATCCTCCCATGGGATACCCTGCTGAGCCAACTGATGCATGACCACAAGCTGGATCAAACCATAATGATAGATGCTCCTGTGTTGCTGTGCTGGGCTCCTTCTCTGCACCAAGGGCACCATCTTCTCAATATTCCGGCACATGAAAAATGGTATGTTCGTCATCCGTACCCGTGTGAAATGCATCAACAAGCGAATATGATACGAATACAAATATGCAAACCTGCCCTCACAGGTGAAATAGCGCATGATGAGCCTCATCAAGGGAGCATACTCATCCCTCAAAAATCTGAAGGGAAACATACCAGTTATGTACCTCATGTAGGCAGGTTTAATGTAGGGCTCATATTGAAATCTGTCCAACAGTTTGCGCTTGTTCCACTCTTCTCCCACATTGGGTATCCCTGTTGCTTGAGCAATAATTTCAGATGACAATATAAAATCCACCCCTGCAAGATTTACATGCCCATCATGCAGATGCAAAATAAACAAGCGGGCCAATTCCCTATGGTGCTGAATTTGAGAAATCCTCTCGCAAAATTCATAACATGAGAGGTAGCAGAAACATGTGACTGCAAGTGGACAAGCCTGCAAATAGGTCAAAGAGGTGGGCTCCTCTCTCAGATGATGACCACTCTTACCACCCCTGTGAGGCCTCCTTTGTATCTCAACTTCTGGTGTTGACTCACGGTCATCACTTTGCTCATAGTCGGTTTCGGTTTCTGACATGGTTTCAAGAGCAAAGTGGCTGAAATGTACTACTGCTTCTGCTCAAATGACCTGCTGTTTTTCCCTGTTTGTAATGCTGCTTCAAGGGGACAAATAACACAAGGGAGATGTTAGGGAAGGGAGACTTCTAAGGGGAATTAGGGAAAATACATGAAAAAGGGAATTAAGGGAAGGAATCATGACATATACAACATCATACCATTATCATTTGCAAGGATTTTATGGGAAGTAGGGTTTAAGGTTATATTATTGGATTTTAGGGATATGGGTAGGGTGTTGGGCCTTTGATATTTTTTGGTAGGGAGATTAGGTAAAAATGATAAGGGAGATGGTTGGGATGTGGGGGAAAAAATGGGAATGAAAGGGATGACCTTGAGAGCAGCAAAACAAAACCCTATCTCTACTTGCATTTTGACATTTTTAAAGCAAATATACATGAACCTCTCATTTCAACTTGATGGCATTAAAACACATTTCCCATGCTCATTTTTCTTTATCAAGCAAAATACTTTGATGATCAGAGGCCTACCTGCAATCTTGAAGAATTTTGGGGTCGTTTGGGAGTTTACAGGCGATTTTTTGTGGATGAATTCCCAACAGGTCGCGCGCACCCAACAGGTCGCGCCAGTGTATTTTCTCAACTGGTAAGACCCCCCTGACAGGTCGCGCCGGCCCAACAGGTCGCGCGCAGGTATTGACAGGTCGCGCGCAGGTATTGACAGGTCGCGCGCGGGCTCTGTCTACAATTTCACTCAATTTCTCTCCAAATCGCTCTTCACTATGGCTTTGAGGCAAATGATGATCAAATGAGGGGAGAGAGGGGCTTTATAGGCTTGATTTAAATTAATTTCCCCTCAAACCCTCTTTCTAATGTTTTTAACTTGACACTTTTTCAAAATTTAAATGCTGCTGACTTTATGGTTTCTTTTTGTCCTGAAATTGGTTGAACTGATGTTTTTTCTTGAAAATTTTTGTAGGGATAGCTTCTGAGGAATCTTGGCAAAGGGGACCAGGGCTGCATGCTGACTTTCGAAGAATTTTGAATTTTTACAACTTTTTACAAATATGAAAAAATGACCTTGTCTTTAAAAACAGGGTTTTTAAATCCAAGGTAAAATTTAGCTGCAAAAGATGAGATCTTTTGAAGAAAAACTTTGATATTCAACCCTCTGGCCTGCTGGGCATTTATTGACTTTTAAAGACATGACCTTAAAGACAAATTGAACCTAAACCCTAGAAACCCTAGACCTAGGACTTTTGACCTCAAGACAAGATAAGTAACCTTGAAAGAGTTTATTGACTGAAACAACTTGATCCAGCAGTGCCAAGAGGGGAATAAAGACACCAGCTCCTCCATCAGGGTTATGGCATGCCTAATGGAATGCAATGAAATGACACTGATGAGACACCTACTTATGCAAATGCAAAGAGTTTTGATCGCTGATGGAGGGCTACTAGACCGACTCTAACATTGGCTCCAATGGGGATGGTATCTCCTTGGAGGTACCAAGAACCTTAGACCTCTGGGAGAGCAGACCAGTGCTTTTCAATCATTGGGCAATGGAGTCATTATTTACATATGTGATCCAAACCGGGACAACTTTATTGACTTTAACAACTGATTAAAAATTGGACTAACTTTGACCCAAACTAACTCAACTTTTGGACGGAAAATGGACTGATAAAAACAACATAAAAAACGCACACCAACTAATCTCCATCTTCAGAATTATAGCCTTCACCACGGGCCCCAGACTAAAGATGAAAGATCAGTGCACACTTGCAGTGAAATATAAAGTAAAATGGTAATTACAATGATAATGGCTAGAGCAGAAAATGCTCAGACATGGTACCTTTTAAGCAGCCGGCCATTGACCGACCCTCCAAGACAATCATCACCGTTCATTTCTTTGAGAAGAAAGGCATTTGGACCACGGTATGCTGCAATTTTGTAAGGACCTTTCCATAAGTTATCAAACTTTCCATGTTTCCCTTTGTCTTCATTTCGGGCATCCCACCTCAAAACAGCATCATCTATCTGGAAATCATCCGGCTTTGCTTTTCTATCATAGATTTTCTTTATGCACTCTTGCAACTTAAGAGTATTTTAAAGAACTTCCTCCCGTGTATGCTGTAAATGAATCATTTGACTAATCCGCCTTTGCATTGGATCCTCCTCGCCACCAACTTCCTGAAGGAACTTTGCTACTGGAATACTAAGTGAAGTAGGAAACACCGCATCTGTCCCGTAAACTAGTTCAAAAGGTGACATACCAATTGACTTTTTCTGACTTACACGATCAGCCCATAATGCATTTACTAACTGTTTGTGCCAGCTCTTCTTATTGTTTTCCAGCAACTTCTTTATGATGTTTACCAAAGATTTATTCGAAGATTCAGCCAACCCATTTCCTTGCGGATGATAGGCGGTTGAATGCCCCAAGCTGATGTTATATTTGTAGCAAAAGTCAACCATCTTCTTTGATTTAAATGCTGCTGCATTATCTGTAATCAACTTATGTGGACAGCCGAAACGTGACAATATGTTATTTTCAAGGAAAGAAATAATTACCAAGTCTGTGGCCTGTCGAGTGGGAATGGCTTCAATCCATTTCGTGAAGTAATCGGTGGCTGTTAATATCCAGCGATGCTGCCCGGAAGATGCTGGATGAATTTCGCCGATGAAATCTAAGCCCCACTGCTGAAACGGTGCGCTGACTTCAATGGGCTTGAGAGGCAAGGGCTGTAATTTCTGCTTTCCTTGAAAAATTTGACATTCATGACAACTCTTGACTGCTTTATATACATCTGAAAACAGCGAAGGCCAATAGAAACCTGCCCTTAGGATCTTGTTTGCCGTGGTCTTCCAAAACAAGTGACCCCCGCAGTCACCTTTGTGAAAATCCTCTACAGCTCTCTTAGCTTCGTCCTCGACCAAACAATTCAGCAATATGCCACCGGGGTCTTTCCAATATAGTGCAGATTTGATGATGCAAAATTTGGCAGCCTTTAACTTCAATGTCCTAGCTTTGTTTCGAGGCATCCCGGGAGGTGAAGACAAATTTTGAAGCACATATACAATATAAACATACCAAGGAGAGGAAATAAAGATATCAGATACCTATAGCGCTGAATTTTCTTCATCTTCGTCGGACAAGGCAGCAATCAAATTAATGTCTAGGACATGGAGATTTGTTTCAGCCATCAATTTAGCGAGACCTTGGCCCTTGATCAGCTTGGTAGGCTTAATTTCCACATCATACTCCAATAGTGCAGCGATCCACTTACCCCGCTTTCCTTCCGGTTCCGCTTGTACCAAAACATCTTTAACAGCCGCGTTAGGAACATATGCCAAAATGTGGGAATTCAGTATGTACACACGGAAATCTTTCAAGGCTTTTACCAGCGCCAATGCTTGTTTTTCAATGATATTATACTTCAGCGCTCTGTCCCTTATAATACGACTGAAAAAAGCAATGGGCTTCTCAACTCCATCTCTCTTTTGCATTAGCACAGCTGCCAATGTATGCTCAGAAGCAAATGAAAATAAGACAAAATCTTGTGTATAATCCGGGCTGATTAGAGTTGGGGCTGAAGATAAAATTAACTTTACCAAATTGAAAGACTTTACCGCCTCTTCGGTCCACTTGAGCTGGTTGTCCTTTTTAAGCATGTTAGTGATTTCTCTAAGGTGCTCGGCAAGATTCGGAATAAAGCAGCGCAGAAAATTCAACTTGCCATTGAAGGACTGAATCTCTTTTTTGTTTCGGGGCTGCTCTAATTACTGAATGGCTTCCACACGTGCAGGATCTATACGAATGCCATCTTTGGAAATGATGTGGCCCAACAACTTGCCTTCACTCATGGCGAAAAGACTCTTCTTTGGATTCAATGAGATACCATATTTTCTGCACTTTTGAAACACCATTGTTAAATGATACAAATGCTCTTCATCAGATTTAGAAAACACAGTTAAATCATCAATATAAACGACCAAAAAGACATCCTTCTCATTAGCAAAGGCCATGTCCATCGCCCGTTGAAAGGTGGCACCTGCATTTTTCAATCCAAATGGCATCTTGGCATAATGAAATGTTCCCCATGGAGTAGTGAATGCAGTCTTGTCGCGGTCATCCTCATGCACCAAAATCTGATTGTACCCGGAATAACCATCAAGTAGCGACATCCTTGATGCCCCAACTACCCGCTGCAATATATGGTCCATCTTGGGCAACGGATAATTGTCCTTTAGCGACACCTTGTTCAGACTTCTAAAGTCTATACACAAGCGGATTTCACCGGTTTTCTTTCTCACGGGCACCAAGTTGGAAATCCAATCAGAAAATCTGATTGGCACTATAATTCCAGACTTGTACAACCTGTTAACTTCCTTCTCGATCAATGGCAACAACTTAGGATTAATTCTTCTCAACTTCTGTCGGAAAGGCTTTTGATTTGGCTTTATGGGAATGGTATGCTGAATGATACTTGTGTCATAAGTTTTCAAATCTGAATAATCCCATGCAAAAACATTAGAAAATGAAGACAACAATCTGATATACTCTTTCTTTACCTTTGGCGACAATGCTTTCGATAGTTTCACCATCTTTGGATTTTCAGCTGTTCCAAGATTCACTTCTTTGACACCTTCTTCCGTTGGCCTCAAGGTTGGTTTGCGGGCCACATCATCTTGATCGAACAGCTCTTCTAAAGGAATTAATCCTTTAGGAATGAAATTGTCCTTAAGCTGCAATACATCCATTTGATTTACTTCCTCAGGTTCTGTATCTATGGAAATGTCTTTGAACTCACCTTCAACTTGTAGAAAATCCTTGATTTCCTCATCATCTTGGAAAACTTGCCAACATCTTTGATTGTCTGGGACTGTAGGACGGTGCTTCACATAAATCTCAAACTTATTGTTGGAATTCATGGGAATTTTTAGATTACTTGCTGCCTTAGCCAATGCATCCGCAACACCATTTTGGATACGGGGCACACATGTCAAAGTATGTTCAGAAAACAGCTTCAAGATATCTAGGACAGCATTTCGATATGCTCGCATACGAGGATGCTTGGCCTGAAACTCACCTTTCACTTGCTTTATAACCAGCTTGGAGTCACCATATACTGCTATCTTCTTTGCCTTCAACTTCCGAAGGATTTTCAGGCCAGCAATGAGAGCCTCATATTCCGCGTCATTGTTTGAACAATCAAATGCCAATTTGTAAGAGCATACTCGTACCTTGCTTGGGACTTTGTTTCGGACAGAAAATGGACTTCGAATCCACACACCTATACCAGCACCATCGCTGCCCACAGCGCCATCAAAATCCATGGTCCAAAGACCATCCTCATCATCTTCTAAATGTTGAAATTGTGATGTCTCTGCATTTTCTGTTTGCTGCCCTTTCATTTCAGCTATTGGCTCCATGACAACGGACCTTTCTTCACTTTCTTTTCTCAAAATTTCTCTAAAATTTTCTGTAATGTCTGGTATATCTTCTGCTTGAACCAACTGGCTATCTATCTCATTAAAATTATCAGCAAACAAAACAAACGATTCCAAATCTGTATGTACATAATTTACAGGATGATTCACTGGCTTTTCCTTACTAGTGATAATGTATTTCATCTTTTGCTCCCTATACAACTTCCTCATCTGACCAAAGACCGGGATTGTAGCATAAGAAAAATCAAGCTGAAGTGTACCTTTGAGATTGGCTCCCCAAGATCTCGAAACAACATGCCAAACCGCGGAGGAATATCCGCCACCACCACATCCATCAAAACATTCTTTGCTGGGATTTGATCTAGGCTCACCACCAAGTCCTTGATCAAACCAATACATTTTACCCAGCTGGAATCAAACGAATACAAATCATGATATTTCCTTGTGATGTCTAGTCCCAGCTTCTCCATAATTGCTTTCGGCATTAAATTATGCGAAGCTCCCGAGTCAAACATGGCATTATGTAAAACATACTCATGCAATCGCAAACTGATATAGAATGGAGGAACATCACTTTCGGGAGACTCACCATTTAAAGCAGGCCCAAAAATCAATTCTGGCTGATCATCTTCTACATTCACCGTGTCTAGCATTGGATCAAAATTCAACATCTTGGAGATTTGGCCTCGGTAAGTACTGTTCTTCATGATTTTCGTCAAAGGTATGGACACTTTCAACTTTGAAATTTCATTCTCCAAACTGAAAGCTGTAACCTTCTCACCTTCTTTAACCGGAACTTCTCTTTTTTCCACTTTATCTCTCGGTGTGCTTGATGGCTGATCTATCTTGCTTGCTGATGATGATTGGCTTGCTGAAGGATCGCTTATGTCTTTTCCTTTTGTCTGTGGGGAAGCTGAATCACTTTGCTGAAGCATCTTTCCTTTTCTGAATGGGATTTATGGGAACAACTCGGTTTCTTAATTGCCTCTGCTGAGCGGACAAAGCATTGAGATATCCTCTTTGGTATTCCTCTGATTCTTCCTCAAGTACTGCCTCATTTGATAAGATATAATGCTCATCCTGATATATGACTGAATTTCTCACAAATTCTTCTTCTTCTGTGATATAGGTAGGCAGATCATCAGGAGTGAAAAAGTGATTTTCCTCTCCCACCGTATCACCTTCATCCTCTGATTCTTGGCTAACAAAATTCTGCTGAAAAGGAGGTTTAATTTGCTGCTGAACTGTTGCTTCTTGTGCTCTTGTTTCACGTTGTTTGATTCTATATTGCGGCTGCTGCGGACCTCGGAAATTAGGATTACGGATCTGCGGTTCCGGCTTGCTGAGATGAGTATGTTCAAGTGCCCTTTCGATCTTTTCAACCTTACGGAGGAGCTGATCTGATGTAGAAGCTTCTTCTTTGATTGTGACTCGCTTTTCCGCCTTCATCCTTGCTCTTTTATCATTCAAATTCACTTCAACACTAACAGCAATTTTCTGCATATCCTCCAACGTAGGCGGATCTCTATCTCGCAATGAATAAGCCATCTCCGGATCAAAGCCATCCGGGAATTTGAGGAGCACTAATTTTCTTGACGGTCTCAAATCATCGGGAATAGCATTGTACACTGTATTGAATCTGATTATGTAATCTTGAACGGACTCACCATGATTACGCTTGAGGTTGTTGTATTCGGCATTAATCTGAAGCGGATCCTTTCTGATTTCCCATCGATCTAAAAACTGCCTTTGAAGTGCCTCTAAGGTAGCGATGCTCCGGGCTGTCAAACCTCTGAACCACTTTCTTACTTCGCCATCAAATGTTTGTACAAACAACCGCATAGTTACATCCTCTTCATCTATCTCATATAGATCAAAGAAAGTCATCATTTTGTCTATATGTTGCTGAGCAGAGATACTCTGTGGAGTTCCATCAAACATGGGAATTTTACTCTGATAATCGACTGGCATATCATGCAGATTTTGGGGAAGAGCAAGAGGTGCAAATCAGGCAGCCATTGCTTTAGATAGATTAGGTCTAGGAGTAGCAGGTGGAGTGAGTGTAGCTGTAATATGAGGAGTATGAGGGGGAGAAGTGGTATGGGATGTAGAGGGCGAACCAACTGTAGATTCTGGATAAGTGATTATAGGGGAAACAGAAATAAAAGGAGGATTGGACTGCTCATGCGCCGTGATAGTGGATCCGATATGAACATATATAGTTTCAACGAACTCAGCAAGATTTGTAGCGTGAATATCTGACTGAAGAGATCTTAGGATGAAATTGTCAACCAATTTATTGTGTCTCTCAATTTCAAGGGCAGCTGCAAAATCAGGGTTGGGAACTAGAGAATCAAGTGCACTTTCAGATTTAGTTTTGAACAAGGACAACTCAAAACTCTCGTCAAAATCAATGTCTTCAAGATACTCAAAAACAGCTGGACATGAATGAGATTTGAATATATGACCAGAATCTGAAGCCAGTTTGGATATTAAGGAACAAATAGCCAATCAGCCTGTGAAAACTCTTAACCAATCATCCAAAAGTTTAGAGTTTACAAATATACTGGGGTGAAATACAATCGAGGTGGCTGTATTCACAAGCTCACGGAGATTGACTAAAGCAGCGTTTATCTACTTCCGCTAATGCAAAGCAAAAGCGTTTCGAAGGCTACTTGGCATAACTTCAGGCTCCGTCTAAGACTTATGAAACCAACACATCAATCAACAAATAATTTGTTCTCCCCAGTATGGTCGCCAATATGTTAGCGCTTGAAATTTCACCTCAGGCTGAAAAAGGTAAACTCCAAGGCAACATCAAACCACTTAGCCTCGTAGCTAGCCCTACAGGGCAGGAGAGGGCTCTCTCCGGTCTATCTCGGTAAAGATCTTCAATGGGCGAGATAACCAATAAGGAAACACTGATTTTAGGCTAGTAAACTGATAAAAAAGTTTGAATTGCGATTTTTAGGGTTTTGGTGGAAAGTTGGGGAAAGGCAATTTTGGGTGCGGGGATTGGACACAGTTTTTGCAGGGGGTTCTTTGGGGCAAGGTAGGAGACTGTAATGATGCCTTTGAATTAAGTGAATGGATAGGAATGACCGGTGAGGAGCTAAAGAGAGCAAGAAACCTTCAAGAGTTCTCTTTAGATAGATGAAAACATAAATATTAAGCAAACTTAAAAGCAGAGCATGACAATCATGAATTCTACTTTAACACTTCGTTTGCCTAATTTGCAGAAGGAAAACTAAGAAGATGTTTCACATAACAAACTTACAAGTACAAAGAGAAACACACCATCAATACATGTAACCACAGGAATCCCAAAAAGGACTGCAAAACCCTGGTCTTTCTTCCTTTGCCAAAACTGCAGAGATACAATGAGTAATACAATAGAGCTCTCTCCCTCAAGAATCCAACCATGAAAATGACCAAGAAAGTACATAATATAGGCAATCTAACATCTTTCCTTGCCTCTAGGGGTCGAGCTCACTATCCTAGGAGCTGTTTCAACCAATTCTAAACTGAGCACTAAAAACTAGGTAGTCAAAACAACTTGCCTCTATAAACTAGGAAACCAATTCATTCATTAAATTTTTGCCTATCTCATGAATGGATCTTCTAGAAGAGATAAATAAGTGTCAAAATATCATAAAATTACATCATTTACAACAAGTAGGATCAAAATCTACTCCAAAAAGTCAAATCCAGTCAAAACTGCGTTTTGCTGAGCTGTAGGTGAATTTTTGTGAAAACTGCCCAACAGGTCGCGCGCCTTTGGAGCTGTTTTTGAGGCACTTCCAGGTGTCCAAATGAGGAAACAGTGGGCTTGTTGGAAAGGTCTGGATGTCTACTTTCCAACCCAAGTGGAATTTCTGAATTTGGTGGCCATTTGCCCCTCCAAAATTGCAATCTCCCAAGACTGCTTCCTGTGTGTCAAAAAGGTGGCAGAAAGTCATTTTTTGCTTGTTTTTTGACCTTCTGGAGGCTCAAAACTTGATGAAATATCTTGGTAATTGCTGAGCAGGTGTATATTTGCATGAAAAATCCAAAAATGCTGAGTTTTCCCGAAATGGAGTTGCCCATCGAATAGGTCGCGCGCGGCGCGCGACCTGTTGGTGGAGAAAACCTGTTTTTTGCCCAAAAATTCACAAGTGACCAAAAATGCTCAAAATTCTTTGAAATTTGTGCTGAAGTTAAGTCATTTAGTATCATGCTCCTTCAAGGAAGCCTCAGCCAAGATGTGGAGGGGTTCGGGCCTTTTCCTTCGTTTTAGTGCCTTGGCCAACCACCCTTGGATCACCTTCATTTTCGCCTTGCATACGTGCATTCGGGCCCAATAATGGTTTTTCATGTTCCGGAGCAGGTCCTTATCTTTGTTGGCCTTGGCCAGCAGCCTCTCCAAATGATCATTGACCCGGAGAAGCATAGCCTCTCGCTCAACGGGTACCAAGTCACCGGGTCTCTTGCGCGCCAAGTTGCGGTCTTCATGGATCCTCCGCAACTCATCAAGAGTGTGCTCCTCTTCAAGTTGCTTGTTGCGCTGCTCTAAGTAGGTGATTGTCCAATTTGGCATTTCCAATCTTTGCTGCAATGAGTCATTTTCAGCCCTTAGGTGCTGAATGATCTCCTTTGACTCTAGGCTAGGAGAACTGATATCAAGGTCAACAACCTCTATGCCTGGAACACCTGATGGCCCCTCATCAATCTTGGGCTGCTTGCCTCTCTCTGGTACCTGTGCTGCTGTCAGAGACGAGGCCCCTTCCACCTGGTGTGGAGATAACACTCGTGGTGCTGATGAAGAAGGCGAGACCCCTTCCACCTGGTGTGGAGAAAATACTCGCCTAGCTGATGCAAATAAAGCCCTGTGGCCTCTCTGATATGTGACCAATGGAGGGGAGCTGACATGTCTGGTCTCAGGAATATCATGCTGCTGTGAAGGCCCTCCCTCCTCATGAACAACCTCAGGGGGTGATGATGCTGATGCTGTGAAAAAATCTCGAGAGATAAAATCCTCCCATGGGATACCCTGCTGAGCCAACTAATGCATGACCACAAGCTGGATCAAACCATAATGATAGATGCTCCTGTGTTGCTGTGCTGGGCTCCTTCTCTGCACCAAGGGCACCATCTTCTCAATATTCCGACACATGAAAAATGTGTTCATCATCCGTACCCGTGTGAAATGCATCAACAAGCGAATATGATACGAATACAAATATGCAAACCTGCCCTCACAGGTGAAATAGCGCATGATGAGCCTCATCAAGGGAGCATACTCATCCCTCAAAAATCTGAAGGGAAACATACCAGTTATGTACCTCATGTAGGCAGGTTTAATGTAGGGCTCATACTGAAATCTGTCCAACAGTTTGCGCTTGTTCCACTCTTCTCCCATATTGGGTATCCCTGTTGCTTGAGCAATAATTTCAAATGACAATATAAAATCCACCCCTGCAAGATTTACATAACCATCATGCAGATGCAAAATAAACAAGCGGGCAAATTCCCTATGGTGCTGAATTTGAGAAATCCTCTCGCAAAATTCATAACATGAGAGGTAGCAGAAACATGTGACTACAAGTGGACAAGCCTGCAAATAGGTCAAAGAGGTGGGCTCCTCTCTCAGATGATGACCACTCTTACCACCCCTGTGAGGCCTCCTTTGTATCTCAACTTCTGGTGTTGACTCACGGTCATCACTTTGCTCATAGTCGGTTTCGGTTTCTGACATGGTTTCAAGAGCAAAGTGGCTGAAATGTACTGCTGCTTCTGCTCAAATGACCTGCTGTTTTTCCCTGTTTGTAATGCTGCTTCAAGGGGACAAATAACACAAAGGAGATGTTAGGGAAGGGAGATTTCTAAGGGGAATTAGGGAAAATACATGAAAAAGGGAATTAAGGGAAGGAATCATGACATATACAACATCATACCATTATCATTTGCAAGGATTTTATGGGAAGTAGGGTTTAAGGTTATATTATTGGATTTTAGGGATATGGGTAGGGTGTTGGGCCTTTGATATTTTTTGGTAGGGAGATTAGGTAAAAATGATAAGGGAGATGGTTGGGATGTGGGGGAAAAAATGGGAGTGAAAGGGATGACCTTGAGAGCAGCAAAACAAAACCCTATCTCTACTTGCATTTTGACATTTTTAAAGCAAATATACATGAACCTCTCATTTCAACTTGATGGCATTAAAACACATTTCCCATGCTCATTTTTCTTTATCAAGCAAAATACTTTGATGATCAGAGGCCTACCTGCAATCTTGAAGAATTTTGGGGTCGTTTGGGAGTTTACAGGCGATTTTTTGTGGATGAATTCCCAACAGGTCGCGCGCAGGTCTTGACAGGTCGCGCGCACCCAACAGGTCGCGCCAGTGTATTTTCTCAACTGGTAAGACCCCCCTGACAGGTCGCGCCGGCCCAACAGGTCGCGCGCGGGCTCTGTCTACAATTTCACTCAATTTCTCTCCAAATCGCTCTTCACTATGGCTTTGAGGCAAATGATGATCAAATGAGGGGAGAGAGGGGCTTTATAGGCTTGATTTAAATTAATTTCCCCTCAAACCCTCTTTCTAATGTTTTTAACTTGACACTTTTTCAAAATTTAAATGCTGCTGACTTTATGGTTTCTTTTTGTCCTGAAATTGGTTGAACTGATGTTTTTTCTTGAAAATTTTTGCAGGGATAGCTTCTGAGGAATCTTGGCAAAGGGGACCAGGGCTGCATGCTGACTTTCGAAGAATTTTGAATTTTTACAACTTTTTACAAATATGAAAAAATGACCTTGTCTTTAAAAACAGGGTTTTTAAATCCAAGGTAAAATTTAGCTGCAAAAGATGAGATCTTTTGAAGAAAAACTTTGATAGTCAACCCTCTGGCCTGCTGGGCATTTATTGACTTTTAAAGACATGACCTTAAAGACAAATTGAACCTAAACCATAGAAACCCTAGACCTAGGACTTTTGACCTCAAGACAAGATAAGTAACCTTGAAAGAGTTTATTGACTGAAACAACTTGATCCAGTAGTGCCAAGAAGGGAATAAAGACACCAGCTCCTCCATCAGGGTTATGGCATGCCTAATGGAATGCAATGAAATGACACTGATGAGACACCTACTTATGCAAATGCAAAGAGTTTTGATCCCTGATGGAGGGCTACTAGACCGACTCTAACACCGTCTGCAATAACTTGACGGGAGGATTGACAACCTTCCTATCAATAACAAAGATCTCAAACACTATTTTCAGTATGTTGGGTCGCACCCCGCGCCATGTGTATAGTCTCCTTACTGCTTATTGTTTTCACCTTGTTTGCTTTGCTTACTATTTTTGCCTTGCTATTTTTGTTTTCCGGAAATAAGTGCTGTCATCTACTAAGTTTTGGCTTTTGAATGAGTATGTGGCTGTGATCACTGCAACACTTGGCCAGCCTTGTGTCCGTCTTCTTTGTGCTTGGTTATAACCTTCGACTGATGAAGTCTTGATGGAAAATACGAGCTGTCTACAAGGGGAGCTTTGTTCCAACCATGAACCTGTGTCCACTCTGGGAAGCCCCATGCCTGTACTCAACCTTCTACTCTGTGTGTTCAAGCTCATCCATTTAGTAGAAACGGAGAAGGGAAAAATCTAAATGAGCAAACCGATATCAGAGGTATTACATGCTTCTTTGAAAGAACAACCTCTTTTGCTCTCAATAATTCGGGATCCCTCTTCCGCCCCAAAAAATAAATAAGTGCCTATGCACAGTCCTCTTAAAAATACAAAGGCAAAAGAAGAGAAAGGCTTCCTGCGCAGAGAGGTGAAGCATGCAACTCCACTAGGGTACTGACCAGGCTCGCTAGCAATGGACCAATGTGTGTGTTCCTGCGTGACTTCGTCGGGGTACTATCCAGGCCTACTGGCAGCGGAGCAACACCAGAGATGAAAATTTTCAACTCGCGAGCCAAACTACCCTTCCTGATTTCGAAACACTGTGATCAAGTTGAACTTTTGTTGTGTTTGACTAAGTTGGAAAAAGGTGAACCATGTCTGTCCATGGGGTAAGTGGGGAAACTGAAGTAACCCACACAATGATTCAATACTCCCCAAAAGACCAAGGCCCTGTGCTGTCAATGAACCAAAACAGAGAAGTTGGAGTTCTACCAGTGTGTCGCCAAGTGTTGTAGCGGCTGCAACACCCTCCAAAATTTTGGCCTACATTCAATTTCGAAGCCTCCCTTGAGTTTTTACTTGATGTTTACATGCACTCGGGCTCACCTCGTGGGCTCATGTGAGTCTTTGCACCCACCTTGCTTGACTGTTCAATGGGTATCTTTTGCATATTGGTAACAATGTCTCACTTGCAACCATGTTCTAGTCGTACACAAGGTCTCTGCTTCGTGTGTACATGTTGTGTTCGCTATGTAAACATTCATTGCACTCACACACGGAGTCGTATACATTTTCGCGCAAGCGTCATCGCGGTCGTCCAACGATCAATCACAAATGTCGCGCTTGTCAATTTGCACCGTCGTTCAGTCATGTTGAGCATGTGTGTCTGGATGGTTTGAGTTGTCTCGTCATCAAGTCATGTGAGTGTGTGTTTGTAAGGTCATGTATGCATATTTTCACTCGCTCACACACTTAGTCATTTTTGCTGAAGTTCTGATGACCAAATCACCCTCTGACAGCCAGACCTTCACCCCGCCATCGACTCGACCGACTGTCACCTAGAACAGCACAGAAGCACCCAACAAGACATTTCACGTTGCGCAGCCCACAATCTAATCAATCAACCCTCCTGTTGGTCAACTGGAGAGTTTGATCGGGCAATCACCCCGGGACAGACTCCCCTAAAAAATTGTATAGAGGTTACAAACCATGCCCGTTCCACTGAATAAGAAAATTACATGGACAGGCTAGACAAACACCCAGTGCTTGTCCTTGTCTCCCACATAAAATTGCGCAGTTTTTCCAGCCAGTGACTAGTCAGCCAGTCAGCTACTCACCTGCAAAACTGTGCAGCTTTCATGAGAAAGCCCTCTGCAGCCCAGCAGTCCGCTCATCTTAGAAAATGTGCAGAGGTGGTCAACAGGTCATCCTCACAGCATCTGTGTAGTTTTTCTTGCCAACAGCTCCCAACAGCCCGCTGCTAGCACCCTCTAGGAACTGCATAGTTTTTGCTGCCAAGCTCCCACGGCTTGCTGCCAGCTCCCTCCAGGAATTGTGCAGTTTTTTCTGCCAAGCTCCCGCTGCCCGCTCACTCCACAAATTACGCAATTTTTTCCTACCTAGCCCTCCTCAACCCGCACTGCTTCTCCCAAAATTTGTGCAGATTTGTCCTCCATCCGAGCCAAATCTCATGGAAACCCACTACCAATCTAGATTGCCCGTCACCGTCTCCTAGTGACTTCTGCACAGTTTTCACCAGTAGTGCTTGGAGCTCGCATCCTAGCTCGAAACTTGCCTCACGCAATTTTGTAACCTTGTCTTCTCTCCCGATCACCTGCATCTGAAACGATCATGCATCATAGTAGACTAGGAGGATTATGGATTTGATGTCGTCTCATCATGAGTGACTGCAGATACAGGTACATGAATAAACATGGCATGACGACGGATGGGATGAAAAAGGGGAGTACATGCAAAAGGACATGTTCGCGAATAGACAAACAAATGATGCATACGAAGAGATGTGTTCGCAAACGGATGACCATGCAAAGATGTGTTTGCGGATGGACGAACATGTGGAGATGTGTTTGCGGACGGATGGACGAACATACACTTTTCGCGAACGGATGAACATGTCAAGTATGCCAAAGTACAAGCAAGGAGCAACGTGCAAATGCACCATCAAGCGAACCCAACAACCATCAAAGCTCTGCTCACCTTGCCATGTAGAGGTGAAGTTGTGACACACCATGAGGACATCCATCACCCAGCAACACTGCAGCTCGACATGCACACCAACATCAACACGAATGTACCAGCACTATCATGTCGAGTCTTTCCATGAGTCATGGCATCCACATCACTATTGTGGTCCATATTGTTGATCAATGTAATGTAACATGGAAGTCCAAGAAACCAACTTTTCATATGAAGAGTCATGTAAAGTTGAAAGGTCATGAAAGTCAAACAATCATGAGGGAAATTGAACAGTCACAAGGGTTAGTTTTACCCTTGGCTATAAATAGCCCTCATTTGTACATGCAAACGACTTTTCACCTTGGTTCTTCCCACATAACCTTGAGAGTCTATAGTCTTTTCTTCAAGGAGTAAGTAGTGGCTCCAACGCCCCGTCCATGGGGTTAGTGATGTATGGTGTATCGATGTGTCTTGGAACTTTCACTTAATTCAGAAGCCTGCTAACATGCCAACACATTTTCACACATGTGTTGTAACTGTTTGTAATATTTGTCTTGAACACTTGTAATACATGTTGCTTTAACCTGTGTTTAACACTTGAATTCATTCAGTTGTTCTAATACATATATTAATGAAAATGTGTTGTATAAGTTGTTAATATTGTCCTGCCCATGTTGGTTACCTCCCAGACATCAGACATAACCTTTCACGTAAACTCATTATAATGACCATCATACTCATGTGGATTGTCCGCTGGGTGTTGTACGTGCTATCTTCCCTTGTGTGTTGTGATTGTCACATCCGTGTGGATTGCTCCTCCGGAAGCTGCACACATCTTGTTGTGTTGTGTGTTCCTAATAGAGTTGGGCTTCCTCCCATCCGACTTGGGACTCACTCCCACCCTCTCTCTCTGTGGTGAAAGAACCTTGACACAAGTAACACTATCAATCACCAGGCACGCGAACCTCGCTACTCGAAGACAAAGCATACCACTCTCCTATGCTGTCAAGAAAGAGCTAAGGCAAATATTTAAGATAATGGCAACCAGGCCATCATACCAGATGGGACTCCTACACCAAATGGTGCGAGGTCTAGTTGGGACTTCATAACAGGGTGATCCCCTGAATGTTGGTGGATCCAGCACTATCAACACCCTAGCAGGAAATTCTTCAGTAGTATGGATACAACCCTTTAACAAGGTCATACACCTGAAGATGAATATCATGGATAAACTGGGATATCCATACCAGCACCAAAACCTGATAGACGGGGGTTGATCACTACAGGATGAACACAGTTTATATGAATACAATATTCTCCCATCTACTACCATCATTCTCAATCTGAGATTAAGAGGAGGAGCAATGGGATCAAGTAAAACTAAAGGAACAAGAGGTGTTTCTAGATCTAAATTACCTAAAGGAATGGAATCGAATCAGAAACATAACAAAGCTGGGCTCTCATACAAAAACATCCTCGAAAGGGAAAACAATAGCCATAGTAAGATCATCACAGATACCCAATTCCCCCAATCCATACATCATGGAGTGGGCAACTTATGTCCCAGAACTGAACATAGAATTGCCAGAAATAGACTATTTCTGCTCAATCTATGAGGCACAAGCCCTTATATGCAGATTTAACAGTTTTTGGCCAAAACCAATGGACCTGTTTCACTGAATCCTCACAAATTGGGAAACAAATTGTGAGATTCACCTCTGCTCCAAAGGGTTCTTCATTGTAAAATTTGCATCATCAGAAGAACGAGACATTATCTTACAGGAAGGTCCATGGTTCTTGGGATCGACGGGGCTCTTCACCACTCCATGGTTTCCATATTTTGATGCAAACACTATGATTGTATCAAGGATGCCAGTTTGGGTAAGGCTACATAACGTCCCTCTTCATTTCTGGCAATATCAAGTGCTAGAAACTATTGGAAATATATTAGGACAATACATAAAGACTGATGAGCAAAGGATGGAAGAAAGAATATTTATTTTTGCACGCATATGTGTGGAAGTGGATCTCAGTAAAGGCCTATCGGATCACATGTTGAGTCCCAAACTTGCATCTTCCCTATACACCTTTTCAGCCTTCTTTTCCATTTACTTGACCCACCAAGCTGTCAAATCATTGCATATTAGTTTAAAAAGAGCTTATAAAATGGTTTCCTAACTATGTTTTGTGACTGCTGTTTGATTTAGATTTTTGTTCAATTAGCTACGGAAACTTGTCACTTTTCGCAGCCAGATCAAGTTTCCGCAACCATTTTGTTGAAGACTATGTTACAGGTGTCCACTGGAGAATCCGACCACATGGGCAAGCTGCAAATGACGTGTACATGGAGCGTGTCCCCTTGGTTCAGTCGAATCACTCACAAACAATCATGGTCAAGGACGGTCAAAGGAGTGGTCAACCTAAGAGTTTTGGGGTGGCACGACTCTGTTTTTACCACGTGAAGATTTGCGTGGCAAGTTCCTCAATCTCCGGAGGTGTGCTAACACCTGTGGATCGATCCGTGAACCAAATCGAATAGCCACTACTCCATAGATTTATTTGTCACGTCTACCATACTGCTAGATCTCAGGACGTGGATATTCACGTGTCTGTTTGGCAGCGCAGAATTTAGGAATTAGTTATAGCATCCTCAGTTATAAATAACGCGTTATCATACGCTTGATAGTTAGCTTTTTATCTGTAATCTTGACTGTTTTTACGAGCCCACCGTGCCGTGCTCTATCTTTATCTTATGACTGCACTTTAATATATGAGAAGACAACGTCCTTAAGTTCAATTTGTGACTGAGTATTGATTGGCCGAGGTTGTAGAGGGCCCCTGTACACCAAGGCTCTGTATCTACTGTATAGTTTCTTGCTTACTTTCATTATGTTACTGCTTTTATAATCATTTGCTTGTATATATTACACTGTTTTGATATTCATGTTAACTGTTGTTCATCTTTTTTTTTATGCTTTCTCATGATTGTTAACTGATTAGTGTTTTTCTTTCAGGTTCTTGTAGACAACCCGGGCAATTTACATAGTTTTTAATGACTAATGACATGAAATCATCTTGTCCTTCTGCTGATTTATGATTCTGAGTTTTAATTCCAGCATTGTCATTTCTTTCAGTTCTGTTTTGCTCATTTACTTTCATGCACTTTAGATATCATATTACTCCATTTGTTTATGATTACCTCCTATAGCCAAGCGACTCAAATAGTGAGGAATCAGAATATTAGTTGATGTAGTATGATTTAGTTTACTTTTTTGCAAGTTAATGATTAGATTACTCATGTCATTTTCAGGGATTGAAGTATGAATGAGTAGTTTAATCTTAGTTTCATTTTATGCAATTTCATTTCTTGCAACTTAGATATCAGATTACTCAATTTGTTTATGATTACCTCCTATAGCCAGAGCGATTCGAAAGGTGAGGGGTCATAATATGAGTTGAAGTAGTGTGGTTTAGTTTGCTTTGCTTACAGTCTTTGAATTGCTTTGAGTTCAGTTTTTATTTTCTTTTTATACAGCAGTAAGGATACTGGGCTTCATTGTCACTAGCTCACTGTTTTGGTACATTTTTATTTTCTTTTGGGAATTGATTTCATCACAGCAAGTTTGAAACCTTTTTGAGAACTTTAAAGTTTGGAAAATCATTTTAGAAGTCACCATTGCCATCCATACTTGACTTTCAATTCTGCCATCTCACATTAGGGAATCAACGGAAGATAAACCCAAAAACAAACCAAAAACTCAAAAACGACAAAGAAATAAGAAATTGGTTATCTTGCATATACAGTGCACTTCACTTCAGTAGTTTACGACTCTCGGATTGACATTTTAAATAGCAATTTAGAACACACTAAATTGACCAAACATTTTGGCGCCGTTGTCGGGGAAGTGAAACTAGGTAGTCAATTTCTTAAAAAAAAAAAAAAAAAACAAGAAAATTTCAAGGAAGGTAAAAATTGATAACTTCTCAAAGTATGCTCTCCTCTTGCACCTAGTGTGATCTGAAGGATCAGAAAAGAGAGTTATTGGTTTAATAATTTCTTGAGTATGCTCTCTTCTTGCACCTAGAGTGACCTGGAAGATCAGAAAGAGAATTATTAGCCCGACTTGAAGAAAAATAAAAAATGACATGCATAGAGCAAGAGATTCTAGGGGAAGGTTTTTAGCTAGGGCCAAGAGTTCGATTTTTACAACTCCATCTACTTCAAGGAATAGACAAGAAACACCTCCATCATCTCCAACTCACACTCCTAGCCTTAGGATTCCTGGAATTCAAGAGGCAGTAGTTGAATTAAGAGACTCTCCCACACTATCCACCGAATCTGAGTTAGGAAAAGACCCTTGCTTTACTTCTACAGGAAAACACATTGTAATTGAGGAAGTAGAATCACCTGAAGAAGAAGAGGGAGAAATTCCTCCTCGTTCACCATTAGTAGAGGAACCAAAGGATTCCAAAGTCTCTGAGAAAACTATCATGGCAGAGGAAGTAGTAAATGGATTTGGTAGAGGTAGAGGTAGAGGAGGAGGAGGAAACAATGGAGGAGGTAGAGGTAATAATGGGGGAAATAGGGATGGAGATAACTCATTTGGATTTCCTATAGTTGATGAGGATTCTCGAGCAACAATGAAAAATATTTCACCATCTGTCCTCCCAAACTTTCATGGGTTACGAAATGAGGATCCTGAAACATTTCTATTTGAGTTTGAAGTCGTGTGTCGAACTTATGATTATCTGGAAGACTCTAAAAAACTCAAATTGTTTCCTTCAACATTGAAGGGAGCTGCTTTGAAATGGTTCATGGGATTAGTCAATCAATCCATTAGGACTTGGAATGATATGAAACAAACATTTTTGGATAGATACTTGGACTATTGTATGCCCACCAATCACAAGGATGAGGTATTCAAAATGGTGCAAAAAGAAGATGAAAACTTGGAGGATTTACTTGAAAGATTTCAATACAACCTGAAAAGAGAAAAAATGAATAACTTAGATGAGGAAACCTTGAAAGCCCTTATATTAAAAGCCATTAGAGATGAATGGATAGATATTTTGAACATGATGGGAAAAGGAGATATATCTCAACTTCCACTTCATGATATAGTAGAGCTATGTTTCCATCTCTCAAGGGGAAAATTTAAAACTGGAAAAGGGCCTAGAGATCCTTCTCTCATTAGAGCAAACAAATCTACAATTGGATCAGTAAGTAGGGTTGAGATTGGCAACATGCTTGATGAATTCAAAACTGATATTTTAGGGAGTCTTAGTGAGCAACTAGACACCCTTAAGATACAAAACAAGTAGAAAGCAGAAGCTGAAGCTTTGGCCATCTTTTTTCCAAAATGTAGAAAGAAACATGCTCTAAGGGAATGTTCCTTGGATGCAAAAGTTGTAGAAACATGTGTGATTTGTTCAGAAAACCATGAGACCAAGGATTGTCCTTCAATTCCTGGGCTCAAAGCTGTCTTTCAAGAAGATCCAAATTCAATTGAGTCTCTCTGTTTTGTTGCAAGGAGACCTTGGCAGGGGCAACAAAATCAAGGGTTTAACAACTCTATGAACTTTCAACCCCCACCAAATTGGAATCCTTGGCAACAACCTTGGTCCCAACCTCAAAATCCTTTTCAATCATGGGTACAAGGTATGCAAAATCCTTATGGGAGATTTGCTCAATTTTATCAATATCCTCCATCTTTTCAAAATCAACAAGCTCCACAACTTCCAAATCAAAATCCACAACTATCATTGCCATTTCCACAACAACAACAAGCTTCTCAACAAAATCAAAATTCTCAACTCTTGCTTCCATTCCAACAGAAGACAAATCAGCTACCTTCCCAGCCATTGCCGAACCCCAATAATAAAAACCCTCAAAATACTTACATGGTAGAAGGACAACAATTTCCTACCTATATGATTGTTCCTCTTAATGATGTACAACTCAGATCTGGTAGAGTTTTAGACAAGCCTCCTATAGATACTCAAAAGTAAATCATTTTTTAGGAAGATTCTCTTGAAGTCAATAAAGGTTCTGAAGCACCTCTTCAAAACCCAAGCACTCAAAAAGAAAAAAAAAAAGAGTCAAGCCCCACAACTCCTATAGTTGAGCAACCTGCATCTTCATCTACACCTCCTTTTCCTGAAAGATTACAAATTGACAAAGGGGTGGAAAAACAAATCTTGTTGCCTGATTATGATTTTCTAGATGAATTAAAGAATGTCTGTATCAAGATTCCCTTGTTACAAGTCATTAGAGAGATTCCTATTCTAGCAAAAACAATAAAGGAGTTGAGTCTTAAAAGACCAGGAAGGAAACCAAGAGATACAAGAAGAATCCACCTAGTAGAAAAAATTGCAGATATCATGATGGGAAAAATTACTATGCAGAAGTATGTAGATCCCAGTAGTCCAATTGTCAAAACACATATCAATGGGGTAGAAATTCCAAATACTTTGATTGATTTAGGGGCTGCTATCAACATTATGAGTAGACAGACTATGGAACAACTAAAACTTCCTAATCTTCTTTTTACACCTACTTTACTGCAACTTGCAGATCGATCAATTATCAAACCAGATGGTGTATTAGAAGACATTTCGGTCTCCTTAGATTCTTGGGAATATCTAGTAGATTTCATGATTTTAACTCCCAAGAGTAATCTAGGAGGACACCCTCTCATCTTAGGAAGACCTTGGCTAGCCACAGCTGATGCTTTTATTAGTTGTAGATCTGGAGATATGTATATTTCTGATGGTAATTCGACAAAGAAATTCAATTTGTATCCTCCAGCAAAAGCAATTACAGAAGTAGGGGATAATGAATGGGTTGACGATGAGGACACTATACAATCTGTCTTTACCATTTCTGAAATCAGTGAAGATAGTCAAATTCTGAACACATTAGAAAAGTTTGAAACATCTTTAGAATATGACCACACACAATTTCAGTTAGATTCTGACATTGAGTATCTATCATCTAGACAATTGTCTCTTTACTCTATGGAAGAGTTTGGTAGTTCCGCCATTGAGATCTTTCTAGGTAAAACATTGAACATCAACAAAAACTTGGAAAAATCACAACAGGGAGAGCTAACCAAAATCTTGCAAAAACATTCTACTGCATTTGCATGGGAGTATACTGATATGAAAGGTATTGACCCTAAGATTTGCATTCATCACATCTATATTGAGGAAAACAATAGACCAATCAGACAACCTCAAAGAAGGATGAATCCAAACCTTAAGGAGATAGTGAAAGAAGAGCTCCAAAAACTACTCAATGTAAACTTCATTTATCCAATTTCAGATAGCCGATGGGTTTCTCCTTTGGTTATAGTACCTAAAAAGAATGGTAAATGGAGGGTATGCATTGATTACAGGGAATTGAACAAAGCAACTTTGAAGGATCACTTTCCTTTACCCTTTATCGATCAGGTATTAGATACTTTAGCAGGCAAAAAGTAATTTTCATTTTTGGATGGTTTTAGTGGCTATAATCAGATTCAGGTAGCACCTGAAGATCAAGATAAGACCACATTTACCTGTCCATGGGGAACTTTTGCTTACCGAGTGCTTCCTTTTGGATTATGTAATGCACCCGCAACATTTCAAAGGGTAGTACTAGGAATCTTTTCTGATCTAGTCCATGATTGTGTAGAGGTTTATATGGATGATTTTACAGTTTATGGTGATTCATTTGAAGAGGAATTAGAGAATTTGGAAAAAGTCCTTATAAGGTGTAAAGAAACAAACCTTTCATTGAGTCATGAAAAATGCTTTATGATGTTTACTGAAGGTATTGTTTTGGGACATCATATTTCAGGGATGGGATTAAAGTTGATAGATCAAAAGTTGAAGTCATCTCCAAGTTGCCTATTCCAAATTGTCAATAAGATGTTAGAAGTTTTCTGGGATTTATTGGTTACTATAGAAGATTTATAGAAAACTTCACCAAAATAGCATCTCCACTCTTCAAATTACTTACAAAAGACTGTGAATTCAAATGGGATCTTGATTGTCAATTAGCATTTGAAACTTTGAAAACAAGAATATCTGAAGCACCCATTTTGAGAGGACAAAATTGGAAACTTTCTTTCCATATTTCTACAGATGCTTCAAATACAACTCTAGGAGTTGTATTGGGTCAAAAGGATTTAGTTCCTTATGCCAGTAAAAATTTGACTCCCACTGACTTGAACTATATTGTGACTGAAAAAGAGTTCTTAGCTGTTGTTCATGCAATCAATAAGTTTAGACATTATATAACAAGCTATGAAACTTTTGTCCATACTGATCATTCTGCAATTAGGCATCTAATGAACAAACCTGTTACTAATGGCAGAGTTACAAGATGGCTCTTACTTTTACAAGAATTCAATATTACTGTATTGGATAGACCAGGGAAACAAAATACAGTAGCTGATTTCTTGTCTAGGATCCAAAATACTAATGAAGATTCTCATGTAGAGGATAAGTTTCCAGATGAATATTTATTTGCAGTAACTACTAAGACTCCTTGGTATGCAGATATTGCTAACTATTTGGTTACAGGGAAGCTACCTCCACATTTATTTCCTAGTGAAAAAAGAAGAATTATTCAAGAGATTTCAAATTATTCATGGATTTCTAACGAATTGTTTAAAACATGGCTAGATTGTGTGATCAGAAGATGTGTTCGGGAAGATCAAATGCCTGACATCCTCAAGGCATGTCATGATGAACCATGCGATGGACACTTTGCTGACAAAAGGATGGCCTATAAAATCCTGTCTTTAGGATATTATTGGCCTTCCCTCTTCAAAGATACAAAACAATATGTCAAAAGGTGTGATAGCTGCCAAAGAGTAGGGAAACCGACTCTTTCAAATGAAATGCCATTACAACCACAGGTACTCATCGAACTCTTTGAAAAATGGGCTTTAGATTTCATTGGACCCATTAATCCACCATCTAAACAGAAGAAGTATATATTGGTATGCACTGATTATGTCACTAAATGGGTAGAAGCCAAAGCATTACTTTCTGCTACTGAAAATTCAGTTGTTAATTTTCTTTATGAGGATATTTTTACTCGTTTTGGTGTCCCAAGAGAAATTGTGACAGATCAGGGAAGCCAATTTACATCCAACATGATGGAGAAGTTGATGGAAGAATACAAGATCAAGCACAGAAAATCTACTCCTTACCATCCACAAGCAAATTGTCAAGTGGAGTCTACAAACAAAGTTATTGAGAACATCATCACCAAAACTATTCATCTACACAGAAGAGATTGGGCAGAAAGGCTTCCTGAAGCCTTGTGGGCCTACATAACTACATGGAGGAATACAACAGGACATTCTCCCTATGAACTCGTTTATGGGAAAGAAGTCCTGCTCCCCATTGAGTTTCAAGTCAAGACTTTCAAGATGACAGTTTAGTTGGGGATGAATCTATCAAAAGCCCAAAAGCACATAATGGAGCAGCTAAATGAGCTAGATGAGATCAGACAAGAAGCAATTTTAAGAACTGATCTAGTTCAACATCAAAGAGCTAAGTGGCATGACAGATACATCAAAGAGAAAAAGTTTCAAGAGGGAGATTGGGCACTACTGTTTGATTCCAAGTTTAAAAACTTCAAAGGTAAATTTCAGACCCATTGGCTTGGGCCATATGAGATTGAAAAAGTCTTTAGCAATGGAGTGGTAAGAATTAAGACCATTGATGAATTTCAAACTCCTCTTATTGTGAATGGCCACAGATTGAAAATTTATCATAAGCCACTCTCAAAAGAGGAATTTGTCAAAATGTTTCAAGAGAATTCTGCAATAAGGCTGGTGAAGAAGAATCCTTCTTCCCCACCAGCCTAGCCTTTGTTTCTTAAGTTCAAAAAAAATAAAAATAAATTGTATAAGCCTGAAAACCAATCACTGATTGGTGGTCTTATACAGAAAATGTAGAGTGAAAATCAGGGACACCTGATACTCCATATTTTCCAAAAAAAAATTTCTCTCCTCCTTTTTCCATCTTCACTCCACTTCATTTGCCATTCCACTCCATCTCCATCTCATTTTCATTTCACTTCACTCCGCTTCATCTCACTCCATTTCATTCCATTTCATCAATAAATGACTCTTTCAGGACCATTTTCACTCAGTTAGTTATTATCTAACTATCTTTGTTCAGCCAAGTGGGTGCTGTGTCAATTTCTGCAGCTAGAAGCAGTTTCCGCAGCCAGAAGCAGTTTCCGCAGCTAGAAGCAGTTTCCGCAGCCACCACTCCATTCTTCAAATTTACAGTCAAAATGTTAGTGCAATAATCATGAAATGCAGGTGTGACTGAGCATATGCTATGAAGACATGGAGCATCCCCAGACATCAATAAAGAGTAGTTGGTTAAAGGCTAATGGACAACAAATGACAAGGATTCCAAAGGTATGAGCAAAAATTTCTTTCAAATAGCAATTAAAGGCACAATTTTGCATAGTTGTCAAACCATAAAAGCTCTACTATGTGCAATGATTATCACAATAGCTCCATTACCCATTACCATCCCACGACATTATTCCGCACACCATGCATTTATTCCTTAACGGTCTCATGATTGATTTTCGGGTTTAAACTCATAGTCGACTGCACTTTCATATCCCACTTGTAATCATGAGATGTGACCTATTTCATTACGACTCCTCTCCACTGCATTTTCCGCAGCCATTCATTAAACGTGTAAAATTTCGTACGTAGCCGTTCAATTCAAAATCTCGACTCCACTCCATTTCCTTACCATTCTGTTAAAACCATCTTCTTCACATACGTCTGCACTTCATTTTGTGAACTCACCTTGGCCGCTCATCCTTTGTTTCCGCTTGCAGTTCCGGAACACTCCCGTTCCCTGTTATCCTCCAATTGCAGCCACTGTATTTTTGTGATAAACCCTGCAACCGAGCCACCTTACCTCTGCTAAACCCTCACACGCAATTGAATTTTCAGTTGAATTTCAAAACAGAGGAAAGGATGGGACGATTACTAAGGGCAGAACCGGAAGGACCTAAATATCTAGAAGGTTACCCTCAAGCAAAAGATTTGCTGAAGAAAGCAAAATGGTTATGCTTCATCCAAAAATTTAAGGGCCATAACAAGGAGGTAACAAAAGCCTTTGCACGGTCTTTCGACGGCCAGATGGTGGAAATTGGAGACTTAAAGCTCACGGTCACTGAAGCAACAATAGCAGTTGCCACAAACTTGCCCCAGGAAGGTGATTGTTGGTTTAAAAACAAAAGTGTGGACGAGTAGGCATGGAGAATTATGCTACGTAACCCAGGTATGGACGTTACTATGTTTACAAAAGGAATTCCTGTTCATGCATTGAAAGAAGAATGGGCTAGCCTACTGTTAATCATCCAAAAGTTTATCACTTGCGAAGGACGCTTTGGTTCAATGTACATGTATCATGCTAGGTTATTGATGAACTTCTTAGAGAGTCAAGCTCTTAATTTGCCTTATTTCTTACTGCTGAGTTTGAAAAAGATGAGTACCACAGTCCAAAAGCACATATGAAATATAGAACCTCATTTATATCATCATAGACTTGTAAGGATTCTCATTGAAGACCAACTGAAGAAAAACAAAGATACCTGGGAACAATTCTTAGTAAGAAATTACTTTCAAGAGCCATCTGAGGCACCTGAAAGTAGTACATCAAAGACACCGAGAAGGAGTAGGAGAAAAAAAAAGAGTGCCATAGTCCAAGACTCTCCTATTACCAAAACTCAAGAAGTTGGTCAAAAAGATAAGGAGAAAAGAACTAAGGACAGGAAACAAAGAAAAATGAAAGGCAAAAGAAACATAGAAGAAGTCTACCAATCACCAGAGCCATCTATAGAGGAGGACTATCAAACATTGTCTGAGAGATTAGTGCATCTTCAAAAACAAACTGCTATAGCAAAGAAGAAGGAAAAAGGAAAACAAAGCATAGAAGAAGGGAGTACTAGTTCACCGTATTTAAGAAGAAGCAATAGGCTTAAAGGAAGGGGGAGTAAAACACAAGTAAAACGACCCCACTTCATTGACTTGGGTGGGGAAACACCCGAGAAACCTCCAACTGGCCATAGTCCATCTCATCCTCAGCCAAGTATTGAAACTAGTCCTCCACATGCTGATGAAAGCCCTTCTCGGCCAGAGCTAGAAAGAAGTCCTCCTCCTCAACAAGACTTTGAAGTCAGTCCAAGAAAAACACCTGAAATAGATCCAAGTCAACAGGAGGTGTATGATTACCTCGAATCTTTAGAAAAGACAGCTGCAGGCCCGAGTACCACTCTACCCCACATGACACAAGATGCACAAGTCCAATCCTTAAAACAAGAAGTGTTTGAATTAGAGGTTTTAAACAGGCATATTAAGCAAGAAAATGAAGCACTTAAGGAGCAAAGCAAAGTGGACAAAATTATTCATGATAATACTATGCTTCATTTGGGACTATGGCAAAAGAAGAACAAGAAACTAAAGAAAAAGTGCAGAAAGTTGAGCAGAGAATTAATCAATCTCAAATTCAGATGTCTGATAAGGAAACCCAGGATGGTGGTAGCACCAAGAAAGAAGAGAAGAGGACTGGATGTACTAGCAGAGGCTTCAGAACATATGGATTAAAGGGGAATGACTAAAATTTTGGTTGCATGAGGACATGCAACACCTTCACAGTGGGGGTATGTTGAGTCCCAAACTTGCATCTTCCCTATACACCTTTTCAGCCTTCTTTTCCATTTACTTGACCCACCAAGCTATCAAATCATTGCATATTAGTTTAAAAAGAGCTTATAAAATGGTTTCCTAACTATGTCTTGTGACTGCTGTTTGATTTATATTTTTGTTCAATCAGCTGCGGAAACTTGTCACTTTCTGCAGCGAGCTCAAGTTTCCGCAGCCATTTTGTTGAAGACTATGTTACAGGTGTCCACTGGAGAATCCGGCCACATGGGCAAGCTGCAAATGACATGTACATGGAGCGTGTCCCCTTGGTTCAGCCGAATCACTCACAAACAACCATGGTCAAGGACGGTCAAAGGAGTGGTCAACCTAAGAGTTTTGCGGTGGCACGACTCTATTTTTACCACGTGAAGATTTGCGTGGCAAGTTCCTCAATCTCCGGAGGTGTGCTAACACCTGTGGATCGATCCGTGAACCAAATCGAATAGCCACCACTCCATAGATTTATTTGTCACGGCTACCATACTGCTAGATCTTAGGACGTGGATATTCACGTGTCTGTTTGGCAGCGCAGAATTTAGGAATTAGTTATAGCATCCTCAGTTATAAATAACGTGTTATCATACGCTTGATAGTTAGCTTTTTATCTCTAATCTTGAATATTTTTACGAGCCCACTGTGCCGTGCTCTATCTTTATCTTATGACTGCACTTTAATATATGAGAAGGCAGCGTCCTTAAGTTCAATTTGTGACTGAGTATTGATTGGCCGAGGTTGCAGAGGGCCCCTGTACACCAAGGCTCTGTATCTACTGTATAGTTTCTTGCTTGCTTTCATTATGTTACTGATTTTATAATCATTTTCTTGTATATATTACACTGTTGTGATATTCATGTTAACTGCTATCCATCTTTTCTTTTATGCTTTCTCATGATTGTTAACTGATCAGTGTTTTTCTTTCAGGTTCTTGTAGACAGCCCGGGAAATTTACATAGTTTTTAATGACTAATGACATGAAATCATCTTGTCCTTCTGCTGATTTATGATTCTAAGTTTTAATTCCAGCATTGTCATTTCTTTCAGTGCTGTTTTGCTCATTTACTTTCATGCACTTTAGATATCATATTACTCCATTTGTTTATGATTACCTCCTATAGCCAAGCGACTCAAATAGTGAGGAATCAGAATATTAGTTGATGTAGTATGATTTAATTTACTTTTTTGCAAGTTAGTGATTAGATTACTCATGTCATTTTCAAGGATTGAAGTATGAATGAGTAGTTTAATCTTAGTTTCATTTTATGCAATTTCATTTCCTGCAACTTAGATATCAGATTACTCAATTTGTTTATGATTACCTCCTATAGCCAGAGCGAGTCGAAAGGTGAGGGGTCAGAATATGAGTTGAAGTAGTGTGATTTAGTTTGCTTTGCTTACAGTCTTTGAATTGCTTTGAGTTCAGTTTTTATTTTCCTTTTATACAACAGTAAGGATAATGGGCTTCATTGTCACTAGCTCACTGTTTTGGTACATTTTTATTTTCTTTTGGGAATTGATTTCATCACAGCAAGTTTGAAACCTTTTTCATTTTATGAATGAATGAGTAGTTTAATCTTAGTTTCATTTTATGCAATTTCATTTCCTGCAACTTAGATATCAGATTACTCAATTTGTTTATGATTACCTCCTATAGCCAGAGCGAGTCGAAAGGTGAGGGGTCAGAATATGAGTTGAAGTAGTGTGATTTAGTTTGCTTTGCTTATAGTCTTTGAATTGCTTTGAGTTCAGTTTTTATTTTCCTTTTATACAACAGTAAGGATAATGGGCTTCATTATCACTAGCTCACTGTTTTGGTACATTTTTATTTTCTTTTGGGAATTGATTTCATCACAGCAAGTTTGAAACCTTTTTGAGAACTTTAAAGTTTGGAAAATCATTGTAGAAGTCACCATTTCCATCCATACTTGACTTTCAATTCTGCCATCTCACTTTAGGGAATCAACAGAAAATAAACCCAAAAACAAACCAAAAACTCAAAAACGACAAAGAAATAAGAAATCGGTTATCTTGCATATACATTGCACTTCACTTCAGCAGTTTATGACTCTCGGATTGACATTTTAAATAGCAATTTAGAACACACTAAATTGACCAAACATCACATTCAACTGATACACAACAACGAGTACTAGACTCAAATCCTGGATTTTGTGAATATAGCTTTCAGATGTCAAATATGTCGCCAAACACGACACTTACAAAACATGTGCCCTGCTGCAAAGAAAGAACAATGAAGAAAGAAGAAAACAGGGAAACAACCAAAAGGTTGGAAATTCCCCCCAAATGAATCAGATGAGGAAGAAGAAGAAGAATAAAAGGAACCTACCCCAAATTAGGAAGAACAACACATACCAGAAAACGAAGAAAAAGCCGGAAAGACACACACTCCAACAGATTTACAAGGCCCCACGAATCAGTTAATCTCGATATCAGAAGCAAAGGACAATGGAGGAATAAAACGTCAACATGCTTCTAATAACTTAGATTCAGACAAGGAAACCTCAAGAATAGAAGAAAATCAACTATCTATCGTCTCATCTACGTCAACTCAAGGAGAATGGCGGAAGGTTGAAAATAAGAAATGGAGAAAAGTCTAACTTTTCTCCTTTTCTTTTAATTGATTATATATGAACTTATGATCATCAGTCTCTGACTTAATGATGGACAATTTGTAAGCAACTACAACATGTGATTTTATTTTCATTAATAAAATTAAAATTTTTCCTTGGAAATTTTTTTCTTTTAAATTTATAAAATTTAAATTTTTAATTAATTAAACAAACCTTTAAGCAGTTATAATTTTACTTGATTCATTGAAATTTAATACTCACATATCTAAATATATATACTTTTACTTTTGATTATAATAAAATATTTGTATTTATATTATAATATTTTTTTGTTAATGTAGCTCTTTGGGTTAGCTCAATTAGTTGGGTTACCATTGGTAAAGCACCTTGTTAATGGGAGGACATGGGTTCAATTCTCCTCAACGCCTCGGGGTTAGACTCTACTAATAATATGATCGGATGTGATCCCTTCAGATGGATCTGCTTTGGATATTTCCTCAATTTTTTTTAATGTAAATACTATATATATAATATTTATATTTGTTTATGAATTTTGATACATAATTTTTTATTAAATTATTAATCGGGTTTAATTTACTATTGAAGAGAAATGTTTATTATACTTCTTACCTAGATTTAGTTTCTCCCCTAAGGTCATGAAAATAGTACCAAAAATTATTATTGATGAATAAA